>CM036595.1:22747203-23488073 GCA_020745705.1 Hemiprocne comata
GGACGTGAAAGCTTGTCTGGCCTTCCTGGGGCAAGAGAGGGGGGCATTTCATGGGCCCATCTCAGCACTTGGCTCTGTGCTTTGTTTCCAGCTGTGGCCAGGTGGTTACCGCCTCCAAGGCATGGACCATCCATGGGGCGCCCAAGGTTCTCACGCTCGGTCTGAAGAGGTTTGAAAATTTCACCAGCAGGAAGATCACCAAGGTACGTAGGCAGCTGGAGTGCCACTTTCCCTGCCTGGAGCAGGATGTTTCCCAAAGCAGGACGTTCTCTCACGGGTTGTTCCTGGTGAGTTTCTCCTGTTCCCCTCTGGGGAGAGGAGAGCTACAGTGTACACTGTGCTGACAGAGCTGCTTTGGCCAAGAGCAGTTTCCCGCCACCCAAACGGTGACGTGGAGCCCCAAAGATGTATTTCTGCACCTCTGGCCCCTGGTCTTGGAAGGCTGTTTCATGGGGTATTTCAGGATCATTTCTGAGCCCTCTTGGTCTCTCCATAGGTTGTGGAGTACCCCGAGTTCTTGGATCTTGGGCCATACATGTCCCAGGCAGCAGGAGAGCCGCTTATCTACTCCTTGTATGCTGTCCTGGTGCACGAGGGTGTCAGCTGTCACTGGGGACACAACTTCTGCTATGTCAAGGTAAAGAGCCGCTTCCTTCGTGAAAAGGGAAAATTGCGTCCTGGGGAAGACGAGCTTTCCTGGCACTGTTCCTGGCAGCCAAGGGTTTGAGGGAGAAAGTCTCCGGAGGGGTTGGGCTGGATTGGTTTTGACGTGTTCTTGGTTCTGTAGTTTTCTGCCTGTGTTTTTTGTGGAGAAACCATGCAGTTTGTCTCCTTACCAGGCCAGTGACGGGATGTGGTACAAGATGGATGACTCGTCTGTGAGGCTTTGTGGTGCCAACCCAGCTCTCGGGCAAGAAGCCTATTTACTGTTTTATGTCAGGTAATAACAGTGTTAACGTGTTAAAGTGTGAGTGCTTCAAGGGGCCTACAGGAAGGGTGGGGAGGGACTCTTTGCCAGTGAGTGTAGTGGTAGGATGAGGGGTAACAGTTTTATACTGATGGAGGGTAGTTTTAGATTAGATGGGAGGGAGAAATTCTTCACAGTGAGAGTGGTGAGACCCTGGGAGAGGCTGCCCACAGAAGTTGTGGATGCCCCCTCTGTGGAAGTGTTCAAGGTCAGGTGTTTCAACCTGGCCTAGTGGAAGGTGTCCCTGCCCATGGCAGGGGTGTTGGAACTAGATGATCTTTAAGGTCCACTCCAACCCACACCAGTCTGTGATGCTATGAAATGGAGGCTGTAGGGGTTATAAAGTTGAGGCCTTGCTCCAAAGGGCAGACCTGGTGGGAAGACCCCAGTGGAACTTCCCATTTGTAGTCTTGGTTACATCTTCTGTCTGTCATAGAAACTGCTCCAAGAAAACGACTGAGCCCTTGAGGAGGCTGCAAGAACAGCCCTAAGCCAGGATCACTTTTTTTTTTTTTTTCTCCTCCAGGTGCTCTGATTTGAAAATTGGAGAAGGGCTTTCTTCCTGCCCAGCACCATCACAAGCCTGTTCCTCCCTCTGTCAGAGGACAGCCAGCCGCGAGCAGGTGGGTTCTGTTGGAGCCCAGGGGCTCCTCGTAGGACTAAGGTTACTCTGGGGAGGTGGGTCAGGGCAGCAGAGGGACAGTGGATTTCTTTCTGGGATCTTGTCATGGCTCTTTTCACTCGACACTGCAGCTTTCTTCACAGCCACAACGCTGCTTGCTCTCATCCCCCCCTAGATCCATCCCATTCTCTGCCTTTGGCCCTTCTGCCTTGGCAGCCCTCCAGGAGAGCCTTTAGAAGGCCCTTAGCTGTCCCCTCACACAGCTTCTGGGGGTTCCCCACTGTTCTGGTCCTTTCAGGAGGAAAGGGCAGGACCTTTATACAGCTCTCTTTGCAGGACACGGTGGTGGGTGTGGAGGACTCTCCAGGGGACAGCAACTCCTCCACAACAGCCAGCACCAGCCGGCCAGCCCAGTCACGTGCACAGGAGGCTTCTGCAGGCTGGCTCAGCCACATATGGCCAGGCATGCTCAGCATCACCTCCTTCGTGGGCTTCTGCTTGCATCGATTCTTCTACGGCTGTAGAAGGCTGGTGTCCAGAAGGAAAGCTGTGTGCCCCAACTGCTGTCCACCATCTGACCGTGTGCTGCACACCAAGCAAGGTGGCAGCACGAAAGAGCAGCATGGATTGATCCCTTGTTCCTGCCACCAGAGGAATGGTGCCAGGGAGAGGGCCCGGAGCAGATCCCCGCAGTGGGGCAAGGATTGCCGCAGCTGGTCCGTGGATGCCACAGATTACGACCCCTCAATAGGAAGGAGAAGGAGAACTGGTCCTCCATGTCATCATGACCATGCTCACGGGGAGGAGGAAGCTCCAGGGCCTTCCATTGGCAGCTCCCAGTTGGCTCCTGCACCCAGGGCTGCTCAGGAGCAAACCCTGCTAGGGCAGAGAGAAAGGAGCCGGTTCCCAGTGCAGGGCGCTGATCTCCACAGCCGGTCCGTGGAAAGCAGAGCCTGTGCCCCCCCGGCAGAGAGGAGGAGGGCTCCAGCGCCCCCGAGCTGCACGTCAGCTAAACGCTTGCGGCGCTGCAGGGCTGACTGTGGCAGAGCAATCCCGAGTGGGGAAGGAGCACAGCATCGGACTCGTGCAGTGCCGGAGAGGAGGAGGAGGAGAAGAGGGAGGAGGAGGAGGAGGAGGAGGTGGAGGAGGAGGAGGAGGAGGGTAGGAGGAGGAGGAGGAGGAGGAGGAGGAGGAGGAGGAGGAGGAGGAGGAGGAGGAGGAGGAGGAATCCCGGAAACACCAGAACTGCCCTCAGAAGGGACTAAGCTGCACAAAGGGCACCAGCAGCCCAGCCTGTCCATCCTGCCAGTGCTGCCTGTGGCCAGGAAGAGCTCAGAAAACCTTCCAGAGACTTGGACAGCTCTGCCATCTGGCCCAGCTTCCCAAAGGTTCCTCGAGGAAGAGCTTTAATCTGTTATGTCAGGTAATCAGCTTTTGGGATGGCCTTGCAAAACCAGCACTCATTAGAACCAAAGGGGCAGAAAAGCCAAAGCCAGATTTAAAAGCACCTGTTGGCCTTACATGTGTCATTTACGGGGTGTTTTCTTCTCTGTAGGTTTTGAGGCAGTTGGTGGAAATACCCGGGAGTGGGGTAGGTTGTGTCTTGGGGTTTTGAAAGCTGTGTGCTGGCATGTGCCCGTCTCGCAGACTCTTCACATATGGAGTTCAAGTCACTCAGATGGAACTGGGCTGGATGAGCCGGCAGCAAGGGAGACTGGAAACTGGCTGAGCAGCCAAGCCCTGAGGGTGCTGCTCACTGGCACCAAGTCTAGTTGGAGGCCGGTAACAAGCAGTGTTGCCCAGGGGTCAGTACTGGGTCTGACGCTGTTCAACACCTTCCTTAATTCATGGGCTGGGTGATGGGCACCTGTGGAGGATATTCTTGCAGAAGCATGGGCATGTGAGCAATCCAGCCTTTGGTATAAAAGCTTAATTGTGCTATAGAGACTTTAGCTGGACTACTGTTATCTTAAGGTCGACAGAGGGATAATTATAGCTGGGAAAGAAGAAAGCTAGCAGAAGAGAAATAACTCCCGCGTGCAGAAGAAGGAACGAGATATCAAAGTTGCCGAGATCATGCTATGTAAGGACTTTGTGTGCTTAGGGCTAGTAGCCAATCACGTATTAGAATCAGGCTTATGGACAGTAACAGTGCACCAATCAGACTGAAGCATTATCCGTGTGGACAAAAGCATTTAACCAATAATGGGGGGGCTTACGGTGCGTGTACCGGGCAATGAGGTACATAACAAGGCATTTGTTTACAATAAACGGCTTTCGCTGGATCACATTGATCGTGGTGCGTTAGTCTGAGCTCCCGCCGCAGGCACCATGAACCTTCAGCAAGTTGGCGACTGACCTCAGGCTGCCAAGAGAGCAGCGCTTAGGCCAGGGGGTCATGCTGCTGTCCTGAGGGGCCTAGGGCAGGCTGGGGACATGGGCTGACAGGGACCTTATGCAAAGGGTGCTGTGCGGGCAACGAGCATCAGCACAGGCTGCCCAGGGAGCTTGTGGAGTCTCCATCCCTGAAGATGTTCCACAGCCCTCTGGACATCGTCATGGAAAACTGGATGCAGGTGGCCCTGCTTGAGCAGGGGGGTGAGATCAGGTGACTTCATCTTCCACCAGGTAACCTCCTGGCCAGTCTCAGGTAGGCAGTGATGCTGTGAAATGGATGTCTAGAAGAGAATCCAGCCACCAATGTTGTCACCCTCAGGTGGACATTGACAGCTCCACCAGGCAGCTGCAGTCCCTGCAGAGGAGCCCAGGGACACTATTTCTGCTATGCAAAGGTAAACAGCCATTTCCTTCCTAACCAGGGAAGACAAACTTCCACGGCAGCCAAGGTTTTAGGGGAGAAGGTCTCCTGAGGGGCTGGACTGGATTGGTTTTGACGTGCTCTTGGTTCTGCCTGGCAGTTTTCTGCCTGCATTTTTGTGGAGAAACCACGCAGGTCATTTCCTTGCCTGCCAGCGATGGACGATTGGTCCGTGAAGCTTTGTGGTGTTGACCCAGCTCTTGAGCAGGAAGCCTATTTACTGTTTTATGTCAGGTAACAATCAGTGTTAAAATGTGTTCAGAATGTGTTTCCTCTTCCTGGCTTTGCTATCTTTCTTCTCATCCTCCAGAGTGATTCTGTTTCTGTCAGAGGAGACAATTCCTACTTGCATCATTCAGTGCTGTCAAACCTGAAGTACCCCATGTCATTCCTTGTCATTCCTTGCTGGGCTTTAGGCTGCTGCCCTGCTGTAAGCTGCTACCTGTCTGCTCTCTGAAGCTGGCTAATGTAAAGCAGAGTACTTAAAGGGGGGCTACAGGAGAGATGGGGAGGGTGTGGGGGATCATGCCCCATGGACATAAAACCTGCCCCACATAAAAATGATTCTCATGAATGTTAGACCTAAAATGAAAAACAAACCCTGTCAGAGCCCAGAGGCGGGAACTTTTCGGCGGGAACTTTTCGGCGGGAAAGCCGATGCAATGTCGTCATCTCAAGCGGGTATCCAGGCAGTGCAGCCCCATGAGAGGAGCCCAGGCAGCAGCAGGTTTTTTTCAGGATGCCCTTGCTTGGTGCTAAATGTGGTCTAATCGTGTGCCTGTCTGACTACAATTTTAACTTGTCTGTACACAAAATATTCACATCATTCTGAATTTCTGAGTTATTTTCCAACAACACCAGACCCATAATTATGTGCTAAAGCACTGTGAGAGACGGACTCTATTATGGCCTTTAATCCAGCGACATCTACTGACCATTCCTGGTAATGCACTCCCCGGCACAAGAAGAGGCTAGAGGCAGCAGACGCATGCGCACAGACTCAGACTACAGCTCCCAGGGGGCCCGGCGAGGCCGGAACCGGAGGGGGAGCAACGGGCGCGCTCTGTGAACACGCCTACGCTGTGGAGGCTGTCGTGTAGCTGCTGCGTACCTTTCCTCTGTGGTTGCTGGTGTATGAGCACGCTGAACGGACTGCCCGCCTGGAATCGCTGGAGAACAAGGGTCCCGACTAGGGATCGGCTTCGGCCGCACCCCGGTGGTGAGATTTGCGAACTTGATTACACTCTGACGTTTCTTACTAACATTTACAGACATTCACCCATTCACACACACCTCTACTATACACTTGCTTCCTTTAATCTCCCCAAAGGCTCTCTCCAAGTTCTCTCCCTCATTTTCTGTCCGGGACCGAGATTGGGGGGGGGAGATTGGGAGGGGGATAGGATTGTTTGTATTGTATTGTACTGTTGCTGTATTGTATTGCATTATTCTTCCCTACGATTGCTGTTGCTCTGTAGTTCTGTAGCAATAACCCCGCCTAGATAGTAGTGCCTTTAATAAACCCATTGATTTTTAAACACTGTTTGTGAGAGTGACAGGGAGTGGTCCTCAGCCCTCGATTCCCTTTGTGTAGGGCAGTGAGTCGCAGTTTTCCTATCTCGGTTTGCGACAAGCACTATGCTGAAATCCCTACACTTAAAGTCCTTAGTTGTCTGTCAACCGTTGACCAAGTGTGGGACTAGGAGTGCATCCAGCCACAGCCCGACTCCTCTCTGAGCAGGAGTTTAGGAAGGAAGGGGGTCCACTTGACCCTCATGACTCAACAGGAGGGTCTTCCTCATTCTTTTCCCTGACTCCTGTGCAAATCACTCCAACCTGTTCCTGACTCAGTCTGCCCGCTCCCTGTATAAATAATTTCCCCCAATCCCCATGTAAGTCACTCCACTCACATCCCTTCGACACAGTAACAGAGTGAACCTGGCCATTGAATTTTGGTAAGTCACGTATCCTGGTCAGTGATGCTGTAAGTGACCTTAAGACCTTCCACTCTTGTCTGTGACACCAGGGGACTCCCCTTTGTGCCACTAGTGGGATGATGCATTGCAGGGCAGGGTGGTGCCGGGGTGAAGTGGGTGAGTCTGCGGTGTCCCCCCTGGGGTGCTAACTGTGAAAGTCAGTTCTTTGCCAGCTGAGGAGGCAGATGAGGACACATAGCATAGAGCTTGTCGTGAACCGAGATGGGTAAAGCCGCGACCCACTGCCCTTCAAAAGGGAATCGAGGGCTGAGGGCCACTCCCTGTCACACCCACAAACAGTGCTCAAGAATCAATAGGTTTATTAAAGGCACTAAGGTTTAGGCAAGGTGGTTTCTACAGAACAATATCAAATGTCAGACTATATACAAGAACAATGCATATATATATAAAAGAATAAACAAACAAACAAACAATATGGTCTGTTCATTAATGGTTCCTGCCACCTTGTGGGAAACGGTCAGAGGTGGAAAGCTGCCGTATGGAATCCTACAGGGCTTGTTGCAGAAGCAGATGAAGGAGAAGGAGAATCAAGTCAGTTTGCAGAAGTAAAGGCCATCCAGCTGGCTTTAGATGTTGCTGAACGAGAAGGTAATGAGGAACATCAACGCAACCAACGAGCAGATGAGGCTGCCCAAGTGTTTAAAATAGACTTAGACTGGGAACACAAAGGTGAGCTGTTTTTAGCTTGATGGGCCCATGATGGCTCAGGTCATGAGGGCAGAGATGCAACATACAGATGGGCTCGTGACCATGGGGTGGACATAACCATGGACACTCTTTCACAGGTGATTCATGAGTGTGAAACGTGCACTGCAATCAAGCAGGCTAAAAGGTTAAAAGCTTTATGGTATGAGGGGAGGTGGTCAAAGTACAGGTATGGGGAGGCCTGGCAAGTTGATTCCATCACACTGCCTCAGACCCGCCAGGGTAAGCGCTAGGTGCTTACAACGGTGGAAACAAGTACAGGATGGTTGGAAACATATCCTGTGCCTCATGCCACAGCCCGGAACACCATCCTGGGCCTTGAGAAGGTCCATGCTCATCCCATGCTCAGAAGCTGCTGGGGGCTGTGCTGGGCTCCCCTGGCTGTTTCTCCCCCTTGACACCGACTGTCCATCTGTCCTCTCTCCGTCTGGCAGCAAAAGGACGAGAAGCTGAAGTTTCTTGCTGCTCTCTGCTCCATCTGTTGCACCATCAGCACACACTCCATTGTGTGGGACTCCAGTGCAGGCATCGGATGGAGCAGCGCAAGCCCTTTTGTGAACATGATTATTGGTTTCTGGTTGGAGACACTTCTTGTCAGGCCGTGAAGTTAGTCGTGGTCCGTGTGCTACGTGTCCACTTGCAGGGGTGTTGTTTTGTCCCTGTCAGATGGGCTCCACCTGTCCTGTGGGACCTGATGGCCAAGGCCGAGTTTTGGAGCTGTCGGCTAGTGAGCAGGTGACCACAACTCTGTGTACCACAGAACTGCAGCTCCTGCATGTTCCCCAACATGTGATGGGTGTTGCTTGGACCTGTGCCAGCTGTTGGGTGTAGCCATCTTCTGCTGGAAAGGAGGCAAGAGGAAGGAGGAAAGTGAGGGAAATGCTGATGTGTCTGGGTGGGAAGAAACCCTTGAATAACACTCAGGTCTGAGTTTGTCCTTCAGCAAAACAAGAAAAAGTGAAAAATGCCTGTTTTCCTTATAGAACATGATCATTAGATAGTCACTAATTATTATTGTTGTTGTTACTATGTTTAATTCTGGCCAGACTGTCTAAAATGCAGCATAGTCATCAATAGATCATCCCAACAACCCTGTGAATAAGTGCTGCCAACCCACTAATGACTCATCTGGGAAATGCCTTCTGCTAAAATACCCAAAGAACCAAACTGACAGAAAATCTAGGAAGTTGCACCCACCAGTGATTGAGGTAGAAGGTGAAAATTATTGTTCCACACTGTGTAACTTGAGATTAGAGTCAACCTCTGGAGACCTGCATGAGAGAGTGAGGAGCTTAGGTTCCCAGTTCAGGCATGTGGGTTGTAACTCTGAACTTGGATCCAAGAAACCAACACTTGCAAGAGGAGTCACCTAAGGCAGGAAATGCCAGAAGTGAGGTTGGCCCTGAGACTCATTTAGACTGGACCCTTTTGTATTCTTATGATGATACCTATTTTCTCCCTTCTTGCTGACTTTTCTTGTAGAACATTGTGTCCCTCTTTAGCAGGGAAGCTTTGTGTCTAGAAAGGCTGTTGTGTAGAAAACACAGAATGATGGAGCAGGAAGGAGGTGCAGAGTCACTGAGGTGAAGAGCCTCCATCTCAGTAGATGCTTGAGCTGGTGGGACTTGTCTGTATCTGAATACTGGATACTTCAAGATGTTCAGTTTGCCTTCCACACAAACCATGACAATGAGTTGCTGCTTCTAAACTGTGTCTGGGACCACCTAGAGCCCAGTGCTCAGATGTAAGCCAGATTAAAGGTTGGCACCCCATGGTGTGGAGTCCAGACTGAGTGATGCTTCTGAGGAGTGTGTGACTTGTCCAGGATTGCTTTGAAACTGAGGGAGGAAAGGGTGAAATCCAGTTTTCAGCAGTACAAGTGAAACATCTGGATTATGACTCCTGTAGATGAAGGTTGTGTTACAGCCTGAAGTAAAGCTGGATACAGTCGTTTTAGGATGGGGTCAAATCCTTGCCACTCTGTTGGATCTTTGCTGCTCTACTGCTTGGTTTCCAGCTGGTTTGCTTAAATTGGGACCAGTGTTTTTCCTGTTGTGCTGTGTGGAGAAACAAGGCAGTATCCAGTTCTGTGCAGAGCAGGGGGCAGGGTGGTGTTCCACAAAGCAAGCTCAGATTCCCAAAACTTTTATATACTTTTATACCTCAAAATGAGAGAAGAACTTTATCTCTAGTGTTATTCTATCACTGGCACACAGGATGGGTCACTAATCCCTCATTCCCATTTAAAGTGGCAATGCTCAGGAATTTCACTGTGCCTGCTCAAAGAGTGGGGGGCTTGTTGTTAGCAGGGGTCCCTCCAGCCTGTGCATGTGAATTTTAGTATGCTAATGACTCATTAATATGTTAATATGGTGATTTCTATTACTCAGTGTGTGTTTCCCCAGTGCTCAAGGCTGTAACCAAGACAAGCTGTGGGCAGTGCTCCTTTCCATCCTTTCCATCTGTCCTGCAGGCCTGTCGCAAGGCCGGGCTGGTGACTATTGGGGAGTGTTTTTTCTTTATTTGGAATCTGGTTTTGTCTAATTCTTACTGTTTCACCTTTATCTAGGCCTTGTTTTGGCCTTATTCTGTGTGTCCCTTGTGTTCTCTTTTATGTGATTTTTTTTCCCAGATGTGATTTTCCCCTCAAATTTTACTTATTTCAGTTAATAACTGACAACACCAAAACACATGCAGTCACCCGTGCCAGCTCTACCCTTCCCAGGGAAGGGGGCAGGGGCAGAACGGCTGTGGTGCTGCTGCACAGCATGTGCACCACTCCATGGAGCTCCACACCCCTCCCGGGAACTCTGCATCGTGCCCTGAGGCAGCTCTGCCTGGGAGATGGACACTGCCCGGGGAGATGGACATTGCTTGGGGAGATGGACACTGATTCAAGAGGCCTACAGGGTACACCCTGGACATGGTGAGGGGCAGCCAGGATGGCCCCAACAGCGGCCCCATGCCTGGGGACACTGGTGACACTGACATAGAAGGGGGAGTGGAGCCCCCTGGTGCTGCACACTTTGGATGAGCACACCAAGGACCAGGCCATAGAGAAACCTCTGGCAAGGCCACCCCCACAGGGGCACCCCTGCCAGTGACATCACCCCAGGCAGCAACATCCCCCTCAACCCCTCTGCTGCCCCCCCAACACCGAGCCCTTGAGGACCCTGCTGACACAGGCACTGCCATCTGCTCCGGTGACCTGGACTCCTCATCATGGAATACAGCAGACGTGTACAGTGCTGCAATCCTGGAATACCTCACTGCTGAGGTGTTGGAGCTGGCAGGGAACGCACTGAAGGACCTGAAGGTGAAACAGATCACAGCCCATCACCTGCAGCTGGCCATCCCTGGGGATGAAGGGTTGGACTCCCTCATCAAAGTCACCATAATCTCTTGCCAGAGCTGCTGACACGGCCCAGCTGAGCAGCACAATCAGGACACTCAGCGTGACATCTCTTCCCTCCCTTCCATCTGCCCGTAGGTGTTGGGAATTATTTCCAGCCTTCTGAGAGGACAGGCATGATCTTCACAGCCACTGACGCCATGAGAGACTCCAGCATCCATGACAAGCAGGTGACCTGGAGCATGCTCTACATGGCCAGGAGAGACCCTGGCACCTGGCTGGTGGAAGTAAGCAGCCTGTAGCTGAATTGACCTTTCAGGTCGTGAGACCATGAGACCTTTCAGGCCTTTTCCCCCTCTCCCTGCCAAATCCAGCCATTTCAAGGCAGCAGAGAGGGATGGGAAGGGCAGCAGTTTCAGCGGCAGCTGAGGAGATAGTTGCACCATCCTCACCTGGCAGCCATGCCACCACCAGCCTCTGGCTGCATGCTGCCCTCTGAGCTGGGGACCCTGGTGTCCCCTGACCTGCCCAGGTCCACCCCATCACCCACCAGCTGGCACAGGCCAGCATCCGGCAGGGGGTGCCAGGGCCCCTGTGGGCCTTGGGGCAGCTGGTGCAGCACTCCCCTGGGGTGCAGCTCTCCCATGGGCTGCAGTTCTTCCATGGGGTGCAGCTCTCCCCTGTGGCTACTCCCTGTCCCCCTGCCTATGGCTGGGGACAGCAGGTGGTGATGGGGATGCTGATGCCCCACCAGCTGATGGGGCTGGGGCCAGGGGCTGTGGTGCAGGGGGAGCCCCTGTACCCTACGGGCTCCTGCCTGCTGCCTGTTCCTGCCCACCCCAGCCCTGTGGCTCAGCACTGGGTGCAGGGCCCCCCTGTGCTCCACATGCTGCCCAGCAGTGCCCAGAAGCCATCTGAGGCCTCCAACAAGGACAGGGTGGCCGTCGAGGACAGCATCCCCACTGCCAGCCCCCACCAGCCCACCCCGGCTCCGCTGACCAGCAGAACCACAATGAAGCCCAAAGGTGAGTTTGGGGGAGGTGAGAGCGCCCCCAGGCAGGTGTTCTGTGCCCAGGAGAGCTTGCATCATCCTGGGCTCGGGAGGGCTTGGGAAGAAGGGACAGCAAAAAACAGTGTAGTGGGAGGGGAAGGTGGCTGGCACTCTCCCCATCACACTGGGGACAGCAGAAGGTGAGAGGGATACAAGGAACTCTATTTAAAGGAATAGTTTAAAGGAAGAGCATAGGTTGTAGAGGGGACAAAGCGAGGGTGTTAGGGTGACAGTGTGACAGGAGGTTGTGTGATGTGGGGGGCAGCAGTTGGGTGGGGGGTGAGGGGCTTAGTGCTTGGTTTGCAGGTGTGACAAGATGGTTGCCACCTCCAAGACCTTGACAATCCATTGCCTGCCCAAGGTTCCTGATGCTGCCTGACCTGCTGAGACTGGGCCAGACCTGCTGCTGGCTCCACGAGGTGTGTGACAGTGAGGCTGTGCTGCCACCTCTGCACCTGTCCCCCTGCCACTGCCACCAGCGCCTGGCCCTGCAAAAGGGCCACCGTCCTCAACTGGGAGTTCACCATTGCCAAGGGAGGGGAGGATGGTGGCACTTTGTCCCCCAGCCTCATTTGTGGAGCCCACGGCTTTGATTCAAGGGCTGAAAGCCTTCTTTTTAGGTCCCAAACCCTCATTTTTTAGGCTGAAAGCCTATTTTCAGACTCCAAATCTACATTTATGATATCCAAAGGCACACTTTTTTTCCCCCCAAACTCTTACTTTTGCCCATTTGTGGCACCAAAGCCTCATTTTTATGATCCAAAGGCTCAATTCTACTTTGCAAAGTTCTCTTTTTAGAGTCCAAAGCCACATCGCGAGTTTGCAAACTCATTTTCAGGCTCCAAAGTGGCATTTTTACAATCCAGTCTTTTTTATGCTCTAAGCCATATCCTGTGTGTCCAAACCTTCATTTTTATGGGCCAAACCCCTGTTTAGGTCTCTAAGGAATAACAACCAGCTGCCTCGTTGGGGCAGGAACAATACTCACTGCCCTCCTAGTGGGTCAAGAGGTTAAGCCAGGTGCTAAAAAAGCCACCCACAAATGTTTTTAGGAGCTCCAGGGTGAAAGAGCAGCTGGTTGGGGGCCTGGCAACCAGTGAAGGTCAACCCAGCGCAGTTGTGAAGGTGTCTTGGGTAGTGTTAGTTCGGAGTCAAACTGTGGCTGCATCTTGGGGGGCAGATAGAATCCACTGGAAAGGAACCTGGAAGAGCCCAGGTGCTTTGCTACGCAGCTCTCACGGACACGGTCCTGTCCCTGGGAGGAGTGGAGAAGAAACCCTCAGCCAGCTGCAGGTGCCAGGCCAGGCTGTGAACAGGCACGCTCAATGCCCTGGGCAGGGGCTGGTCCGTCCGGCTGTGCAGCTCCTGGCAGAGGTGGGAGCTCTGCTGGGGGACCCACAGCCCTTTGCCAGCAGCGCCTGGGGAAGCCCAGCGGCTGCAGGGGGTGACCGGGTTGTGGCAGCCGGGTGGGCTGGAGGGGGCACGTTGCCACGCAACCCCGTGATGTCACAAAGGGGCAGTGATGCGTCCCCACCCGGCGACTGTGACGTCACGTGGCAAGGGCTTAAAAGCCGGAGAAGCTGAAGCCAGTTAGGCTGAGTTGGCCTTCGGCATCAGTCGGCTCCTTGCGTGGTTACTCACGTGCCTTTTTTCCAATCATTGATCATTTTCGACCCACTTCTCCTGAACTCCCCATCTCTTTCAAAGGTAATTCAGTTTGGACTTCCAGGACAGATGATAGAGTAGGTCAATATGGGAGAAAAGGATAGGCTGGTCTCTCCCTTCCGAGCTGTAGGCTGAGCTCTTCCACCTTTCCAGGCTGGCCAGAGCTATGGGTAGGGTTCCTCTTTGCTAGTGCTTATTTCTTGGCTGGGTAAGGAGGGGGTGGCAGCGCAGTCTGAGGCGCTGGGCTCAGCCAGGAATGACAAGAAGCCCACCCTGAGGGGTGTGGGAGGAAGGGAGACAGAAAAGGAGCACGGCCCGGCCAGCCGTGAAAGCAGCGGCCAAAAGCCAGCGGCTGCTGCGTGCAGGGTGGGCAAGTGTGGGCTGGAGAGCCGAGGGCCCTGAGGCTAACACTGGCCACAGGTCAGCAGCAGGGCCTCTGCAGAGAAGGAGACACCAGGCAGTCCGTCCACAGGGCCTTGGGAGTTACTGTCAGTTGGAGTCCTGTGGCGGGCCCATCAGCCTGCAGCTCTGCAGCAGGTGCCAGCACCACTGAAACACTCCTGGTGGTGCATGCTGTTCTGTGGGTGTTGGCTGGGGTATTTTTTAACCATTTCTTTGAGCTACAATTATTTCTTTGCAATCAGGTGACAGGGTTGGCGCTGATCTTCTCTTTCTGGAGCGCGTCCTGAGCGCCTTTGTCATCCAAAGATTCCTGCTCTGTTCCCAAGAGGAGCAATGGCTGTGAAGAACGACTTCTGTGAGTAGTGGCTTCCCCAGCAGGGCTGGGCTTTGTGAGTACCCAGGGACAGGGGCCGTGGCTGGGGCTGCAGCCCCAAGTATTGAGGTGCTGGCAGCCTAGAGGGAATTCTGGGGTGTTCCTGACAGCAGCCAGCCTTATCCAGGGGGCTTGGATGAGGTGCAGGAAGATGGGTTGTGTCCCTCCTCTGCCACTATGGGCAAGGTTTTGAAAGATGACATGGCTCATAGGAGGATCTGCCATCAGCAGGGCTACCTTCTGTGCTGGCTGCTGGCTTGTTTGCATCCCGGGACAATCAGGAAAAGAGAAGGCTGCACTTGCAGCCCAGAGGGCCAGTTGCATCCTGGGCTACATCAAAAGAAGTATGGCCAGTGGGTTAAGGCCCTCTACTCTGCTCTCGTAAGACTCCACCTGGAGTATTGTGTCCAGCTCTGGAGCCCTCAACAAAAGAGGGACATGGACCTGTTGGAACGAGTCCAGAGAAGGGCCACAGAAATGATCCAAGGGCTGGAGCAGCTCTCCTATGAAGACAGGCTGAGAGAGCTGGATTTGTTCAGCCTGGAGAGGAGAAGGCTCCAGGGAGACCTTATAGCAGCCTTCCAGTGCCTGAAGGGGCTACAGGAAAGCTGGGGAGGGACTGTTTACAAGGGTGTGTAATGACAGGACACGAGGGGCAATGGTCTTAAACTAGAGCAGGGTAGATTGAGATTAGACATTAGGAAGAAGTTCTTCACAATGAGGGTGGTGAAGCACTGGAACAGGTTGCCCAGAGAGGTGATGGAGGCCCCATCCCTGGAAACATTCAAGGTCAGGCTTGATGAGGCCTCTGAGCAACCTGATCTAGTTAAAAAGGTCCCTGTGCACTGCAGGGGGTGCTGGACTAGATGACCTTCCAACCCCACACGTTCTATGATAAGATTTGACCTGAAAAGCCAGTTCAAGACTCTAGAGGAAAAGGAGGGTAGCTGCAGGCACACTAGTCCGAGTGTGGGTTTGTTGGACTTTGGGCAAAGCAAGCAGAGGAACAGGCTGTTTTCCAAAAGTGACTCTGGACCAGCCCATTCCAGTGGCAGCGTCAGGCTTCCCCTGGCTTTTCTGGCTTGGAGGTTCAAGCTGGTTGTCCTGGGTGCTCCTGTAGAGAGCTTGGCTTATAGAAGATGCTCTTGGGCAACAGAATGGTCTCATCTCTTTTCCAACGTCGTTTCCCTGCAGACATTGCCAAGAGAATGGCTCCACAAGGAAGCGTGGTCTGGCGGCAAAGACCAAGAGTTGGAGCAGGACTCCAGAACATGGGCAACACCTGCTTCCTCAACGCCGTCCTGCAGTGTCTGACTTACACTCCCCCGCTGGCCAACTACCTGCTCTCTCGGGAGCACAGCCAGTCCTGTGAGTACTTAAACCTCTTGGGCACTTCCCAGGGATTCCCAGAATGTGGAACTGGATGTAGGAGAAAAGCAGCCCTACTTTGTTAACCCCTTGCCCACGCTGCTGTTCTTTGAACACTCTAGAAGCTGCTTGGCACATCTGGGTGGGCTCATCTCTAGCCCTGGGGCTTGGTCTCCATTCCTGCAAGTTCAGCCCTCTTTGCTCATTGCACAGGAAACTTCTGTCAGTTCAGCATCCCTCTGGAGAAAGTTTTCTATGTGCTAAAAAGCGCCAGGCTTGTTGGGCATTGGCCCCTTGGGAGAAGAGGGGTGGAGACTGTTGTTACAACTTCCAGATCTCCACTAGGTTTCCCATCACTGTGGCTATTTTGCTAAACTCAGATGCTTTCCTCTTTCCCTCCCTCCCTCTTCAGGTGGTCAGCCACTCTCTTGTGTGATGTGCAGAGTGCAAGAGCACGTTATCAAGGTCCTGCATACTGCAGCCACTTGCATCCTGCCTTTGGACGTCCTCATTGTTCTCCAACGTAAGTTGTTGCAGGTGCTTTGACATGTTTTCTTGCCCTTTGTAGGACACAACTACTCACTCCTTCTTTCTTAGGCATAGGAGACAATTTCCAGCTGGGCAGGCAGGAAGATGCCCACGAGTTCTTACGGTGCACTCTTGATGCCATGCAGAGAGCTTGTCTGCCTGAGAGCAGCAGGTAAGCACAAGCAAATTACTTTTTCCCTGTTCCCCAGCCCTTTGGACTCTCGATGGGCTCCCACCAAGGAAAAACTGGGCCCAGAGTTTTCGGAGAAAGCAAAATTCCCAGAGGAGATAACTCTCTGCCTTCTTTCCAGCTGGGACATGTTTTCCCAACCAACCATTGTCCATCGGATCTTTGAAGGCTTTCTGAAATCCAGAGGTACTTTTCCACAGCTCTTGCTCTCCTTGGAACCGCCTGTGCCCTTCTGTCTGCCTGTGAGAAACGCCTGGTTGTGTGCCTGGCAGGGGAGGCGTGAGGAGCAGGGCCGGCACAGTCGCTCCCTTCCCCTGTCGCTGAGCTTTTCCCTTTGCCTTCCAGTCACCTGCCTGAGCTGCGGAGCGGATTCCGAGGCCTTCGAGCCCTTCCTGGATGTCCTTCTGGATATAAAGGTGAGAGGGTTTCTAATTGTGTTTCCAGCTGTCCCAGGGCCCCTGTAGCTTTCCAGCATCAAGGCAGTTGGCTGAAAAAACGTATCCTGGGGGCACAGGAGAGCTCGGTGGTGGGTGGGAAGGGGCATGGCCTGTGTCCTGCTGTAGAGGCCATGGCAGTGATCTCCCTGCAGGCGCTGGCTTTGAGCTGGACAAACGTGCATTGTCCCCTCTGCACCCTTGGTGTCCTCTCCTCCTTCTTCCCTCTGCCCCCTCTCAGCACCCATCTGGCTCCCAGGCTGATGAGTTGGGTTGTCTTCATTACTGGTGACCCTGCACAGCACTGGGAGCTGAACTGAGCGGTGTCCCAGGGAGGGAGCTCTTGGCAGCCCCAGGAATGCCTGGGAAATGAGGGAAGTGTGCAGCAGAATTCCTCTTTCTGCCTCTGGCTGGGCACTGCTTGCGGGTTGACAGTGGATCTGCTCAGCCTCGGCCACCTGGGTCTTCTTGTCAGCTCCTGGGAAGTGGTTGGGTGAGAGCATTTCCCTCAGCTCAGCACTCTCCTTTCCCCCTCCTCAGGCAGCCGCATCTGTCCCCGAAGCTCTGGACAACTTTATGAAGCCCGAGCTGCTGGATGCCAAAAACGGCTATAGATGTAGCCAGTAAGTAGTAAGATGGTTGCTCACCACACCTTAGAGATTAGATCCTGCCCCAAGGTTTGGCGTGCTTTGGAGCACCAGTTGGCCTTTCACAGAGAGGGGTGCCCAGTGGTGAGGCACAGCTTTATTTCAGGGCAGCCTTCTGCAGCTGAATATTCCTTAAGTAGCGTAAGGATGTGGGGGACGTGAAAGCTTGTCTGGCCTTCCTGGGGCAAGAGAGGGGGCATTTCATGGGCCCATCTCAGCACTTGGCTCTGTGCTTTGTTTCCAGCTGTGGCCAGGTGGTTACCGCCTCCAAGGCATGGACCATCCATGGGGCGCCCAAGGTTCTCACGCTCGGTCTGAAGAGGTTTGAAAATTTCACCAGCAGGAAGATCACCAAGGTACGTAGGCAGCTGAAGTGCCACTTTCCCTGCCTGGAGCAGGATGTTTCCCAAAGCAGGACGTTCTCTCACGGGTTGTTCCTGGTGAGTTTCTCCTGTTCCCCTCTGGGGAGAGGAGAGCTACAGTGTACACTGTGCTGACAGAGCTGCTTTGGCCAAGAGCAGTTTCCCGCCACCCAAACGGTGACGTGGAGCCCCAAAGATGTATTTCTGCACCTCTGGCCCCTGGTCTTGGAAGGCTGTTTCATGGGGTATTTCAGGATCATTTCTGAGCCCTCTTGGTCTCTCCATAGGTTGTGGAGTACCCCGAGTTCTTGGATCTTGGGCCATACATGTCCCAGGCAGCAGGAGAGCCGCTTATCTACTCCTTGTATGCTGTCCTGGTGCACGAGGGTGTCAGCTGTCACTGGGGACACAACTTCTGCTATGTCAAGGTAAAGAGCCGCTTCCTTCGTGAAAAGGGAAAATTGCGTCCTGGGGAAGACGAGCTTTCCTGGCACTGTTCCTGGCAGCCAAGGGTTTGAGGGAGAAAGTCTCCAGAGGGGTTGGGCTGGATTGGTTTTGACGTGTTCTTGGTTCTGTAGTTTTCTGCCTGTGTTTTTGTGGAGAAACCATGCAGTTTGTCTCCTTACCAGGCCAGTGACGGGATGTGGTACAAGATGGATGACTCGTCTGTGAGGCTTTGTGGTGCCAACCCAGCTCTCGGGCAAGAAGCCTATTTACTGTTTTATGTCAGGTAATAACAGTGTTAACGTGTTAAAGTGTGAGTGCTTCAAGGGGCCTACAGGAAGGGTGGGGAGGGACTCTTTGCCAGTGAGTGTAGTGGTAGGATGAGGGGTAACAGTTTTATACTGATGGAGGGTAGTTTTAGATTAGATGGGAGGGAGAAATTCTTCACAGTGAGAGTGGTGAGACCCTGGGAGAGGCTGCCCACAGAAGTTGTGGATGCCCCCTCTGTGGAAGTGTTCAAGGTCAGGTGTTCAACCTGGCCTAGTGGAAGGTGTCCCTGCCCATGGCAGGGGTGTTGGAACTAGATGATCTTTAAGGTCCACTCCAACCCACACCAGTCTGTGATGCTATGAAATGGAGGCTGTAGGGGTTATAAAGTTGAGGCCTTGCTCCAAAGGGCAGACCTGGTGGGAAGACCCCAGTGGAACTTCCCATTTGTAGTCTTGGTTACATCTTCTGTCTGTCATAGAAACTGCTCCAAGAAAACGACTGAGCCCTTGAGGAGGCTGCAAGAACAGCCCTAAGCCAGGATCACTTTTTTTTTTTTTTCTCCTCCAGGTGCTCTGATTTGAAAATTGGAGAAGGGCTTTCTTCCTGCCCAGCACCATCACAAGCCTGTTCCTCCCTCTGTCAGAGGACAGCCAGCAGCGAGCAGGTGGGTTCTGTTGGAGCCCAGGGGCTCCTCGTAGGACTAAGGTTACTCTGGGGAGGTGGGTCAGGGCAGCAGAGGGACAGTGGATTTCTTTCTGGGATCTTGTCATGGCTCTTTTCACTCGACACTGCAGCTTTCTTCACAGCCACAACGCTGCTTGCTCTCATCCCCCCTAGATCCATCCCATTTCTCTGCCTTTGGCCCTTCTGCCTTGGCAGCCCTCCAGGAGAGCCTTTAGAAGGCCCTTAGCTGTCCCCTCACACAGCTTCTGGGGGTTCCCCACTGTTCTGGTCCTTTCAGGAGGAAAGGGCAGGACCTTTATACAGCTCTCTTTGCAGGACACGGTGGTGGGTGTGGAGGACTCTCCAGGGGACAGCAACTCCTCCACAACAGCCAGCACCAGCCAGCCAGCCCAGTCACGTGCACAGGAGGCTTCTGCAGGCTGGCTCAGCCACATATGGCCAGGCATGCTCAGCATCACCTCCTTCGTGGGCTTCTGCTTGCATCGATTCTTCTACGGCTGTAGAAGGCTGGTGTCCAGAAGGAAAGCTGTGTGCCCCAACTGCTGTCCACCATCTGACCGTGTGCTGCACACCAAGCAAGGTGGCAGCACGAAAGAGCAGCATGGATTGATCCCTTGTTCCTGCCACCAGAGGAATGGTGCCAGGGAGAGGGCCCGGAGCAGATCCCCGCAGTGGGGCAAGGATTGCCGCAGCTGGTCCGTGGATGCCACAGATTACGACCCCTCAATAGGAAGGAGAAGGAGAACTGGTCCTCCATGTCATCATGACCATGCTCACGGGGAGGAGGAAGCTCCAGGGCCTTCCATTGGCAGCTCCCAGTTGGCTCCTGCACCCAGGGCTGCTCAGGAGCAAACCCTGCTAGGGCAGAGAGAAAGGAGCCGGTTCCCAGTGCAGGGCGCTGATCTCCACAGCCGGTCCGTGGAAAGCAGAGCCTGTGCCCCCCCGGCAGAGAGGAGGAGGGCTCCAGCGCCCCCGAGCTGCACGTCAGCTAAACGCTTGCGGCGCTGCAGGGCTGACTGTGGCACAGCAATCCCGAGTGGGGAAGGAGCACAGCATCGGACTCGTGCAGTGCCGGAGAGGAGGAGGAGGAGGAAGAGGAGGAGGAGGAGGTGAAGGAGGAGGTGGAGGAGGAGGAGGAGGAGGAGGAGGAGGAGGAGGAGGAGGAGGAGGAATCCCGGAAACACCAGAACTGCCCTCAGAAGGGACTAAGCTGCACAAAGGGCACCAGCAGCCCAGCCTGTCCATCCTGCCAGTGCTGCCTGTGGCCAGGAAGAGCTCAGAGACCTTCCAGAGACTTGGACAGCTCTGCCATCTGGCCCAGCTTCCCAAAGGTTCCTCGAGGAAGAGCTTTAATCTGTTATGTCAGGTAATCAGCTTTTGGGATGGCCTTGCAAAACCAGCACTCATTAGAACCAAAGGGGCAGAAAAGCCAAAGCCAGATTTAAAAGCACCTGTTGGCCTTACATGTGTCATTTACGGGGTGTTTTCTTCTCTGTAGGTTTTGAGGCAGTTGGTGGAAATACCCGGGAGTGGGGTAGGTTGTGTCTTGGGGTTTTGAAAGCTGTGTGCTGGCATGTGCCCGTCTCGCAGACTCTTCACATATGGAGTTCAAGTCACTCAGATGGAACTGGGCTGGATGAGCCGGCAGCAAGGGAGACTGGAAACTGGCTGAGCAGCCAAGCCCTGAGGGTGCTGCTCACTGGCACCAAGTCTAGTTGGAGGCCGGTAACAAGCAGTGTTGCCCAGGGGTCAGTACTGGGTCTGACGCTGTTCAACACCTTCCTTAATTCATGGGCTGGGTGATGGGCACCTGTGGAGGATATTCTTGCAGAAGCATGGGCATGTGAGCAATCCAGCCTTTGGTATAAAAGCTTAATTGTGCTATAGAGACTTTAGCTGGACTACTGTTATCTTAAGGTCGACAGAGGGATAATTATAGCTGGGAAAGAAGAAAGCTAGCAGAAGAGAAATAACTCCCGCGTGCAGAAGAAGGAACGAGATATCAAAGTTGCCGAGATCATGCTATGTAAGGACTTTGTGTGCTTAGGGCTAGTAGCCAATCACGTATTAGAATCAGGCTTATGGACAGTAACAGTGCACCAATCAGACTGAAGCATTATCCGTGTGGACAAAAGCATTTAACCAATAATGGGGGGGCTTACGGTGCGTGTACCGGGCAATGAGGTACATAACAAGGCATTTGTTTACAATAAACGGCTTTCGCTGGATCACATTGATCGTGGTGCGTTAGTCTGAGCTCCCGCCGCAGGGCAGGATCACCCCGTGGTCCTGCTGGTCACACTATTCCTGATGCAGGCCAGGATGGTGTTGGCCTTTTTGGCCACCTGGGCACACTGCTGGCTCATGTTCAGCTGCTGTCAATCAACACCCCCAGGTCCCTGTCTGCTGGGCAGCTCTCCAGCCACTCCTCCCCAAGCCCATAGTGCTGCCGGGGGTTGTTGTGGCCAAAGTGCAGGTCCCAACGTTTGGCCTTTTGAAACTCATGCCGTTGGCCCTGGCCCAACCGTCAAGCCTGTCTAGATCCCTCTGCAGAGCCTCCCTGCCCTCAGGCAGATCGACACTCCCACCCAGCTTAGTGTCATCTGCAAACTTACTGAGGGTGCATTCTGTCCCTCATCCAAGTCATCAATAAAGATGTTGAACAGGAGGGGCTCCAGCACTGAGCCCTGGGGACACCACTTGTCACTGCATCAAACTCCATTTGACACAACTCTTTGGACCCAGTCACCAGCCAGTTTTCTTAATCCAGAAAGCATGTGCACATCCAAGCCATGAGCAGCCAGCTTCTCTAGGAGAATGCTCTGGGAAACCACGTCAAAGGCCTTGCTAAAGTCAAGGTAGACAACATCCACAGCCCTTCCCTCGTCCAATAAGTGGGTCACCCTGTCGTAGAAGGAGATCAGGTTAGTCAAATAGGACCTGCCCTTCATGAACTCACGCTGACTGGGCCTGATCACCTGGTTGTCCTGCATGTACCGCATAATGGTACTTGCGATGATCTGCTCCATCAGCTTCATTAGTGCTGAAGTCAGAGTAACAGGCCTGTCATTTCCCGGATCATCCATCTGTCCTTCTATATGGGGGTTATGTTGGCTGATCTCCAATCTGCTGGTACCTCCCCTTTCAGCTGGGACCATGGCACCTGAAGCCTGAATGAATAACTGCCAAGAAGTGTCCTCATTATGTGACTTACATCAAATCCTCTCTTTTCAGTAGCAAAATATTTCATCACACTAGAAGAGCTACGAGGCTTGATGATCTTCGAGGTCCTTTCCAACCAGGTTGCTTCTGTGGGTGGGGTTTTATTTCCTTTTCTTTCAAGCCCAGGTTTTAGCTACCCTGGCAGTTTCGCAGTGCCAAGCCCTGCAGCCCCTGTCCAGAGGATGCTCTGGAGGATGCTCTGTGCCACCAGATGCCACCCCTTGCTCCAGGGGATGCTCCCTGACATCCAGTGGCTGTCCCACACCCGCTGGCACTGCCACAGCCCTGGCTCCAGCAGCAGCCTCAGCCCGCAGCACTGCCTGGTCCCTGCGGCCACTCAGCCGAGTGCTGAGCTCTTGCCTCAACAGAAAGGGGCAGATTTACAGCTATTTTCCACTGTCTGCACCAGGCTAACTCACGTTATCATCTCCTAGCAGAGACTGAAAATAGTATGCGTGTGCCTCAAATATTCATAGGTTCAGTTTGGCTGGAAAAGACCTTTCAGATCACCAAGTCCAACCATTAACCCAGCGCTGCCAAGGCCACCACTAACCCATGTCCCTCAGCACCACATCTACACAGCTTTGAAATCCCTCCAGGGATAAGGACTCCAGCACTGCCCTGGGCAGCCTGTGTCAGGGCCTGACAACCCTTTGGGGGAAGAAATTGTTCCTAACATCCAACCTAAACCTCCTCTGGTGCAATCTGAAGCCATTTCCTCTTGTCCTATTGCCATTCCTGATCTGTAATGGTTGTGGACAGCTGGGTTACACTTCTCATCTCTCTGGGGAAGGGAAAAAAACACACTCACTGAGACTTTGATTTCCAAATCTACCTAGGGCTGAGAAGAACACTGGAAATCTTTGGAAAAGGTGTGTTACCCTGCTCCCCTGGCTGCCCGGGGAGGGCTCAGCCCTCTGTCCCTCTCTCTTGTCCTGGGGTGACCCTTCCGCTTCTCTGGGTGTTTCATTTTTACTAAAGATTTGTTAAGGTTTCCAAGCACAAAGTGGACTCTGGGTATTAACAGAGAGTGTGAAGAGGCAAAAAACCCTGCAGTCTCCATTCTACCAATTCCAGCTTGAGGCTTGTCCTTGCTTGGAATGACAACACGTTTTTTAAATTCACGGATGTCAAAACCAAAGGGTTGCTGCTGAGCAGAGCTGGTGCCTCCTGCCCCTTTCTGCTGCCCTCCTTCTGAATGTCTCACTATTTAGTTTTATGCCATTTTATGGTTCTGCAGCAAGGATGTTAGAAGAGGCTCATTCTTCACTTTGAGGTCTCCTGTGTGCTTCTTGGAGCTGGCTCAGAGTCCCCCCGATTTATCACTGCTCTGGATTTTCAAAGCTCTGGAAGAACTCCGGCCTGCCAGGAGGTAGAAGATACTTGAGACAGTTGGGAAACAAATTCAAAGCCCAGATATAACAGGTAAAATTATGGCCGAAAACAGTAATAATAATTTAGATAGCAGTTTTCTCTGCAAGAGTTGCTTAGGTGTCTTTCAGGGTATTCTGAGGCAGGAGCACTGTGGGGCACAGGTGAGACTTGCCTTGACTAGCACGGAGCCATAAAGAAAACAAACAAGTAGGAAGGAAATTCCTCACTCAGAGCTGGATGAAATTCAGCCCTGGATGAGTCTAGGCTGGTCCCAACTCTGGAAACATGAACAAGAAGACTCGTTATTCCATCACACCCTGTCTCTGCAAGTGAAGGGGATACACAAATGAAACAAAAAAGAGACATCAGGTTTAAAGCTGCTGGCACAGCAGCTGTGGTCCCTTTAAGATGTTGTGATGAGACCCACCAGGACAGCTGTGGGATGCAGGGCTTTCAAACCTGTCTTTTTATCAGCATGAAGAAAAAAGAGCTTTCACAGAGTATGAAGGAGAACACTGACCCACAGGCCCATCATGACTTGCTCTCACACCACCCCACTTAGGGCACTTCATACAGTTTGATTTTATTAAGTCACATTCCCAGAATTTGAATCTCCATGAGAGATGGAGAGGTCTGAGGAAAGTACAGCGAGTTCTTCCCTGAGCAATCCTCCCCCTGGCATGCCTGATGAATCATATTTTCTGGCATAGAAAAAAACAAACAACTAATCCTATTAGAGGGTAAAGACATGTAGCTGTCCCTCTCCATTGCTTCCACAAGTCCAACACAAATGGGAACCATAAAGACTTTCCAAAAGTTCACATTCTTTTCATCCTTGATGCCAGAAAACTGGGGTAATGTTTGATGGTGGTTAAACTGATTTATTCTCAAATATTTTTGGCAGGAGTGAAAATGGTTGGTGATCTTTCAGGAGTCATGGTGTGGCACCAGATTTACTACTCACCCTCTAACGAATGAAAACATGTAAAAGGGGGATGGGGCTACCCGGGAGCTGGAAGATTTGGGAATGGAGGAGGAGGAGTGGAAAGCATCGTGAAGGAGGCTGGAAGAAGAAATAGCCAGAGTTTCTGCCATCTGTTTCTGACAAAGGCCAACTTGCCTGATGAGCCAGCACTGGAAAGTGCCTGCCTCTCCTTGGGGAGGCACGAGGTTATTAAATAGCTCTTATTATGGAAAAATCCAAGGGGGAGAAAACTGACCATGAAAACAGATCTTCAACAAACTGAAGAGAAGGAGGAAAGTGAATTCAAAATAATCAGTCCCATCCAATAGCAGGGAAGGTAATTGTCACCATTTAACGTAATATAACTCTCCTGGCACAAACCAGGACAGTCATTTTTTGTCACCACCCTGCTAGGAGGTTGGGTATTAATTGGTTAAATATTATTCTTGGCAATATTGTATTCTGTGTCTTCCACTGTTTATCAGAAGTTTCCTGCCATGACGTGTCGGTACCGCTGCCGATGTCACAGCCAAGGGCCATTGGGACAGCGGGGCCGAGGCCGAGTGTGTCCATGTAATCCATCGTAAAGAATTCCACCAGTGTGACAACGTGCAATTCCTCCTTGCACCACAGCTTTTCACCTTAGCCTTTGTCTGCACGTGCACCTGCCATGGCTGATGTTGGCTGCCTGGCAGAGCCAAGAGTCACCCACTGAGAGGGGGGGAGCATCACCTTGGCTCTGCCCCTGCCCCTGCCCCTGGGTGGGTTCTAGTGTCAGGGTGTCAATACATGACAGGGAGAAGAGGGTACCTGGGTACAGCCGACACGTCATCCCTGCAGTGACTGGATTCAGCCTCTAGTGAAATCTCTGCTCCAAGAGCCTGCTGTGGCCATGCAGTTATTTCTCTCTTCCCCAAATGCTTTCTTTCATTACTTTTAATTTATTTCCTGCTCTGGGAATGTCTTGTCTTAGCTTTTGTCTCTGGGTCAGCCTTGTTGATCACCTGTGGCCACTAAAGGGCTGCAGCCAGAACCCTAGTGACAGAAGGGCGAATGGGATTCTCCCTTTACATAGGGGCTGAGATTGGCTCCTCTCCTGCTCCTCAGATTGCAGGTGTAAACCAGTGACCTCTCCTTCTCCCAGGGGAGAAGGCAAGCCTGCTCCTCAGACAGGCACCTGTCCAAGATAAAGGTGGTGGCAATTCAGGACACAGCAAACTTTCTTCTCTTTTGCATGCTTCCAAGTGGGTGGTGAGCTAGAGCTTAGGAGTAGTCTGGTGATGGAATGTGCCTGTTTTACAAGGCTTTTGCCCACAGTGCTTTGTGCTGTTCTATGTGAAAGCTTCTACAGTTGCAATGTCATGCTGAAATGTTATTGCATAAAGGAGAACATAATTTCATTTCCCAGCACTGTGGGAGGTTTCTTCCAAGATACATCATGTCCTCTGGGGTAGTTCCTTGGGGCCCAATCTGTATCTGAACATGCCGGTGGTGTGGTCTTCACCACGCAGGACCTTCCCTATCAGGCCATTCAAGGTGTGTACATTTAAGGGGTTTGCCATGTTCCTTTCTACTGGAAAAAAAAAAATAAAAAATCTCCAAACAGCTGCCATCTGGTGCTAACTGGGGCACCAGTTGTTTCCGGAGCTATTCTCAGGGACACGTGGTGTCTGCAGAACCCTTTCCTGGGTGGTGGTTGAGTAGTGATAGTACCCGATGGGTTGTCTTTAGAACTGACAGGACTGTTTCTGCTCTGCTGGGTCAGTTCCCAACAGACAGCCTAGCAAAGCAGTTTGGGGTGTTCAGAAGCTCCTGGTTTATTATTTTTTCATTTGTTAATGGGAGTGGAGGGTTTGTGGGGTTGGCCATGCAAGGATGGGAGGCTCCTACTCCCACATTTGGATATTCTGTTTACATATATAACCTGCAAAATCCTTATTTCAAAGCAAAACACTGTCCTTTGGAAGCAATGTAGCTTTTTCTTGTATGCAAACACCAGAGGAGGGAGAGGCTGCTGCTTTTCAGGCTCAGTGCTTCTATGTGCCTTATGCTGCCTCTAACCTAAGGGAGATACAATGATTTACTAAATGTGCAGGTTATCAAAGATACTAGTTATACATATGAAATACAGCATCTTTTCTTCTAAGTGCTCCCACTGTGCTGCAGTAAGTCAATACACTTTCAGTAGAGCCTCTTCTGTGTTTCTTTTCAAAATTATATTGTAGAAGAAGGAAAAACTCTTGACATCGTTTTTTTGGTAGTTTTGGTTTTGATTGGTTTTTTTTAAAACAAACTGTAAAATGGTGCACAAATTAGTACCACAAGTAGTATTTCCTAAATTAGAGAAAACTTACAATGGCAACGACCTTTGAGAAGGTAGAAAATAAGCAGAGCTTAGCACTTGGATTCTGTCAGTCATTTCTGGTAACTCGTGAATATTTGAATATTTTGTAAATATCAAGATTATAATGTTTCTTCAGGCTGTTAACAATCCAAGAGCAACTAAGCCATGAGGGCAACCCCTAGTGCCCTGGGCCCAGGAGGGGAGCGCAGTGCTCCGGTCCCTCTGGGACAGGACAGCAGGTCCCCCCATTCAACCCCTGCCTCCACTGCGGGGGTTATCAGGCCACCTGCAGGAAGACGTGGCAGGAAACAGATAAAGCATTTGTTAGAATAAATTAAAATGAGTGGCCAAACCCATGGTAGTTGAGGGGAAAGCAGAAAGCAGGGTTATGCTTCCTAGTTCAGGCCATTTGATGTAAGGCTGGGCTGCAGAAGAAGCTTCAGCAGTGACCTGGTTTAGGAGACTCAGACTTACCAGTCAGTTCCAGTAAAGAGAGTTGTCACCTGCTCCAGTGGGTACAGCCATGGTGGCAATCTCAACCCAGGCAGCCCTGCATGCTGAGGGGCCTCATGAGACGGAGCAGAGCAGCGTGTGTAATTCTGACTCTGCTCAGCAGCTTATGAAACAGAAGGGAACGGGTGACCTGGCATGAACCGTTTCCCAAGCCAGTCTGTAAAAATTCATCTTGCTTCATTATTGATGACCTCTTTTGAAGGGAAATGCTTGCCTACAACCAGCAGCTCTGGAGAAGAGCAGCAAACCAAAGAACCATTTAAGCCAACACATTTTTCTGCTGCCCCCTGGAGATATTCGCTAAGATTTTAAATAAACACCTGACTTGAAAGAATGATAACCATGTGATTAAATTATTTATATTTGAAACCAACTTGCAGATGCTTTTGTCTGCTAAAAAATACATGAAGTCTGACAGCTTCAGAGACTTAAAACACAGATTGCGTGTCTGAGGACATTTAGCAAATCTTACTTAATTACAACAACACATGACAATAAATCAGCGTTCTTTTTATTTAAAAAACAACATCCAGTTGCAAGTTGAATACTGCTGATGCCCAGGACAGTCTTGTAGTCAGATGGATAGCTTTCAGATCAGAGTGTCATGTGTTCAGAGCCAAAAGAAGAGTCCAGGCTCTCTGAAGTTGCAAGTATCTCAGTTGTGATGCTTGAGTCACGCTTCCAGGTGCTCAGGAGGATTCAAGGGGTTGGCTTGCTGTTATTCTGAGCCTGGGTCTGGCAGACTTGAAGTGAACAGACACCAACCCCCTCAATGCAGATCTACACACCCAGCCAGCTCGGCATCCAGCAATGTGTTCAAGCTTGAAGCATTTTTTCTTTCCCTCCTGTATGTCCCAAAACCGTGTCTCTCAAAGTCCACTGGAACCTGTAGTTGACAAGACATCGCCTGCTGAGTGTTCCCCACCCTGCTGCTCTGGAGCCAGTGAGTTCCACATGCCACTGGGAGATAGGATGAACCAGGACAATAATATTTTGGTCTAATATTTTGTGTTGGATGACAGCTTAGATGCTGGAAGAACGGCTACTACATTTTTCAGGAGAAACGTACTGTAACAGCTTGTTTGCTTGAGTGACCTGGAAAATTATGGTCCAATAAGAGGGGAATAAAATAGGGAAAGACCTGGTATGTCTGTACTGCATCCCCCCGAGTGCTCTCAAGTGCTTCAGTGCAAGACAACCATGATCATGCCCATGAGAGAGGGCCACGGCACTCAGGTGCACAGAAGTGGACCTACAAACAACATTGGGCCAGACCACCACCAAGTATAAGTATGGTGAGCACCAGCAGAGCCTGGGTGTCTGCATCTGCCTGGAGGGGAGGAAGGAGCACTTCAAAAGTGAGAGGATGAGCTAAGTGCCAGAAACACATTTCTTCCTATTTTTATGTCTTGATAAAAAAAAACTAGAAGGATAAATATCTGGCAACAAAAAGTATCTAATATTCATACCTAAGTTAAAAGTAACTATCATTTGGATGGGTTTTGTATTTAGGACAACACAAAGCAACTACTTCAGACATCCAGCTTAGGTGCAGTGTTTCCTGCACAGAAGGGAGGAGACAGGTCCTGCAGGAAGCCTCTCTGGACCGACTGGGATGCAGATGAGCAAATACTCCAGTGAGTAACAAGGTGAAAGGCAACCAAAGTGCTACCAAATTACTGCTTGATGTTGAGCCCCAGATAAATCTCAGGCTTGGAAGGGCTCTGCCTACAGTCACCTATTCTGTCCAAAAGAAAGACTTCTAGGGTTTTCAACACTGCTTTTTTTGGCCAGTCAATTTGCTACACTACAGCATGAAAACTTGTGACAGCACAAGATGTAGGAACAGTCCTTCAACATTCACTGGTTTGTCAAAAATAAATACAGAAAATTGTCCTGAGTGTCTCCTTCAGAGCTTGTTCTGAGCTACATTTAAATCAGTACAACACGCACAATTAAAACCATTGCTTGCTAAATACTGGTTAAATATGTGTTAAGTTGGAAATGAAGCAAAAAAGTCTATTCCATTACTAATCACACACATTTCTGATTTGTTTTCTCATAGTAATTCTTACATAACACATAAATGAAGATGTGGCTGATCAATGGGTTTGAAACACAACTAAAGAGAAATGTGATCAATAGAACTTTCAAATGAGATGAGACACACAGAAGTCAAACTTGTATCAGTATGTGCAAGAGAGCATTTAAAAATTAAGAGTAAAGAAATGTATTAGTACAAATCTGCATCAACAAGGAAGCACACTCTAGAAAACAAGGATGTTTCTGATGCCATATGTCATACTTCAGAAACAAAGACTGAAATGTTTTTGCTGTAGAAATGTTTATAATCTACACCTTTACTAGCAATATTATATTAAGAAAAAAGTGTCAGTCCCAGAGCCAGCAGGTAAGAATCTAGAAGATATTTATATCTATATATATATTTTAAAAGAAAATGTAAAAAATTATTAATGCTTTTAGACATAAACTCATAAAAGTAACAAAAGTGCAGCGATCAATCTTGGAACAAAGGAAAATAAGTTCTAGAGGGATAAATTTATTTCAGTTTGCTACTTGAATTGCCAACAGGCTTCTCAGTGCCAGTTGAGCAGGTAAAGTTCCCTCTGCATCCTCTGGCTTTCCAGCTGGGCCTAGGAAAGGCACTGCTGCTCAGGCAGAGTCCAGAATTATATAAAATGCACCAAATACAGAGAGGTTAATAATAAGAAACTATTAGCAATTAGCACTTGTGTGTCTGTGCATTTGAAGTGTGGTCCAGAGATGAAGAAACAGGACCAGGGACAACCTGTGAGCAAAGCTGGACAAAAGACAGTCTTTGTGTGTCTCCTCTTTGCTTTAGTTTGAGTGGACAAGAGCAGAAGGCACAGCTGCCTGGGCACCCTGCAAAGGCAGAGCGCTGCTGTGCTGCAGAGTGTTGGTTTAGTGCCACAGCAGTGACATGAAGGACAATGTCACCATGCCAGAACTGAAGCCCTGCCACTTCTCATCACACTGGAAATGACAAACAGCTATAAAACCAAGAAGCATAGGAAAAGGGAAGTTCTGCGAAGTGCCACCAGTTGATATCACCTTGTTTGATGAGCTTATGCCACTTCTCTGAAAAGCAATTAGTTTATAAAGAAACATTCCAGAAAAACATCGTCCTTGGGTTAAAATCAACCTTTCCTTAGATGCCAAACAGTTTAAATATTAACATACTGGAAAATTTCAGGTGCACAAATGTTTTGGTTGTTGGAAACTTGAGAAAGCTCCTCAATATGTCCAGCTTCTTCAGATTATTTTTTTCCCACTGTATCCAAGTGTAAATGTCAAGTGCAAATGGCATCTATGGAAGAATGAATGCTTCAGGTCTCTGAAACAGAGAACAAAGATGCTGAGATGTTAGTGATACAGGAATGATACATTAATTATACATGAATTACAGCCAATGACAAATTTGGCCTAAAGGGGAAATTAAGTTTTCTTTGGAAAAGAGTGCATAATACTGAAGGGGAAGCCAGAAAGTGGTGGCCATTCACTTCTTATGAGGAGTGGCTGAGGGAATCAGGGTTGTTTAGTCAGGAGAAGAAGAGGCTGAGGGGGAGACCTCTCACTCTCTATAACTGCCTGAGAGGAGGTTTGAGAGAAGGGGGGGTCGGTCTCTTCTCTCACGTAACTGGTGATAGGACAAAAGGAAATGGCCTCAATTCCCCTCAATGGCCAAGGGAAGTTTAGATTAGATAGCAGGAACAATTTCATAGAATCATAGAATGGTTTGGGTTGAAAGGGACCTAGAAGATCATCTATTTCCAACGCCCCCCCCCCCAAGGGCAGGGACACCTTCCACTAGACCAGGTTGCACAAAGCCCTGTCCTACCTGGCCCTGAACACCTCCGGGGAGGGGGCATCCACAGCCTCCCTGGGCAACCTGTTTCAATGCCTCACCACCCTCACAGGAAAGAATTTCTTCCTAACATCTAACCTAAATCTCCCCTCTTCCAGTTTAAAACTTTCTTTACTGAAATAGTTACCAGGCATTGGAACAGGCTGCCCAGGGCAGTGGTGGAGTCACCATCCCCGGAGGGGTTCAAAAAATGTGTGAACATAGCACTTCAGGACATGGTTTAGTGGGCACAGTGGTGTTGGGTTGATGGTTGGACTTGATGATCTTAGAGATTTTTTCCAACCTTAATAATTCTGTGATTCTCTCAGAGCTTGGAGGAGATTGTGGCAGCAGACTGAAAAAGACATTTTTCAAGTTACATTCAGATGACCTGGTGTTTTTAGCAAGGGCAATGCATACAAATAAGCTGCTGGATTTGTACAGATGTGAACTTGCTTTAAACATCCTTTGGTCTTGCTTCTACCTGACGTCACATTAAACAGTTATTGTTTCTACTTTATTGAGGCACTGCAAGTTTATTAAACTGATTTCAGCAGTTCCATCAACCCCATGTCTGCAGGTGAACAAACACCCTGGCTGTCCACAGCTGTGTGCAGTACATGATACACAGCTGGATGAGACAGTACCATCCTCTTGGCAGAACTGGGGCTCGTGATCTCAGACAAGTTACATGTGAACTCATTTCTCATTTGAGACCTAGCTTTCTAACCAGAGATTCCACAATCCTAGTCAGAATTAAGCCACAGACCCCTTTGAGGTGACATTTAATGTAGAGCAGAAGGAACAGTAGAGGAGAAACTCAACACAAACGCTGTGAAGAGCCCCTTCTTGCCAGATGGTGCCAGCTAAGCAGTAAGACATTGCACAAAACCAGATGTTTCTGTAAGAGTCAGCCATCTATGTGTGTGAAGGAAGGGGAAAGGAGATAAAGCCCATGGATGGGGCAAAATGTGCAGGGGGATGCACTTTCTGTGTCTGCACAGCACTGTTCAGGAGCCAGCCCAGCACGTGAACGCTGCCCAGAGCTGAACTGGTTTGCAACACACAAACCAGATGTCCTGCAAACTCTGCAACAGCGACAGGGTTCTTCAAAGTACTTCACTGTTCAGTTCTGTGGCAGAGACACAGAGCAGTTGTGTTTGGGGAGCACTGCAGAAGCAGCATCTCCTGAAAGCCAGCAAGAGATGGAGAAGGGAGCAATAAGGCATCTCCTCAGTACCTCATGGTACTAGCAGAGAAATGTGGGTGAGCTCACCCTTCCAGCATCCTGGTAAGGCAAGGTGTGTGACACCTACCTCCTGGCTAGTAAATGTCTGATTTCTCAATATACCATTATATGAAGGCACCAGCTGGCTTGGGATTGGATTGTCAGCTCATCCTCTCTACTCACTGTACATTGGTGTGATAAGAAAAACTGCTTCTCTTCTCCTACCTCTGACATTTTTTTCCACTGTATCAGAAAGAGGTGCATCAGGGATTCTGGTATGCCACCTCATCCATTATTTGAATTTCTTGACACCTGTTTTAGATTCTTGTCTCTGCCTCCTTTCCTGGCTATTGTTACGTGTTTTTTCCTATGAAGACAGCTACAATTCCAACATTGCTTCATTCAGTTCTCTTGGCTTTGCCAGTGCAACGCTGTGGTTCGTGTTCCAGTCCTATTGCAATACCTACTCCTGAGATGGATAGTTCTGATAGTATCTCAGATCATCTATGTGCTCTTTGCTGCTAAAATTAAATATTTATTAGTTTATTTGTAGAGACTGTGGCCAGAAAATACAATAAAACTGTAGAATTCCACAGGTTCTGGTTAAAGCAGAGGATTCCACCCACAGCCCAAAATAAATGAATTTCATTCTTCATCTTCCTAGACATTTGTTGCACTGACTTCCCCCATGATGTTTAGAGTCCTGATAGGTTTTGGTCTGGTTTCCATTCTTGTTACAGATTTCTGTTGCATCATTCATCTTCAGATTAGGGTCTGAAGGCCTTTGTATCTTCTTCAGAGAAAGAGTTTTATCTCAAAGTTAACTCAAACCCATCACATTACATACACGGGGTGTCTGTGTAGTGGCCACTGCACCATGACTTGCCAGGCAAGGCAAGTAATTCCTTCTTCAGCAGGTCTTGTGACCATGATGGGAGATTTGGAAGACAAAGAGCTGAGCAATGTTGGCACACACAGACTTGGCAGTGTTATTTTAAAGGCAGATGTTGGATTATAGTGCTCCTTGGGCTACAAGCCGCCAATTTAGGTTAATCTCCTCCCAAATTGTTCATTGTAGCTATGATGCTAGGAAGATACCCATTTTGATTCCCATGATTCCTATATTTACCCTTCTGTCTAAGTGAAAAACAAACTTTAAAATGCAGGCAGAGAAAACAATATTTTCTAAATGATAGAAAGTATCAAGTGAAGTGAAAGTGCTCATCTTTGTGGGCTGAGTCTCCCACAGTACAAAAGCCCTGCAGCTTGGGAGGACAGAAAAGCCACACCATCTGCAGAGGAAGAGGAACTGAAGGGCTCCAATGACAAGGGGTATTTATTATATGTTGGATTTAACAGCCCCAGTTACTCAGATTAAGTCTTCAGTGTTCATAACAGACTGGATGCAGTATATTGCAAACCTCTCTTAAAAAAAGAATAGGCATTTGGAGGAAGCAAAACAATATTGTTTCCCTTCTTGGCTTAGTCAGCAACGAGGAAAAGGAGTGGCTAAGTCAGGACAATCTTTACACTTCCCATGCATGGCACATTCAAAGGGCCCCAAAGTATGACGCTGCCCTCAACTTTTGAACTCTACATTTACAAACACACTGTAATAACTTAGCAGTTCCTAGAAGCTTCTGCTTTTTGTGGGTAGTCTGGAGTAAACTCCTTGATTTGTGAAGGCTGGACCTGTAGAGACAAGCTGGTGGCTATTTTAAAGCTGTGCCCTAGGGTGCACTGCATTCTTGGATGCTCTGCTCTGCTGGTGCACAGACCACACTCACCTCAGGCTCACTGTCTTGATGCTGACTCAGCAACTGGCTTCTGCACTCCGAAGGCAGTGATGAAAATATTCAAAACTACTATAATGAACACTAGTCCAGTTGCAATGTTGTTGAGGAAATCCAGCTTTCCATGCTTTGCAGGGTTGTTAAGATCGTATTTTACTTCAAAGAGAAAGGGAAAAAAAAGTTTTAATTCTGTGTATATTTCAAAAACCAGAATAAAAGTCTTCACTGCTACTGTAGTTCAAGACTTTCTCTTACACTGAGCTATTTGCATCAGTCATACTTAAAAGGGAAGTTAGATTCTGCAATGTCAGTAAAAGTGCTAAGGAGAGGATTTTCAACCACAAGGGGCCTAGCAGCTTCCAGTAATTAGGATCTAATCTCTGTGGATGCACATGGGAAGTAATGGATACACAAACATTATCAAACACAGAAATCTTCTGAATTCTTCATCTTTTGAAACCTACTTTTGTTGCAGACTTTAAGCATTTAAAAATTATTTCAAGCTTGAATACATAAAGCTTGGAGCCCTGACAGGATGGAATGAAGTTAAATTTCCTACAGCTTCTTTGTGGACAAACCAACAGCTTCACCAGGGCTGCAGTTTTCTTGTACTGGTGCCCTTCCCCAGCTGCATGTCCTGCTTTTGCCCTGATTCTGTTTTTAGAAAGCAAGGGCATTATATCTGTAAAACGGGATGATTTCAAAGCAGTGGAACTGCAGTTTTTTTTTACAGAGAGCATCAGCTGTGTAAACATTTTCTTTTGTTTCCTGCAGTTGTTCTTTGGTTGAACTGCTAATGGGAGTGAGGGAGGAACACGCAAGGGAGATAACATTAATGTAGTTTAAGCTTTGATTCCAGGTCTTGTGAAAACATATGAGTTACACTGGACTGATAATGCACGTGCTTGCATAGGAGAGTAAGAAGTCTGGGGATGCTTGCCTGGCATCATGTGGAAGCCCAAGACTTTCCTGTCTGCTCTCCTGCAGTAAGGGCTCTGCAGCTCAGATGCTCTGCTAAATGTCTTTGATTGTGATGGATGAATTCTGGAGCACGCCTGAGATGGGTTTTTGTCCCTTAACACTCCCTGGTCTTAAGTGCAAATCACTGGAGCAACTGTGTGCATGGAGACATTAGGAGGAAATGCTTCACTATGAGGGTGGTGAGACACTGGCCCAGGTTGCCCAGGGCATTGAAGCATTCAAGGGCAGGTTGGATGGGGCTCTGAGAACCTGGTCCAGTGGGAGGTTGTCCCTGCCCATGCAGGGGGGTTGGATCTAGATGATCTTTAAGGTCCCTTCCAATCCAAACCATTCTGTGATTCTATGATTTGTAGGATGTACACACCCTGTGCACATACATTTGTATGTATGTCCTGTACACAGGTACAGGACACGTGAGAGAAAGCTTATACCTGACAAGTTTTTACAGCAACATAAATAAAACTGAGCTCCTTCTGAGAGGCATCTAGACAGAAGTGTAGCTTATGACTCTACTGCATGAGATAAACTTTGTGCTTGTGCTTTTAACACAACAAACCTGTCAACACTGCAGAACTTAACCACAGAACCAAGAGTTGTTTGCCTGTTGAAGCAGTTAAGTAGATGTGGTGGCAAACACACTGGTGATGCTGAAGTACTAAAAGCCAGGTTCACTTGGCGTCCCTCACTAGAAAGGCTAATGCTGGTTTGGTTTCAAGGAATGCTGGGCATCTCTGCAAGTCCTGTTTGCTAAAGCACAATAGTCAAACACCACAGGCCAGTCAAAGCACTGAGGAACAGCATGGGGGAACTATCTGAAAAGCTTCAGCTCCTGCACACCTGTACAGGCATGGAATAATTTAAGCCCAGCAGAACTTAACCCTGAAATGAACTTATATGTGTCTGTAAGCATCTGGAGCTCTGTGGGTGCTTGCATCCCAACGGTACCTGGAAGGACCCCAGTACTGTCACATGGAGTAAATTAAATGGAATAATTAGTCCCAAAGTATGGACGAAAGGCATTTCTGATGGTTGGTTTAAAAAAGAAAAGGCAATAATGGCCTAATGTGTCTTGTGAGTTAAAGGAAATCATGCTCAAACAGAATGGACACTTCCAGAGGTGTCCCTTTGTCCAGATAAGGGTCAGAGAAGACAAGTATTGCTTGTCAGTTAGGCCATGCTCTAAATTTTTGCAGCAGAATTGCAGTAATTCCATCTTTGTGATTATAGTACTTAAGATGAGGGTGTTCATGAAAATGCTCTTAAGAACAGTTATTCTTTAAGTATTTTATTATAGCGGGATGAGATTACTATGCTTTCATGCCACTTAAACTAATTCAAGACACTCTTTGCTTTTCTTCCAAAAAGTTAAGTTCACCAAATCTTAAATCACTCTCAGGGACGAGTTTGCTGAACATTTTTCAAAATGTTTTTTTGTGAACGGCTCTTTTGAAGGAGGAAAAGCTTTTTATCCCTGGTAGAGAACTAAGAAAAGTGGTACCTCCTGGGATAAACCTCTGTCTCAAGGAAAGAGAAACTGGATGCCTGCACTGACTTCTGTTTGGACTTCTTGTGAGAGGCAGAATTTTGTGGCTGGACAGAAAGGCAAACTGTTCCCTCAGGCCAAAACCGCCTAGTACACATGGGAAAAGCAGGTTTTGCCATGCTGCCTGTATCTGTGGTACCTTCATGTCCTATTTCCTATCTTCAGTGCTTCTGACCTCAGCAGGACAGTAGCTCTTCAACAGCACACTGCTACAAGCTGGGGCTTTGCCCCCTTGGCACCCCAAACCTCCAGCTGCTGCCGAGCCAGGCTGAGCTCCTGAGGACTCCTGCTCTGGGCTGTGAATGCCACCTCAGGCCAGCTTCCCCAGCTGGGGCTGCTGCATACTCCCTTTATTCTCACTGGGACAAAGAGAAAAATTACAGAGATGGAAGCCCCTTTGGCAATGCCTGCCAAGAATAAGCATTAAAAAGCAATGTCTCAGCATATGCTGAGAAATTATTGCCCAGCAAAAACCAGGCAACTTGTTTTCCAGCCTCAAAGCCTGCCTTAACTGAAACAACCACCAGGGAGATGCCTTCAACCAAGAAACATTAAGTGTTTTGCTCCTTTTCCCATTACTTTCTTCCCACATCCCCCAGTATCAGCAGGTTCCTTTTCCCAGTCCCTTTGTTGGAATCTCCTCTGAGCCAGGACCTTGGATTTTGCTCTTGGTACCAACTCCACCAGATGCAGAAACAGCTGTATTCCATCCCTTGGAAAAAGGAAAACAGCTATGTCAGCTACATATCAATACTTACAAGACTTATGTATCCTGGTTTCCTAGGACCTTTCTCCTGAACAGAAATAGGTTTTTAATAGGGAAAAAAAAGGGAATTTTAAAATAATTTAAAAAGGGAACATAGACTAACAGAGATGCCCAAGGTGCCACCTCTAATTTAGTAAATGGCTTTTCATTTATGGTAGACTTAAGATCTGTCATATAGTGCCCATTAAGTTAAAGATCAAATATCACTAGCAAAGGAAGTGACCCATAGCTGTTTGTACAGGTGAAGGCATCATCTATTTCCACGAACAACAAGGTTCAACTGATGCTGAAACCTAAACATTTCCTCTGATTTCCACAGGTATCTTTGATCAACTTTGGTCCAAAGTTATGGTGTGGGGCTTTGGGTCCCGCTAATGAATGTTTGCCAGCTTCTTCAGCAATTCTGCAAAGTGTCCACTGGATATCTTTTAGCACTTGACTTTGGAAAAGCATAGGGGAAAATATGCCAGTAGGTTAAGATGGTGAAGAGAAGTACTCAAGACTTTTTTAAGGTTAAAATAGAAAACTCAGCTTTCCGTAAGAGGCTGTGTCTCCACTCTCCGTGGAGTTTTAGTTGGGCTTTTTTGGGTAATTCATGTTCACTTAGTGATGAGATTGTTCTAGAAATGAGCCTGGTTCTATAGCTACTTAGATTAATATTCTGCCTCACAGAATAAGGCAGAGGGCTGTAGGACATACGTGTGTTATTAATCTAGCAACAGTAACTTAAAATACCTCCTCTTAGTAATAAGTACTGGTTCTTGTCGCCTCATAACATTGTACCTATCATATACTGAACTATGGAACCTCTATTTTTGAGAACAGCAAGGATGCTGCATTGAACTTCTAGGCATGGTCAAGTCCGTAATTCAACACACAAGACAGAAAGGGGAAGGGGGGAGGGCAGGGAGCAGGGAACTAATTCTTACAGCTCTTTCATTAAGTGTGTTCAAAGCATGCACTAACAAAACTTCCTATTGAGCTCACTATCTTGAAATTATTTTGAACATATGTGTAAGGTATCGCATCACATTTCTTTGGTAAAAAGTAGAGAAAAGGTTTCCTTAGTGACAAGCAGAATTCAAGAAAATTTATTTGCAGTCCCAGGATGCTATCTGGCTGTGTTTTCATATTATATGTAATTTCAATTTTTTTACTGAAGTCATTGTATGGGCACAATAGATGAGGTATGTTCTTATGGTGAAATCTTGCCCCAAGTAGCCTATTTTTTCTTCTCAACTTTAATTTCAGTTTAACACAGGTTTTAAAATAAACAATAATAAGTACAGTCCTACCATTCTCCACCTAGAGATTTAAGATGCTTTGAATTTCCTAATTTAAACTAAGCTGTTGGGTTTTTTTGTCACTGTTGTCAAGCCTTGCTATCAAACCCTTGATTGATTGCAAAAACACAAACTGCCACACCAACATGAAGGACAGACATTTCAACTTTCAGATTACACTTTCAGTCATAAGATTAGGTAACTGGTCTTGCCAGAAACAGTATTGTGAAACTGTGCAGGCTGCATGAGCCTATCTGCCTATTTGTGTTTCTTTTACAGTATTTCATCATTTTCCTTCCTCTTCAGGCCTTTCTGGAAAGAAAAGCATTCATGTTCTGGGCAAATGAGTATAAGGAAATTGATTCAAGTTGAAAATTCCACATAAAGCGCCCTTACTCCTTTTGTTGCAATATTTATATATATATATATAATATTCTATATATTTAAATAAATGTGGAGTCTAGATACCATCTTATATGCCACCTTAGAGGTTGCATCCTGTAAGAAAAATACAAGGTTCTAGCTTTTGCTTACATACCCAGGAATATCAGGAGCACTCCCACCGTAACTTGCAGCGTGAGTGACAGGCTGATAAGAATGATAAGTGGGATGTAAGAAGGGAAAAAGAAGGTCCTTTGCTCCACCACAGCTTTCAGCTGGGATGCGTCTGGCCATCAGCAGGGCAATGTCCAACATGCTCTCGGCAGCGCTCTCTTGTTGGCGTAGATGGTTGATGTTTATTGGGCCATTTCTTTGGAACCATTGGACATTCGGCAGCTGAAATTGGGGAGAGAGGAAGAGATTATTCACATCTCTCTCAGTTGGTGCATCACCTGGCCCATCTATTGATTTATGTGCTCACACTGACAGGGTCACAGCTGTTACTGAGACAGTCAGTGCATCTTTTCCACCATTACCACTGTCCTCCATCAGGCAAGAGAGAAGTCAATCCTGTCTGCACTGCACTGTGGCAGACACACCTTTTCCAGCTTGTAGGATCAGTCCTAAACAGTCAGTACGTTTCTACCCTGGGAAAGGAAGATTAAAAAGCTGAAAAGTTTGCACTGAGATAAGTTGGGAGGAAAAACCACTGTAAAACAATCAAGCAAACAACAGTTGGAGGATGTGTGTGGCAGTTGGCTACTCAAGCTTCACTGGCCTCTTTCCCTGCTGCTTCTTACTCTGCCATGCCACTGTCCAGGTCCATCCATACACAGTGAACTGTTTTTCTGTTGAAATATTCAGATGATCTGTGGTTGCCAAGCAACTGCCCAGTTACAAGGGAAAATTTTTTTCCCATTTCCACATCAGCAGCTTTTTTTTGTTTTTTAAAACTCCCCTGCAAACAAACAGGAAGATAAAAAAACAACTGCAGGGCAAAGCCAGAGCTAGTTAACCTGGCGGGGTGAATAAATGAGCTTTTCCTGATGATGATTCATGTGACCCCAGGGTGAAATTGATAGCTCATCTCCCAAGGGTGCCTATTTCTCTACAGATTAGATGCAGCTCAGGGTAACTTGGTTAGGCTTAGATGCCTAACTCTGCGAGGAAGGCAGAGTAGGTTTACCCTCTTTTCTGCACTGCCTTAACAGGTCAGGAACTTCATTCATGCTGCTCTTACTTCTAGACTTACTTTCAAATTAATACACAAATGTATTAAAAGTAAGCTTATTCTAGCTGACTTCTTTAAGCCTGCTTCTTAAAGACCTTCTTACTGCAGAAATGTGTTCCTGTGTGCCAGAAAATACAGAGGAAAGTCTCACTTTGAAAGTTAGTTCATCTGCAGCAAAAGTGCTCTAATTACTCTGTTCAGCTAGCACTAATAACTACCTGATTCCCAACTCCAAAGCCAGGTTTGCCACAGTCCAGACCTAAAAGTGTCCTTTAAAATAGGACAGATATTGATGCAAACAGCAAACACATTGCCAGTTTTTCCCAGGGCATTCAAATACCAAACTTGACCTATTTTCACCAGACATGTTGTAATCAACCACAGGCTATATATTTTACTGAGTGAAGAGTGCCATGGGACAGCCAGCAGACTTTTTCTGTCATGTAACTGTAGCTTATGCAGATGGCTTCTGTACTGCCACCAAGCTCTCAGGAAGAATCATAAGGTTTGGAAGGGACCTCTGAAGATCAAGTCCAACCCCCCTGCTGCAGCAGGAACACCCAGGGCAGGTCACACAGGAACGTGTCCAGGCAGGTCTTGAAAGTCTCCAGAGCAGGAGACTCCACAGCCTCTCTGGGCAGCCTTGTCCCAGGGCTCTGTTACCCTCACAGTAAACAAGTTTTTCCTCATGTTGAGGTGGAACTTCCTGTGTTGTCACTTGGTGCTGTTTCCCTTCATCCTGTCACAGGCACCACTGAAAAGAGACTGGCCCATTCTTGACACCCACCCTGCAGACATTTATAGACAATAAGTTTCCCTCTTAGACTTCTCTCTCAAGACTAAACAGCCCCAGGTTTCTCAGCCTTTCCTGGTTGTGACAGGTGTTCCAGTCCCTTAATCATCCTTGCAAGCCTCCGCTGGACTCTTTCCAGCACATCCCTGTCCCTGTGGCTCTGAAACAGACACTGACTTCAGTCAGGAAGAACTCAATACTCATTTGGTTTTGTCTATAGCCCCACAACCTAAAAGTGCAGTTTGCTGGGGCATCTGTCCCACGTTTTGTCACCTTTTCTCGCCCCAAGGAGAGCCTTCTTCCCCCGACTCCCCTCCCACATTAAACCACCATAGCATTTGGACATTTCAGAAAAAAGACTGTCATTCTATATACCATCCACTGTCATTTTACAGACCACTAATACCACCCATCAGAAGCACTAAACCAGGTGCAGATGTTCATTTCCTTATGGGAAGCAGCAGGGATGCTGGCAGTACTCAGTAGAAAATTCCAGACTAAAATTTTTCACTGTTTATTGTACAAAAAAACCAATTGAGCACTTGGCTGCCTCATCCTAGTAGTGTAAGAGGGGTTGTGGAACTATGTGTGGAATAGCAGAATCCAATTTCTGGGCATGAATTCAAAAGAAACTCTTTTCAGTAGACTGCAGAAGTAATATGATCTGTTTTGTGACAAGTTCATAACAGAGGAAGTTTTCTCCTATGTCTAGCAGCTCATGAACTCCTTCGTGCAAAAATACTGACTTTGAAATATCTACTGGGTCTACATGGGTGCAGGGTTTAACCCAGGCAAAAACTCTTCAGGTAGCTGTGACTCAGTTCTGAATCCTGATGGAAGGGGAATGTAGTGAAAACATCACCACGGCTTTGTTTCCACTCCATGTAGGAATCCAATCATCTTCATGATGTGAGACAGTTTCTACATACACAACAGAATATGGTATTTTCTTTTTCCTGGGGAAACGTTCTGCTCCACTTTTAGGACCTTGCTGTTTGCTGTTTTTCTGTATGGTCAGGCTGTAGGTGGAGACAGCAGGCTATGGGGTCTGGACTGCAGTGGAGGCAAAGGTTTTGAGTTACTTCTGAACTCCAATAAATGGAGATTTTTCAAGGTAGGCTGCTGCTAAGACAAACTAAGTTAAAACTTCTTGTTCCTGGAATGATAACTATTTACTATGTTTAGATTCTAAAATATGTCATTTTACTCTGTTAAGAGGCTTTCAGCTACCACTCCTGAAAGCAGACCAGTTCAGAATCGAAATTAGGCATATGGAGAACTGAAACATTGGTCCTACAGTACAAAGCTTTTTCTCAGCCTGTGATTTTGTCCTCTGCCAGGAAAAAGGACCTGTAATCATGAAAGCCGCAGAAACAATCACTTCTCATCTCCTAACTGAGAAACCTAGCCTCCTTACTCATGCTGGAAAACCACAGAACAAACAAAAAATGGCAAATTAGTCTTGTCTTCTGGAAGCAAGTTGAAGACAACTGCCAAAAGTACTGAAACAAATGCAGCCAGTACTATGGCAGCAATTCTTAAGATCAGACTACATGTTGTACAGCAACATAGAGACAGGCAGTGAAAGAAAGCTCTTGACTTAACCTCTGGATAATGACACTCGTGCATCAGAAATTGTATGGGAACTTTGCTATGTGGCTTTATGGCTTCAGAGAGATTCCAAGCATTGAGCAGCCCGTGCAGCCCGAAGCAACAAACTGCTCTTACTGTGCTGTTATTGCCTGCAGGGGGAACGTGAAACTTCTGGCAAGTCTCTGGGACACATGGTAAGTCAGGCTTTATCTGCAGCGTCCCTTGACAAGAGATCAGTACGTATCCCACGTGACCCGCTTCAGGCCCAGTGTAATCAGAACACCTCATTACACACTTTCAGTATTCAAATCACCTGGCACCGACAAGCTGATCCCTTCAGTTGGTGTGACCAAATAAGTCTGAGGAAAAGCAGCATGTGTGCTCACACGGGTGTGCATATGGGCAAGGGGCAGCTGGAACTGCTGCATCATCCTTCCCCTGTCAGCAACCTGCTCTCAGGTCTCCTCTCACCCAGAAAGCATCAGCCTCTGAGCAGAGCAAGCTGTGGTGCTAATCTACGTGCAGTTATAAAGAGGAGTGAAACGCCTCCTCCTCTTGCTCCATCAGTGACAAAAGGATGCCCCAGGGAAGAGCTGACTTTCCCAGGCACACGGTGCTGTCCCACAGGCAGCGCCGCTCTGCGTCTCACACTGTTTGCTTCCCAGCTCGCAAGGGTGAAGCCAAGATGCTACACCAGAAACTGGCTTTTTTTGCTTCTGTCAGACCAAACCTTCATACTAGGACTGAACGGTGCTGGATCCAGTCTTACTGACAGCTGTGTTGGTGCAGACTCTGCAGGTGCTTTGCTTCACTTGTCGGTTCAACAGTATACCCCAAAGAACTGAGTCCGTTTGAAATACAGAAAGGATTTATTCGTTACATTAATTAAGAAATAAATAAAAGTGTCACTGAGGCCAATGTCCTTAGATGCTGAGTTTCATGAGTCATGTTGAAGACCCACCTGGTGATTCAACAGGAAAGGCACAGCACTGAAAATGGAAACATTTAAAAACAAATAATAAAGCATCTTTGCTAAATACAGTAACTTGGTAAAGTAAGGACTTCTGTTTCAATCACAGCATTGAATTGCTACTTCTGACAAAATTTACAGGGATGTTTGCTCACCAGAGTAGTTATCAAACACCAAGGACTGCTGAAGTAGTCAAATTATCACCAGAGAATCACAGAATCTTAGAGGTTGGAAGGGACCCCAAAAGATCATCTAGTCCAACCCCCCTGCCAGAGCAGGATCACCTAGAGCACATCACACAGGAACTTGTCCAGGTGGGTTTTGAATGTCTCCAGTGAAGGAGACTCCACAGCCTCTCTGGGCAGCCTGTTCCAGTGCTCTGTCACTCTCACAGTAAAGAAGATTTTTCTGATGTTTACGTGAAACCTCCTGTGTTCCAGTTTGCACCCATTGCCCCTTGTCCTATCACTGGACATCACTGAAAAAAGCCTGGCTCCCTCCTCCTGACACTTGCCCTTAACATATTTATAAACATGGATGAGGTCACCCCTCAGTCTCCTCCAAGCTAAAGAGACCCAGCTCCCTCAGCCTTTCCTCATAAGGGAGATGTTCCACTCCCTTAATCATCTTTGTGTCTCTGTGCTGGACTCTTTGCAGTAGTTCCCTGTCCTTGAACTGAGGGGCCCAGAACTGGACACAATACTCCAGATGCAGCCTCACCAAGGCAGAATAAAGGGGGAGGAGAACCTCTCTTGACCTACTAACCACACCCTTTCTAATGCACCCCAGGATGCCATTGGCCTTCTTGGCCACAAGGGCAGATTGCTGGCTCATGGTCATCCTCCTGTCGACCAGGACCCCCAGGTCCCTTTCTCCTACACTGCTCTCCAGCAGGTCAGCCCCCAACCTGTACTGGTACATGGGGTTGTTCTTCCCCAGATGCAAGACTCTACACTTCCCCTTGTTGAATTTCATCCAAGTTTCTCCCCACCTGACTCTCCAGCCTGACTAAGTCTCTCTGAATGGCAGCACAGCCTTCTGGTGTGTCAGCCACTCCTCCCAGCTTAGTGTCATCAGCAAACTTGCTGAGGGTACACTGTTCCCTCATCCAGGTCGCTGATGAAAATATTGAACAGTACTGGTCCCAGCACCGACCCCTGAGGGATTCCACTAGTCACAGACCTCCAACTAGATTCTGTCCCATTGACCACAACTCTCTGACTTATTCCTTTCAACCAGTTCATGATCCACCTCACTACCTGATCATCAAGACCACACTTCCTCAGTTTATCTATGAGGATGCTGTGGGAGACAGTGTCAAATGCTTTACTGAAATCAAGATAAACCACATCTACCACCCTACCATCATCTATCCACGTAGTTGCTTCCTTATAGAAGGCTATAAGGTTGGTCAAACATGACCTCCTCTTGGTAAAACCACGTTGGCTGCTCTTAATGACCCCCTCAACCTTGATATGCCTAGAGACAGTGCCAAGAATAAGTTGTTCCATCCCCTTTCCAGGGATGGAGGTGAGGCTGACCGGTCTATAGTTACCCAGGTCCTCCTTCTTGCCCGTTTTGTAGACTGGAGTGACATTTGCTGTCCTCCAGTCCTCAGGCACCTCTCCTGTTGCCCATGACTTACCAAAGATGATGGAGAGTGGCCTAGCAATGACCTCCGCCAGCTCCCTCAGCACCCTTGGATGCATTCCATCTGGACCCATCGATTTATGGATGTCCAGATTGCTTAACTGATCCCTAACCCAATCCTCATCTACCAAAGCAAACTCCTCCTTCATCCTGACTTCTTCTGGGGCTTTAGGGATCTGGGGCTCCTGGGGAGAGACTGCAGGATTAAAGACGGAGGCAAAGAAGGCATTCAGCACCTCTGCCTTCTTTATATCCTCTGTCACCAGGGCACGCAGCTCATTCAGCAGTGGGCCTGTATTGCCTGGAATATTGTCCTGGAATTGTCCTGGAAGTCTGACCAAAACCAAGGAAAGCCCAAGAGTAATTTTCTTCTTTTTTCTTGTCCAACTTGAGCTCATTGAGTTTCTCTAAATGGTACCAGTTAGTCTGTCCAGAGAAGACAAGCTGGGTTTTTTGCCATGACAGTCATCTGTAATCCACAGAGGAAAAAAACACACTAGTGAAAATGACACCTACTTCACATTTGTATTTAGAACTGAGACATGTTCATTTTGGTCACTCTGCCCTATGAATGCAGAAGGAAAGAAGTAATTTGGATTTTGAGTGCAAGTTTTTAGGGTTCATTCCTTCTCTTTTGGTATTTTCCTAGGTGCTTTACTCAGCTTCTTAAATGTCTTCCACCATATATATATGCTCCTCTAAAGAGATTGGGTTTTTCTAGATTTTCTTAAACAAAAAACCCCACCAAAAACCAAAACAAAAGCCCTGTAAAACTATAAAAGGCAAGGCAAATACTGTCTGAACCAATAGGACCTTGACTTTTCCAAGTTAAGAGTCAGATCTTTTCTGAACACTAAATTTACTGTTCTCATAATGAAGTTAACAAATACTTGCAGTAGCACAAGATTGGTTACCGTTTTCTGCTTAAATCCCACTAGAAAACCAGTATTGTGCAGTTAGCAAGGGGAACTTCTAATTCCCCAAATGAGCACTTAGGACCAGAAAGTATCAGCCAGAACTGCAGCCTGAGTCACCCTAATTTTGATTTGCAATTTGTAAATGCAGCTACTTAATCTCAGCTGAGACTGCAGGATGCAGAGCTCAATGGCTCAATGTGTTTTGCATGTCAGGCCCAAAGTGTCATATCTGGGTTCTGAAAACATTAAAATACTTATTTTAGCAAAGGTACAGTGTTAGCACTAAATACTTTCATGGTATTCTAACCTCAAATCATTATGCAGTCAAATTATTTTATGAAATACAGGAGATCCAGAGTTTTGTATGGGATAACTGGGAAAATAATGCTGATTATTGTCTTATATTCCAAACAAGGTTTCTAAGATCTGTCCTTCTAATTAACAACATCTTGCAATTAACAACATCTTCCTTAAGCTGTCAGAAGGTTCTTCACTTTCATGCACATTTACACTGAAATAGTCTTCATAATCTTTGGCTTACAGCTTACTCTGCACACAGTTTTCTTTCTATTTTAGGTTAGTGATTACTGTAATTGTACTGCAGCTTTTAGACACTTGTAACAGCCAAATAGCCTTGACTCAAAATGAGGCTGGACAGCTTGATGGTCAATATGACCTCTGGGTTTGTAATGTCATGGAGCTTCCTTAACGTGTTTAGGGACAGTCCTGATTTTAAAACAGAGGAAACATGCTACATAATGATGAGGCTGTGTAAATAAAAAGCTGAGTCATACTGATCTTACAGTGGACTGTCCTTACTGTGTTTTGCGATAGTCCCTCTAACCAAAACTATTAAAAAGATGCTAAAAAGCCCTTTTGTTTAAAAAGTAAATTTCCAAGTTCTTTAAGAAAAATTTTGCATGGCAAACTTTTCCAGGTCTTTTAGTGCTAATTTCATGTTCAGGAAAAATTCCAGTTATACCAAAAAAAGAGACGGCTCATACATAAAAGGAATAACACAGGACTAAAACAGAAAACAATTTCAGAATTTGACTTTTATTTTCTCCTAAGATCAACCCTACAGTTACACAATTATACAATAATGTAATAGTCCTCATAGATGTGGAATTTCTGTCCACCTCTCCATCACCTAAGTACTGAAAAATGTAATGGGCCAGATGCGGCCACTCTGAAATCAGCCTTCCCCTCTGCCTCACACATCTTGCTGACCTAGAAAAACAGGAACAATATTCTACAAAGGAAAGAAATACTGTTCCAACAAAAAATTTTAAGCTGTATCAATAGAGAACGGATTATTAGATTCTTTGTACACCTCCTCAGAACATGTTATTTATTTTCCTCAATAAAACATTAGATCACTTGTTCAGCTTAGCACTGACTCAGAGAAAACCCCTACATCTGGACTGAATCATCAGTTACACTTCCTGTAGGAATTTCAACTGGGGGAAAGGGGATCTGCCCATCCAACCAAAGGAAACACTAACTTGCTTATGAGACTTCAGCAGTCACACCTTGAGGCATATAATAACAGGGTTGCAGGCCACTTAAAAAAAAAAAGGGGGGGGGGGGGAACTCAGCCTGTGGTCATATTTTAGAGACAGCATCTTTAAAAGCCTATGGTTAAGCAGAGCCACTTTCTATACGGACAGACAGAAAATGCAAATAGGACTATGTTAAGAGAGAGGGAAAAAAAACAATGAAGTGGTAACCATGCTGATTCCTGAGAGCCAAAAAGTTGGTAAGAAAAAATGAGAAAAGTATAGTCACATTAGCTCAGGGCAGAACACAGTCTTCTAAAGCTGTACTGGGTCCAGGACCAAGTTACAATATTTTTTACTCATTATATCACTTAAAAATAATCAGCACAACTGCTGACTTTGTGAAATGAAGTAATAACTTGAGTTTGTTCGTGCAGCTATTTCCATAGAAGCTTTCTCCTCTATAATTTTTTTCTGTCTTGCATTACTACTGCTCATTCCAGTGATTTGGTCTTACAATTCTATGATCCTACAATCATACTGTTTCTCTCACCTGGACTGTGGGCTGCTCATTCTGTGTTGTTAAAGCACTTTTTGTTTATTCTAGCTACAAAAAACAAGCAGACAAAAATTTATCACCAACAGTTTCAGTATTTGGAGTATATCAAATATGCAAAATTTAATTTGATGTAAGTAATGCTTTAGAACATGCCATTTCATTCTATAGGCAGTAAAATCACTGCCAAGTCCCACAAATTTGAAATTTGTTACTTGCAGGATGATGCCAAGAAACAGCCATTTCCCAAAGTGAGTTAATACACAACCTTGAATACCCGTTTAGTAATAATATGACTAGAAGAGAAGCCAACTATTCCAGAGCTGTTCTTTTCTACTGTCCAATTCCCATTCATCTTTTTCATAGTTCTTGACTCTTTCAACCAGCATTTCCTGTTATCTTGGAAACATTAACTAGAAACTAGATTTTACAACACAGTGAATCCACACTGTCTCGATATGGACTATGAAGAAGAAAAGCAAATAGAGGAAGATGAAAAAACAGTTACTATATGCATCTGAATGAACAGATCCTATGCAGAAGTGGCCAGACACTTCTTCCAAGTGTAATTATTGACATTAGTCAGTGAAGTGTTCCAGGCCAACCCAGTATTAGACACAAGGAATTTCTTGCTTCTAAAAGCTTGAGAGCTGCTAAAAAAATTTAGCCAAATTAATGATGGAGTTAAAATAAATCACATAAGCCACTGTGTAACCACTTATTCAGAATTACAGTGGACTTAGCTAGTCTTTGTATAATTCATGCGCTTCTACAATGCTTTGAAGACAAGACAACTACATCTGCACTTGATGTCAGCTCTCCTGTAAGAGAAGGTACCAGTCTATTACTACCAATGTGTAAGAGAACCAATTTTGAGGAGAGGGCGGATGCTAGGATGGGCAGTAAGCAAACCAGGGTGGTCCAAGTTGCAATGCCTGTGAGCATTCCTAAAAGCAGACACGCACTTTTGACTCCAATGGTGAAGATTTGGGCACCTGAGGATTTGCAGTCTTCCCAGTTTTGGTTGGCTGCTGATCTGGGGCATTCTTGTATTTGTTTGAATTGTGAACTTGTCAGATTTTTAAAGGTACCTTCTACTCAGAGACTGGCTTTTAAGAAAACTGCCCCCATCTGTTTTACATTGCTTACGGTTTTGGGTTTTTTTTTTGTGAGAAAATGAAAAAAGAGCATCTGTACAGTTCTCTGAAGTGCTACTGTATACATATAATACAATACAATAGTATGTCTTGCTGCTTATTCTTTATATGGCACTCACATGGAACTTGCAGTTCCTATGGGAAAGGTGTAACAAAAAGATGATTGATTGCAACTGAAGATGAAGTAAAATGGGAAAGTTGCAGAAAAATCCTTGGAGCAGACCAAGTTAAAAAAAAATACATCTCCATGACTAGTACTTGTGATGCAATCACAATTCCTTGTCAATAAAAAAGAAAGTTACAGAGAAGACAGTGGCTTAAAGGAAACCCCTTCAAGCCACCAGTTTGACCTACATGTCCCAGCCTTGATTGTCTTTAGGTACTTTCCAGGATTTAGTAAAATAGATATTTTTTTTCTTTGGTATGATATTCATGACTACAAGGGTTTGTCAGGAAGCAAGGGAGGACAAATCTGCTACACAATCAGTCCAGTCTGTCCATAATCAGAGAGTTTTGTTAGTGACGTTAGAAGGTGGTTTAGTACAACTGTTTTATGTGGCAGAGTCTTAGGTTGGAATAAGGGCTGCTTTTAGGGTTTAGCCTCTTCCAAACAACATAAAAGATGCTCTTTTACCAGTCTGACTCATCAGATAAGTGGCATGCTTGGAAAACATCCATTAGAAGTAAACGGAATACAGGATGTCACACGTTCCAGTGAAGATCTCTAGTCATGTTCTGACTACCTGGAGTAGTGACAAGCTGGGTATTTCTCTGCTCGTTTTCATTTGCACTACTGTATGTATGGGAAAAAACCCATACAGCCCAACCTTTTCAGTAACTCCTCCTACTTCTGTGCTTATTTACCTCTTGTCTAGATACCCTGAGTCCATCCAGAGGGACCTGGACAAGCTGAAGAAGTGGGCCCAAGTGAACCTCATGAGGTTCAACAAGGCCAAGTGCAGGGTTCTGCACCTGGGCCAGGGCAACCAGAGACATCAATACAGGCTGGGGGAAGACATGCTAGAGCAGCCCCGTGGAGAAAGACCTGGGGTACTAGTGGATCCAAAGCTGGACACGAGCCACCAATGTGCAACTGCAGCCCACAGGGCCAATCGCATCCTGGGCTGTATCAAAAGAAGTGTAGCCAGCAGATCAAGAGAGGTGATTCTGCCCCTCTACTCTGCCCTGGTGAGACCTCACCTGGAATACTGTGTCCAGCTCTGGAGCCCCCATCCCAAGAAAGATGTGGACCTGCTGGAGCGTGCCCAGAGGAGGGCCATGAAAATGATCCATGGGCTGGAGCACCTCTCTTATGAAGAAAGGCTGAGGGAGTTGGGGTTGTTCAGCCTGAAGAAGAGAAGGCTCCGGGGAGACCTCATAGCAGCCTTCTAGTACCTGAAGGGGGCCTACAGACAGGCTGGGGAGGGGATTTTTACAAGAGCACATAGTGATAAGACAAGGCGTAATGGTTTATAACTGCAGGAGGAAAGATTTAGGTTAGAGATCAGAAAGAAATTCTTTAGTGTGAAGGTAGCAAGACACTGGAACAGGTTGCCCAGGGAAGTTGTGGAGGCTCCATCCTTGGGGGCGTTCAAGCTCAGGTTGGATGGGGCTCTGAGCAACTGATCTACTGGGATGTGTCCCTGCTCATGCAGGGGAGTTGTAAGTCGATGATCTTTAAGGTCCCTTCCAACGCTAACCATTCTATGATCCTCTACCAACTCATCTGGGTGGGAAAGCTCTCCCAGGCTCTGAGTGGTGCTGGTGAGCTCCAAGAGGTTTTTGGGTGGGGGACACACCTGGTGGCCTCTGGGCCGCCATGTGCAGGGGCTAAAGGGTCAGCGTGCCAAGGACTAGACAGGATTTTCTCTTCAGTCCTTCGTTGGCACTTGCTTGTCTTTGAAGTGAGACAACACGGGGCGCTCGCAGCAGCATCCCTACAAAAACAGTGCTGAATGAATGGAAGGCGGGTAGAAAAATAATAACCACCGCGCGGTTCCGATTACAGGGCGGCGCAGAGCACAGCCACCCCCGGCAGCCTTCCCCGCCCCGCGGGGCACCTGCGGCAGCCGCTGCCCAAGGCGGCCGGGAGGGGCTGAGCCGGGGTGGGCCCAGGCCCGTCCAGCGCCCTCGCCGCTGAGACCCGCCGCCTCCCGGGGCCGCTCCTCACCGGGCTCTGCCGCCTCCCGCCGCGCTCCCGCCATGCCCGGGCACCGCAGCAGCCGAGCCCGCCGCCGCCCTCCGCCCGCCCCAGCGGCGGGACGCGCCCCGGCCCTACCCGCTCCACGGCCGCCGGCTCCGCACCCTCCGCCTGCCCGTTGAGCTCGTGGGTCTCGCTGCCGGAGTCCATCGCGGCGCACGGGAGGCGCCGGCCCCCGGGAACCCCTTTTGTCCCGGCGGGTCAGAGGCGCGAAGAGTGCCGGCCGCTGAAGAGAAAGTTTTAGGCGACGCGGCGGCTGCCGGCGCTGAGGCGCACCCCGGCCCGGCCGTCCCTCCTCCCCCCCTCTCTCCTCCCCCCCCCCTCTCTCCTCCCCCCCCTCTCTCTCCTCCCCCCCCTCTCTCTCCTCCCCCCCCTCTCTCTCCTCCCCCCCTCTCTCTCCTCCCCCCCCTCTCTCTCCTCCCCCCCCTCTCTCTCCTCCCCCCCTCTCTCTCCTCCCTCTCCTCACACGCCGCCCCGGGGGCTGTCTTTCCTGTGTCTTTCACGTCCGGCCCCGGGCCGGGGAGGCTCCCCGCGATCCTGGGGTCCCGCAGGGCGGAGGGCACAGTGCCCGCCCCTCGCCGCTGCCTTGGCACCGCCCGGGCACAGGGTTGCTTTTAAGACCAAATTTCCAGTGTTGGCCAAGAGTTTTGTGCTGTGCTGGGGAGGAGCACAGGTCACTGGTAATTTATGCAAATGTTTCATTCTAGAAAACTCTGGGTTTTATTTTTAGAGCGCTCTTCCCATCAGTGTTTTCAGGTTTTCAGTTTCATTGGGCTATTTTTTTTTCTCCCTGGATTTATTCCCCACTACCACAGCAAAGAACCCACATAAAAGCAATTAACAGGTTTGATGGTAATGAGACATCAGAGAAACACTTGGAGGTGTAGAAGAAGCACAACTGGCAATGAGAGTTGTAAAATAAGTCTAAAGTATGAAACAAAGCAAAATACTTTAAACTAGATTTTAAAATGTTATTGTTAAAAGCAAACCTTCCACTACTTAAATTTATCAGTGTTCAGAATTAAAAATAAATATAAAAAGAGATGTGTCATATGACCATGTGTAATCTTTTTTAAGGCTAGGAACTAACTGCTCATCTGCACTGAAAATATTCTGGAATAACTGTTCAACCAGCCTGTTCCTATGTGTGCTGTCCAAATGTATTCCTCAGGTTAAATCCTTCAAATCTTCTGTTAGGAATCTCTTTTCTCACTGTCTAAACACAAATATTTATAGGATGTAAGCAAACATAATATGAATAAATATACATAATGTAAATATGAATAAATATCTTAAAAAAAATGTATAAAGGCCTTTTGCTGCACCTTGGCTAAAGAGAGAGGATGTAGAAGCATCACTACTGGTTCCTTTATCACCAAGACAGGATTTTTACTTAAGCAGTTCCTGTGGAGGGAAGCCCCAGTTGTATTGCATAGTGCAACAAACACAAAGCTGTTGGACCTACAACCATCAACAGGTTGCAAGAGGCCACTGCTGAGAGGAGGTGGAGGTGCTTGGCTACCTTCATGTTACAGCCACAGTCCTTGGGAATGAGCCTGAGTCCCACGGACATGCACCAAAGCTGTGTCCTGCCTGCGGGGAAGGGTCTGCACTTCACTCCAGCAGCCCCTCCAGCTGCACCAGTCACAAGGTGGGTCTGCCTGAAAGTGCTGGCCCAGGCTGAGGGGTTGCAGCGCATTGAATAAACACCTCTGCCATATACCTTATCACTGCAGCTTTTTCCATGCCACAGGTGGGCATGCCTCTCCAACATGCACTAGCTACTGTGTGGATGTGAGAGAGGAATTGTGGCAACTACCTTACAATTTTAGGAGTCTCTGTGACTAGTCTTCAGGAGTTTCTTCAGTGGGGTTTGATGGAAATTCCTAATCACCTCAGCATTCAACTGTACTGACTTCTTGTAGCTGACTTTTGGGTTTGAGTTGACAGTGATTTTTTGCTAAAGCAGACGTAATTGGTGACTGAATCAATTTTTAGAGTCTATGCAGAGGCATTTGGACACCCAGATATGGCTAAGCAAAACTTAAGCACAAGTTAGGCCTCCATTTTTAATACTAAAGTTCACTGAAGATTCCATGTCACTGTACTCAGGAGTGTGATGAATTGATAATTGATTTTGGCCCATAAAAAGCCTTTGATTCAGTACACACTTCCAAGTTACTATCTTCACAAACTGCACAGCAAACATTTATTTAATTAGACTTCATAGGAACTCCTATCTGGATTGCTAGTGTCCTCCTCTGCCTCTCTTTCGTACAGTGGGCTACAAAACAGTGATTTAGAGAAAGAAATAAAGTTTTGTTATTACAGGCTATAGAAATGGAAGAAACAATGTATAATGAGAGCAAATATACATTTTATCTCTTGTTCAGCAGGGGAGGATACAGTAAAAGGAGGAGAATGGATGTGAGCTGAAAAAGTTGTTGCTCATTGTTGAACCAGTGCTATGTTGAACTCTCGGGTGTTTCCACTGGATGGGAACATCATACTAACTGCTCAGGTGGTTTAAGGCTTGCCAGGGTGGGTACGCTTATTTAGCCAAAGAGTAAGCACAATAAGAGGCAAACTGGGGCACTTCAAAGCAAAGCTGTGAACCACACTATGTGTCAGTTCTTAACAAGCCCAAAGCTTGAAAGAGGACAACGTTTTTCTTTGGTTTTGGGTTTGTAGCAGCTGAACTTCAGTGCTGCACTCAACTAGGCTGGCCTTGGTCAGACATATCAATGGTTAATTTAACAGTCATTAAATACACTTGGACCAAAATCGACACAGTGTGTGGACCCTGAGTAAATGTGGTTTGAATTCTCTCTGGCTGAAAGTGTTCAGTGACATTTTCAGAAAGACTGCTATGTTTTTAATTGGCTCTTTTTCGTCTTCTGTAGCTCTTTGCAAATGCATTTTGTTAAACTTGTGTGACAGTTGTAAAGGTTTGATTCACTCTAGTGAAAATATTCTGCCCTTAATTCTACAAATTAGAGAAGATCTGCTCTCTGTAGGTGACACTTAGGAATGATGGTGCAGGTACTCCTTCTCTCTGCTAACCCACATTTGTACTGCACAGTCATATGCCAGAGAGATCTCTGAGAAAAGGATCAGTTGTTAATCTTAGGGGAAATGGGTTTAATTTCAGTGGGACTGAGAAACAGCTTAGTCTCAGCTTGTGAAATGGCCTGTGAGCCAGTATTCAGATATGGTCTGAGACAGTCAGTTCTGTGTTGCATCTTTGAATTGTTGTGCTCGTCAGCCCAGTATCAATATTTTAACAATACATTTTCCTGGGGTCCAGTATTTCAGTTAGTTCTTCTGGGTGAATCTGAAAAAAACACCAGAATATATATTTTGCTGCTTATGAAAAGGATCCTGTGCTCCCTATGGAAAATAGTTGCAGACTTGAGCTGGTGGCAGGAGACGTAAATAGACAGGTGATCATTCTGCAGCCATGTAATGAAGCAACATGGCCATACCGTGTAGTAGGTAATTCTTGCTTGTGTGTGAATTCGAGCACAGTCATCATAGAATGAGAACTCTGCAAGTGATATCACATGAGTCTGAGTCAGGACTTCTGGTGTTATGCAGAGCAGATACTGGACAGTGCAAGGAGGGGCCTCAGGACCACTACCAGATCAGCTACCTGGACGGAAATACTGAAGACAATAAAGACCCATTACAGAGTCACAGAATCATCATGGTTGGAAAGGACCTCTGAGATCACCAAGTCCAACAGTCAACTCAAAACCAACCAACCAACCAAACAAACCCAAAACCACAACCTTGGCCACTAGATCATACCCTGAAGTGCAACATCTAAATGTTTCTTGAGTACCTCCAGGGATGGTGACGCCACCACCACCTCCTTGGGCAGCTGTTCCAGTGCCTGACCACTCTTTCAGCATAGTAATTCTTTCTAATATCCAATCTGAACCTCCTCTGCTGCAACTTCAGGCCATTTCCTCTCGTCCTGTTCACTTGAGACAAGAGGCCAACTCCCACCTCCCTACAACCTCCTTTCAGGTAGTTGTAGAGGGCGAGGAGGTCTCCCCTCAGCCTCCTTTTCTTCAAACTAATTACACTGCACTTTTGCATCTGTGCTGGTTTGGTTTGGGGGGTTTTTTTGGTAGTGGGGGAAGGGCCTCGGGGTGGCTCCGGTGAGAAACTGAGCAGCTCTCCCTGCTCCAAACCCAGCCAAGGAGCCATTAGAGGGACAATAGATGCGCCTCTGCCATTAACATCCGAAAGAACTGATAAGAGCTGAGCAGAGCGAGCAGTGAGAAAGAGCTGAGCTGGAGAGGTAGAGGGTGCCCGTGATTTATGAGGAAGAAGGAGAAGAAGGTGCCCAAGCAGAAGATAACCTGCAAGCTATGGCGAGATGGCAGCTGTCCCCCTGCATTCATGGAGGAACGTGGTGGAACATTCCCTGGGGGCACCAGGAGGGGTGGACTCGGATTTGCTGCCCCTGGACTCGGCTGCTGCAGCTGTGGAAGCCCCCGGGCCAGGGGAGGTGCCTGTTCCCGAAGCAGCCCGGGACTCTGTGGGCAGCCCGCGCTGGAGCAGCTGCTCCGGACCTGGTGGCAAGGACTGATGGAGGAGAGGTTCGTGGAGGACTCTCTGCCATGGGAGGGACCCCGTGGGGAAGCAGGGGAGGGCTGTGAGGAATCCTTCCTGAGGAGGAAGGAGCGGCAGGAACCCCCAGGCTGTGAAGTGACTCTCAACCCCATCCCCATCCCCCTGTGCCGCTGGGGGGAAGGAGGGAGAGAAATGGGGAACAAAGTGATTTGGGCGCGGGCAGAAGGGAGGGGAGGGGTAACGTATGTGAGCCCTGCTCTGTGTGGTGTCTGTGTCCTGTGGGCATTGGATGAGTGGTAAGTTATTCTTTTTTCCCAAGTTGAGTGTGTTTTGCCCAGGACCTTAATCGGTGAAGAGCCCTCCTTGCCCTTTGTCTCGACCCATGAGCTTCTAGTTGGGTTTGTCCTCCCCATCCCAGGGTGTGTGTGAGGGGGGAGCTGAGTCAGTGGCCACGGGGCTGGGTCTTTTTTGTCGTGTTAGGCCCAAACAACAACAGCTTTTTAGCCACGAAATTAATTTGGAGTCTGTATCAGACTCTCAAGCCAGTAATAATTATTTATTGTTTTGGGGTTTTTTCCTTAAAATTGCTGTGGTGACCATGTAACAAGAACAGAATGACCCCAAAACACTTGAGAAACCTAGCAAGAAAGGACTAAAATTTTTGTTTGGTTTGGTTGGGGGGGGGATGTGTGTGTTTTGGGGGTTTTGGATGTGTTTTTTGTTGTGGTTTTGGGTTTTTTGTTTTGTTTTAAACCCAAAACACTTGTGATTATTTTCTCTGTGTGAATACTATTTATGTGGCCAAAGAGACAAACTGAAGAAACCCAAAATAAAAAGTACATGGCACTACCTGGCATTTGTGGTCACTATAAAAACAAGTCATGATGCAAACTGGTGCTTCCTAAGTAGAGCAAAAGTTTAAGTAAACAAAATGGCATTTGGTGTAATCCCTCTATGGGAAAAACAGGCCAGTCGCTCAGAAGTGTAGATTGAGTGAAGGATCTCAGGAACTACTCTTCTGCAGTTGAATGTATCTCATGATGTAACTGACACTGCAAACTAATCTCCTGTAGTTCCTTTGTGTCCAGGGGTGACGATACATAATTTAGATCTAACCTGTTGCATACCCTGGCTCTTTGTGGGATCTATATTTAAATGACACTATTAATTTTGTAGAGCCATAAGGTATTTTGCAATATTTATGCTACAGAATTACTGACTTCCCACAAACTGCAACTTAGTCTGGAACAATATAGGGCAGATATGGCTGGAAGGTCTGGTATGATCATGGCTATCAAGCATGTACAGGCTGCAAAAATGTTTAAATTGACTGTCTGGACAAGACTACGCATTGGAGAGAAAGAGGAAGAACAGACTTAAAACTGGTTTGGGTTGTGGCTAAAGCTCTCTCTAATATTAGAGTCAGCAGTGGATGGAGGAGTTGGTTGGGCACACTCACTGAAAGGTATTTAGATAAGCTGAAACTTCTCAAAGTAAAGTTGTTATTTGAGAATTATTTGTAGCAGCACATCTACTATGGGCGCAGAAGCAGGCCGTTAGAACATCTCTAAGTGCAGTGACAAGAAGGGTTTACGTTTGTGGGTGTATCATATTGGTGTGACATTGACTTTCTGTATTGTAGGCAGATAACCAGTTCTCTGCTACTTTGCAAACCATTTCATGAATGATTAACTTTGCATAACATGGGTAAGGAGTCAAGACACATGGATTGTTATGACAATATCAAAGTTTTGAAAGTGGCCTCAATATTTTGATTTACTATGAGGGCTCACGAAAAGCCAATGACCAAGGCAAGTGATGGTGCCCTTCATTTCTGGTTAGTCGGTTCTGGAAACACTTTTTGCGTGTTCACTCAGAACCGGTTGTGTGCATGATCCCGTAGGGAAATCTCTGGTCTCATTCAGAAGGTCAGATTCAGCCATCATAATTTGCCATTTTGATTTTAAAATCTGTGAAACTAGTGATTAAAAATTCTTTTTACTTAAGATGTGCCGGTTTGCTTGGCACAGGCATACTTGAAACAGACTTTTTGAGAAAAGAGAATGCTTCAAGCAGCACTGGACTTATGTCAGAAGGAAATGAGTAAGCTCCTGCCTAGAAATATGCCAAAACATCTACGCAAATGGTTTAGCATTTAAATAGGAAGGTCTGGAGTTTGGAAAAATGATCTGACCCAGTATATACAATTTAACAATACTCTTTTGGATTTGATTTTGATTAATTTAGAAGCATAAGTCAGTCAATTTTGTCAGTAAAAAACAAGTACCAGCTGTTACGTAGATGCTGTAGTGTTCGTTTACCCTGGGCTTGCTGTCCTTCACACACTGACACATTCCTGTACAGTGCATTATATTCACAGTGTGCATCAAATTAGCTGGACACTCAAATAAACCTCTCAACTGCTCTATTCTGCATTGTGCAAACAGATGTTCCCCCAGCACAAAGTGCTTTGTATTGTGTTTTTAAGCAGCCAGCGTGACTGCAGTGCAGATGTGAGCTGGACCATGCCTGACAGGGTGGCTTGAAGGAGAAAGGGGCCCTGGTGGCCTTGGCCTCCCGTGGAAGGGAGGTGCTGGGGTGCTGTGCTGCTCTGACAAGGTATCCACAAGTGGCTGCATCTCATTGAGTGCAGAATCCAAAGCAGCAGCAGGGCCACACATCATCTGGAGAGCTAAGCCATGAGGTGGGCACTGCATGTCAGCATGCTGCCCAACTGCAAACGTGAGGCCACAGGTAACTGCCTGGCCCATGCAGCAAAAAAATGCACTTTATACAAGTTATTGGCGTTCCTCTCTGGAAAGTCTCCTGATCCGTTTTAATTTTTTTTTCGGATGATGCCGGCCAGCCAGGTCAGGTGGTTCTGCTACTCGCTAATTCCGGAGCACACTTCCTGAGGAGACCTGGCACTGTTGCCTTTCCATTAACTCCATCCTGGAAAGACTGCTTCAGTGTGTGTGTACACTGCTGCATCGGCCTTTCCTGGCAGGGGGCAGGATTCACTCTTCAGGAAGTGTTACCACACAATGCTATCTGAGAAACTATTTTCAGTCTTTTATTAAAACAGGAAATAAATTTCAAGAGTATGGATAGAAGAGATAGAATGGGAGGGAATAAAGCTCTTATTTTTATCCTCTGTCTTAGGCACCTCATAACTTTTACATTTTCAGACTGAAATAGCTTAGCTTAGTCTGTTTTTATATATTAATTTCTCTTTGAAGTTCCAGTAAAATCACTGTACCTTTTTCAACCACAGCATGTGGTATTTACACACTTCTACAATTAAAGAACATGTGCTTTTTATGCAAAAGTTGTGAAAAATTTTATAGCCAAAATGAGATGGGGTATAAAGCTGCAAGTATGACACTGGGAGGCTGGTCTAAAAGTTCTGATGAGCTTGCACAGTGTCTTTATTAAAACTCTTTGTGAAATGTACTGTGATGTGCATTAATGATTTACCTTAGCTGGTAAATTGCCTGGCCAAGGGAAGCACATATTTGCATGTGTCTGAAGCTGCATAATTCAGCTGCTTGCTGCAAAGTATACAAATAACACACCAGTTTGAGAGGTGGTGTTGTTTTTAGAGGGTACACAGGTAATTGACTTCCAAGGTGCTGAATCTTCATCTGGGTAATGAATGTGAAATCAGGAGTCAGCTGGATCTAAATTTTCAGCTTGTTTTATTTCAACCAACAGAATCTTCTTATTATAATTACATTCTGTTTATAGGTTTTATTATATTAAATAGATGGAGAATTATTAAAAACCTCTATAGGCAAACTCTGGGAAATAACGTTTATTTTTGAAAGGTTAATTTTAACTTTTTTTCATCAAATGAATTCTCAGGGATAGGTCAGAGATGACACATTATCAGTAATACATTTGAGAACAATGAGTTTAAAGCAAAAGCAAGTGTTTTCCAGATGTGGTGCTCTAGAACAGAAAGTGGCAGGAGGTTATTTGTAAATGTGAATCAAGAATGCATCTGTTGTAAATGCCAGGTCTTTGTCCAGGTGTGACTCTAAACTGCATGTCCTTACATAGCTTGTTAACGATCAGGTAAATAAGTGAAGAATCAGGCCCTATGGCTGCTACTGGCAGAGTGTGATTCAGTGAAAGGAATAATCCAGTTAAATGAAAAGGCCTCTGTATATGGAATTACTCAAAACTGTAATTCCTAGAACAATGGGAGTTATTGAAAGGTAGTTTAAAAAAAAAAAAGAAAAAGAAAAAAGGAACAAAAAAAGACTCATCAAAGGGTTCTTTTGTATCATAGACTCACACTTCTAGGAGTAGTTCCCAGCTCACAAGATGCACCAGGAGAGGGGGAAGGAGGGAGGAAGTAGAATAGAAAATTTCCCCACTCCAGTTCCACAGGTGCAATAAGAGTGGTGAGGTTCCCGAGGTCCTGAAGCCCCTGCCCTGCAAAGGGCCAGAGGAAAGAAATGAAGAACAGAAAAACAGGCTCCATTGTCAAGGTCCAGCCCATCTGCATTCATTTGGTATTTTAGTAATGTCTTTTCAAAAGATCAGTGATCCTTGCTAGATGTCTGTCTTGCAGCAGCCAGCCGGAGTTTGGAGAGCTCTTGTGCTGTACGGGGACTGTGACGGGTGTGGGGCTGCACAGCCTGCAGGGTCTGAACCTGTTTGCTTTTGTTTGAACTCCCCCAAGGCTGAGTTCAAGCTCCACTCTGTGCAATGGGGTAAGTTTATGTGCATTACATGTGCACTTACATACTGCAAAAGAAGCTTATTAGTGTGACTAATGAGTGCAGGAAGGGAGACCATGTGTCTTCAGTCTGCAAATAGGGAGGCTGTTTTCATTCTCAACTAAAGGGGACTAGATAAGGTTGGGTTTTCCAGAATTTCTGGAAGTTGCTTGTTCCTAGATTCTTAGGATAATTCAGGTTGAAAGAGACATCAGGAGGTCAGCTAGTCTAAACTTTTGTTCAAAGTAGGATTAGCTGTGGGGTCAGATCAGGTGATTTAAGGGCTTTACCCCAGCCTGGTTTTGAAAACCTCCAAAGCTGGAGATTCTCTGAACAACCTGTTCCATTGCTTGTCCTCCTGGTGAGAAAGTTATTTCTACTGTCTAGCCTGAATTTTTCCTGTTTCAGCTGAAGTCTGTTATCTCTCATGCTCCCACAAGGCACCACTGTGAAGACCCTGGCTCTGTCTCCTTAGTGTAGGTGTTGGAAAGCTGCTACAAGCTCCTCTCCATCTTCATTTTGAACAAGCCCAATTCCCTCAGCCTCTCCCTCACAGGGTGGGTGCTCCTGTCCCTTGACCACCTCAGTGGCACTGGGCTGGGCTCACTCTAGGTTACTGATGACTGGTGTGCATTTGGAGCCCCAAATTGGATGTGGTTTTCTACAGGTGGTCTCTTGAGTGCTGAGTAGCACTGGGGAATGATCACTGCCCATGACCTACTGGCCATGCAGCCCAGGATGTTATTGGCCACCAGAGCACACTGCTGGCTCATGCTCATCAGCCTCTAAGCATTTTTTGAGAAGTTTCTTTGCCATGATAATGTTCTAATATATACATTTATAGATATCAGTGCACATTCCTTTTGTTTTTTTTTTTTGCTAGGTTCATAGACATAAGTTTTTTTTTGAAAGCCAGAACTTTGACCGTATAATTTTTTGTTTATTTGAGGAAACTGCATGAAATATTTAGGTTTGGATAATTCAAAATGGTAATTGCACAATTTGATTGCTTTTCATCACTGAGACATGATTTACAGTAGCAAGAGGAAATTCCATCTTGACTGTGTATTTCAAGCCTAGAAATCACTATTGTGATAATTTTGCTTGAATTTCCCTCAGCACCACTGACAGTTTGTCCAGTAGCTTAAGGTTGAACCAGAGCATATATTTGAGAAAGACAATTGGTTGTGTTCAAGTCCTTGGCATTGCTTTTACAACTGACATTGAAAGTATTCAACAGCTTTAGGATGTGGTAAACAATCAGCCTATAGACTAGACTGGACTGAAATGATTAATTATGATGCATAAGGATTTTTCTTTAATTGACTTAGACCTGAACATGCTGAGTGCCTTCAGCAGAACTTACAGACATTTTCACTCCACTGGTGATTTTCAGCCACCCAGTCCCCTCTGCAGTCACACTGAATGTTATTTGCTGCCTGTAGAAACACATGTTTATGTTGATGTTTTACTGGAAGAGCAGCAGAAATAAATACATTGCAAATGTTTTTTTCTTTTAGTTCCTAACTTCAAGAATACATATACATGCAAGCAATATGTTCTTTAGAGACCTGTTGCCTAACGAGAGCGGCGCCATCTGGCTTTTTCATTTCTTCTATCGACTGAATAAGTGATGCAGGATATAAAAAATTTCCAATCTAGCCTGTTGACTATCACTGCGTTACCACATTGTTGTGGTTTAACCCCGGGAAGCAGTTCAGCCCCAACAGCCCCTTACTCCCTTTCCCTGGAGATGGGGAGGGAATGGGAAGAGCAACAGTGAGAAAACTGCTGGGTTGAGATATTAAAGCCTCCTTGCTGCTGGGGTGGGTGAGGAGCAGAGAAGGCCTTGACTCTCTGCAAGCACAGCCCAGCAATAGTGAAAACATTTCTGATTATCAACACTGTTCCCAGCACAAATCCCCATGACAGCTACTGTGAAGAAATTTAACTCTGTCCCAGCGAAACCCAGAACATCCTCCATCCTTTATTCCACACCATTTATGTCATGATCAAGCGTCCACCTCAAGCGTCAGACCATCTGATGCATCCTCATTAACCGCCATCCTGCTTCCTATCCTCTGATACAACACATAGATATCATTCGCCTTCTCTGTGGACTGCCCCTGTAAAATGTCTGTAAAATGTCCACAAATGCCCACAAAATGTCCACTGAGTTCATTTAGTCCATGACTTCGGGCTCCATCTCTTCTGGTGGTCACTTAGGACAGGAGAGGTGGTGTGTTGTGTGGAGTTGAAAAAAGCCACTTCAGGTTGGGTGCTTCTTGTAAGGCCTGTCCTGTTCAGAAGAAGAACAGGAGAACCACCTGTTCAGGTTGTTCCTGCCATAGTAATTCCTGTAACATGCAACTCAAACAATGGGTTACAGCAATTTAAAGGCATTTCCATTGTAATCTCCACTCCAGACCAGAGGGTTTAACATTGCCATGAACTCCCTGGCCCCTGCTCCAGCTGGGACTCACCCAGAGCCTGCAGTCCCTCAGGGTTGTACCTGCTCCAAGTGGAGTCACAGTCTCCCCCAGGGATATCTGCTGAGGTCTAGACTTTTCTGCAGCCACAGTAGTTTCGAGGTGCACCAGTTTCAGTGGCCTTCCCCATCAGCCACAATGCCTTCAGAGATGTACCTGCTCCAGCAGGTCCTTACCCACAGCTACAGTTCCTTCAGAAGTAAACCTACTCCAACCATGCTCCCAACATGGCCTTACCCATGGCTGCAGTCCCTCCAGGAGTGTACCTGCCCTGCTGTGGGCTTATCCACGGCCATACACTTTGAGGTGCTCCAGCATGGACTTATCCACAGGCACAGATGCTTTGAGGTGCATCTTCTCCAGTGTGGACTTACCTTTGAGCCACAGTCTCTTCAGAGGTAGACCTGCTGTGGCATGGACATATCCACTCTGGCATTGACTTACCCACGTCCACAGATGCTTTGGGGTGTCCTGCTGCCATGTGGGCTCACCCACAGGTCACAGTCCCTTCTATTCAGGTTCACCCTGGAGTCCAGCCTGCCCAGTGAAGCAGCACAGACAAGGTAGTGATGCCCTGGCCACCTCCCAGCTCAGGCTCGTGGTCATCAGTGGTATCTGATGTCCCCAGGCACAGCACAGCACAGAGCAGCCACTAACAAGCACCAGCCTCTAATTTACAGCAAGGCAAGCACAGGAGCCTGGTGAGCAATACCTAACCAGCAATAACAGCTATAAATTGCATCTAGCACATCCCAATCACATCTGTCATAATCTCAAATCCTTGGGCCCCACGTTGGGCGCCCAAAAAAGAACTGTCATCCTTTTTGAGAAAAATTAACTCTATCCCAGCCACACCAGCACACATATTTTCACTTCATTGAATGCTTATGCTTGCAATTATTTCTGTTTGTTGGCTTTTCTTCTTTTATTTGCTGAGTGACTTTTGTATCCTTATTACATCCAGATGGTTGCACAAGTTGAGAGCAATCATCTCGTCTTAGAATATAATAATCAGGAATTTAAGCCATAATTCATTGATAGATCATACAATGAAGAAAAAAGCTAGCAAGAATATAATAATATCAGCTGCATACCCGCAAATATGGAAACATCTTTATGTTTGCAGGGTATTTGTTGTAATTCATTCATATCTGCTTTTTGTTGTAAGCTTTGCAAGGAGCTTACATGGAATGTGAGTTTAGGATAGCTGTCCCATTAAGATGCGTATTTTACTTTTTAAACTTTTTCTGCTGTGTGAGATCCTGGATCTGTTGAACTGCTGTCGTGGTTTGGGCCTAACACAGCAAAGACCAGCCCCGTGGCCACTGACTCAGCTCCCCCCTCACACACACCCTGGGATGGGGAGGACAAAACCCAACTAGAAGCTCATGGGTCGAGACAAAGGGCAAGGAGGGCTCTTCACCGATTAAGGTCCTGGGCAAAACACACTCAACTTGGGAAAAAAGAATAACTTACCACTCATCCAATGCCCACAGGACACAGACACCACACAGAGCAGGGCTCACATACGTTACCCCTCCCCTCCCTTCTGCCCGCGCCCAAATCACTTTGTTCCCCATTTCTCTCCCTCCTTCCCCCCAGCGGCACAGGGGGATGGGATGGGGTTGAGAGTCACTTCACAGCCTGGGGGTTCCTGCCGCTCCTTCCTCCTCAGGAAGGATTCCTCACAGCCCTCCCCTGCTTCCCCACGGGGTCCCTCCCATGGCAGAGAGTCCTCCACGAACCTCTCCTCCATCAGTCCTTGCCACCAGGTCTGGAGCAGCTGCTCCAGCGCGGGCTGCCCACAGAGTCCCGGGCTGCTTCGGGAACAGGCCACCTCCCCTGGCCCGGGGGCTTCCACAGCTGCAGCAGCCGAGTCCAGGGGCAGCAAATCCGAGTCCACCCCTCCTGGTGCCCCCAGGGAATGTTCCACCACGTTCCTCCATGAATGCAGGGGGACAGCTGCCATCTCGCCATAGCTTGCAGGTTATCTTCTGCTTGGGCACCTTCTTCTCCTTCTTCCTCACCAATCACGGGCACCCTCTACTTCTCCAGCTCAGCTCTTTCTCACTGCTCGCTCTGCTCAGCTCTTATCAGTTCTTTCGGATGTTAATGGCAGAGGCGCATCTATTGTCCCTCTAATGGCTCCTTGGCTGGTTTTGGAGCAGGGAGAGCTTCTCAGCTTCTCACCGGAGCCACCCCTGAGGCCCTTCCCCCACTACCAAAAAAACCCCCCAAACCAAACCAGCACAACTGCGCTGCCAGGTGCTCTGCTTGGTGCTCCTATTATTCATACAAAGAAGTTGAGCAGTGTTACAAACTGGAATACTGAAGTATAGAGGAAATGAACCAGAACTGGTATTTAAAGTTTGAAATGGAGCATGGATACATGGAGTTTAGATCAAAAAATGTGATTTTTCAAACCCCTGTGTAGTTTGAGATTAAAATACATAGTTGTGCTTCTACCTAAAGCCAAGAACTGCTCACATTGAGTATCTTAATACCAAAGCTGAACTGAACTCTGAAGGCTGGTTAATTTGTCTCCCTGAGGGCACTAAGGATGGATCTCCACCCCCATGTTCCCCAGGGCATGTCACTTCATATTTATTAGACTGGGATCCCTCCAAAGTGCAGGGGTAGGAGGATACTTTACTTAAAACATGGTCCATAGAGGAGGCAACTTGGTAGTTGCAGATAAAATTTTGGAGTTAATACTAACGGGAGGTATACAGTCTAAGCCCAGCATGGAGCTGCTCAGTGGGTGCTTTGGGGAGCATAGGGAAAACCAATCTGAAACCACATTTTCCCTCATCCAGCCAATTTTTTTTCCAGGAGTGGTGGCATGACTCCAGCATGGAGGTGCTGAGCACCCTGACTAGCATTGTGTGAAACCCAATCGTACAGTCCTTGGGGCACAGGTTTGAACGTCTTTTTGTGAAGGGACTTGAACATAGCTAAGTACTCTAGTGGAAGGTTTCCCTGCCCGTACAGGGGGAGTGGAACTAGATGATCTTTAATGTCACTTCCAACCCAAACCAGTCTGTGATTCTATGATTCTAACTGCAATTTAAAAAGCAAACACTGTTGCTTCTTGAGTTTAGAATACAGAATTTCAGCCATCTCTGTGGGGGGAAAGAAGTGATTCTGGTGTCTAAGCTATGAGTCTTAAATCAAATTCCGTGACTTCTTGCACTGTTTGAGGAAAGAAGGAGGAAAAGTTGCTAATTAAAACATTTGCAAGCTGGGCATCCTAATGAAAGAGGGCCCCAAAAGGAACTCTGGCACGCTCGCTACTTTGGATCCCATTTTGATAGACCAGCTGAGAACAAACACAGAATCCCCAGATTTGCTTTGGAATCAGATGCTTCAAGATCTTGTGGAATGCCAGTTCTGGACCAGATCTGGTTCCTGAGGGACCTCCAAGTGACTAAACTCAGGCTTCATGCTCGGAACAGAATCCTGATGTCCCCATCTGCAGGCACGTGCTCCTTTTCACTGCCAGGCTCCTCAGGTCCAGGGAAGGCTGTTTTTAAGGCACGGTTGTGGGCAGCATTTAATCTCTTGGGCTAGAACTGTCTCTGTTGGAGGACTGCATGTGAATCCCTTTTGCAGTGCAGCTGGCTGCTGGTAGGTCTAACTGTGAAGCCCTAAATCTACTCGTCAGTGTGATGGATTGTAAAAGGGCTACAATAAAAGGGAAGCCATTAGTCCCTCCTGAGGATTTTCTACTTGAGCACCACCCAATCGTTTTTCTGACTTCCTAAGTAGGAAGAAGGAGTGAGACAGGAATTCATCTTTCTCTCTGGCATTGCTTTTCTGCGGGGTTGATGTATGAACAAGAGGTAATCAATGACTGAGAGACAGGAAACATTCTAATGCTGGGGCCAAGGCAACTGTGGCTTGGATATTGCTGCATGCTGCATTTCTAGGGACTGGGCTTTTATTTCAGAGGAAGAACTCTAATGGTAGTGTGTAAGATTAATGGATGCTCCTACTAACACCTGTGGCAATCTCAGAGCTTTTATAAAAGCATTGCTACAAGAGACTTTAAGTGCAGAACAGGATTTTTGACATGGTTAAAAAACCCAAAAGTTTGAGCAAGTAGGGGTTTCTGGGTGAAGACAGAAATACCCACCTTCAGATTTTTTAGGAAAGGAGAACAGAGAATCTCAGTCTAGCTTAGACATGCTGCATATTTCCATATCTGTGGCCTATAAAGATGAATCAGGAGTATGAGAAGGAAATCTTCACCTGGACTCCTGAGTCTGGCTGCACCATCCCCTGGTCACAAGTTCTAATTTATAGTATGGTGTAAATAATTCAATTATTATCAGCAATTATGGTTATTCACTGTCTTTGTAAGTAACACTGTGAATTTGCTCAGCAAATGCTTCTGCAATGGTGCTGGCTCTATGGGAAGTGAAACATTATTTATGACTCTGAACATACACCTTCTTAAATATCTGCTGTTGAGATAAATGCAAAATGTGAGAAATAAAATTCTGATGTGCCCAGTTGCTGCTGGCCTGTCACTTTCCTACCTGAAAATGCATTACTCTCAAACCTAGCAAACCTAGCATGAGGATGACAAGCAAGTGCTTAAAACTGGTGCTGTTTTCCAAACTGATTGGAAATATTGTATGAAAACAGGATTCACATGTACCCCATTTGAGAGATGCCAATTTCTGATTACATGTACACTCCAAGTAATTTTTGCCTTAATCCATTAAAAAAGACCAGGATTCAAACACCAGAAACTTCAGATTTGAGATCTTTGTGTCAAATCCTTTTGCAGTATAAAAGCTGACATGATTCAGACACCAAGATGGACATTAGCACCCTGACTCAAAAAGCAATAAATTTAAAAATATTCTTAACTGTTTTTCAGACTAGACATCTTCGTTTTTATTTTTTTTCGTTGTGGCAGAGGTGTAGAAGTGACTACATAACAGGATAAAATATATGAGGTATGTGTGTGAGCTAGCATGTGAAGAAATCCAACTTGTTCTGTTCTTCCAGAACAACAAGGTCATTAAGAAATTAAATAAGATATTTATGTCCATTTTGACTGAGAGAGGTAGGACCAATGTGCTCTCAAAGTGGCTTTCCAGGAATTGAACATTCTTTGGTAACCTTAGGGCAAAGTCTGAAGATAAATTCACAATTTTAATCCTTCAAATACTCACAGCACCCTCTTGCCAGATGGTATTTATCCAAGTCATAAAGAAAACAGTGCAAACTAGAGATTGCAGCTATTTTATGTGATGAATTATTGGAGACCAGCTCCTAGGATTTTATTATTGTTATTAAAATAGCTCCATTTTATTAAAGGAAATTTAATCCCATAAGTATATACAAAGCTTGTCTGTCAGTTTATCTGACTATCTACCCCACAATATATTTTATTCTTTGTTTCCTTTTTTTTTTTCTTTTTTTTTTCCAATAAATCTGTCATTCACAGAAAGGAAAGGGCATCTTTGGTCAGTGGTCTGAATAAGTTTGTCTTGACGCTGTTCAGGATGCAATACACATGGTTATATTGCCATGTTGTAGCAATGATCCCAAGAAATTATTTCCTTTGCTTTTCAGTGGTGTTCCTACCTCACTGTAGCCAGCCAGAATTCAGGAAATTAATTGGAAGTGTAAATAAGGACAGTTAGACAAGACTTGAAAAAAATAGATCCCCGTAGAGCCCCAAGAGCACAACTTAACCAAGAGCACATTGCAATTCCTTAACCTGTTTTGCTTCTTTGAAAGGATTTGAAAATGGTTGATGTGTTTAACTTACACTTTTCACAAAGCTTTTCACCAGGAGATCTCTTCAGGCTCTCAGGTAACTGGAGGAAGGAGCCAAATTGCTTTGGGAGTGAAACCTGGTTCAGCAGCTGCAAACAAAGCAAGTCACAAAGCTGTTTCATAGAATCACAGAATATGCTGAGTTGGAAGGGACCCATCAGGATCATCAAGTCCAACTCCTGTCCCTGTGTAGGGCACCCCAAGAATCACAGTATCATAGTATCATCATTCTGGTTGGAAAAGACCTTCAAGATCATCAAGTCCAACCACTACCCTACCTCTGCCATGTCTACCACTAAACCCTGTCTCCTGGCACCACATCTGTCTTTTTAGATGTATCCAGGGATGGTGGTTCAACAACCTCCTCAGACAGCCTAGATCCCCAAGTCCAACTCCTGCCCCAGGACAGGACAACCCCAAGGTTCATACCATGTCCCTGAGGGCATTGTCCAAATGTTTCTTGAATATTGTTAGGCTTGGTGCCATTACTGCTTCCCTGGGGAGCCTATTCCAGTGCTCCACCACCCTCTGGGTGAAGAATCCCTTCCTAATGTCCAACCTAAACCTCCCCCTGCACATCTTCCTACCAGTCCCTCGGGTCCTATAGTTGGTCACCAGAGAGAAGAGGTCAGCACCTGCTCCTCCACCTTCCCTAGTGAGGAAGCAGTGAGCTGCAATGAGGTCTCCCCTCAGTCTCCTCTTCTCCAGGCTGAACAGACCAAGTGCTTTCAGCCACTCCTTATACAGCATCCCCTCCAAACCCTTGAGCAACCTTGTGGCCTCCTCTGGACACTCTCCAGCAGCTTCATATCCTTTTTGTACTGTGGCGCCCAGAAAGGCACACAGGACTCAAGATGGGGCTGCACCAGTGCAGAGTCAAGTGGGACAATCACCTCCCTTGACTGGCTGGCTGTGCCATGCTTGATGCACCCCAGGACTCAGTTGGCCCTCCTGGCTGCCAGGGCACACTGCTGGCTCATGTTCAACTTGCTGTCGACTAGAACCCCCAGGTCCCTCTCTGCAGGGCTGCTCTCTAGCACACCATGTGTCTGAGAGCATCATCCAAATGCTTCTTGAACTCAGGCAGGCTTGGTGCTGGGACCACTTCCCTGGGGAGCTTGTTCCAGTGCTCAGCCACCCTCTGGGTGAAAAACCTTTTCCTGATATCCAACCTAAACCTCCCCTGATTCAGCTTCCTGCCATTTCCCCCAGTCCTGTCACTGGTCACAGGAGTGACCAATGACTTAGTTTCTCTAAGCAAGAGTGTCGGTGGTGAGGTCCTGGCTAGCTGCAGCCTGGGAAGGGTGCGGGGAAGCTGTTGCTCTCTGCAGGGAGAATGTTTCCCACACCCCTGGGCCTGGGAGCCAGTGCTGGCACAGGACAGAGCAGTGGCCTCAGTGCTGGGACACACGGCAGAGCCAAGGGTGTCCCCTCCAAGGGCCCTCAGGGGCCATCGCCCAGGGGGGCAGTGGGGAAGCAGCACAGTAAGTTGCTTGTGTGCAGAGGCCATCGGGTATCTGGACCTTGCTGCCTCTGCTGAAGAGTCTGACCTGCACTGGAACAAAAGAGCTACTCTCAGCTTTTCTAGGATGGGTTAGCAGCCAGAAATCAAGAGTATGGTGAAACCTGCCCTCAGAAATTACTCAAAGGATACAAAAGGCTTCTTAATAGAGGTAAACCAGGCCTGTAGACAGAATATTGGAGGATACTTCAGGTTGGTCTCTCAAAGTACGATTCTAGCACACAGGTGGAGGCTTTTGGACGAGTGTTCTGGTTGCACAACTGTAGAGCCAGCAACTGAATTCAAAAAGAAAAGTAAGATTAACAGAGTATTCTCTCAATGTATCAGTTAAGGTCTAGAAATAAAGCTTTTGTTGCTTTAGCAGCTTAAGGTGGTCTAGAGCCAGTGGCTTCAAACACAATTCAGTAGAAATTTGATGTGGAAAGCAGCTACACATTATTGGAAAGCCCAACAGGCAGGCTAAGGAAAAGGTTCTGAGTAAGTGCAGACACATTTACCTCTGATAACACCATTTCCTACTTGGCTGTTGCTTCATGATGCCAGTGATTTGAGAAGCAACCAGGCACATGTGTATGACCCTACTAATATACATATGAGACATACCAAGGAGAGATACATGAACTGTCTCTCCCACCCAACATTTATCTCCTAGCTAGATGATACTGTAATACATAAAATAGTTCTGTGTTCTGGACACTGGATTTTTCTGTTCTGGCTGCTGGACACTATTCCTGGATCTGCTAATGCCAATCCCACTGAAGTGGAGCAATCATTCTGATGTATCTTTTAAAGAGACTTTTGATTTTTAAAGTGAAATCACTCATGTGGAGGGGGCTGTGACCAACATGATTTCCAAGTAGTAGCTGCATGGGTGAGCATTTCCCTTCTACTGCCTGTGTACTGGGCATCTTTCATGATAATGGGAAGAGAACCTGTGCTTTCGTGAGCTGATCCAAATGTTGCTGAAGTTGATGGAAAGCCTGCAGTGAGGTTTTGCTGAGTGCACTGAACATGAACTAAGACTGCAATAAAAGATATAAAATGAAAATTTTTCTTTAAATAAATTTTTAAAAAACCACCAAACATTTGATGCCTGCTGTGTAGTTTGCGTTTTATCTCTTTTACCTTACTCTCATTGCCTTGCTTATCTGAGCTTTTCTAGGTCACACTGGTTTAGTTTATATAGAGTTCCTAGCTGGGAGTTTCTCTTCTTAGCTGGGAGTCTTTTCTAGGAATAAAATACACTAGCAGGAGGGAGAACCAGGCTGCTTCCAGAATAAAAATATCAAATGTTCCATCTACCTTCACAGCCTGATTGGAAAACACAAAAGATACTTGAAGTCTGGACTGCTGTGGTTTTCTGTTTTGTTGGGGTTTTTTGGGTTTTTTTTGAAGGTGACAGTACTTCAATAGAATATCCATCCTGTTTTCTCCATCTCCCTCCTTGCCACTCACTATTTTGCCTTCTTTGTGTTCCTGTGATGTCCTCTTTGCCTCCAGTGTTTGCTCTTAATCAACTGGAGCTATTCAGCAGTTTATGTGCCAAGTGAACAATTCTTTTTTGTAGGCCCTGTGCAAATGTTTCTCTCATGACTCTTTGAGCACATGTGCTAGCTCACCAAGGAGGGCAGAATTCTTTGTTCCTCACAAAGCACTTGCTGTTTGAAGATTATAGAGCTGTAGATTAAAAAGAAGGTAGCAGATTTGTGCTTGCGTGCTGCAGCCCCACCTAAAGGCTTGGTCATGTTTGGCCCTTCTGCCTTGCACAGGAGCAATTTTGTAACTTTCATAACTGTGGCAAGCAGTATAACCTTTTCATAGCACCACCAGTGTTGACTGGCTCTGTGTCCACAGTCCTGTGGAAAAAGCTTAATTGTATCGTATCATAGAACCATCAAATGGTTTTGGCTGGAAAAGACCTTGAACATCATCAAGACCAACCATTAACCCAACACTGCCAAGGCCACCACTAAACCATGTTCCTCATCACCACTTCTATATGTCTTTTAAATAGCTCCAGGGATGGTGACCTTAATAACATATGGGCTTCTCAAGCCTGAGCTACAAGGTCCCACAGAGCAGAGATGTCCTGCTCAGGGCCACAGGCACCCCAGTGCCACATCTTCCACAAAGGTCCAAGTACAATCACAGCATGATGCCCCAAGCTAAGAGTACATCTCACCACCTTGTGTTTAACACCAGCTGCGCAGAGCTCCATAGCCTGCTCACCTTACCCATCACTTCAGACAGAACAGCATGGAGAAAACAAAATAGGTCTGTCTTCCCCCTTGAAAACCCAGCAGACAACATCAAGAGGTGGTGTGTCTCGGTAATAAGAGTGACTCCTGAGAGCACCCAGCACCAGGAGGCTTGTTGCTAGGCAAAAGCACAAAGATGTGAGTAATAATGTTCCAAAGAGGAGTCTGTAGATTTGATTTAAAGAAAGCAGCTAAATTTCAGCAGAGACATTTACATATTTAGTTTGTAGAGCTGGTGTTGGATATTAATTTAAACAGAAGTCTATAATTTGCCTTGCTGACTATTGTGTTTTAACTGTGACACTATTACTACTATATACTACCCATTAATTTTTTTTTCTCACTGCAATTAACTTCTGTAAAATCAGGTTTCCAGGGTATTTTTTTTAAATTTTGTGAGGAAAATTGCTTTGAATATGATTACTGTGCCGTGGCTTTTGCCAGTGTGTTTGTTCACTGTCTTACACAGTTAAACATGTGCTATTAAAATGCAATAACAATAACATCATAGAGTTGCAATTACATTATGAGAACATTATCTTCATGGAATAATGGTACTTGAGGGACACAGTAAAGTACAGGTTTTCACAAGAGCATCTTGAGGTTATCTTACCAGCATGGGGATGTCTTTCCAGGAATGTCATGAGACTTCTGCAGTACTTTTAAAGTGAATGCATAATAATCATAAAAAATTTTGAGAAGTAGCTCTTGCTTAAACTTTAGTGACTTAACTTCAGCAATTTCATTACCTTTTCTGAGTTGCTGTTAATAGCTGGAAGATTTTAAGTGCGGAGAGAGTTAATCAGTACACACAGCTAGGTATGTACCCTGCATATACAGACAACATCTAAGTGTACATGGGTGCCCAGGTAAAGCCAAATGAAAGACAGACCTGTTAAGTGGTTCGATATCAACAGGGTGTTTTTGTGTTTCACTTTCCTCAGCAAAACAGAGGCACGGTAGAATCTTCAAGCTGCCCTTACCTGTTGGCTTTGCTGGAGCTAGAATTTCAAACCGCAGATTTTAACTCTCAGGCCAAGGGAAATATACGAATATCCAAACATTTGGCATGGGAACAAGAGAACATTTTTTGAAGCTTTTGAGGGGGTGTATGTATGTGTGTTCCAAGTCCATCCTAGTACAACAGGGTAGTAAGAAGAGGATACAACTTTCATATCCTTTGTGGCAAATGTTTCCCCTCTTTAAAGGAGATGTGAAATGCACGACGTGCCAGCATGTGCTGAGTGTTCTACAGACAGCAAGCAGTGTCTTATTTCCTTGATAATGCCTGGTTCCTTACTTGCTGTAGTACACCTTGATATCCCACATAAACAGGCAGAAAGACATCTCATTTACATAGAAAATTAACAGCAATAATTATGAAATCAATGTGCAAACTTCTTTATATTAAAAAAATTAAGTAATTGAAGACAAAATTAAAAGCATGTAATAGCATGAATCATAATAATTCAGTATCTCTAGGCAATTCTATGAAGATGACTTCAGCATTTTTTATGTCTCAGCCAGTTCTGGCACTCTGCTAAGGAGGGAATAGGTTGTTCTGCAATAAAATGAGGTTATTTGGAGTAATAGACAAAGGCAGGATGGAAAATTTTCTTTTGACATAGTCTTGGACTCTTAAAGGGATGAAAAATATATTGGCATTAACAAAAGAAGGAACAAATTAAGGTCTTTAAGGGTGGAAAGACATGAAACAATTTACCATCTCCTAATGAAATAACCATTCTAAAAGTGAAGCATTTTTTTGTTCTCCAGGTCTCTCAGAAAAGCCACTGCAAGGACATGACCTGGCAGCTGTGAAACGCTGTGGAGACTGGGTGGGGGATCCCTGACTGCTAGAGAATCACAGAATCACAGAGTGGTCAGGGTTGGAAGGGACCTCTGAAGAGCATCTAGTCCAATCCCCCTGCCAGAGCAGGATCCCTTACAGTGGATCACACAGGAACATGTCCAGATGGGTTAGGAATGTCGCCAGAGAAGGAGACTCCACCAGCTCTCTGGGCAGCCTGTCCCAGTGCTCTGTCACCCCCACAGTAAAGAAGTTTTTCCTTCTGTTAAGCAATGCAAATGTTGTACAGATCCTCAAAAAGAGCAAGAAGGATAGTCCGAGGAACTACAGGCTAGTCAGCCTCACTTCTGCCTAGAAAAATCATGGAGCAAGTCTCCTTGCAAGCCATTTCTGGGCATGTGGAGGTTGGAATAGCCTGTTTACCAAGGGTAACCTCATGCTTGAACAACTCGATTGCCTTCTGTGATTAAATGAATATATCTGTGGATGACAGAAGAGCAATAGCTGCCATCCATCTTGACTTCAGCAAAGCCCTACAGAGTAAGAGTTCTACACAGTAAGGCAGCAGGTTCTCTGCTGGAGGAGATCCTCAGAGATTCACTACAGCTCATGAAACTACAGCACGTTATGTGACATCCCCTTCTGTCCCTGCAATATAGAAACAGAAAATTGTCCTGATTTGGTATGTGTTACAGCATCCCCTTTCTGTGCCTGAGCAGGTAGGTGATACCCACAAAAGAGTAAATTTGCAACACAGCTGACAGGAAAAAGCTATAATCCTAAGAACCTGCTCTGGTATGATGGAGCCCGCTGCACATCTTGTAGGCAAACTTTCAGGCCACGCTGTAAGTGTGCAACAGATTGCAACAGGCAGCGTTACACACCTGCCCACCCTCCCACCACAGCCCAGCAGAAATTATCAGCAGAGGTGCAAGACATCTGGCAGCAACTGAGTTGACATGAAGTGAGTGTGGGGGGTAGGCCAGCCTCAAGGGCTGGAATAATACACTTGAACATCTGTTCATCTCTCCTGCAATGTGTAAGGAAAAGAAGAAATTGTGATCAAAGTTTCCAGAGAAGCAAAAGCAAATTAGGAAAGGTCATTTTCTGCCCTCCAAGGCAATGTTGGTGGAATTGCCTTCTGAGGAGCCAACCCTGCTAAGGCTTGAGTGCACTGGGTGCAGATACAGGCACAGGCCCTGGAGCTTCCACTGCTTGGGGAAGGGCACTGCCCCAAGTCCTGGGGACACTAGGTGGGTGTAAGGCAGATGGCCTTACATTTTTATATGAGCAGTGTCCTTCACAAGAGCAACCTTTTGCTCCTTGTTACATCTTTCGGCTTGTAGTGTTTTGTTTTGCCCATGGCTTGATGAGCTGTGATGCAGTGACCTGCTACACAAGAGAGGAGTTTCACCAGGGTCTCACTCCATAGATGGAAGGGTGTAAAGTCATTCTGCAGAAGTGTTGGTATAGGCAGAAATTTCAGCCATCTGTTTCCTTGTGACCTTGGCTTCCACTTCCCAACACATTCTTAGAGCTTCTTTCCCATTGTCAGGAGCTGGGCAAAGAAAATCCAACCTGTGCTGCTGTTCTGTGCTTATAGTGCCCCTTGCATGTTGGAAATACCACAATTCCTTGCACCCTTTGCCATCCAGAGCTGGTATCTCAGGCTAAACCCCCTTCTGTAGTGCAGCATGTGACATGCTGTGATGTACTGAGCTTGCAGCCACCGCTTGTAGGTGCAGACAAGTGTACTGGGCTTAAAAGTGGCCTCAAAATTTCTGGTATGGAAGGCACCTCCATGTTGCTGGGATGTTCTCCTCCTGCTCTACTCAGCCCTGGTGAAACCTCTCTTGGAGTATTGTGTCCAGTTCTGGGCTTCCCAGTTCCAGAGGGACAGGGATCTACTTGAGAGAGTCCAATGGAGGCTACGAGGGTGATGAAGAGACTGGAACAGCTGCCTTATGAGGAAAGGCTGAGAGACCTGGGGCTTTTCAGTCTAGAGAGGAGAAGACTGAGGGGGGATCTAATTCATGTCTATAAATAGATGAGGGCTGGGCCTCAAGAAGGCAGGGACAACCTCTTGTCACTTGTGCCCTGTGATAGGATGAGGGGCAGTGGATTCAAACTGGAGCACAGGAAGTTCCACCTCAACATGAGGAAGAACTTCTTTCCTGTGAGGGTTACAGAGCACTGGAACAGGCTGCCCAGAGAGGTTGTGGAGTCTCCTTCTCTGGAGACTTTCAAGACCTGTTTGGATGCCTTTCTGAGTGACCTGCCCTAGTTTTGGTCCCCTGGCCAGGGAGGTTGGACTCAATGATCTTTGGAGGTCCCTTCCAACCCCTAATATTCTGTGGTTCTGTCACTCTGTCATATGAGGCTGGGCACAGGCAGCCCAGCTTGATGGATTTCATGCACCACTTAAATATAAGCCACATGCCCAACATGTTCATCTTCCTCAGCATCCCTTGGGTCCACAGGTATTTGATGTCAGAAGTCCGCAGTGGGTTCGAAGCTGGGGTGGACCAGTACACTCTACTGCACCGCCTGGGGATGGGGCCTTTCATTTTGGATTTCTGGATTCAGGAATCAGAGGCAGTTGAGGAGACAAGCCCCCAAGTATTTGGGGTGATTTTTTGAATTATTATTATCATTAGCTGCTGAAAACAAGGTTTTGGTCTTCTCCAGTGACTCTCCCTTTCAGTGAAATATGGTCTGTAATTATGTTCTCCCTTAGTTTTTACAGTGTCTAAGCATTCCTGTTACATTTGTCTGATGCTTGTACTATTTCTTCCACCTCTTTTCAATTTTTATTTTAAGCCTATGACTAAGGAAAACAATTAAAAAACCCATTACAGTGTTGTCTTTGATGATGTGTTCATCAGAGACCAGCTCATAACACTCTCCTAGGACTGAAATTATTGGATATCTTCAAAGCAACCAAGGCAGGGAATTAGTCAGATCTGTGAGATAGAGTAATTCCTTTCTGTGTTTGCCAAAACATAATAGAAAGGAGCATTGTTGGTGTGAGGGAAGCATCCTCCACTAAGGCCCTGGCCAGGGGGCCTGCATTGTGAAATGTGGATTATCCACCACTGGAGGTCTTTTAAGAACAGGCTGGAACAACATGTAACTTGGCAGGAGTATGGTATGCTTTGATGAACCTGCCTCAGAGCATCAAGTTGGGCTAGATTGCCTCTCTGAAAGTGCTGTTTGGTCCGTGTTACTCCAATATAGTTGTCATTTTGCCTTGCTTGACAGGCAATACAAATCTAAATGCCTGTGTGTAGCTAAGCACCCTCTCCAACTACATCTAAATCTCTGCCCCCAAAAGTCACTTTTTTCCATTTTAGTCTCTGAGAAAATACAGGACTGGAGACTGGTCAGACCCCAGGGGAAAGCTGCAGAACCCATGAGGAGTGTGCATCTTCAAGCAACCTGGAGTGGTGGGAGGTGTCCCTGCCCATGCAAGGGAGTTGGAACTGGATTATCTTTAAGGTCCCTTCCAACCCAAACCAGTCTGTGATGCTATGATTTCCTACAGGACCATGGAGGGGAAAAGAGCATGTGCTGCCCTGGCAAAACCATGCTCTTTAGGCCTTCAAGCCCCTCTTTCAAAGCTTAGGCCTGGAGACTAGTTGAAAGGCCAGTCCAGAGGCCTTAGCATGCAGAATACACAGAGAGAAGATCAAGTTACCTAGCCAGGTTCCAGTTGGTTGCGCCAAAACATAGATTTCTTTCAAATTTGCGATTTAAAAACTTTGAAAGAGTTGATCCACATCAGGAAAATAAATCTGAATTCAGACTTCTAGGAAAACCTGGTGTAATTCTTCAAATCTGTCACATGATTTCATAATCTTTTGAGTTTGCACTGAAGATAAAATGTATTTGGCTATTACAAAAGATTAGGTGCAACTTGCACTGAAATTTGCTCTAATTTAGGCCTTAATGGGAGGCAGTGCTTCCTGAACCTCTCCAACATGAGTCCTTCCCACAAGGTGCAGTCCCTCAGGAGCTGCTCCAGCACAGGCTGCACACAGAGTCATGGGCTGCTTCGGGAACAGGCACCTCCCCTGGTGCGGGGTCCTCCATGGCTGCAGGCCCAAATCCACAGGCTGCAGGTCCACATTTGCCCTTCCTGGTGCCTTCAGCGGATGCTCCACCACATTCCTCCATGAGTGCAGGGGGACAGCTGCCAACTTGCCAGAGGTTGCAGGGAAACTTCTGCTTGGGCACTTTCTTCCCCTTTTTCCTCACCAGCCTCAGGGGCTGTGCTCCGGCACTGCTCTCACCTCTGCTCTCCACCTTGGCTCTTCTCCTCTGCTCTCAGGTCTTATATCAGTTCTCTCATATGTCAATTGAAGAGGCAGATTTATTGTCTTTCTAATTGCTTGGCCTTAGCCAGCTGGTTTGGAGCTGGGGGAGCTTTCCAGCTTCTTACAGGAGCCACTCCTGGGACCCCTCCAAAGAACCCTCTAAATCAAACCAGCACAGAAATGCAACATCTGAGGTGGTTGATGTTGTGCTGTTACCACAGAGCCTTGTTAAACACATTCTGACTGACTTGAACGAAGCCTATTACATTATGATGCATCAGGACTGATGATGCAAAAGCTTTTCCTTTTCCTTTCTGCAGCTGCCACCTAAAGCTACACCAAGGGAGGTTTAGGCTGGACATGAGGAAAATTTTTTTCTCTGAAAGGATTGTCAGGCATTGGAACAGGCTGCCCGGAGAGGTGGTTGAGTCACCATCCCTGGAGGTGTTTAAACGTCATACAGACGTGGTTCTTGGGGACATGGCTTAATGCTGGACTTGGTAGAGTAGGGTTAATGGTTGGACTTGATCTTAAAGGTCTTTTCCAACCTAAATGATTCTCTGATTCTATGATTCTATTGCAGCCTCACCTGAAGCACAACCTTCACTTCTGTTTGCAAAAGGATTTTTGAAATAAAAGCTGCTGAGAAAAGCAGGTGAGAGATAAGCCAGACAACTGATAGGCAGGGAGAATATGAGTAAGAGGGAATGTAATGGTGTGCTTAGAAAACTGAACAGAAATCTTGCACTTCAGGTACTTTTATTGCAAGAGCAAGCATTTTAAATCAAGGAATATAAAGGAAAAGGCAATTAACAGTTTCACTGAGGAGCCACTTGTCTTAAGATGCTGCCTATTTTCTGGACAAACGTATTGAGCACTAGAAAAGAAGTAAAAAAGACCCATCTCTAAAAATTTTTTGAGCTGGTGTAAACGATTGTCATCCTCAGAAATCTGTTTCTTAAATCTGGAGCAGACCCCGGAGAACTGTAAATATATGAAAGGTTTTCTAGGCACCATATGGTGGTTATGAAAGAGTGTAACACAGGCCTATTTTTGAGGCAGAAGAATGGAAAAGAGGAGGGCGACGTCTTGGAAAGCAGGATGTTCCTGATTATGAAACTGAACGTGATAGACAGGCTCAAGCCCTCCCCACCTCAGCAGCACTTGCTCTGTATTTGTTTATAAGTAATTTTGCTGGAGGGGCATCAATCAAGTGAGAAAAGACTCTTCTGCTCCAGCTCGGGAGTGAAGGAAACCTCATGACAAATGAAAAGCAAACAGAGCTGTTTGAAATTGTTGCAAGAGGCCTGAACTCCAGCCCTGCCCTGGCAGAGGAAGGGCTCCTCTGCTGAGTCTGGCATGGTGCTGCAGAGCAGGTTGGCACCAACTGCCCCAAGCTGGTGGCTCTCCAAAGCCTCGTGTGGTTCTTTGGTGAACCAAAGGCTGAGAGTGCACAACTGCCTAGAAACCTGCTGGTCACACGCTTCAGAGGATGTTCCTGCAGGACATCTGTGTTGCACAAGAGGATCACTGGCTCTGTGATCTTCTGCTGCCCCATGCTAGAGACCCTGATCTTGTTTTGCTGGTACTGCCTTGTCCTTCTCTGTGGCATTCCCACCTCAGCTCCCTTTGTTGCTCTCCCAGCCCTGGGAATCCCCCAGCTGAATGCTGCAGGGGTTGGGCAGGATGTGTTTCCTGTCTTTTCCCTGTCTGAGTCCCTCTGAGCAGGACAGCACTTCCTGAGGCTTTTGATTTACCATAACAACACAAGTGCTGTCAAGTAGGCCTTGTTGGCTCATGACATTCCTCTGAAAAGCTCATACCCACTCCCCAGGTTAGCAAAACCCAGCTCCTCTGGGTGTTCCTTATTGGAAAAAAAACTTTCAGGGATTCTTCCAGGTTGGCTTTGCTTCCTTTTTACCAGCAGCAGATTTCAAAGAGGACACAGGGAATGAGGGGTCTCTCTGTCAGGGGGTGTGCAGCAGTAAACCTCCCCTGGCTGAGCAGTGGGAAGCAGAACAACTCTTGGTGTTGTTCAGCCTGGAGAAAAGAAGGCTCTGGGGAGACCTTAGAGCACATTCCAGCACCTGAAAGGGCTAAAGGAAACCTGGAGGGTTGACAAGGGCATGGAGCAATAGGACAAGAGGGAATGGTTTCAAACTGGAAGAGGGGAGACTGAGATGAGAGCTTAGGAAGACATTATTTGCTGTGAGGGTGGTGAGACACTGAAACAGGTTGCCCAGAGAAGCTGTGGCTGCCCCATCCTTGGAAGTGTTCAAGGCCAGGTTGGATGGGGCTTGGAGCAAACTGGTCTAGTGGGAGGTGTCCCTGCCCATGGCAGGGGTTTGGGACTGGATGATCTTTCCAGCTCAAACCAGTCTGGGATTAACTTCACGAGCTCAGCCCCTTTGTTTCCAAACAAAATCTGCTGACACCCATGGGAGACAGGTGAAGGGAGGACAGAACTGTACTCAGTCATTGTCACTGTCTCCTAGCAAAAAAGGTGTGTTGGGCACATTGAGGAAATGCATCTCCAAGCAGCAGGGCTTTGCTTGCTGTGATACACTACTTGATGTTGTCTGCTTCATTAATTCTTTTATATCCTTGGAATAAATAGCCTTAACAAGAACCAGAGGTATTTAAATAGGTCACATGGAAAACTAATCCTTTATTTTTCCAACATTTCTATTATTTAGTAAATAAACCAAATGGATCTGTACCCAATAGCAGAACGGGGCACTGAATAGTTAATCCTGCTGGGAAAACTGAATCAGTGGGAAGAGCTGACTTCAACTGTCAGGGCTTCAGTGTGGAGTAGAAAGGGAGATGTTTGTTCCCCCATGGTTCAGATCAGGGATGTCACATCTACTGAACACAGATACAGTTTCAATTACTTAGTGAAGTTGGACTCTATTGGTTAAACTAGAATAACGTTTCAGAAAACATAAATGCTTAAAAGAAAGAGCTTGAATAATACCCTGCTGGGGTATTATTTTACTGCCTTGTGTAGAGCAATTCTGCCTCACAAAGTGAAATAGTGAAAGATCCATCTGTAACTGGATATTACACAAAAGGGAGCAACAAGGACTTGCTTTACATTTTTTTATATATTTGGGACTATTTTTCATTGAATTTTTTTAGAAAATAGTTCCTGTGAACATCTGAACAAACTTTGTAAATCCATCTATACAACAAATGGGAGCAAAATATTTTATTCTTGAAGTTTTTTCAAACTCTTGATGAAATGCTGTAAGGAATCCTCTGTAGCCTGTTGTCAAAAGCTGCCAAAAATTAATTATAATGCCTCTTTGCTGCACGACCTGAAAGTCCCATGTTTTAACCACTTTTTCAGCTTGTAAGATCTTTGGGTTTTTTGCACCACATTGTTGTTTACAGCAGCATTTTAAAAATAATTATAATATGAAATAACACTATTTGAAAATGAAGATGATCCTTTATAAAATGCAAGTAAGTTTTTGAAAAAAACCCCATTCACAAAGAGAAATAGCAGAAGCATTAATTATTCTGCTTACTAGAAATGTCAAGCTATGAAGCCTTCTAAAGCCCCTGTTAAAAAGAGAGGGGAAGGCCAGAGCAAAACTGGGCATCCTCATTCAAATCCATGATTGGTTCCCACAGGATTTTCCACCCTTTGACAAGATGCCCGGCTCTGACTTGTACCTGCTTCCAAATGAGTCCTTCTGCCAGTGTAGGCTCTATATTCTAAATTTCACTAAATGTTGTGAACTGGATTAACTGGTTGGCCAAGAGGTGACTTCCCCAGTAGGAACCTTAATGATCAGCGTGATGGAAGCCACACCCAGGTGAAGTCCTGAGCCACCCCCACTCCCAGGATGTGAGAGGAGGTGACACAGCCACCCTCCAGAATTATGACAGAATCATGGACTCCCAGAGTGGTTTGGGTTGGAAGGGACCTTAAAGATCATCCAGTCTCAACCCCCCTGCATGGGCAGGGACACCTCCCACCACACCAGGATGCTCAGAGCTCCAGCCAACCTGTCCTTGAACACTTCCAGGGATGTGAGGCAGCCACAACTTCCCTGGACAACCTGTTCCAGTGTCTCACCATGCCTCACAGCTTATCACCCTGTTTCCAGTTTATTACACATTAATGCAATGAAAAGAGTAGATCCATCTTTTCAGTGTGCACTGAAATACACCAGCCTCCCATTAATTTCCAGTGACCTGCTCACCATTTCCTGAGCCTTGAAGACCTGCTACTTTGCCCTAATTCAAGTTTCCCTGTCTAACAGAAAGGTGCTCTGACCAGTTCAAAGGATGGTTTCCAGGTGATGTCCCACTGTTGGAGCTGAGGACTGTGTTTCTGGCGTGCTGTCGGCTGGTGCTGTCAGAAAACATTCTCCCTTCCTTGCTCCCGTCTCCAGTAGCAACACAGATTTCTCCCTGTCTGTGGCATTCTGACAGAAGCCCTGAAAGGTTATATATAGTCTTTAGATGAAAATCCTAGAAGTGAAACAATTCTTATAGCTATGGAAACAGGAGAGATTTTGAAACCTTTGAAGGCCCAGCATCCTTTTCAGGAGGGTAACAGAAGAAAGCCCTTCAGTGAAAGGATGAAAACACTCACAGAATTGATCTGATTATTGGGAAAAGAAATTGGGGTGTTGGAAAAACCCCCGCTTTTTCAACTGTTTCTAATTTCCAAATTTTCTGCTACATGAATTAAATATTCTGGGCCAGTGTTTCGGGTTGATATTATCTTGGGGCTGGGAGGCTGCTACTGTAATTCTGCTCTCTAATACAGCCATTCAATGATTTTGGTGTTGTGTACTATTTATGACCTTTTTAATATTCTGTCATTTGACTGCCTGCCTATCCTTCTTCTTTTTGCTATTTACAGTTTTACAGCCCCTGGAGGAAGGGATAACCGCACTGACTATTCATGAAAATGTAGACTGCTGAAATGAGCAAAATGGTTTCCCAACAAGCTACAGTGCAGTAGGTTTGTGAAGCTTAGGAATAACAACAGCCTTGTGGCAACAGTTCCCACTGGAGTTTCTGAATGTTCTCCCACTGTCTCATCAAAGTTTCTTGAGTGTTTTGTCACTGCCTCATTAATTTGCATAGAGCAGAAACAGCACTGAAAAGCTGTTCCAACAAAATTCCTAATATTGTAAAGAAAATGAGAACTTATGAATACAGGTGTCACTGGGGTTTTTCTCCTCAAGTTCATCACAGGGGTTTTTTAGAGCAACACAGGGTACAAGGAAGAAGAAACGAAGTCTTAAGTGTGAATCTAAGAAAGAACCAGAATCTCTCTCCCAAAAAAAGTCAGGGCCAGGAGATTAAGCTTAAGATTAAGTTTATGTGTCTGCTCAGCAGAATTGAGGTCAGAAAGGCACATTTGGACTCTCAGCACAATTTTTTAATGATGTGAGTGCAGTACCAGATAGGAAGGAAAACTGGCAGTGACCTTTGTGCCTCTTTCACCTTCAGCCCTAGCCCATGGTAGCACAAAGGCGACTGTAAGCATGGGACTTCTGGCCTGGGTTGAACAGTTTGTTTTAGGAGGACCAAATGTTAGCAGGCTTTTGAAGATGGGTTATTGGTAGTGTTGTGTACACAACTGAAACCCAGGTGATGGATTTAGAGCAGAGAGTTAATCCTATGATAACAAGCAATTACGAATTTATGAAGTTAAAGTTATGAAGGAATTCTTCTACAGCTGTCTGAAGGACAAAGTGCAGACACTTGCACACCTAAAGAAGCACAAAAGGAATGATGAGCTTAGAGTAGAATAGGATCCGATTTTGTCTCGCTCTTGCATTATGATGGTGTTGGTGCAGGGCAGAGCTCCTGGCTCAGGGGGACTTCTCATTTGCTTCTTTTGCATGTGGCACAGGAGAGAAGCTGGAACACTTGGAGTTAACCTTTCAGGAGTATGTGCAAAGTAACCAAACAGTGGAGAAAATGTGTGCTTCAGCTGAAGGGAGGAAATCACAGAATCATCAAGGTTGGAAAAGACCTCTGAGATCACCAAGTCCAACCATCAACCCAGGAGAAAAAAACCAAAACCAACCAAACCACCAAACAAACAGCACAACAACACCTACTGTGCCCACTAGAGCATGCCCTGAAGTGCCACAACACCTACACTTCCTTTTAATCCCTCAAGGGATGGTGACTCCCTGGGCAGCTGTTCCACTGTCCAACCACACTTTCAGTAAAGAAATTCTTCCTAATATCCAATCTGAACCTCCCCTGGCGCAACTTCAGGCCATTTCCTCTGGTCCTGTCATTACTCACTTGGGAGAAGACTCCCACCTCCCTGCAACCTCCTTTCAGGTAGTTGTAGAAGGCAATGAGGTCTCCCTTCAGCCTCCTCATCTCCAAAATAAACAATCCTAGTTACCTTTTGCGATGAGCTATCTGCACCACATCAGGCTCTGATTGTCCCAGAGGTGTGTTTGCACACTCTGCTTTGTCAGGTGCGTGCCCAGAAGGTAAATTTTGGTCAACTCTATGCTTTGTATCTTGGTAAAGATAGCATGTCAGCCCACGGGAGGAACCATGAAAAATCACAGGCTAGAATGAAAAGTATGGCCTCCTGATGCTTAATTTTTTGCATGTGTTGTTTGTCATTAAACAAATTACCCAAATTACAAGTTGCGTGTGACACAGCATGAAGGTGAAAGAGGGAGGCATGTGCTTTTGATGAACTTCATCATATGGGAGACTATAGGACATGGTGCTGCAAGAGGGCCCTTGAACTTGCACTGGGGTATCTGCAGTCAGAAATGACATGGTTTGTATCCTTCTGAAATTCTAACTGCATTGTTTTCTGATCTAATCTAAAGCCTGAAGGCTTCTTGCTGGGTGAAAATTGCCTGTGGAAATCGAATCCAGAGAAGATGTTTGTCATTTTAATATCAAAGGACTTGAGTCCAGGATGAAAACGGCAGGTTTTTATTTTAGAAAAAAAGAGACTTCTCCTTTGGGGGACTCTGTGGACAATGTAATTAAAAATGTCCCAAATCACTAGACTGCAGAAAGTCAGAGTCAATTAGGTTAAAAAACATGGCCACGGTCAGGTGTAGTTAATCACCTAACTGTGACAAATTAAGTATCTCACCAATATATATCTGATAGCCATTTCTTACTATCTTCCTATCACAAATGAGAAGTGTAAAATCCCTGCAAACACTCTTCTCCAACAGCATTTTTGCATTTGTCTGGAGTTTATGGAGGCAGCTGCCAATAACCTGTCCCAACAATTTCTGCCGCATATTTTGACTTTCTAGAAAAGCTGCTTAAAATCCACACCAAACTGAAAGTGCAGGTTTTGAGTTTAGAAATAATGTCTTTTAGGCTTGCATTACCCAAATTATTTAACACCACATCTCAGAGTCTTCCAAGCAACAATGAGAAAACTCGTGGCGAGCCCTTAGTCGCACAGCTGAGGTGGCAGCCTAGGCAGCACGTTGCCCTAGGCCAAATGTTCTGACTACACACCTCTTAGATCAGTCTTTACCTTCACGACAAGAATGAATTTATCTAGGAGCAGTTGTTTGGGGATGGCTTTTGAGGATCACTGGAAAGAGAAGAGTGATGACAAGTAGGTGAAACCTGTGACCGAGAAATGAAAGGCAGCAGGGCAGCAGCGGGGCTGGGGTCAAAGCTGCCATATGCAGAATGGCAGAACTCTAAAAATAAAGTACCTGAGATGGAGGAGCTGAGAGGGAGAGAGGACGGTGTGAAAAGTGTGCTCTGTAAGCCAAAGGAAAACATTTGGCTTAAGCTTTCATTGTGTGTACTGCAATTATCCCTGTAAAAGTTATCTGAATGTGTTCCTCCCTTAGCAAGAACCAAAAATATCCCTTTTATCCCAGAATTAACAGAATCAAGAAAAATACAGAATCTCCAGGAGTCCTTTTGCATCCTGGTCCCCTGGGAGAGCAAGGGAGAGGGTGAGACACCCTGACCTTCAGCAGAGGAATCCTAGCTATGTCTTCTCCTTACCAAGTCCCAGTTGGTCTTGGGTGAGAATGTGGCTGGGTTGGTAACATCCAGCACCAAGGGATTTGTGTTCAGAAAACCCCTGGCTCCAAGTAGTGGTGGCTGTGGGCTCATTTCAGGGGTCGAAGGGAAACACACAGCCTCCGTCCCCAGGCCTCTGATGCTCCAGGAGGACCTTTTCTCTAGAGTTACTTGTCCTCACATTTGTCCTAATCCAAGAAAAAGGACTTGTCTCTTGGAAGAAATCCCCTTTCTCATGTAGCTGTGAGACTTCTCAAATGAGCTGAAGTGTGGTCATGTATCTTCCAACAAGCTGCATGTTGGAGTTTTTCCAGGCACTTTGGACTCCCTGCAAGGGGGTAGCATGATGCACAGGTGAGGATGATGGCGATGGCTGCTTGTGAAAGCAAGTTCAGGTATAGAGCACATGAAATCTGCTTTATAGCTCCTGTAACACTGGGACCACTTGGTTAGAAGAAAATCCCAAAGAAGGTTTCCTACCTGTCTTGAGGCAACTCCAAAAGCCTGGTCAGCCTCCTGCAGGGGGTCTGGGTGGCCTGTGATTCATGTTGAGTCCCTGCAGCACCTAGCAGGCTGTGGAGGAAACACTGGGCACCCGTATTTAATGGGATGGGCTACTGCAGCTCTGCTGTTGCAGTGAGGGAATTGAGAGGCATTCTGTGACATTACAGATTAATTTCTCAATGCAGGAATTAATTTAGTAAATTGAGAGTAATGTTCTCTAAAGCATCTATAACTCAGCCCTGTGGCCTTCTGATGAGGGATCTATTAAAGCAAATAGTCTTACAAAACCACTGACAGCATCACATCTCAGCGGCTTTTGCATAACTTTGTGTTTTCACTTCACTGGGATGTTTTTACAGTAAATACATGAGAAAAGGATCCTAAAAGAGCTCAGATGTTTCTCCTGTATGCTGCTCTATAGAGTGCTAGCAGTCTGCCTCCTGGTTCAGCCTTGTAGTTAGAGGTTTCTCATTGCTATTAAATGGGATGAAACCCAAGCAAAGAGCAAATGGCACAATTTCCTGATATTTTTTTCCCACATAAGCAGCTCCTGGAGAAGACTGGCTTAGCAAGGAACCATCGCAAAGCCCACAGCCCTCCTGCTCCTCTGAGACCACACCAGCACTTAGAGCCAGCTGCTTCCCTGCTGGGATCTGGGTTATTTGGCCTTCACACATTGTATGGTTCTTCATGCCTCACATCTTCAAGGATTCCTAGGAACTGTGGAAGCCAGCGAAGACTGGACTTCCATTTTAAGCTCCAGATGTCCACCCTCCAGCTGCTGAGGACCAGTTGTATCTAGATGTGGGTAAGGCCAAGTCCCCTCTTCCTCAGGCTATGTAACTTCTCCATCCAACCTTTCAGCATCTCTCTCTGCTGGCATCCCCGGGTTGCAGTGGAGGATCGGGACATGATACTTTTCATTCTAGTGTTTTTTTCAGGTTGCCAGGGAGACAGTCGTCTGTCTGCACTTCACAATCCAGGCATTTAGTTCCAATTCCTCCAAGAAATAATCAGGGATGGGATGTTTTTCCTCTCAACTGTACCTAATTCCTCAGAATCACATCTCCCTTCCCGTGCCTTACCTGTGCCCTCCCTGTCATAGAAACATAGAATCATAGAATCATGGAATGGTTTGGGTTGGAAGGGACCTTAAAGATCATCTAGATCCAACCCCCCTGCATGGGCAGGGACACCTCCCATTAGATCAGGTTGCTCCAAGCCCCATCCAACCTGGCCTTGAATACTGGCAGGGATGGGGCTTCCACAACCTCCCTGGGTGACCTGTTCCAGTGTCTCACCACCCTCATAGGAAAGAATTTCCTCTTAATATCTAATCTAAATCTCCCCTCTACAAGTTTTAAACCATTGTCCCTTTTCCTCTCTGTCCTTTCTCCTGTTTGTGACAGGGGAATGGGTTGGGATGGAGAGTGTCGTGGCCTGGACAGGGCTACTCCTGGGAAGGAGAAGAACGGCATGTCCTGGCCTGGGTCTTCTCACCCAGCATCAGAAAGTTTTCCTCAAGACTTATGACCTGGCACAACCCTTTCAGATGAGCTAGGGGATAATGTGTGAAGACATGGTGTCACACAACACCACAAGATGCTGTGACATGCATTTGCTCTGTCACAGGATGGATAAAGAGTGAAAATTAGATGTGTAGTCAATACCTTTTTTTTTTTTTTTTTTGGCTCATCTTTGGCCATGACCAATTTCTCTATCATTTCATGACCATGAGGAAATCACATCCTAGGAAATTCTGTCAGTCCCATCTTCCTTCCCTTTACTGCTTCCCCTAAAATATTAGACATCTGGTTTGATAAGACTTTTTCTGTGTTTATTTCTCTGTGTGCAGGATGTAGCTCCTGTTATGGAAAATGCTCTTTCCTGGCTGGAAAAGGTGGTGCTGCAGGTGGATGACTGATGATGCTGGTCCAGGAGCATCCTTAAGCTGTCTGCATCTTAGAGATGTGTACAGCCTAAAGAACATGAGGCACAGAAATGCTCAGGAGACTGATACTCAGTGAGAAAAAAAAAAAGGAGATGCTTCCACAGAACAATGAAGAAAGGCAGAAAATACACATTACTAGACAAGGGTGGGGCGATATTTTCATGTGTGAGACCAAAGTGGGAGAGGATGAGAAGCCAAAGCTAGGAAAAGACGAGCACTGTTCTGTGATACCAGGGGTTGTGAAGGCAAGAATGACAGCAGAGCACAGCAAGGGTTCAGCAGAGGGAGAGATAAAATTCCAAAAGCATCATGGGCTTTGGAATCCATTCTAGGTTAGCAGCATGTGTTGCTAGGAAACTTTTATATTAAAAGGCATTCATCTTTAAACCTTGGGAACACAGTAATAGCTTCTCCTCTGTGCTAGGGAAGTTCTTTTAATGTCAGTCCTGGCGTTACTCAGACAAGTAATATGTGAGAGGAAGAAAAATGCCTTGAATTGTCTTGGGCAAAGATTTAAATCTAAGATGATTTTTAGATAGCTTGCAGGGTTTAGCTGAGCTTTAGTTATTCTCACCTAAGAGACTGAGAAACAAAGATGCCAATGTTGTTTGCTAAGATATTATATGTCGATCTGCCAGAGGGTAGGAAGAAACTGCAGGGGGACCTGAACAGGCTGGGTCGATGGGCCGAGGCCAATGGCATGAAATTCAACAAGACCAAGTGCAGGGTCCTGCACTTTGGCCACAATCACATGACAACCGGTTGAACATGAGCCAGCAGTGTGCCCAGGTGGCCCGGAAGGCCAATGGCATCCTGGCTTGTATCAGGAATAGTGTGGCCAGCAGGAGCAGGGATGTGATTTTGCCCTATGCTCAGCACTGGTGAGGCACCACCTCAAGTCCTATGTGCAGCTCTGGGCCCCTCACTTCAAGAAGGATATTGAGGTGCTGGAGTGTGTCCAGAGGAGAGTAACGAGGATGGGGAATGAATGATGGGGAGGATGATCTTAAAGGTCTTTTCCAGCTTTGGTGATTCTGTGATTCTGTGAATAAGAAGTGAGATATGTCTGGAAAAAGGTTTAGTTAGCCCAACCCAAAAGGCATCTTTGGCTCATGGCAAGATTCACCAGGCTGCCATCTGGAGAGGGGGACAATTAATCACAGCCCCTCAGGTTGTCATGTTGTCATCCACAGACTTTCTGGCTTTCAGCATTCTCTCTGTATTCAAGCCTTGATAGCACATAGAAACTCCTTTAAAAATACCCAAGCATCAAATCTCTTGCTGCCAGTTTCTAATAGATGTCTAATGTTTTCTGCTGATGTTAAAGACCTGCTTCCTGAGCAGAGAAATCTGGATCTATTTATGGGATTCTCTGCTCAAATAAGACATACAAAGCTGGTTCTAGTAGTTCCTAACCCTAGTATTTTAAGATGATATTACCTATTTTTCTCATGTGCTTCACTCTGCGTTTCATTCATTTTCTTTTCTTTAGTGATTTTTTTTTTCCTCTCAGTTTTTCCTTCTCCCTGGTTTTCAGGTATCTGCCATCCTATCACTCCCTGACTGATGGGATGATGACCCATTAATATCACTATGTGACATGTCCCAAGGTGTTGGGAGCTTTCCCTGAGTATGTTCAGCCTCTATTTCTTCATGTGTGGCAATGAGAACAGAGAGCTCTGCTCTTCTGTCTGGCACCTCCAGAGTACAGGAAGTTCTGCTCTGGGGGAGAAGAATTCTGCACTGCAACCCTGAGCGGTTCACTGAGAGGGGAAAACACCATGTTAGTATTCATAGAATGGGTCGGGTTGGAAGGGACATTAAAGATCACCTAGTTCCACCTTCCTGCCATGGGCAGGGACACCTCCCACTAGACCAGGTTGCTCCAAGCCCCATCCAACCTGGATTGATACCAAACATGTTGTTAAATGAACCTAAAAATAACATCCTTGGAGTTCTGTGCAATGAAGTTTTGGGGTTTTTTTTGGGGGGGAAGGTGATAATAGAATCACAGAATAGTTTGGGTTGGACGAAACCTTAAAGATCATCTAGATCCAACCCCCCTGCATGGGCAGGGACACCTCCCACTAGATCAGGCTGCTCAGAGCCCCATCCAACCTGGCCTTGAACACTTCCAGGGATGGGGCAGCCACAACTGCTCTGGGCAACCTGGGCCAGTGTCTCACCACCCTCACACTAAAGGATTTCTTCCTAATGTCTTCCCCTGTCCAGTTTTAAGACATCCCCCCTCATCATATCACTACATGCCATCACAAATAGTCCCTCCACAGCTTTTCTGTAGCACCTTCAGGTACTGGAAAGCCACTGTAAGTTCTCCTTGGAGCCTTCTCTTCTCCAAGCTGAACACCCCCAACTGTCTCAGCCTGTTTCCAGAGCAGAGCTGCTCCAGCCCTCTAAGCATCTTTGTTGCTGCCTCTGAACATGCTCCAACAGCTCCGTGTTCTTCCTGTGTTGAGGGCTCCAGAACTGGACACAGCACTCCAGGTGGGGTCTCACCAGAGTGGAGTAGAGGGGCAGAACCCCCTCCCTAGCCCTGCTGGCCACACTTCTTCTGATGCAGCCCAGGACACAGTTGGCTTTCTGGGCTGCCAGCGCACATTGCTGGCTCATGTTGAGCTTCTCATCAACCAGTACCCCCAAGTCCTTCTTCTCAGGGATGTTCTCAATCCATACTCTGCCCAACCTGTATTTGTGCTTAGGAACTTCACCGGACTGCCATAACTTTTGAAATGTGATGGAAAGTGGCTTTGCAAGCCTTTAATCGCCTTTATCACATCAGCTGATACAGCTGGAAATAGCAGACAAGCTTTTGGACTCAACCTAATCATGTCTCAAGACCTGTTTGGTAAAACCAGAGTGGAAAAGGCAATCTGGACCTGTGGGACAGAGCAGGGCTGTTGTGCTCCCTTGAGGATCAGGACTGGCAGTGCCTGTGGTACACTGCTGCCTTCAGTGGTTTCTCTGCCACTCTATCTGCTTTTCCTAGAGTTTTCATGAAGGGATATGGGCTCATTTGATGGCTGGAAACCTTTCCGGACAGGAGCTGTCTTTGGTCTCTGTGCTGGTCCCAGATGTGCATGTCCATAGAGGCAGTGGTTCTGCAAAGAGTTACATAGCAGTGTGACACTTGCACAATTAACCTCACAACCAGTGGATGGAGGAGTAAACTTGTAGTGCAGGAGCACAAGCTGAATATTGTAGAATGATAATCATATTGTGGGGCCTTTCTCCCTCAGTGCATCCGTCTCCATCAGAGAACAAAACGAGCTGCATGCTTCCTCATGGCAGGCTAAAGGTAGATCACCACCACCTTTGAAACCATTCCAATGCACGGACCTCTTGGTAACACCTTCTCTCTCATGCCACTTGGTGGAGCTTAGTGATTCTGGCTACCTCACAGATTGTTTTGCAAACTCACTCTTTGATTACACCATCAGTTGGCAGAGTATCTTGAAACTGGACAAAATCCCTACCAAGGAAGTAAAACCCAAAGTGTACCCCAAGTTATAACAAACAAGATGCTGAATCCCAGCTGCTAATGAAACTGGTGATCATCCCTTCTCCTCTTGATAGCAATAAAGCATATGGTGTTTTAATTTTTTAAATACAAAGTTAAAATACAGACTTAGGATCTTGGTGTGTGTTATCCTGGATGAGAGATGTTTACATAATTAGGTCATGTTTGGTTTATTTTACAGATTTAAAATAATTTTTAAATTTTATCTTCCTTTGCAGTATTTGGGGAATGTGTGCATGTGTCTGGGTGAAAGCCCTTACCTTTGTTTAAGTGGATGCTTTTTCTCAGCAAGCACATGAGAAGGCTGACAGTTAAAAAGAGAAACGATGATATCACACACTGGTCCTGCCTTCCTTTAAATCCATAGCTGGTTGGGTCACTAAAACCAGAACTGGGACCTTGGCTGACTCTGGACTCAGCCAAAACACTTCTCCTCAGAGAATATCGTTCAGGATATTACACCAACTTGACTCTGTTATCCTCTAAACTGCCTGTTGTTAAATATAAATTCTTTGCTCCACAAATCTTACTGAGTCCTAATTTTGAACGCTTACCTAATACTTTGCTTATTCAAAATTATAAATCAGATAACATTGTCAGAGGAATGCTCCTGGTGTTCTGGGGAGACTGTGTTTTGACACCTGAATCTGACCTTCAGACCTTGGATTTCAGTACCCAAGTTCCTTTGTTTTGTGTAGGTGTGATGTAACTAACAGGTCTCCATGCTTCTTCCTAAATCCTTTCTAACACAGGATGCCGAGGCAGTCGTGAGAAATGATGGTTTCATATGCAGTTTCTTTGCTGCTGTCAGGGAAGAGAAGGAAAAAAAAAGCAACAGAGGACTCAGTCCTGGGATCTGTTGTCTGTGGTTTTAGGTGTCTTCCTGAGCAGACAGCTTGGGAGCAGCCATGGTTTTTCTGGCTTCCTCTTAGGAAGCAGCAACTGTGCAGCTTCTTTTCACCGTGGTATTTTCCAAGAAGGACATTTTTGACATAGCAACATACCGTACGAATTTCTCCAACACTGAAAACTAATGGTATATCAACGGTCTTCTGGCGGGGCACTTTACAAGGGCTGAACAAAATTCTGTCAGGAGTTCTAAAAGCAATCCAGAGCTGGCCACAATTCTGCAACACATGGGCACTAGCGGGTGGTGCTCAGTGGTACTTATTACAAGTAAAAAAGCAGTGCAATAATGCTGCCCACTCCTTGTCCACACAGTGTTCCCCTCTATGGGTCTCCCTTGCCCAGACCGTACCATGTGTTTTCTGATGATCCCCTTCCATTCCAGCAAGCCAGTAGGGACTGAAAGGGTCCAGTTGTGTGCTTCAGTCACCTCAGGCATGGGAAAGGTTCCTTGTCCTTCTTGTGACTCCTTACACGGGCTTGGAGGTCCAGGTGTCTGTAGGGTGACACCTCTTGGAAGTCAATGCTACTAACTTAAGAGCACTTAAAAATGAAGTGCCAGAGTGCTGAACACAACACTCGTCCTGAGGAGGGTGGAGGCTGTTTGAAGCCCGGGTGTTGACTCTTCAGCTGATTTGTTTCCATCCATGTGTGACACAGTTTCTGTGCAACTGACTGATGCAGTTTACCTTTGTGTAGATTGTTGTTAGTTCACATTACCACCATGGTGGATGTGCTCCTGAGCTTTGTTGGTCATAGCAGTGTTCTCAGAGTCACTGGGACCAGTCAGACCACTGGACATGTTCCTCATACCACACTGCTGGCTCTTACTCTTGTTTGTAAAATGAACCTATTCCCTTGAATGCTCACTGTACGGAGGGAGGGTGTGTGCTGAGGTTATCCACTCTCATCACTTCTTCAATTTCTAAGAAAAAAAAGGACCAAAGAACTCAGCACAACAAGCAGTACCGGGCAGAGACCAGCAGATGTTCTTACTAAACTTGGAACTTACACCTCATCTTTTATGTTAGGGAATAATGGCATTGTCATTATGTCTTCCATTTGCCCATTTTGCAACACTGTGTTAGATGGACTCTGCTAAAACACAGCTTCATGCTAAAAATAATAAAACAAACAAAAAAAGGTAAAAGCTAGTCACTTGCTCAGCAGAAACATTAACATCGTTGAGAATTCCTAACTGTGCTATGAAAGGCCACATTTGGCTCATTGATTTGGTTTATTTTGCGTTGTTTCTTATTTTGCTCTAATCCTTCACTCGCTCTATCCTTCTATTTTATTTTCATTACCCAGGTACTGCAGGGATCATAGCAGAAAATGGCACGAGGAGAGAAGTTTTTAAAAATACTGGTGTGCTTTTTGAACTCTTGGAATCCTTGTGGCCGTGCCAGAGCATTGAGAAATTAATTACATAGTTCATTGGAGTTTATTGCAGGCTCAAAGGCATCATTTCCTGGCAAATAAAAGCAGCTAAATAATTAAATACAAACTTTAGAATTACCCAGTAATTCTAAAACAACTAATAATTCTGGGTCAGATTTGGGGTGGGAAAGGTGATGGCCTGCCTGTCTAAAAAATAAACCTTACCTTCATGAATTGATTTGGAGAGATGATGCTCCATGTAAATCATATACAAATGCAAAACTCTGTGTGCTGACCCTTTGCTGGCCCTGCTGCCCCTCAGGGAGGACCAAGCATAACTCCCTGGGCAGAGCTGTTTCCTGGGCAGGGGCACAGGGAACACACCTCAACAACTCCGCAAAGCAATGAAGATCCCGGCTGTTAACCTCTTAGGTTTGTGTATTTTGAGGAACCTGGGAGGTAATGTTATGGCATATCATTATGGGCTGTATGAGCTATTCTGTAGGAATTTAGTACCTGGAGAGCATGTAGTGAGAGGACAAGGGGTAATGGATAAAAACTTGAAGAGGGGAGATATAGGTTAGACATCAGGTCGAAATTCTTCACTATGAGGGTGGTGAGACACTGGCACAGGTTGCCCAGGGAAGCTGTGGAATCCCCATCCCTGGAAGTGTTCAAGGGCAGGGTGGATGGGGCTCGGAGCAGCCTGATCTAGTGGGAGGTGTCCCTGCCCACGGCAGGGGGGTTGAATCCAACCCTGACCATTCTATGATTCTATGAATTAAAAACAGGAACCTTTTCTGAGTTTAAGATTGTCATGCAGGTTAGAATGGTGTATTGTCATCCTTGTGGGCAAACAAAGACAAATGGAGCTGATCCCCTCCTGGGGTGGGTGATGCATGTCCTGCCTCACTGCACCCCTGGGCAGGTTTGCCAACAGCACCCATCACGTGGACATACAGAGGGTCTTTTTTAAGCATGTGCCATAAGGCTGTATTAACTCCATGTCTTGAACTATTGTATCTACAAACAAATAAAACAGAAAACAGACGAGCTAATTGAGAATAAATTGTGAAACTGGGTTTTTAAATTCTACTTCTTCTTCTTTTAAAAGAGACACAATAATTCTATAAGCCTGTATTTGGGTCAGTAAGACACATGCAGTGGTACGAGCCCATGTCAGGTGCAACTGAAAGTAGCTCTCAATAGGTATTTGATCTGTTTTTAATGAAGTTATAAATTATATACAAAACAAGTTAATAGAAAACTGGAGGCCAATATAACTGTTTCCACAGTCCCCTGCAAATATTCCTTTTAAACAAATCAAAATTTTCTAAGGATCTGAGACCCTAAAGTAAAGCTGTTAACGTGGAGAACTGGATTTAACTCACCAAAACCTAACAAATACAGAAAGAAAAGAATGACCATTATTCTGAGGAAAGGGTGATTTTTATCCCTTTGAAAAAGAACAGTAGCTATTAACTGGGACAAGCTGTCCTGCTCTGCGTTGGTTAGTGGCTGGCTGTCGCTGCTATGGTCAGGGAGCGGTGGGGGAGCTGCAGACAGCCCAGCCTTAATCTGCTTGTCGAGTGGAAATCCCATCTGTGCTCCAGGGCAACGGGTGGCTCCTCCTGCTTCTGGCACCGAAGGGAAATTCATCCACGGGGATGAGCAGTTTGGCCTTCAGAGGTACAAAGAACAGCTCTCCAAGCCAAAGTCTTGGTTCAGGTCACAGTGTCTGAGGTAGCACCTTTACTACCTTTCTGTTGGAATGTGCCATAATTTACAAAGGTGCTCTGGGTGGTGAATCTGCTTCAGGCTTGCTCTAGTGATGCTTTAACAGCCAGGAAAACTGTAACTGTTTCTCTTTTTCTGCACCCTTTGGGAATAAAGTATACCCTTGTCTATCTGTCTGTCTGCCTACTGGCTCACACAGAGCTGCAGTCAGGATGGCAGAAGAATCAATAACTTTTTGCTGTCATGGGTAAATTGAGGCAGGTAGAGGAAACTCAATAGAACACCTTCTGGAAAGGTGGTTTGTGGGTCTCTGTTCTCATCAGCTGAGGAGTCTTGGCTAGATGGTAGAAATGAGGAGTATCAGTCTTTACCTTTAGGTTTCCCTAAAGGCCACACTTTGTAGTTGTCATGCTCTCTGTGGTCACTGATAGCCCGAAGGGCCTGGACAGGCAGGTCCTGAGGGCTAAAGTATGATTGCCCATCTGCTAGGGAGCATAATTGCTGGGGAGAAAACCCAAGGAATGGAGTGTTCCCATAAAAATGACTCAAGGACCGATTGAGGAGAAAAGCAGTTCCTGCTGGTAGCTGTTGCTCCTGCTCCCCAAAAGCAGACTCAGATTTGTTGTTCTCTCCATGACTTTCTTGTTTAAAGAGGTAGGGAAATCTGCTTGGATCCTTCTCAGTATCAGATTGGGTAATTTTTATCAGATCAAACTAGGCTTCAGTTCCAGAGCTGTTTGAGTGCTTACACGTGGCTCTGGACGTGACACACGCCAGCATGCTGTCCTGGTCTCCTATTCCCTTGGTGCTGCACACGGCCACGTGTGGTCAGGCTCCTGTCATGAGCTACTCACTTCAGGACATGGCACAAATGCACAGCAGCACGGAAAACGTGGGAGTGTGAAGAAGCTTTTTATTTCTGTTCAAGTACTCTTAAAAATCTGCCACGTAAACAGATTCAGAGCAGCTGACGGTTAGGTTTATGACATGCAAATTATGTTAATTTTTCAGTAGCCAAATGGCTGCTGGAAGAGCACTAGGCACCAGAAGGAACTCAGCTGTGAGGAAGCCCTTGTGAGGACAGGTCTTGCTTCTATTGCCCAGCACTGAGGATTGGCTGGGAGTCACTGGTGCAGCTCAGCAGGCCCTGGGTTCTCCTGTGGCAGGTCTGCGATGCTCTCCTCACCTGAGAAGGGGTAGAGACTTGCCTTCCTCCAAGAAGGCCTGGTGGTGAAACGAGGGAATCAAGTATCTTCCCCCCCCGCCCCCCCCCCCCTATTTTTCTTGATTGCAGGCTTTGAGTTTCCAGATTTTGTCAGCTCTGGAACAATCCCCATTTTCTTCTGTCCACCTGCTAAGTGAAATGTTGCCTGCTACTTGTAGTTGGCTCATTAGTCTGAATCTTGTCCTTTTTTCTACATGGTGGTGGGAATTTCTCTAGCTGGGAAGAGAGTTCTAGGTCAGGTTTATATAATAACTAGGAGGAAGTGTCAGAGCTCTAAACCTTCCCTGCTTTTCTCTTGGTAAATTCATAGTACTGTTTATTAGGTCTCTCTGGAGTAATGTGAGCCTGACATACAGAACTAACAGCATGAAATTCTGTATTTCTACACATTGTGCAAACCTGTGCTTTATGCCACAATTGCAAGTCCTAGAAATATTGTATATATTTGAAAACCTGAAAAAAAGCGAAGAACTGAAAGATTTAAGGCATCCATAAACCTGAGTTACTGGTCATCAACCATGTGGGGTTTTTTCTTTTAATTAAAACACTAGATTATTTAATCACCTGTTTTCTTATTTCAAATGTGTTTGTGTTTGGTTTTGGTTTTGTTTGGTTTTTTTTTAATAATCCTAAACTAAAAATGAATTAATTAAAAGAAAAACAAATTATGGCTGCCTGGCAGTCACCTTCCTCTCCTTCAGAAATCTCAGCAAATAATTACTAGGCAAACGTTATTATTATTTAAAAAAAAAAAATTAGTTAAATTTTCATTACTAAAACCTATGGTATATTCGCATGGACCTAATACTTAAGGAAGCAAGTTTGACAGTGGTGGAGCCCTGAGTCCTCCCATGAATTTTCAGGGCAAAATGTCCCAGCCGTGGCTGTGGGCACAGCCTTTGGCAGAGGCGCTGTCCTGTCACCTCAGGGCCGCCTCAGCTTCGGAGCCTGATTTCCCTCGGTGCAGCCCAAGGCAAGGGTCGGTCACGCTGCACCGGGAGGTCAATAGGCAGAGAATGATGCACGAACTGCCAGGAATGAGGGGAAAAAAACCGCAACGCCCCCCCACAAAAAAACAACCCGCGGACGTGTGGCAGGTTCAAACCCGCAGCCCTGTGCGGCAGGCTGTGCTGTGAATGCTGTCAATTAGTTCTTTATGCACGTTTTACGCTTGCAGGAGTATGAAAAATGACGAATAGGAAGAAGATTTGGTTTCTCCTCAGTAATCTGCCTTTTTATGACATCCAAGCAAAACTGGAGCAGTCACCACCTCGCCGTGCGTGAATTCAGAGGGCAAATGGAGCCGCACGCCGCACCCTGTACCGCACCCGCAGGACGATGCTCGGGAGGAGCGGAGCGGGACACCTGCCCGCGGGGGGTGGGAGCTCCCGGTTCCCCCTGCCGCTGCGGCCCCCACCGGCGCTGCGGGGACCCTCCCATTGTCTGCGGCGGGGGGGCCGGGCCAGGCCGCCCTCCGCCGGCTCATTGGCGGCAGCCGAGCGCCGGTGCCTTAAATGTTGCGCTGGGCAGGGAGCGGTTCCATTGACAAAAGCGCGGCGGGGCGGGGCTGGGCGGGGGGTGGCAGCGGCCCCGGGGGCGCGGCGGAGGCTGCCGCAGGGCTGGCGGCGGGCAGGGTTGCAGCCCGCGCCCTGACGGCCGGGAGCGGAGCGGGCCGGCACTGCGGAAAGGGCCGCGCTGCAGCGCGCAGAGGCAGCCGACTCGCTCGGCGTCCGCTCCGCGGCGCGCACAGCCGGACAGGCGCAGGCACGGCGGTACCCGCCCCTTCTCCTCGCCGCCCTTCTCATCCCCGTCCATGGCGCTGAGCACCGCAGCCCCCCGCTCCGCACGTAAGTAAAGCGGCTCCGCCGCGTCTTTGTGCGCGGCCCTGCCCGGCCTTGCCGTGGGTGAGGCGGCCTTGCTGCGCACCGGGGCCCGGGGCTGCCCGGAGACCTCGGCCCCGCTGCTCTACGCGGTCGCTGGGGCGGGGAGGGGAGGGGGCCGGGCAGGGCGGCCGCGGCGGCTGCAGTCGGCCCGGGGAGCCAAGCTGGCCGCAGCCTGCCCGGTTCCCAGCCCCGATGCGGCGGTATCCGCTGTAGCGCTGCGCTGGGGCGAGCCCCCGGCCGCGGGTGCCCGCGGGAGGAGTGGGGGAGCGGTGCCGGGCGGCCCCGGTGCGTCAGGACGTTGCGCTCTGCCTTGTCCCTCGCAGGTGGCGGTGGGGCGGCACGGCCCGGGCGTGGACCACGGTGACTTCCCCAGCCCGGGGGCGGCGGCGGGCGCTGAAACCTCAGCACTAATGGAAACTGGGGGCGATGCCAGATCGGCACCTCGGCGGGGAGGCAGAGGCGGCGGCGGCCGTGGCGGGCTTCCAGCGACTGCCGAGCTCAGCGCTCCTCCGGCTGCGGAGACGAGCATGAATATTGATGGACCCGTCGGTGGCGGGAGGAGCGGGGCGGCCGCGACCGCTGCTGCTGCAGTGCCGGGAGCCCCAGGGGTGGCCGCCCCGCCGCTCCGCGCCGCCTGCTCCAGGGACCCCAAAATGGTCCATCAGCGGTTCCTGCGGAGGAGCGTGGTGGACTCGGACCAGGAGGAACCTGCTTTCGACCTTCCCGAGTCAGAGCACCAAAGGAAAATTATCCTGCTCCCTAAAACCCGGAGGATTATTGCGGAGAGGGCCAAGGCAGGGCAGGGGACCGCTAAGCAGGGGGCCCTGGGGGCCGAGCCTGCCGGGGAGCTCACGGCAGTGCCGGCCCCGGGCAGTGCCGCGGGCGCCGAGGAGCAGAGGGAAACCGGGAAAGATGCGGAGAGGAAAGAGGCGTCGGATGCTTCTAAAGATCAGAGCAAGGCAAAGAAAGAGGAGCCCGAGGAGGAGGCTGATATGAAAGCGGTTGCCACCTCGCTGGATGGCAGGTTCCTAAAGTTTGATATTGAACTCGGGAGGGGATCCTTCAAAACGGTCTATAAGGGCCTAGACACGGAGACGTGGGTGGAAGTCGCGTGGTGTGAACTTCAGGTAAGCCGAGCTTATCCTCCTGTGTTTTTTCTGCTTTGTAAGCCTAGGCGCTAAGGATAACATGCCGGTGTCATCTAGAGGATCTCAGCTCTGAGCAGCCTTTATAGTCGCCATCGCTTAGTATGCAGTGTCTAACTATAGCGCAATATTCTCATTGGCTCCAATTCTACCACCTTATGTACACTCCTCCCAGGCTTAACCCTCTCGGCCCTGGCATCTGCTTGCCGACACTAGCGATGTTAACGTAGGACCTGTCGTACTGCATCAAAAGGTCAGAAGCTGCCCTTGCCGAATGCACAAAGCACGTCGAAAAGAGCTCAAGGGAGCTCCTCTCTTCCCCTGTCTCAGCGTGGCCAGAAAGCAGTAGCTCGGTTTAGCAGGAGGGGAGAAGCAGGTCTATATTAAAAACACCAAGGGAAATGAACTTGGAGTGTGTTTGCAGGACTGAGCTTTCCTTTTGCTACGAGTATAAATGCATCATGCTTTTTCTAAAGGTTGGAGATTTGCAACCCCCTAACCTGCTCTTTCACCTCCTCTGAAGCTGTGACTGTCCCCAGATTCTTGTGAATCAAACCTCCCACACCACCTCGGTGCTTTCCTTTAATTTTTTAGGTATCATGAACTAGTCTAGCTAAATGCTTTTTAAAAAGGAGATTTTAAATACTGATTTGAGCTCGAGGTCTTTAGAGTGAAGTCATCCAGTAATATCCGAAGGTTTAGATAGTGTCTTTTACTGGTTTGGGACATAGCTGTTAGCCTTTTCTTAGAGTTTTTGATATTCCCACTTCTGTAAAACTGACAATAGTATTATTGTATAATTTTTTCCTTGTGAGGCTTTTAGCATGTTTCTTACCTCATTTCTGTTAGTGTCCATTTGAATGGGACCTATCTAAGAGAAAAAGCCAAGACAAATTTTCATATTTTTCTTGAGCTATTATTTGATTACTCTGTAATTTTGGTGGGAACTAGAAGATTTAACTCTTTCTTACAGCTTGGAGTCCTTAAATTCTCACTGGCTGATTGAGCTTTATGACCTATGGGACTACTTGTGAATAGCATATAAATGATCTGATACAGTAAGCCCGAGTGCCTGATTGTTTATTTTTTAAGTGGTGGTCCCATCCGTTTGCAAGTCACTCCCAGCTTCCTGGGATGGGTCGGGATGGATCTACAGCCATATCGTTATTCCCTAGTGCTTTCATTACACAAAATAGTAGTTATTCACTGCAGCTCTGCTTCCTTAAGAGCTACAGGGAGCACTTGTCAGGCTTTGCACTTCCGTGTTTCTCTGGCTTCTATTAGAGATCTGGAATGTAGAGGTACAGCCCCATGGGCTGGTGGTGAGAAGTTTTTCCTCTCTGCCCCCCAGCCTGGGAGGGTATTGGGGGGCTCGTAGGGAAGGGGAGAGGCTGTGGGATTGCCAAGAGGATCTGAAGGGGAGGTGGGTGAGGCGGGTGCTTCTGTGGGGAGAGCCTTTGGCCTGGTCTTTGTCTGACTTTGGCTTCAAACCGAGTTCTGAGCACTCCTGGCAGCCTGGAGTTAATTGAAGATGGTAACTGGGATGCTGTGGGAGGGAAGGTTAGTCCAGAGGAAGGGGCTGATGCTGTCGCAGGCCACCTCGGTCACTGTAGAGCCATCCCACCTGTCTTGTTGCTGAATTGCAATAGGTGTATTTGCAACTTATTTTCTGTAACACAATTGCTTTAGCTATTAAATGCTGCTAAATGTATTGGAGAGCACAGTGTCTTGGTATTCCAGTGTTTAGGTCATTTACACCTAAGGGAGAGATTGGGAAGGGTAAATTGCAGTATGAAGCTGACCTGGTGATTGGTTTCTTACTCCTAATTACATTTATTTAGGAATTATTTGACTGCATGTAAAGAAATAATCTGTAATAATTCCCGAGTTCCCACAAGTTTCCATTATATGTGCATCAGTTTAAATCCCATCTCTCTAGTAGGTATTTTCAATTGAATGCAAAAATTTGTTTTACGCCTCTAATTGTAGAAAGAAAACTCACTTTGTTATTTAAGTGCTTCAGAGAAATAGGTGTGAATCCCTAGAAGTAGGGAGGGTGCGGGTTCTCCTGAAACACTGTTTGCTCACCCGTGGGATTTGGAAGTGGTGCCACGTGCCAGGTTACTGGTATGTGAGCAGGGATGTGAGTTTCGAAAGGCAGCGCTTGGGTCTAGATTGAGAAAGTCGGTCTGAATGACAAAAGACTTCAATCACCATGGGATTAAAGCTTTTGCTTTTGGGATGAATTCGCAGGAAGGAAGCGATCAGGAGAAGGTGTGAATAGCTGTGTGTTGTCTTGGGCTTTTGATTTGCAGAGTACTCTAAATCAGTTTGGGAGTTTTATTGGGAAAACATTTCGAGGATACTGTCAAGTAATCGCTGTATTCACGACATTTTGAAGGTTTCACTGGAAGCTGTGCCAGGCAGATGTGCCCCCGCTTGTCTTTGTCCGCTTGTGGAGTTCAGATGCACAGCGACAGACAGTGGAAGCCACCATCACCGTGGTCTTGGAGACAAAATTGCTTCCTCTGCCATCTCGAACCATCAAAACGCACCCCAGAGCCCTTCTGTGGAAAAATGGCAACAAACTGTACTTTGTCTTCGTTCTGGAGATGCACTTGTGCTTGTTACGTTTAGAACTGGAGAGTTAAAAGTGAAGAGTATTGAGGTTCCATGCAGGCTTTAATCCTCTGTCCTTGCTCAGCATTTTTGTTGTACTGTTGCCTGTGTCTGTCTCTTTTTTGTCTGTCTGTACAAAGACCTTGCGAGCCATTCTTGTTCAGTGGCTTTATTTCATTGAAAAGATGGCTTTAGGGTTCAGAACCGAGATCATGGCTTGGATTAGGGTAGGATCCGAATGCTAACCAAACAAGATCTGGGGGTTAGACCTGTCTGAAGATGTGGAAGCTGCTGTCAAATTCAAGCTAGAAACTGAAGTAATGGCGCAGGATTAGCTTGCCATTGCAGTTTGGAAGGGTTTGCAGTCCAAGGTTTTCAACAGCTATAATTAATTTTGATTTGTGGCACAGAATTGCTGTGTGGTGAAGCTTCAGCCTAACAGTATTTCAGTGTTGCACTCCTAAGTAAAATGTTAGGTCATGAATAAAGAATATAGGCTTTTGCCACTGTACTGCTGGCAAGCCAAATAATCTTTTTAGTTAGATTAATGGTTTCAAAATGCCTATCTTGGTCCCTTTGGGAACATGTAGGAAAACTGCAGAAGAGCCAAACCTTGTACTGTCTAGAATGCAAAGACCTCATTGTAAGTTATGGTTCTCACTTGGACTGTGAATGCTGAGCTTTTGATTGTATTTAATTTTAGTTTCCTTTGAAAATGAGGAAGGGCTGGGCTGTCTGGTCCTGCTGTTACTGTACCCGTGGTGGGGAGCTGAGACATGTCTGTTGGGAACACTGCAAGGAAGCCAGGCTTTTTCCACTGGTTGCCCATGACTTGTTCTCCATTCTGGTGTACTGGTGCTTAGGTGGGCACTGGTGTCCTGAGGGTGCTTGGGCTCCAGGTGCTCTTCCTTGGGAGTCCTTGCTGCTCCCTGGGACAGAGCTCAGTTCAGGTATTGGATGTCAGAGGTGTTTGGGGAACGATGTAAGAGTGAAGGATGGACAGAGGTCAAGTCTCCTTCCCTGCCCATCTAGCTGAAATTAGAAAGCAAGGGTATGAGAATAGGTCTGACCGCATTTTCTAAATGGCCACCAAGCCAAGGTAAAATAACAGGAGACACTGCTTTACGGTGACCATTTCTTACCCTGCAGCTTTTCTGCCAGGCTTCTGGTCATATAATTCTGTTGGGAAAAACTTAATTACCATTACAAGATAAGTATTTTACTTCAGTTTTATTGCACTTCTTCCTTTTTATGTCATTGCCAGTCTTTTCAAAATGCCTGAACCAGAGGAAAAAAATGTGAAAGTGCATTGTATGTCTTGAGTCACTCATGTTTGGGAGTTAAAAACTTTTTGGAGGGCATGCATCTTAACTGAAAATTAAGTTTGAAATGTGGATGCATTTCTGAACACTTGTTTGATTTGTTTGCATTATCTGTACCCATATTAATATGATTTTCTTGATGTGTTTTTATTCCTTAAATGAGCAGCTTTTCCAGATTGGCTGATAGCTGACTGATTTTAATGTGGCATGAATATTCTGCAAATACAAGATGAGGTTACACTTCGTTTTAATGCAAGGTGAATAAAAAGGGTGCTTAAAACCATTAATTCTAGACCTATGTGAAGTTACTAATTTTTGAAGAATGGTCAATTTTGCTTTGAGGAAAGATTGTGGTTTGAGTGGAGGAAAGGAGGAAAAATAAGCGGTTTATTTCTAAGTGTGATACCTTATATATGAGGAAAGGCCATGATGCCTATGTAACTATTTTAATACATTAAGTGGTGTTTTCCATCTTATGGCCACTTAGAAGACGTGGTAGTTCAAAGAGATACCAAAGGTCCATGGCACAGATGGTTTTGTGTAAGCAGATAGGTTTGCATGGTTAAAAGAGGGAGCTCGTGAAATGGACAATGTTTAAAGCAAGTTCAACTCTAGTTGGCAAGTCACTTCTGGCAAAATTAAATTATGTGGAAGGAGGAGGACACGTGCCCCTGTATGAAGAATCCAGGGAATTTCTTTCTGGATCTTCAGGATTTTCACTGGTTGTTAGTGTCCTTGTTGGCTGACAGCATTCATCTGATGTTGAAATAGTAGCTGGTTAATGTCTATGCTATTAATTTATTGGCCAGGTAAACTATGTAGTGTAAATGAACAGAATAATTTAGAAAATTAGTTTGGGAGAAGCGAAGAGGGAGACTGTATCAGAAAGCTTGAATCCGATACAGCTGTGTGCTCATATTAAATTAACTCGGATTACCTTTGTCTGTTTCAAATAAATTCTTGAGATAGTGACTTCTATTTAAACAGCTGGCTTAGCTCTGCTTTAGTGTCAATATGAAAACATGTGCCCGTATCAGTGGCGTTTGTTAGTAGAGCTGTTGCCCTGACATGGAGAAGCAGGATAGGGATATGGCACTGAGCTATTAATAGACTGCTTCTTCAGTTCAGTAAATGAAATGGAGCTGGGTCAGGCTTCAGATTCTGCCTTTGAATCAAGTAAGACTTTTCTTTTGCTTTTGAGTATATTTTGCCTAAAGGTTGGTTGGGTGCTCTGTTAATCCTTGTTAAACATCTCCTGCTAGATGTGTGGGGTCCCATTGCCGTAAGAGGAAATGACTTAAAATAAACTCCAAACTTGATGTAAGGGATATTTCTGGTCCCTTGGGTCATCTCTTGTCCACAGCTGATGGGGGAAAAGATTGATGTTGCAAGCTGTCATCTTAGTAGCATTTGCACTTTCAATGTGGTCTGACTGGTGTGTGTAACATGCTTACATGTGTGGGCTGATTGCTGCCTTAGTGTGTTGGGGTAGAGAAAGCTCACTGATGCTGGTAATGATGTGCCAAAAAAGGGTAGGAAGAACAATTGTTGGTTATTGGAGGTATCGGGTTCCGCATATTCTTGCGACATGAGAGGTGCTGCAGAGGTGGGGAAGGGTGCGTGGGTGGTGGGCAGAAGCTGTGCTGTAAGGACCAGGTATGAAGGGGTTGCAGAGGAGGGGGAGGTAGTGATAGATCTCCCATGGTTCAGGTGCCCTGCCAGAGGGATCGATTTGGGGTGGAGTGCTGAGAAGAGCTTGCTACTATTGTCTGATCAGGGGAAGTCAGTTTTCAGACTTGCCATTACTGAGCCAGCAGCAGGATCCTTACCTGTGTGTTCAGTAGGTTTGATGTTAGGTCTGTCTAGTCAGAAAACTAAGGTAAGTGCCAATGCATGGTACCCAGAGAGCCTGTAGGCAGAAGAAAAAGGCAGCCAAAGGCATGTCAGGTGAGATGTATGACACTTCGCACTCCTGTTGGAAGAGACATGGTCTTTGCTCTGAAGTAGGAGGAGTTTCTGCAAATGATGATTGGAGAATATTGGAAGTGGTCATGCAGAAGCAGAACTGGTTTAACTCTTAAGTTTACACATGTGAAACTGAAGTTACATCTGGAAGTGCATTATTTCCCTGGAGTTATATTGGCCTCCTAGAAAACACGGGGTTATCCTGATGTTGATTTTGCCTGAAGCCTGGCTTTGCAAGGAAGGGGAGAGTTGGGGTTTTTTCCATGGAGTTGAGAGATCAGCTAGAAACAACCTTCATCCAGTGTCTATGTAGCTCCAAAATGGTGGAACCAACTCACTGCTTTCCTACTGCTCCTCTGCCTGCTCCGCAATGTGGAGTTGGCCTTGCTGCCAGGAGCCAGCTGTACAGTTACTTTCTCTGCAACACCTTAATGATGGCTGCAACCTCTTCTTAGTGGAGTCTGGACCAGGTGTTAAAACTGCAAGATGGCAATGCTTCCAAATTCCTGCTGTATCTGGTGTGATGATTTTTCTTTATATTTAGAGAGAGAGAGAGAAGTCTTGGCTCCTCTTTGCACCCATTTCACTTCTGTGGTGCAAATAAGAAAAAGGCTTTGGTCTGTTGGTGAAAGAATGTGAGCTGTTTGGTGTGTAAAAAGGCAAGTGTGGCCCCTCATCCTCTGTACCTCTTATTTCTTCCCGAAGAGTACTTGTAGATCTCTCTAAATCCAGTTTCCACATAAACCAGAAAATAGTCAGTTTTATGAGTTAGATTGGTCCCTTGCTCTGGAATGGACAGATCTTAAAACCCTAAGGCCAGCTTCCCATATCCCTGAATAAAATCTCATTGTCCTCCAAAGGACATACTTCCTTTTGGTGTGATGGTTATCCAGAACAGCTTGCTGGTTGGGCATTTTGTCCATTCTGAATTAGCTTGGGTACTGTGGAGCTTCAGAAGGGTACTGTGGAATTCAGAAGGAAATTTTAGTGTGAGGGTAGCAAGACACTGCAACAGGTTGCCCAGAGAAGTTGTGGAGGCTCCATCCCTGGGGGCATTTCAAGCTTGGGTTGGATGGGGCTCTGAGCTACCTGGTCTAGTGGGAGGTGTCCCTGCTTATGCAGAGGAGTTAGAATCTAATTATCTTTAAGGTGCCTTCCAACTCTAACCATTCTATGATTCTAAGATGATTCTGAGCTGTTCTGACTTTCTCCCTGCAACGATCATGCCCATGCAAAGAATCATAGAATCACAGAATCCTAGGGGTTGGAAGGGACCTCGAAAGATCATCTAGTCCAACCCCCCCTGCCAGAGCAGGGTCACCTAGAGCACATCACATAGGAACGCATCCAGGCGGGTTTTGAATGTCTCCAGTGAAGGAGACTCCACAACCTCCCTGGGCAGTCTGTTCCAGTGCTCTGTCACTCTCACAGTAAAGAAGTTTTTTCTGATATTCACCTTGAACCTCCTATGCTCCAATTTACACCCATTACCCCTTGTCCTATCACTGGTCATCACTGAGAAGAGCCTAACTCCATCTCCCTGACACTCACCCCTTACATATTTGTAAACATTGATGAGGTCACCCCTCAGCCTCCTTTTTTCCAAGCTAAAGAGACCCAGCTCCCTCAGCCTTTCCTCATAAGGGAGATGTTCCACTCCCTTAATCATCTTTGTGGCTCTGCGCTGGACTCTTTCAAGCAGATCCCTGTCCTTCTTGAACTGAGGGGCCCAGAACTGGACACAATACTCCAGATGCAGCCTCACCAATGCAGAATAGAGGGGGAGGAGAACCTCTCTTGACCTACTAACCACACCCTTTCTAATGCACCCCAGGATGCCATTGGCCTTCTTGGCCACAAGGGCACATTGCTGGCTCATGTTCATCCTCCTGTCTACCAGGACCCCCAGGTCTCTTTCACCTACACTACTCTCCAGCAGGTCAGCCCCCAACCTATACTGGGACATCGTGTTGTTCTTCCCCAAATGCAAAACTCTACACTTCCCCTTGTTGAATTTCATCATGTTTCTCCCCGCCCAACTCTCCAGCCTGTCTAAGTCTCTCTGAATGGCAGCACAGCCTTCTGGTGTGTCAGCCACTCCTCCCAGCTTAGTGTCATCAGCAAACTTGCTGAGGGTACATTCTATACCCTCATCCAGGTCGTTGATGAAGATGTTGAACAACATCGGTCCCAGTACCGACCCCTGAGGGACTCCACTAGTCACAGACCTCCAACCAGATTCTGCCCCATTGACTACAACTCTCTGACTCCTTCCCATCAACCAGTTAAAAAAGGACATGAAGAATTAGGTGCAAGGAGGGGATTGCAAGTCCTGTGTCTTCTGTGATCACCTGACTTGGGAACACAGTGTCACTGAACACCTTTAAGTCTTAGGCAGCATTTTAGTTCCCAGCCAGTTGTCCTTAGGGATTGATGAATTTTGACTGAGTTTTAAATTTGGTGCAATAAACGTGTGCCAAAAACTTTCAAGAGTGACTGTTTCATTTGTTAGCAATGACTTGGCTTACTCCAGGTATGTACTGTCAGTGGTGTGTGGTGATATCCCTTCCACTCAATCCCAGAAAGAAAAAAATGGCTGAACTCATAATTGTACTAATCTTGAATTTTATTTTTGGAAGATGCTTCTTCTTGGGCTTCAATGGTTTTGTGCACCTGGGTTTTCAGTTCACCATCACTCCAACAATGCTTTTTAAAGAAAAACCCCCAAACTTTTACCCCTACTAAACATCCCATAGCCTCTCTAATCCCACAGGGGCTACTGTATTATTCCAAGTAAGCGTATTTCTGGAGCTGGTGGGATTTCTCCCCTCCTTCTCCAGAACCTTCCGTTTAAGTGCGCACATGTTTGAATTCAGGTCGGGTGTCACTGTGCACAGTCAGATTTTCATCTGGCAAATAGATTTTGCTGTTTTGTGTTAATACACTAATAATGGCTGGATTGTATGATGGTTATGATGCAGTGGGAGTAATGGGTAAAATGAAATGCCATATAATGGGGATATACATGTTGCTTAAACTATCAAGGAAGGAGTAACTTCAGACCTAATACCCTCTGTTCTTCAGTTGATTGCTACAGAGGGATACAAAACACTTATTCATGAGCTCTGAGGAAAAGAGGAGAATGCAGGCTCAAATAACATTTGTGGGGGTTTTCATTTGACCGTTTTGTGTATTCAATTTGATCTTCATTCCTGACTTACTCAAGGAAAATTAAACATTTTAAGTAGTACTTGATCCTATTATGAATCTCTGCAGCACTTTTGCATTTAAAATGAACTTTTTGGTTAGGGAAGTAAGTAACTGGTTATGTTCCTAGCTTTTTCGAAGAAAATTAAAACCCAAAAGGAAATGGGCATTTTTTGCTTCCACACTAGTCTATTTTTTAAGATGTTTTTTTTTTTTTTTTGGGAAAGCTGTACTGGAGTTCACTTGTCCACATGCCATTGTCTGTGGGTTTCAAGTGCTTATAACTGCCTAAAACCCAGTCAGACTGAACAGATGGAGAAAGGTTGCTTTTTACTTTTGCTAAATAATAAAGGATTGCTTATATTCTGTAAAACAAGGTTCTATTAAAAAGAACAAATGGCAGCTGGTCACTTCATCTGTGGAGAACTGAATATTCATTTTAGAAAAGTATTATAAACCAGGCATTGCTTCTATCTGCTTCTAAATTGGATGTTCCTTTCTCTTGCTGGTGTGGCCTTGAAGGATTAAAATTATGGTGTTTATTCCAGATTTTTGTACAAAAGCAGCTTTTTAACATTGCTTTTCCTGATGTTGTCTGGATTTTTTCAGTTAGAGCCATGTTTTGAGTGACCCATTGTACTCGTTGGAGCTAACACAGCTGTAGTGGTTGACTGAGCAGAATCAATTATGTCTGTTAAAATAGAACAGTGCAGGGGGGAGGAATCTCAACATTTCCAGTGGATGTATCTCCTTGCTGCAGGCCTGTGCCATGCTCTGCTGAAACATTTGGAAGTATCTAGGTCTTGTAAAACTGATTCCAAATAGGTTTTTGTTGTAGGCCTTACTGATTCATTACGGAAAATTGCCATGGTTATGTGCATTTGAACTTGTTTTGTTTCTCTAATATTGGTGTTTGTTTTGAAGATTGTAGATAATAAAGCAAGTGTTGCACTAATAAAATGGACTTGCTTTTGTCTCAATTACAATAAGGCTTAAATTGCCTTTGATTACTAATGGAGGATGAGAATACCTTGTCCTTGGGTAAGTAGTGCAAACATGACTAACATGGGTGTCTTTGCATGTACTTAATATTGGTGCATATATAAATTCTTTAGTAGAAGCAGAGAAAATGCACAACTACTGGTATTAGGCCATGGGATATAGGGTAAAACAAATTGTTCAGAATGACCTGCTGGAGCGTGTCCAGAGGAGGAACAGGAAAATGATCCAAGGGCTGGAGCTCTTACGAAGAAAGGCTGAGGAAGTTGGGGTTGTTCAGTCTGGAGAAGGCTCTGGGGGGGACCTCCTATCAGCCTTCCAGTACCTGAAGGGGGCCTACAGAAAGGCTGGGGAGGGGCTTTTTACAAGAGCACATAGTGATAGGACAAGGGGTAATGGTTTATAACTGCAGGAGGAGAGATTTAGGTTAGAGATCAGAAAGAAATTCTTCAGTGTGAAGGTAGCAAGACACTGGAACAGGCTTCCCAGAGAAGTTGCGGAGGCTCCATCCTTGGGGGTGTTCAAGCTCAGGTTGGATGGGCTCTGAGCAACCTAGTCTAGTGGGAGGTGTCCCTGCTCATGCAGGGGAGTTGGAACTTGATGATCTTTAAGGTCCTTTCCAACTCTAACCATTCTATGATTCTATGACCTAGAATGGCTGCTTATAGCCCACCTGTGATCCTGGCTCTTCAGGTGATGTTCTGTCTTGTGTGGTGGTTTTAACACATTCTTCTGAGGTTGTAGCATCAGCCCTCGCTGCCCTCCAGGCTTCTAACTTCATTTTTGCACAAGCTGTACTAACATGTGTAACATCCTTCATTAACCTTAACAAATCTAAGAAATCCTTGTGGCAGCTCAGCCTGATTGCAGCCTGTGATCTTCAGGAAATTCCAGCACAGGCGGATGGGACAAGTGAGGAGAGAGAATATTGTGTCATATTTGGGAGTTATTTGTATCGTGAGGGCTTTGTGAATTTGAAGCTCTTGCAATGCTGCTCCAGGAAACAATGGAGATTTTTTTCTCTAATTGCCCTCTAAAAAAAGTGAGAAAAGCTGCTACTGATAATCTGCTGGTCCTCAGATGCATGGCAGACTCTAGAACTGGATTGAAGTTACCTATAGCAAGTTTGAGCTATAAATTCTCCTAGGCTGCTAAGAGCTTCTGAGCCCCATTGGTGTCAGGTAGCAGTGATCACTTGGTCTTGAAATAGCAAACTTGCTTTGGGGTCTCCATTTCAGACCTTAAGCACTGTCCATTTAAGCTGGTCTTGAGCCCACCTCAGGTCGTTGCTGGTGAACTCAGGCATCCGTGGCCAGTTATTACAAAAATGAACAGTGCAGTGGTGACCTGTTGTCAGATGTGCTGCCAGCTGGTGGTGAGCTGTGCCAGCTCAGAAGGGACCCAAGAAGGCAACATCCTGATGGGGAAGGCTCCATCCAACAGCTGGTTGCTCCATCTTGAGACATGTGAACTGTCTGGGAGGGAGGTGAGACCTGTGGCTAACAACCCTGCACATCAAGCAGGCTCCAATGCTGCTTCTTGGGATTAACTTCTTACCTGAGAATGGAAGAATCTCCTGTCTTGGAAGCATGTAGTCGCAGGTGTGCTCCTCACCCTTCCCTTAACTGTCAGTGTAGTAGTTGGGAGGCTTTGGTGAAGGCTCCAATGACTATTGCAGGTGGGGATGGAAATGTGGAATGAATCTCCTCAGTTCATTAAGTCCTTTGGTCAAAGTGTTTTCATAATGGGTGGGGAGATGGGCAACACCTCTTTTAGGTGTCATTTAAGAGGAAAGTAGATGTCATTGCCCAGCTCTTTCACAGTGCAGTGGGTGTGCTCTGCAAGTGTCTCCTCGCCTCAACTGAGGAGTGTCTGAACCCAGTTCATCTCTGGGTCCTGGCTGTGTTTGTCTACAAGGTGGGCACTGGCCTGAGTTAAGGCTGTGGCCATTTGGGGCATATGCAGGAGACCTTAGCTTCTGTAGGCACCTCCTCTGAAGAAGAGACATGGTGCCTCACAACACTGGCAGCTGGAGGACTGGGTGTCAGTCACAAGTGCTTTCAGAAGATTGCATTTGGACCTAGGTCAATTCTACACCTTATTTTTATAGTATCATCAAAATGAAGCCAACTGGATGGATTCCCACATGATCCAAGATACTCCTATGAAGGCACCCTGTGGTTTCCTCCAGGCTATAGACAACACTCTGAATCCTTGTAGGATTCCTTCCACTCCTGTGGAAGGCTTCAAGTGTGAGGGGAGAAAACCAGCTGTGCTCACTGCTTCCAGAGACAATCCTGACATCCCATACTATGAGGAACAGTTACAATGTGCATGTGCTGAGATGTCTGGCTGAAGACAGTTCAACCACTGAAGCTACAAAGCTTATTAGAAACAGCCATTCTTCCTCTAAGGCAAATGGAAGCATTAAACACAAAGCTTCATGTATTAAAGTATATTTTGGAGTTATGTTTCAGGTGGACTGAGGGAGGGGGAGAAGAGTCACATGTGGCCTTCAAAGAGAACTTTTCCTCCAAGTAGCTTTGGGTTTGGGCTGCAAACTCTTAGGTGTGCAATGAGGCACTTGAAACAATGGAGTCAGATATTCAAAAGCAACTCTTGGAAATAAACAGGCCTGTGGATTTTGGTTGGCTTTTGCCTCACTAATCGATCCATAGTTTGCTTCCACTTTTTGTGATGTTGTTGCACAACTGGGTTTGTAATGAAGGCTGCTGGGGAGTGCAGTCTGTGTTGGAGGGACTCTTGCCATGGATAGGGCGAGGGTGAATGAGACCTTGAGGGTCTGTGGTTGGGGTGTGAGCTTTGCCTGAAGAGTGTAACGGAAGATACACCATGGACTAACCTGGGACCTAAGAAAGGAATCGTTGGTGCTGAATCCCAGGTTCTTGGTGCAAGGGGTGTGGCTGATGCTGGTCTGGTTTTGTTACAGGTTGGGGCAGGGTTATGCAGGGTGGCTCATCAACCTGCTCCTGCATTCCTTTGTGTGTTCATAGGGAGGCTTTGTTAAAAATTGATACTATTTCATAAAAACTTTCCAATGGGCTTTCAAAAGCCAGTTTGTCATCTTCCTTCTCATTCTTCCTCTTCCCTGTCCTCCACCACCCTGCCAGAAGTTACAAGGATGGGTTCCTTTAACACTGTCTGCACTGCCACGGGGTGTATACAAATGCACTGGTTCTTTCCCTGTCCCTTTCTTTTCTTTAGAGTGTCGTCTTTACAGTCCCATGAAACTATCTTCCTGGATCAGCCTCACAAGATACTGTTGCACTCAACAGCCTTCTAGATGCCCCAGGTGTTTTTTGTTCTGTGCAGCAACAAGCCTGTCAGTCTGAGGCAGCTGTGGTAGCTTCTGGTCTTCTTGAAAATCCTGATGGACCTGAGATGGAAATCAGAATCTGCAGAGAAATAAAGGAAGCTGAGGTAGCATCTGGTGAGATGAGAGGGCGTTTTATAACCTCTTGTGCAATATTGCTGGTTTCTGATTCTTTGCAGAATATTTGGTACTTGCAGTCTGACTGCCTTGTTGGTGCTTAGTGGAAATGTACACACACTTTGTTAAACACATTACACGTACTTTGATTAAATATATATGTTGTGTATTTCATGTGTGCTTCATCTGTGACTCTAGTCGTATTGCCTCTGATTTTTAGAGCTGAAATTTTAATTCATTAATTTCATGAAAGGAAAAAAAGTCATTACAGCATTTTTACTGAGCTAATTTTGGTGTGTAGAAAGAACTAATGAACTGTGACCTTTGTACCTTAAAAGGTATAGAGTGTATATTTCATGACTGGATTTGTGTCAGCAGGGTAACTCATGAAATCATCTTGCAGTTGGGTTCTCAGTGCCTAATAAGATGTGAACTCCCTGTGGAGCTGCTTCTCCCTGTTTGGTTATTTCTGAATGTGTTTTTTTGTGGATTTTACAGCTACTAGGGTTGTGCTCTTTCTGCAGTTTTTCCTTCAGTGAGGGAAACTAGAGAATTTCTCTTTCCTTTCTGTATCACTTTTCCTGAAAATTCAAAGTTTCTTTGTTTCTACGAGTGGTTACCCTGATTTACTCAAGGTGTGTTGAGCCACAGGGGAGATGCACACCCACAGCAGCAGAGGAGTCTTATCTCCTGAAGAAACAAAGGCTGAAAAACAATATTTGAATTCTGTTTTTGCAACTAATAGACATAACTAGAAGAGATGGGTTTTCTTTTAGGCCTGTCTTACTCTTCATAAGTTTATTAAGTCTGTGAAAGATGTGGAACTGCCAGTGATGGGGGACAAGAGCTGTAAGGAGAGCTGCTGCTGTGCTGTGTCCTGCAAAGGTACTGCTCTGCTCCTCTGGAGGGGTCCCATGGGGATGGAGGGGCCAGACCATGCAAAGGTCCAGGTCCTACTGCTGCAGGAGCAGGGCTCTGGAGCTGCTCTGCGACCCACTGACAGCCTGGGAAAATAGAGGGAGAGATCTCTAAGGTCTCAGGCTGAGAGACCTGAAAGACATGCTGGAGGAGTTGGGGTTCTTCAGCCTGGAGAAGAGAGCTCTCCAGGGAGGCCTTAGAGCACCTTCCAGTACCTGAAGGGGCTACAGGAAAGCTGGGGAGGGGCTTTTGACAAGCGCAGGGAGTGAGAGGATAAGGGGGAACAGTTTCAAATGGAAAGAGGGCAGAATGAGATTGGGTATTAGGAAGAAGCTCTTTGCTGTGGGGGTGGTGAGACCCTGGCCCAGGCTGCCCAGAGAAACTGTGGCTGCCCCATCCCTGGAGGTGTTCAAGGGCAGGTTGGATGGGGCTCTGAGCAACCTGGTCTAGTGGGAGGTGTCCCTGCCCATACAGGGGGGTTGGATCTAGATGATCTTTCAAGGTTTATTCCAACCCAAGCCAGTCAGGGATTCTATGATCTGCATTATTCATAGTACTTATATAGTGCTACAAAGAACATATTTGTGTGCTAACGGGTGGGTGATTCTGCATCTCTGTGCAGGGTGCAGCAGAGTGCTTTAGCTCTGTTTTAAAGTAATTTCCTAGCCTGCATGAATTAAGTAAAAACCACTCCTCATATATCATCGTCAATCCTGAGCAACGTGTATTCAGTTTTTCCATCAACTTAGTACAATATTGCACGTGTCTTTCTCAGAAGATACGTATTTAGGGGTCAGAATGGACTATGATCTGCATCCAAGTAGAGGGTTTAATCATGCAAACGGAAAAATGAAGAGAGTGGTTTAGCTAGAAGATGTTAAACATGCTGAAATGTTAATTACTCTTACAGGCTGAAGACAGACATGAAAGCCTGTTCCCCTATTTTAATAAGCTCAGTTAAAAAAAACAACTGTATACTATACTGTTTCTAAGGTGCTTGTGTACCAAAATGTTAAAATCCCTGAGCATTATGCATTGGTTTCAATAAGCATAATATTCAGTCTGTATTTTAAGCATGCTGTGTATTTTAAAATATAAAAACATTCCCAGAGCAGCAGCTTTTCTTTTTAGGTCTGCCCAAAATTACCATGCAGATTTACCTGATTTTAAACTATTTCCTTGCACTGATGGTGGTGTGATAGTAGCAGGTCTTCAGAGTGTTACTTCACTTGCAAAATTAAAGTGAGCAAATGGTATTTTTTTAATTGCAGAAAGGTGAAAGCAGCTGTATCACTATATGCAGTATACAGCAGTAGCCACACAGAAGCCTGTACTAGAGCTGTAATTGCCACAAAGAAAAACTGCAAAATCAGCATATTTTTAAATACATATATTTGTACAATGCAGCTAAAGAGTCAGTGGTTCAGTTGATTGACTTCACCTTAACCCCAGATGTGGAGGTGAAAATATATGCTCCCCTTGCTTTTCAGAGAAAAATCCAGTAATCCTCCCTTTCTGCAAGAAAGTGTCTTAAGGAACATTTTACCTGCCAGCTGGGTTAATTTTGTAGTGTTAAGCCTTCTTAAAGAGCTGACATGTGATGTCTCTGGTAACAGTACTGCATCTGGGGTGGGGAATTCATTAAGTAATGGCTGTGTTGGGATTTGATTGAGATTCCATTGCACTTGCCTGTTAAGTTGCTGTTTATTTTCATCTTCATGGCAGGTGCTTACTGTTTGTGTGCTGGGTCTTTGCTTATTGCATATCCAGACGATGGATGTGAGAGTCACTTTAAGAAAAAAACACTCAAATGTGCAATAGCAATTGTAATATGGATAAAATGTTTGTACAGATAAGATAACTACAATAATTTAAAATGGTCTATGTCCTCCTAAATTTAGCACTTGTTAAATAAGATCATTGCAATGAGTATTATTCTGTTAAATGACCCCTTAAAGTATGTGGGCTTTAAAAATTAATTGCAGTATGTGGCACTCTTAATTGTAGCAGTGGTTTACAAAAAAATATAAATCTGCTTTAGAACTGTGAATTCCTAAGTGCTTTCTTTAAAAAGTATCTAGAGTGGTTTAGGTGGATTGTGAACTTGTTAGGAAAAGTTCTCCCTAAGCCTTGCTTTTACAAATATTTTAACTGTTTCTTTACACTGCAACTGATAATCAACTTTCTCTTCACTACTGTGTGTAAGATGGTGCTGATCATGTGCTGTCATATGATAAGATGCTAGGAAGTTGAGAAATTTGATCTTTAAAATGGAATTGCAGCTCCAAGGAAGGCTTTGCTAAAACTTTTGTTTCATTGCAGTGTGTAAATTGCTCTTAGAATTTCTAAGTTTGAGCATTTCTGAAAACAAAGCTTTAAAATATTTTAAGGAATCACTTTGTGACTCATAAAAAGTCTTTATTCGATCTTAAGAATGCTCTCATGTTTTTGTATGGGATGATAATCCATATCTAGATTTTTGTTTTATTATTATTACTTTTATTTATGATATTCCAACCATTGAGTTCTTTGGAAATTGGCTGAATCTGCTGGCAAGACTAATCCAGCCTCATCCTGCAAGAAATCCTTTGCTGAAGACTTCTGAGCAACCTTTTCTGAGATACCTAGAATTGAACTACAGCTACTTGGAACTTCCTGGAGCTCCAACTTGTACATTTTTAGTCTCAGAGACTAGCTTTTAGAAAGAGAATGATACTTGCAGTAAATCAAATTCAATTTATTTCAGGAGTGCTGATATAAAATGAGTGGTCTTTGAAAAGTTTCTCATCTCAAGCTTGAAAACCAAGCTTTGGTCAAAATGAAGGCTCAGCACAGTGTGCTGAGCAGCCTTTGCTCCCAGGGAGACTGCCCCTCACATTGCTGCTTTGCACTGCTGCAGAGAAATGCTGCAGGTTATTGCTATAATCAGCTTAACTGAAGGAGCAGAAAGGGGTAAAGAGAAATTTTCTGGATTTGATGTCAGAGTTGGAGGCAAGAGTGGGAAGGGCTGATCTGGCACATGCAAGTAGGAAATGGCTGTTGTGTCCTGGGCGGCCTGTGGCATGTGCTGCGAGCTAGTCCCTGAAATGCTCTTTTAATAACATGTATATTATTAGAGTGGGAATTAATGTTGGTTGTTTTTTTTTTTCCCATGGAAATATCTTGGGAGAAAGGAGTATGATGAGAAAACTGTCTTTAGCCAGCCTTGTCTGGGTTTTCAGGGAGACAACTCAAGACTCACTTGAATTTCTTCTGCTCTAGCATAGGCTTTGTGAATTTAAACACAATTAAGAAACTTTCCTCTGGTTGCTTCCCGGCCCCTTAAAGTTCAATAGGTAAGGGCATTTCATTTTCTACACCTCCTTTCAGAGACTGCAGGTCAGGGCTAGTCTTTTCCCATCGCAGCTTCCTTAGTTGGAAGTCAGAAATATTAAATCCTATTACAGGCTGAGCCTGTGACATTTTTATAAGAGATTGGTTGTGTGTGTTTAATAAGTTGCAAAATGTTATCTCTATTGCTTCTTTTTCCTATATATGGCCTTACCTGGCCCTGCCAAAAGCTGCCGTGGGGGCCATGGCTGGGCTTTGGGTTTGTCACTGCACGACCAAGGGCTCCTGGTGGTCATCTGTAGGATGGAGATCTGGGAGGTTCTGGAATTGAATTTGTAGGCCAAACCTCTGTTGATGTATTTATTTCCTATCCTATTTTTGTCTCTTACATTTGAAACCATTTTTGTTCAGGCTAATGTTCTGGAGGGCCTAATGTAGTTAATAGACTTGAAAAAAACCCCAACAGCCAAACCCAAAACACCCTATTGGGAATGAAAGGTCATCACAGAGCTTTTAATTTGAAGTCCAACCAAACAGATGTGATACTTAATCTATCTCTCCTTGCAGCAGCAGCCAACATATAAAAGCCATAATAAGGAAATTATTGGTTATATTCTCCTCTCAGACTAACTGAACATCCTCTAAACTAACATGTACAGACCTGTGGTGGCTTCCTTTAAATGTGGGTTTAATTTTTCCTTTAGGTTTTTAGTAAATAATGAGAGGCTGTCCTGGCTTACCAGAGATAACTAGCTGTGCTTAATCAGTTTATTTCCAGCTAGTTATTCTTCAAAATGGGTATACCTATTGTAAAGGTATTCCCAATTTAATAATGTCACAGAAATTATTTCCAGTATACCTGAATTCCAAAAAGACCTAGTCCTGTAACTTCTTCCATGTCTTATTTCAAGCTAATTAAACTCTGAGTTACTCAAATTAGGCGATTTGTTTTGTTCTGGATTTAAATGCACACATAATAATTATTATTATTTTAAAAGTTCACCTATATTCGCTGCATCTGAGTTTTAATTTTTTTTTAGGTTGAGACCTAATACTGAATTTCTTTCTCAAGAGCCTGCAGATTTAATTTGGTGAGGAAATCCTTTCCTCACTTGACATAAATTTTTATGTTTACAATCAAACTTATTTTAAAGGCACATAGTAATATTTGTCTGTGCACTATAATGCTCCACAGTTAATGAAAAAACTTCTGTATGAAGTTAAAAATATGAAAAAAAAAAAAAGTAGATTTTTCTGTTATAAAAGAACAGCAATAGTTCTTCAGCTGTTGCAGATGGAGAGATCAGCTTCAGAGGAATTTATCCAGGTACCTTTTTTTATCAGCAGAAATGGAGCTTTGGCAGCAGAGGCTGAGCATTTGTCTCCCAGAATGGCCTGTGTATCTCCTCTCTGTCTGCAGGGTGTGCAGGACAGTCAGTCAGGGTGAGTGGTGTTTTCTGTGCTGGATCAGCCTCTGTCTGTAGGGCAGTGGGCCTGGGGAGAGGGGGTCTGGCAAAGCATGGAGCCAGGCAAGAAAGCAAGAATTAGTTGGGTTACCTGCTATGAAATCTGCTGGTTTAGAAACACCTGTGTAGGTATGTCAGGTGATGGGATCAGTGGGTGGTGCTTGGAGCCACTGGTTGGGTTTTTGGTTGCTGGTGGTGGCCACGAGGCTCCTGGTAGCCCTGCGGGCACTGCTGTCCTTTACTGTTCCGCTGGCACAGGCAAATGGGTGAATAATCCGAGCTGTCTGGAAACAGGAGAGTCTTAACAAAGCTCCTGTGAAAATACAGGTTCAGGTCAGACTGCCTTTGGGAGTTTTTCTTCCTCCTCCATGAGCTGGTTCTGCAGAGGCTGTCGCTCTTGGTGGGCAGACTTTGAAAGCCTGGTCGCATGTGGTATTAAGGCAAGATGATGATTCATAGGAATGAGTTCCTAATGTTCCTTCCTCTCAAAATTGCTGTGAATGTACATGGGAAAATGTGGTTAAAGCTGATACTGGAGCAGTTCATCCACATGCAGAGCACAGTTACATAAGGTGGATGTGAAGGACAGCAAGTCCTGTTGTCTGCTCAAATTGTAGGACAACGAAAATGGGACCAGTTAGGAAAGGCAGGCTTGACATTTAGCACCAACACACAGAGCAAGAGGAATGTGATCATTCCACAGTCTGTTTGATCCCCAAATATCTGCACAGTGGTCACTGTTCTTTAGGCCAGCAGAGGGAAAATGCAATCCAGGGAAGAGTTAATCAAGGTCTGTAGCTGAGGGAGCCTGAGCCCCTGTCTCTGCTAGGCACGCTGCCGCCTTTCCGGCTGGGTCACCTGTGGATGGGTTGTCCCTGTGGGCTCTGAGGTAGCCTTGAACCTGACAGACACCCAGCTGGTGTCAGGGTGAATTTGGCCACTGTTGGAAATCACATCGCACTGACCTGGTTTTTGGGTTTGTTTTTTAATGGGAGGTAAGAAAGGAATGGTGTAATGTCATCACAGCAGAAAACTGAGAAGGCATGTCAAGTGTTTTTCAACGGAAGATAGACTGTGTGGGTGGAGCCTGAGAGGGGTGACTCAGGGACTCAGTGGGGCTTGGGGGAGGAGAAGAATGAAGGATTGGGATACATGGGGATGGGTGGTTGTAGAGAGGGAGAAGCCCAGGGGCTGGGAACTGTGGGCAACGTGCAGTCAGATGGTTGAAGACGATCAGGATGCCTTCCTATCCCCTCTCTCCTGCGAATGTCTGAGTCCTTGCTCCTTCATCTAAGCTGGAGCTGGCTTGATTCTTTTGAGGTGGGGCTTGGAGGATCTCTTTGCCCTGGGTAGCATTTTGCCCCAAGTACTCTTTTTCCTGGTCCTCGCATTACAGTAGCAGTGAATCGGGTAAAAGCTCTGAGCCCCCTTCTCTGCCTTTCTGGTGTGACACAGGGTCTGTGCTGCTCTTCAGCTGCTTTTCCAGCTTGATGACCTTCTCTGGGTCATCACTTGCCTTGCTATGGTGGGAGAGGAAACAGGCATCTCACACACAGCAGTGGGGCTTGCCTGATGGTGAGGTTGTGAACGCAGTCACTGGGAAAGGGGCATGTTCCAATGAGAACAAGCAGCACAACCCTCGCTGGCATGTTGCTGTAGGAGGGAATCTAGCTGGGATGTAGGATCCTCTCCAAACCTTTCTGGAAAACTTTCTTTAAAGATTAATATCCCAAGCACTGCAGAACTTGTAGGCTTTTCTGGATTTTTTTCCTCTAACTGGGGTGCCTTGTCCCATGGTTCTAAGGTAGACCGAGCGCACCGAGATACCTGGAAGGTTTTCCAGCAAATGGGTTAGAGCAGGATTGTGTTCCAGATCCGACAGCTAGACTAAATCGAGCTCAAAGTCTGAACAGTGATCCTAACCTCACCTTGTTGCTGATCATTGAAATGTTCTCTCTTTTTCAGACGTAACATCAATTAAGAATTTGTGAAACACCTCCTGAGTCTCTGCCCTTCCCAAAAGTTGGAGATGTGTTCCCTGATCTCCCTATCTTAATACACAAAATGTTGGAATATTCCCTCGGATAGTTAACAGCATGTGCTCCTGAGCGAATGAACCACTTTGTGCATCTCACTGCCAGAAAGATGTGGAGTGGTCAGTCAGAACTCAGCATGGGGTTCCAACAGCAGGCAGAGATCTTAAGCACATGGCTGCTAATGAGTCATGGACAGAGTTAGGTTTGTCCAGTCTGGGGAGGAGGTAACTGAGATAAAGATATTGAAGATACAGACATTTGAAGAATAGTATCTGAAAAGGGACAACTTCCCAACTAAGAGCACTTAAGTGTTGACAGATGTTCCCGAGGTAGGCTCACTGGAGCTGGTGTACAGGTCTGTCAGGAATAATAGAGAAATAGAGAAATCATTGCTACAGTCTTGGAGCAAAAGAGTAGACTAGTGATATTTCCCAGTGACTTCCAGACCCACTTGGTGAGATTCTCTTGTTCTGTGCTATGGCATTGGTCACATACTTAGGGTTACAGGGTTTGCACTTTGATTTGGTGAGTCCTGTGAGCACTGTTACTTCAATCAGTATATGGTTTATGTAAGTTTAATTTGGTAAGGAGCCAACCAAAGTTGAAGAGTCATAAGTCATCTTTAATTGCACAGTTGGCAATTGAATTTGCATTGATTTCATTAAGAGTGTGTTGGACTGGTTTCAGATAGTGCAAAGGTTATGGTGCAACTTCACATCAGAGCCCAGCCAACAATTGTCCCCATTTCTCGTGCAGAGGAATCAAGCACCTGAGAGTGACTTGTCTGGGTGCAGAGACTACAGTCGTTGTCAGTGTCTTCAAGAGAAAGAACATGTCAAGTAGGGCCACCAGAGTGATTGAGAGAGTGGAGAACTTTGGTTGTAAAGTAAGGCTAGACACGAGCTTGCTTAGCCTGGCAAAGCATGAAGGGGTGTAATACCTCTGTAGAAAGGCAAAGGGGGAAGGAAAACTCATGAGAAGAGCCGTGAAGGCTAAAGAATGGAATTGGCTGGGGAAGCAGGGTATCCCAATGGGCCATGAGTAAACTAAACCAAGAGAGGAAATAAGGTTTTAGCACAGGTTTGCTTTAGGAATGGCACGACAAGAATTCTAATTGTTTAAAGATGAAGTTTGCTGGATTTATGAACGAGATTATCTGGTATGTCCTGCAGTTGATCTTGGAAGTCCTTATGTAGACAGCTGCCACAAGAAGAAACTGCTGACACCTTGAGCTATTGCTTTTCTCTTTTGACAACTGTCAGGAGCACTATTGTCAAATTTTTCAGGTTTGATCCACCACCTGCAATGCACTAGCATGAAGTGGGAACCTCAGAGAGAGGGACATTAGCAAAAAAAAACCCTTTAATTTGGAAATATCTCTTTAAGTGCTCACAATACATTTGAATTGCTGTTTGTTTGGGGTTTTTTTTAAGTTCTGTTGCATCCTGAAGTTAGGTCAGGTTTGCACCTGCAGAAAATCCTTGTGTTTTGAACATACCGAAACAAAGGTTTGTGTTTTCCAAATAGTGTTTCCTATTTAAAAAAAAAATAGGAAGAAAGGCTCTCATTCTGTTTGTGAGCCATCATGCCTCTCAGGTTATGCATTTACACTTCTGTTTATACATCTAATTTTTGTTGGAATTGCTGGTAGTTATAGTCAGAAGACTAATACAAGTGTCTGATGCCAGTGGAGCCATGAACATGACAGTGAAGATAAATTGATGTAACCTGATGGTTGCTTATCCAGCACAGAACATAGAAACCGTTTTTAAGCAAAATGCTGCTCTTTTTGCCTTTCTCAGCATGCAGAGGTGATCACAGTGCTTCAGTAGCCGAGATGCTGAAGCCTCAGAGCAGAGGAGCCAGCAAGGGGGAGCAAGCAGCGTTGTTGCAGGCTCTTGGTGTCTCCCTGTTCTCCTGAGGCTTCCCTTCCAGCCCAAAGTGATGAGGTCATACATGAGCTAATGTTGTTGTCCTTGTTTTACCAAGTTTTATTTTTATGGCTGTGGAAGTGGTGGTAGAGTGTTCCCTGTAGATGCTGACTTTTCCTGCTGTCTTTCTGGTTTTGTTTTAAATAGCCTGCTTGTGTCATACAGCAAGCCTGCTGAATGAAGGAGCCTTTTGTTGATACTTTCTAGAAATGCTGCATGTGTGAGTGTTTGCCAAGGTCACTGTTTGTGAGGACATGAGCTCCTTTGGGATGGTGTATCAGGTGTCTTGCTAGATTCTGCTCAGCGTAATCTGAAAATTCAGAGCTGATGTTTGTACCCTCAGAACATACATGGTGGGTTTTGGTCATAATAGAAAAACACATCTCAAAAGCAGTGAAGCACTAACGTGTAATTTTTGGCTGAAGCTGAAACACTGAGGTTAATGCTTGTTTTTCCACAAAGCATCATCACTTGAGGGCAGGTCTGTTACTGGCTGGGTGCATATTTAGTGAAGCAACCAAGTAAAAAGACTAGAAGTAGTCATTGTTTATTAACTTCAGGTTGGGTAAGAGAGACAGTAGTGATAACAGAAGAGAAACTAATTTGATTTGTTATAGTGGTAAATCAGCTCTGAATTGTTTACTGCAGTATCTTGATTTTGTAGTTTCTTCTTGTGTAATAACATTTTTCTGGAAAGATTACTGCTGTTTTTACTAGGCCTCATTTTAACACATAGAGTTGTTTGTATAAGAACACAAAAAAAGTGTGCATTTGTCCCCCCTTCTTTTCTTTCTGTCAAAGGTATAGGATTGCTTTTCTTTCTTCTAAAGCCTTCATCTAGTCTAATAATTGGATGGAAATGGTGTTCCTGTTGTGACAAAGGCTTGGGTTTGTGAGCCATCTCCTCAATCACACCTGCCTTCCTTCTAAATGTTTCCTATGGCAAGAACATCTGTTTAGGAGATTACCACTGATCCCTGTGGGATGATTTTCCATATGCTTATGTTTCAGGATAAAATTAAACCAATGGACCTTGTCAGTGTTTTCTTAACCAAAAATGGGTCCTTGTACTTCCGTTAACAGAATGTGAACAGTATTATTTAATAATGGCATGAATGGCTTCCACTAGTGCTCTCCTGGAGAGCAACGCAGCCCCTGTGTGCCTTGAGCTGGTCTTTCGCACGCAAAGGCAGATGGTGGTAAACAAGTCAGATAAGCATCAGATGTCCAGTCTGGTGCTGCCTGGCATTTAGCAGGGTAGTGATTTATAGGATTGAGAGGTTGAAGGTGTGATTACCACCAGAAGGAAGAAAACAGAGCTCCTGTATTCTTTTATGCAAGATGAGTAGAGCTGTTGAGTGCTCATGTTTCCTTGGGTATCTCCCTTTTCCAAGCCTATACATTCTTGTCTAGCAAATGGAGGGCTCAACTACATGACGTCCAGAGACCTGAGGCAAGTGGCCTGTCTGTGTTCAGACCAGTTCTCAGCTGGGTGTGTGTTAGTCAGGTTGTGCACCACAAGAAACCCAGCATGTTCTGGGTAACTGGGCTTGCAGAGTGGGCTCTGGCCATTATGTGAGTAGTCCTGTATGGAAATCTTGCGGAGGACAGCCCAAAGGAATTTGGGCTGGTGGGGATATCTCCCTGCATCTGGCTCATCCTGCAAAATTGTGACCTGGCAAAATGAACATCTGTAAAAGAATTGGTGGTCCTGGCATGGCTGAGAAATGAACACTAATGCATTGCACGGTATTGGTAATAAAACTTTCATTTGGAAACAGTCTGAAGGCTCAGAAATCTCTTGCAGCCTTCATGAGAGTGAAGCCCATCCATAGGGAGCTGGGTGTACACAAGGATAAACTGCTGCCAACTTGTACGCTGGGTTTTATTAATATTTTTTCACATGTTTTCTGGACTTTTTTGTACCTCTCACCCTAGCTCACAGATCAGCATGAGCTGAAAATAAAAGCACAAACTGCTGTTTCTGACTTGAGTTGCAGTTTTTTACTTCAGTCTGAAACTGGCGGTGTGTGCTTTGAACCTGGGTGCAGTCAGTTGCAAATGAGTACTTGGCCTTGGGTATTAACATGTCACTGGGTTTTAAAGACAGCCCTGCCCTCTTATGTAAGCTGTTAAGGTATTTGCACTCCTTATTTGTGCTATTTACCACAGTATCTTACCTGAATTTACTGTGCAGTTATGAAAAAGGGTATGTTGGGAGGGTTGGGGAGGAATTGGGCAAGTTATTGGGCAAAAATCAATCACAAGACATATCTGCTCATTGTACTGATGAGTCGAATTGGACTCATTGGTTTAAAGTCATTCATCCTCTCTTAATCTGCTGTACTTTGCATTAATCCAGGTTTTGCTGAAATCTCTGCAGAAAAATAGCTAAAGAAATAAACTACAAAATAATTAATTTGAACATAAAGGAGGCTTTTTAATATTCATGTAAAGGGATGAAAATACCAAAAATTGAGACCTGTGGATGCACACGCAGAGACTCTGAAATCTCCTCTTTGTGCTGTTTCAGAGCCTGTATCCCTTCAGAAATGTTGAGCAAAAACATTTCAGGCAGAACACATCCCTCGCCAGTCTCCTTCATTTTTCCCAGGAAGCTTTTCAGATTCTTCTTGGTGACAATCTGCCATCCTCAGACTAAGCCTCACTTTATTGCATCCCTGCCAGGTGGTGACCTGGTGAGCATGGTGGCTCCGTGGGGTGGGCCCCCTCAGGGGGGAGGCTGCCCAGCCCCAGCTAGGCTGAGGAAAGGCAGGGCCAAACCACTGGTGTGTGGGTGCTAAATAGAAACAATGATTTTATTGAGAAAGAAGTAAACAGAATCATTTGAGGGGATCTCTTTTGCTTGTAATTTGAATAACATTCTTGAACTTTTTCCTGCAAGGAAATACCCTACAAAATTTCTTTGTCCCAGGGTAGGGCAATTACTTGTCCTTTCCTGTGATAGGTGGTTAAATCTGCATTCTTTTTCTTTTCCGGTCTACCCTGCAGACATCTCTGCTTTCCTTTTTCTTTACGAGTACCGTTTTCCCCACAATTGAACAATAACTTGTTGACCGATGAAGCCCTTCTGTGTACTCGCCTGTCACTTATCCTGGGGACTGTGGGAACCACAATCCTGGGATTTACATTCTTTACAGTTAGTGTCCACTATTGCTGGCGATTTTAAAATGTCTTACTCAAATTTCTGGTTCTCCATCACTAGTAATTAAAGTGGTGTTTCATACCAGGGAAAAGCTTTCTTGCGGTGCAAGCCACAGGGACTTCAGGGTCAGAGAGACCAGCATTTGCAATCCTAAAAGGGGACATTGATTGGTCTTTATTAAGGAGAGATGAAATACCTGAATTTTGGGAAGTTTAAAGAATAATTATAAAGCCTTTTGAAATCATATGAAAACTAAGCAGAGTTCCTAGATATCTTTTCCTAACTTCTAGTCAAGTTTTTCACTATTCTGTATTTTATGTTTTATTTTGTGTGGCTAACTTCTGCTGAACAGAGATATCCATCTTTGAGAAGAAAAACAAATTATTATTTCTCACTCCTTAATGAAGATATTTAGCAGAAATATCTGTTGAATACAGAACCATTTTGTTTAATGTACATTGAACCAAATGGATCTTCAAGCCTCAGTTTTGCAGGCACTATTATTTTGTCTTTAAAAACAAAACCCCAGTCAAATTAATATGGTATTTGTATGAAATACAGGTTTTTTTCTTTGGTTGTTTCATTTAAGAGACTTTAGTCTTTTTATTTACTGAAATTGATAGAGGAGGGCAAACATTTCTGTTGGGTTACTTCTCTGTGGGTGGGTTCTTCAGTTCCATAGTACCTTGTTAGTGCTCTTGAAGTCAAACACTAGCCAAGTTGAAGAGTTTTTGTTTGCTTGGTGTAGGTGCACATCATTACAGAGGGTGCAAGACAGGCAAGAATAGCTTCATACTTATACACTGCCTGTGTAAGGGAGCTTGCAGGGTAACCTGGCTTTGGCATTTCCTCCCTGTTTGCAGAGCATTTTTAGAGAGGGGAGAGGATAGAGAAAGGAAGGTTTCTGTATGTTTTTCTAACTTGTATTGGGTTTTACAAATGTAGGAGGTAATATGTGACTAAACATACAACAAACCTTTCCTAGCAAGTAACATCTCTGTGTTGACAGTATCTTCCTCTTGCACTACTCAATGAAATCTGAGTGTGAAACCCAAACTGCCAGGCCATTCTTTTCCATAACCTAATTTTCCCATTTAAGAGTCTTTTAAGTATTCTCTTCCTGAAGTTTTTAATGAAATTATATATAGTGTTTTGATTTGTATTGTTTTCTGTAGAGTCTCCGAATGTCTGATGTTGTTTATTAAATACAGTATATGAAACATTCCTTGCATCATGTTATAAAACCTGTACTTCTGTAGGCTAGAGATTTTAGCTTATTAAACAGCTGTGAGTAAGGGGGCTGAACTCACGGGCTCCTAAGAGGTGTATCTACGCCCACTAGTTGTGATTCTGCCAGTGCAAGACACATTTTGTTTTGGTTGGGGTTTTTATTGCTTATCCAACTTTCAGTCACTTGTCATGATGGTATGCAGGAACTCCTATCACAAAGCATCGCTCACATTTGTTTAGGTTTGATGCTGCTGACTTCATGTTTTCATAGGTCCTGTCTCGCCAAGATTGCAACTATTTTGTTTGCATTTGGTAACTAGCATTTGAATTAGAATTCTGGGACCATAACCAAGAACATGTTGCTTGTAGCATGACTATGACTGTAACTGTGCCACAGACTGCAAGTCAGAAAGCACCGCTGAGATTATCGAATCGAACCTCCGGCCTACCTTGGTTCATAAAGTTTCTTGAATGAATATCTGATAATCTCCCTTTCCCCCTGTCTGGTAAACTGTGGAGACTGAACTCCCTAGTCCTGGCCAGCATAGCCTGGCTCTTCAGCAATTCTCACGGCGCATCCTTAAAACTGAGTCCACGCTAAGGGGTGTATTGAGAATTGTGCTAATTCTCCTAAGTCTTTTCAAAGTCTAAAAGGTGTTAGCATTTTTCACAGTTCTTAATGAAAATACAAATCACTTTGTTAGAATAAAACCTAGACCCTGCAGAACCTCTTGATAAATCATCAAGGATAAATATTTTTATATGTGTAACTCATATTTTGTGACTGGTCACTTACTCAATGTTTAATCAATATATGTACATGGATACTTTGTTTCATTCTTACTCTTTCTTAATGTGAAGCAAATATATTGCAGAAATCTGAGTTTTATCAACCCAAATATATAACCTCATTGGAGAGTGGCCCAGATCTGTTTCTCATAAACCCATGTTGATGTTACCCTTTCATGCTTTGTTGTTCAAGGGATAGGAAGTTAATTTTTTAGCTGTTGCTATGTTTTAGCTGACAAGCTGGTGTTACTCTTTTGAACAGGGCTATTACAGAATGTCAAGCTTTGCAGGAGGGAAAAGAAAGAACAAGAAAAAGGAAATATTTTGTTAAATATGTGATGCTTTCAGCTTGATTCTTAACCGTTATAGGAGACATTGATTAATGTGTCCTGGCCAGGAGTGCAGCATTTGCCTTTGAGTGGTTTCTGACAGGCTGTCAAGTGGAGTTAGGAATGCACAAAGAGGGACTGCTCTTTTCAGCATCTAAAAAGGTTCCCAAGTAAGACATTTCCAAACTCCAGATAAATTACTGTGTAGGTGTTCAGGAGCAGGGGTGCCTCAATCTGACCCTGTTTTCCAAGAGTTTTGCAAGCACACTACAGCAAATGCTTGTTTCCAGTCTCTGAGTAGTGACAACAGAAAAGGTGGCCTGATTGTTTGTTTTTCCTTTGTCCTTGCACTGTATCCTTCCCACGTATCTTTTCTTTTGACTCTTATTTCCAGCAGCAGTGAGCAGCTGGTGGTTCTCTGGTGCTGTGTGTTGTGGAGCAGGGCTGGAAGGAGAGCAGAATGTTCCTGGGGCAGCTCTGAGGCCTGAGACTGTCAGCTTTCCAGGTGCAGAAGTTCAAGATGGGTATTTACAATGTGTCCCTCTGCAGTGATTTTTTTCAAAACAGAAGGAGCAAGTAATCTTAAAGGACTGTTTTCCTGTATTCTCTTCCAATGAAGTCCACCAAGAAGGTTCCTAGCAGAGACCAGAAGCAAATTGAGAGGAGGCAGAGTTCACAATACTGCTGGTTATGGTGCTGGTTGTCCATAGATCTGCAGGCTATACTGAGGAATTCCTCTTTGGTTTTTTGTGTCCCAGAGAGGTGAAGTGTGGGCACAGAAGAATTAAATGACCAGGACTAGGTGGCTCAGCAGGCCACAATGTGCATGAAGAACTGAAAAAGTTTCTCTGGGATTCATTAAGCCACTATCAGAGTTTAAATTAAGGTCTATGCAAAGACCGATCACTCTTCTGTTGTTCAGCTGTTTTTTATTCCTATCCCTCAAGATAATTAAGTCCAGCAGGTATGTATAGGACAGGACCAAGTGACAAATGGCTTTTAACTGTGCTTTTACATGACACAAGGTGGTTTTGGTCAGAAGAGTGGTCACAGTAAAGGTGCATTCATCACTGTGTAAGAACCATGATTTCAAGAACTCTGAAAATGTGTCTATAGCCTGCAGACAGGACTGTTACACACTTGTTAGTCCAGCTGTATGCTTTGGTGGGGAGTCTTGGGGTGTTTTGTCGTTTATTTTTTTTAATAATTTGAATTTTTTTAAGGTAGTTTCCTAAGCTACATATATTGATCTGTAATAAGACACTAAGTCTGAAAGCCAGTTCAGTGGTTAACTTCTAGGATTGGTAAAGCTGCCAAGACCTGTGGTTAGCTGGTGAATGCAATACAGTTCAAAGGCTTAATTTTGCAGGCAGAAAATATCTGTTCTGACTTGAATGATTTCCCTTACAAATGTGCTTAATATATTTCCTGTTACTGCATTTCTGCTCAAATAAAAGTTCCAAAGGGAATGATTTAAGTGACTTTTCTAAATTAACATATTTCATAAATTAGAAAAACTAATATAAAGTGAAAACATTTTTAAAAATGTCATTATATAAATGTCACATGTATGTACATTTATGTATTTGTTAGGTGTCAGCAGATAGAATCTGGTTTTGCTAGTGCTCAGCTTTGCTGCTGCAGGAAAGAAAATTTTAATTTCCAAAGTATTTCTGAAACTCTAAAACCATCCAAACTTTTCTGTTGGCTTGTAGCAGATATGCCTTTTTGACAGATGTTACCATTTTTACTATGATGCTAGAAGGTTGCATGACTGCACTCAGGTTACAGGGACGTTTTTGTTATTTCTGAATGTTTGTGACTGCAGCTGAGCACCCATTCTCTACGTAGGGCTACTGGTGGATTGTAATTAATTCAGTGAGAAGAATTTTTCACTGTTTTGCAAACTGGCGTATGGAATTGCCAGGTTATAGCAGGATGGGAAATGGTAGCAATAATGGGATGAAAATTCGATTGGCCTGTTAGAAAGGCAAGACTGAAGGACTGAGACACAGACAAGGCAAAGGTCAGTAAAACTTGCCTTGTTCTGCCGATTCAGTGTGGTGGGTTAATTCTGTCTGGCAAAGCTTATTGGCCAAATGAGCATTAATATTTACACACTGCTGGGTGCCCTGGGGTGGATCCAAGGTTTCCAGCCCATCTTGGGAGGTGAAAGGTGGCTGCACTCCTCCAGCCTGTCCCCCCGCAGCCCAGGGGCTGCAGCCCCTTGCTGCGAGGAGAGACAACGCTGTTGCTCCCGTGGCGAAGAGACTGAGGGGATTTCATACCCAGGAAATATGTTACTTTGAAAACTTCCTTAAAGTAAGGAGAGAAGCTGAAAGAAGGAAAAAATCATGCGGCTCCTCTGGGCCTGGAAGCACCCTGCCACGGTACTGGTGCAGGGACTGGTCTGTCTGGTGCTGAGAGACATGGTTTAATGCTGGACTTGGTAGATTTGGGTTAATGGTTGGACTCAATGATCTTAAAGGTCTTTTCCAACCAGAACTACGCGGTGTCTGTCCTGGGAAGCACCAGCCCTACGAGGATAGCAGCATCTCCTCTCACCCCCCTCCACGCTTTCAGCAGGTGATTTGGAGGACACAGCAGCTCTGACATGTCTCTGTCCCCTTCTGCTGTGGCTCAGGCCAGAAGGATGGAGCCTCCAAGGGATGGCTGGAGCTGCCACCTCCTCTGCTTGGCTGCATGGTATGGACGAGTCCAGCTTCAAAACAAGGATAATTCATAACCCAGTTACTAAAATTGCAAAGGCATCAGCTGTTGTTCTAGGAGGCATTTGTACCTTCTTTCTGAGACTTCCAGCCTGCAACTCGTGTTCTTCCAAAGCCCTTAGAAATAATGACATAAAGATCCAAGTTCAGCTCTTAATTTTCAGTATATTTCTAGCAATGACTCAGGCAAATAAGTACATCTCCCCCAGCCTGTTCTGTAGCTACTGCTCATTGAATTGTGAGCATCCTGGGGTGCAAGGGCTGCTTTTTAAGCATTTGGAAAATGAGGTGACCTCTGGGAAACCTCACAGTGCTTCACTAACACAGCTAACAAATAGCAGGCTGTAACTTCACCAAAGGTGACCTAGTGAAGAAGAATGTTGGCTGAATGCTGATATGTAATGAAGTTGTACAATTTTTTTCCTGATTTGCAAGTTGTCTAATGGCATCTGCTGTTTGTTCACAGAAAGGGGATTTTCTCCTTTGGGATCACTCTAAATAATAGGTGCTTATTCAATTGAATGTGCAGGGTATGGGAATAATAGGTCCTGAATGCTATTAAAAATGTATAGCATAGGCACAGTAATAAAAAAGGCATAGAGCTGGTACATGAGGGCAGCTGCTTCAGTAATATCTCAAGCTCTTCACAGCCCCAGCTGCTGCGTGTCTGAGCCTGCTTTTGCTCCCAGTTATGTCTTTGGGAGAAATCCTAGATTCCTCTGACAGTGGATTAGACAAATCTTAATGTGAAATGCAAAAGGTGATTGCACTAAATGCATCAAGTTTTAAAACTTTTTTCTTCAGAAATGTGTTATTGCTCATCTTTATTTTTAAATACCTTGTAATTTCTACGATTTGATAAATTTTGCAAAATTGTGATGTTTCCCTGAAGGGGCAGTGCTGACAATACAGAATTATAACTATTATGACTAATACTCATGTGCAGGTACCAGCTAACATGTCCCAAGTTCTCTGTAGGAGCAAAGCAAGTTCTTGGCTTACACTGCAGGAGTCTGGGAATGCTGCTGTCTATTTCCACCAAGCTGGGCATCTCATTGTCTAGCTGGTGACCTTGGGACAGATAAGAACTGCACTTCTGTTCATAAATCCACAATAAAACAATAGGCTGCTACATAGGAGGAAGATGTCAATGAATTCCACTGCTGATTTTGTACCTCAAGGTGATCTCTGATTAGAGGAGTAGTTGCAGTACATGAGCAAATGTACGGATTTGGCACACAGATGTGAAAATGTGATGGTACAAACAGATCTCCATCCTGCTCATTTGGATAATTGATCTATGTTCCCGTGTCAGAGGTGCCTCTTAGTTTTCTTTTTTTCTCCACTAGTACTGGTACAAGATGTTATAGCTTCTGCATGACAGAGGTGAGCCCTTCCCTTATTTGCTGACCTACTGCTCCTCCTTCCTGTCCTCCTAGTGCCTGTCTTTGCCAGACAAACATTTCTCTGTTCCAAATAAGGACTTGGTCGTGTTAGGCAGAATTAAATAATCAGCAAATACAGTTATGTGAGTTTAAGCATTTTAATAAAAACCAAACACCACTGAATATTTATAGGCAAGCTGGACACAGAAGTGTAAGTCCTTTGGCCAAGAAGCCTAGGTAAGATGTTGTGTAAGGTTGTCGCAACCCAAGTGGACAGGTTGGACCTGTCAGGGTTGGAGAGGGGTATGTCTTACTGGAGTGCAACAGAGGGCTTTGGGCTGCTGAAACCAGCAGCACAGTGTTCCAGGCTCCCTTGCTAGCAAGTGTGAGTTCATTCTTAAGTGACTGCCAGTTACAGAGTGTTTAACACAGTTTAATTTTTTTAACATTACTGAAAATTCATGACTTTAAGAGGAAGAACTTAAACACAGTGAACCAGCAAAGCAGCACAACTTGCTAGTTTATGCTTCAAACTCTACTCTTCCCTGGTTATAGGCATTGCTATGTAAAAAAATATTTTTTGTGTGGTCTTTATTTCTTTCATTTGATCACCTTTCCTCATGGGGCAAGGGTGTAGTTTATTCCTAAATCTGTTAGCCCCTCACAAGGAAGTAGGTGTACACGACAACAAAGACCCAGCCCCGTGGCCACTGACTCAGCTCCCCCCTCACACACACCCTGGGATGGGGAGGACAAACCCAACTAGAAGCTCATGGGTCGAGACAAAGGGCAAGGAGGGCTCTTCACCGATTAAGGTCCCGGGAAAAATAATAACTTACCACTAATCCAATACCCACAGGACACAGACACCACACAGAGCAGGGCTCACATACGTTACCCCTCCCCTCCCTTCTGCCCGCGCCCAAATCACTTTGTTCCCCATTTCTCTCCCTCCGTCCCCCCAGCGGCACAGGGGGATGGGGATGGGGTTGAGAGTCACTTCACAGCCTGGTGGCTCCTGCTGCTCCTTCCTCCTCAGGAAGTATTCCTCACAGCCCTCCCCTGCTTCCCCACGGGGTCCCTCCCATGGCAGAGAGTCCTCCACGAACCTCTCCTCCATCAGTCCTTGCCACCAGGTCCGGAGCAGCTGCTCCAGCGCGGGCTGCCCACAGAGTCCCGGGCTGCTTCGGGAACAGGCACCTCCCCTGGCCCGGGGGCTTCCACAGCTGCAGCAGCCGAGTCCAGGGGCAGCAAATCCGAGTCCACCCCTCCTGGTGCCCCCAGGGAATGTTCCACCACGTTCCTCCATGAATGCAGGGGGACAGCTGCCATCTCGCCGTATCTTGCAGGGTATCTTCTGCTTGGGCACCTTCTTCCCCTTCTTCCTCATAAACCACCGGGATCTTCACCCCAGCACTGCCTCTCACCTCTCCAGCTCAAGCTCTTCTTTCTCACTGCTCGCTCTGCTCAGGTCTTCTATCAGTTCTTTCGGATGTTAATGGCAGAGGCGCATCTATTGTCCCTCTAATGGCTCCTTGGCTGGTTTTGGAGCAGGGGGAGCTTCTCAGCTTTTTACCGGAGCCACCCCTGAGGCCCTTCCCGCGCTACCAAAAATCCCGCCAAACCAAACCAGCACAATAGGCAAGAAGTTTGACCTCAGTTGGTAAACTTTCTTAGAAATCTTCCAAAGGCTGAGGTGAAAACCAGTCTCTTGCTTGTACAACTTTAAAAGTCTTAGTCCAAGCCCGTATGTTACAACCTGGAGGAAATCATGCTTGGGGATGACTAACAGAACATGTTCCTGCTGTTAATATGGGTGTAATTCCAGAAATTTAATTTGTAAGCTTTCCCTTTCGTTTCGTTAACACATTTACTTACAAATTCCAGGCTTCACTGTTGTTCCTGACTAAGGAACTTAATGAAGGGATACATTTCATCTTAAAGAGAGGTGTTTGTTTGCCCTGTCTGCGACAAGCAGGGAGAAGCAGCGAGCGTGCATGTATGTGTTAGATTAGCAGAAATATGGTTTATGGATAGGAAATGCACTTTAATGGAGCTTCCTGCTGCAAACATGGGTTTACTCCAGTCTCTCTGAGCGGTTGTGTGATTTACCAAGAGCAAGGATATAAAGTACTAATTGAGAATTACTTCTTTGTACCAAAAAGAAGTGAATAGCTTTCAGTGGTTTGATGCTTAAAACTGACCATGCAGTTATAATCTGATTTGCAACAGGAAAGCTAGGAAAATGAATGAAGAAAATTAATGCAGCTTGCAATCTATAACCTCTTCTTACCACTTGTTTAATATAGATTGCTTTTCATAATGAAGGATGCAGGGTATAACTCCAGCCCAATTAATGCTTATTTATCTATCTGAGAGGTGAAATCGTGGAGCCGTCAGCCAGCCAGGCTGCTGGTGTGCGTGTGACAGGGATGCTGTGCCTGGGCTGTGCCCGAGTGCCCCTGCAGGAGCACTCCAGAGACATTTAACTGCAGGAGCCCAGAGCAGCTGTAATAATAAAATGGCAAATTCTCGACACAGGGTTAAGGCAGCTGAGGGGATCAGTGTGGCTGCATTGGGCATGGCCTTTTCCAGCCAGTCTGGAGGCTGTGTGGCCGTTGGTGCAGTCTCCTCTCTGCTCCCTCTTTGGTGTGCCTTGGTGCTTTCGTTGGTGCTGAACGTGGTTCTAGCCATGGCATTGCAGTAGAGTAACAGGCACTCCATGGGTTTGCATTGGTGTGTATTTGCAAAGCTGGTATGTCTAAAGCTTGTTCTTACTGTGTCTGCTCCCTCGGGTGCTCTGATTCTGGCTGTGCCACTGACCAAGTCTGAGCTGAAGCCTTTTAAGCTGACTATTCTTCACAGTTTATTAAGATGAAGAAACAAGTTGAATTTATAGATTCTTTCTTAGCAGTAACACAATCTGAGCAGCTGTCTCACTTCTTGCTTGGTTCTGTTTAACTTCAGTTACTCTGGAAATGTTGAACCAGCTCAGCACGATTCCTGTGGACTTTTTGAAGGTTGAAGTTTATTTTAGAAACCTTGGTAGTAAGTGGTAGGCTTGAGAAGCTTGCAATTATTTGAAATGAAATTACAGTGTCACCTCCTGACACAAGACTTTGTGTCCCAGTGAGGAGGGAAAGAGCCAAGAAGTGTGAATGCCTTAAAAGGAGAGGAAGCGTGTAATAATGTTATCTCCCAGATCGCATTGAGAAGAACATGTTCTGCGATTCAAGTCTTGTGTCTCTAGGCAGCTCAGAATAGCAGTAGTGCCATAAATGCAGTGGAGCAGACTGAGCAATGAGCTTGCTGGTCAGCTCGGCATGCTGCCACCCTTGCACATGTGGAGCAGTGGAGGAGCAGGGCTGTCACTCCACATCCCTGAGCCTCCATGTTCAGCTGTACCATCTGCTGCTGCAGACAGCATTGTGGTTGATGACTCCTTGGGTGAATCTGGAAACTTGCTTAATTCCCTTAATGCAAAGTGGTGCCTTAAATCCAGTTAAGCAGAGTAGCTTCTTTTGGCATCACCTTTCCAAAGAATCCAGTTCCTCATCTTAAAATTTGATGTCCTAAGGTTGTTTCAGGCTTACACCCTTACCTTCAGCATAAGGACATTTTGCCTTGTGTGGATTATATGATGGAGAATAAGTGTCTGTGATCCTGGTGAAGGTTGTTTGGATTAAACACCGAGTAAGTGACGCAGTTAAACAGGTGGTTTTGCTGCTTCAGAGTAGAAAACATCTCAGCTGTTAAGCCCTCTCAGAAACAGCTTATGCTTTGGCCAGTAGATTCTGTCAGGTTCAGCCTGGAGGAATTTTAAAAAGGTGGTTTGGTCCCTTACAGCCCTGGAGACCCCTCCCATGGCGGGGAGTGGGGCAAGTGAGGGTTTCTCTGCCCCAGGCTCTGCCTGGGCATCCCCCTGCCCTTGTCTCTCCTCCTGAGGATTACTACTGGAGCCAGGCTTTCTCCTGAGAAAGGTGCTCACCAATCATTCTGCTGAAAAAAAAATCCAGATTCCTTCTTCTCTAGTTACTGATAAAACACATTTTTGTCTTCCATAATCACTTTGTTGCAGTTGCCCGGCTTGCCAAATTATTACTTTGAATTCAGACAGTGGTCCAAACCATCTGGTGCTCATAATATATAGAATATACAGAATATATGGGTAGACTTTATAGCAGCCTTCCAGTACCTGACGGGGATACAGGAAACCTGGAGAGGGACTTCTTACAAGAGCATGTAGTAATGAGACAAGGGGGCTTTAAACTGGAAGGGGGTAGAATTAAGTTAGACATTAGGAAGAAATTCTTTGCTGTGGGGGTGGTGAGACCCTGGCCCAGGTTGCCCAGAGAAACTGTGGCTGCCCCATCCCTGGAGGTGTTCAAGGGCAGGTTGGATGGGGCTTGGAGCAACCTGGTCTAGTGGGAGGTGTCCTTGCCCATGAAAGGGGGTTGGGATCAGATGAGCTTTAAGGTCCCTTCCAACCCAAACCAGTCAAGACTTCTATGAATATGATTATCTGCAATGTCTGAAGGGTATTTTTAAAAGTTATGCTTAAAGTAGCAGTGGAAAAATTTCTCATGGTGCTCAGAAATCTGGAAATGAGAGTCGAGGGGTATGGTATTACTTTTTAAACATTTTTTTAAAATTAGGACACTTTTAGAAAGCTGATGGATCTGTGTCACTGCCTTTTCCTTTCTCTGCTAGCCCATGCTGCTCTTCCTGTCTCACACAAGGACTTACCCCTTTTCCTCCATACTAGCAGTGTGTCTGGTTTATTCTACAGGGTTTAAATTAAGAGGAGACTCAGCAGTAGGGAAAGAAGTGATGGATTTGAAAGCAATTCTTAGGCTCTGCTGTCCTGGCTCATTAGACAGCCTGCACTTTTTTTTTCTTTCTTTCATTTTTTTTTTTAACTTGGAGAAATCACAGTTGCTACAGGGCAGCAGAAATACCCCCTTGCTCTGGGCTGTTGGCATTCGTGTGCTGCTGTTTGCCTGTCCCAGCGGCACTGCTGGTCATAGAGGGCTCCTGGCTGCCCCATGGCTGCAGCCATGGGGACATGGGTCCCCATGGGACACTGCGGTGTGCCAGCCCAGATGGCTGCTGTTGCTCAGGGCAACATTATCTCTGATGCAGCTCCATAAAATGTAAAGAAAACTGAGAACCTCCTCAGCAGCAGTGGTGTAAAATGGAAATGCTTCTCCCCATGCACACACACCCCTGGGGAAGTAGGTTTCTGTCCTCCAAGAAGCTTCTTCCATCATTGTTTCAATGATGCCATGGCAGTTCTCATTCCTGTATCAAGTTCTTTGCAACCACAGGTGAGAGCAGGCCACCAAAATGGCAGTGGCCTGATCCCTCTGCTTCTTTACAAGTCAGCTGGGTCCCCGTTTAATTCACAAAGTACATGCTCTAAGTTAACTGAGAAAAGGAAAACGTCTGAGGTGTAAAAAAATATGAACTAATTAATCTTAGTGATTTGTGAGATTTGCTTCTGTAAGTAATTTGTGCCTTTTAAAGAGGGAGAAAACTTCATTTATAGGGCAAGGGAGGGAATTGCTTCCAGCCTGACCAGTCATCCAGGGGAGACAAACCAGCTGGCAACTGGTGTCAGCCAAACTCTCATTTTGCTCATTTCTACAGTCTAGAGAGGCTGGAGCATGCATCTGAGCTGCTCTTGTAGGGCTCTCATGTTGTTCATGAGGCCCTGGCTTCTGCTGGCCTGTGGAGAGGAGGAGATGGGCTCTATGTGCTCCTGGCAGGGGTACTTCACAGCCTGGAGGTCATGGTACACACTCCTAAATGTCTGTAAGAAAACCAGAGTAGTAGAACATGACATTCCTCACATTTCTCATCTAAAAGAAGTATTGCCATGCAGCCAATGTGCAGCCTTACGGGAAAGGCTGAAGGACAGCTTTAATCCTTTGTCAGTTTGAAAGAAAACTCTGTAAAATTAGGCAGAAAAGCAAACAAATAGAAAAAAAAATGTTTGGCTTTTTGAGGTGGTATTGTTTTAATTTGTCCCTAGAGAAAAGGGAAGGGTGGTCAGCCCCGTGTGGGTCCTGGGACCTCGCTCTGGGAGTGGGTGCCACCAGAGCAGACAGGGCGAGGCTGTGGGAGCACCAGACCTGTGCCAGCCTTTGTGCCTGGGAAGGAAACCCTGGCTCTCTTCATCTCTCAGATAATGATCCTCACCAAACCAAGAAGTAAATAGCTGTGTGGTGATCCATCAAGCCACGAGTGTGTTTATGTTGCCTGAAATATTAGTGCTGTCACGTAGTGTAGCACAGACATCTCTGTGTTTGGGCGTGAGTCTTTGTCTTCTTGACACTGGATTTAAGATGAGTGCCCTACTTCATACACGCTGCTCATCTCTTACATAAAAGATTTTATAATTGCTCTTGATACAAGCATAAAACAAATCTAGAATTCTGAATACCCCAGCAATGCAGTGCCTTTATTTTTGTCTACTCACTACTAATAATGTCTTATTTTGGATTATAGGACAGAAAACTCACAAAAGTAGAGAGGCAGAGATTTAAAGAGGAAGCAGAAATGTTGAAAGGTCTCCAGCATCCAAACATTGTGAGATTTTATGACTTCTGGGAATCCTGTGTAAAAGGCAAAAGATGCATCGTGCTGGTTACCGAATTGATGACCTCTGGAACACTAAAGACGTAAGTACTGCGCTCCTGGTGAGCAGGCTAAGAATAGCCATGGAAATTTTTAGAAAAAACCTACTTCCGTAGTCTGAAAAAAGACATCTCCAGATAAAAGAAAAAAAAAAAATGGAGCTGTTCTCTGGTGCCTGCCATTTGTCCCTGTGTTTGAACTGCATCGATTTGACAGGAAGAATTTTGGCCTCCATCCCTCTTTCTCTGCTCTCCTGTTTCCGTTATGGAACTAGGAGCAGCTTTCTGGTGTGTTTCATCTTCTGCCTGTGACGTTTTAATTTGTCAGGATGTGTTTTTGTGATTGCTTTTGTGCTTGTGTTTGCATGTTTTGTTAGAAAATTCAGATAGAATAGCACTTAAATGGTAGGATCTCATTTTGAAGCAGAAGGGGGTCTAGGTTATCTACTAAACAATATTAATTAATAGCTTTTGGTACTGAAAATCTTGTTAAGGTTGATATAAAACAGTTGGCATGAATTCTGGAACAGATTTTTAACCCCAATGGGAGCAGTAATCATCACTGTGTATCTCCAGTGTGCTACTCTGCCAGTGCATTAGCAGGTTTTACATTTTTCCAAAGTGCACCCTCCCCATCTGTGTTGTAGGTAAATGGAAAAAACGCAGGTGCATGGTGCAGAGGTCAAAGTCTTGTGGTTAAAATCAAACTTTACTATGCTTTTGATTTTAATATATGAAACATATTCTAAAACTATTCTGTGCATTGTGAATTACTGAACTGTTAGAGTTGCAAATATTTGGTTGTATTTGCACCAAAATTGCTTATTATCTTCCTCCCTAAAAATGAATGTTCTAATTCCTCCTGTGAAAAGATCTGTTTCTTTCAATTTTGTCATATTTCTGAGCTGCTATTCTGGCATCTAATAAGGGGCTTTTATCCAGAATGGAGTTTCAGCTGTTAAAGCCTCTAGAATCTCTAATGACACTTTAGTTTCTTTATACCCACTTTTGTGTGTGTTTGTGCTGTAGGTATCTGAAGAGATTTAAAGTGATGAAACCAAAAGTCCTGCGTAGTTGGTGCCGGCAAATCCTGAAGGGTCTTCTTTTCTTGCACACAAGAACTCCACCAATAATTCACAGAGACTTGAAATGTGACAATATTTTTATTACTGGACCAACTGGATCTGTGAAAATAGGAGACTTGGGTCTGGCAACCCTCAAGAGAGCTTCATTTGCCAAAAGTGTAATAGGTAATCCTCATGTTCTCCTTGGCTTCCTTCTGTTGCTATGGTGGTTGTCTTTTGTAAAATCTTCCTTTCACATTTTGCGTTAGTGGATTTTTTTGGTTGTGGGTTGGTAGTAGAGATTAGAGTGGTTCTGTGACTGTTCCCTTTATACCACTATAAAAATCTCCAGCAGCAGTAAATGGTGTAATGACTTCCTCTGTCCTTCCTTCTGTATCATAATGGTCAAACGCTTTGTTTCTGTTTGTTTTTCATTGAAATATAACTCAGTGACCACAAATCCTTCTCCTTTGTCCTCCAGAAGGATCAGAAAGGGTACTCAGCAGCTTGTGTGCATCATCCTGCTGAGAACAGGCTCAGTGCCTGCTGGTGGGGGGGAGAAGAACAGAGGGAGGAGAGGACAGAGATGGGATGCCTTGCTCTCTCCCTAGCTAGGGAGTGCTGCTACAGCCTGGGAAAGTCTTCTGAAGTCTTTGGCTTCCTGTGATGCTGGGATAGGGATGGGTACTTTTGCTGAAGGGTGAGGCAGCAGTGCCCCATGGATCTGGGCTTCTCTTCTTGGCAGAGAGGTCGGAGGGGAGCTGGTCTGGCTGGAACATCTTATCCCCAGATCCTGGGCATCAGCAAAACCAGCTGCAGGCAACTGCAGAGCTCATCCCTGCCTCAATGCCATCCTGCCAGAGCTCTGCTGAAACGTCTGCATTTTATTAAAAATTAGTGGGGATGAAATGAAAAGAAATTTCCACCAGGATATGCAATAGCTAATGCCCTTAGGAGGTGCCTGCCTGAGAACTCGGGTTCGTGATAACAGGGAGGATGTTTTCTGAATGAGTGTCAAAGGATGTCACACCTCTGCTCTGGAGACAGGCTGAGAGAGTTGGGGCTGTTCAGCCTGGAGAGGAGAAGGCTCCAGGGAGACCTTAGAGCACCTTCCAGTGCCTGAAGGAGCTCCAGGAAACCTGGGGAAGGACTTTTATAAGGGCAGGGAGTGATGGGACAAGAGGTAATGGATTAAAACGTGAAGAGTGGAGATTGAGATTAGACATTAGGAGGAAATTTTTCACTGTGAGGCTGGTGAGACACTGGCCCAGGTTGCCCAGGGAAGCTGTGGAAACCCCATCTCTGGAAACATTCAAGGACAGGTTGGATGGGGCTCAGAGCAACCTGGTTTAGTGGGAGGTGTCCCTGCCTATGGCAGGGGGATTGGATCTAGATAATCTTTAAGGTCCCTTCCAACCCAGACCATTCCATGATTTGATGATATTGTTTCCTTGCAAAGATTACATTTAATGTTTTCAGTGTAAATGTAACATTCTCCTGAATTCTCAAACATTTTGTGTTTTTTACCTAGGCTTCCCTAGCAAATCTCCCTTGCTTAGATCTGTAGGTGATGGGTCTAGGAAGCTGCAAATTCCTGAGAAATTATGCTGAACGTGGGGGAAGTTATCCTGCCCATAGTCGTGTTTCAGCTTACAATATACATGGAAATCAGATTCTAGGTAATTAGAATTAGCAAACTGGTAATGACAACCATTGTTCCCTTACTATATATGAAAATGTCATCCTATCTTTCAAGCAGTAGTTGCTTAAATAATTATTTTGACATTTCAAATTTTCAGGTATTATAATTCTTTACCATTATTTGTACAGAAGTATTAACCTTAATGCTTAGAGAGCCCAGTATCGTTGGAAATCAAAATGATAGAAATTTTCAATACGTGCTTGGCTACAGTGAGTCTGCTTGACCTTGTTGATTGTAGTGAAATTGTGTTCATTTATATCTGTTAAGTTTCCCTAGTTTTAGCTTCTAATTATTGGTGTTTTTTTTTCTGTTGAGGGTCAGTATTTCTTCACATAACTTTTTGCAATATAACGATTGTCCATAGGGCACAATGGAATAATATCAGGAATAGTAATACTGGGAATAATCTCAGTAATACCAATACAGATTTTTGTAAAATCAGTTGCCACCACAAGACCAGGAAAGCATACTCGTGTCTAAAAGAAATGCAATACTGAAAAGGGCTGCAGGTTGCTGGCGACATTTCTGCATTCATTTTGGCAATATAACCCAGTGTAGCTTTTTCATGAGCAGTGCTACTCCAAGGAAAGAATTTGGAGGGCTTGGAAACACTGGTGAGATGGGTAATTCTGCCCCCTCTGTAGACGTGGTAGCTTTAAAGGAATATTAGTGGCTGCATTTTTACATCGCTCTGAACGGAATGAAGTCAGCATGGCTGAGGTCCAGCTTCTCCCTTACTGTGATCGTGCCATCGCTGATACTCGTCTGACCTTGTGGTGTACCTCTGCAGGGAGACCAGCCAGGGCAGAACTCCTTCTGCCAAGAGGAGCTGAGTAGATGCTGAGCAGCTTTACATCTAGGTGGTCTGGGTTGTTTAAGTTTTCCTTCCCACCCCCAAGGGATGGGTGGAAAATGCCATTTTCATGCTGTTTTGGAATGGTGTCAGGAATTTCATTTGCTTCCTAGGCTATCACTATCACTACTTCAGATTTGCTTTAAATGCTCCATAATTCATGAGATTCACTCCTGCCTCTGAGCCTTGTTCCTTCTTAAAGAAGGTAGCAGCTCCAAAAAACATTCTTTATGGCAGTTGTTAACCATTTCGAAGCAGCAGCCGCCACCCATGTGACAGTGGGGAGAAAAACCCTCAGAGGAGACACTGAGTGAAGCTCTCACAATATAGGTCTGGCTGGTTTCCAAAGGCTGAAGGAGGAATGAGTGTCTTTGAGGTTGAAGGGCCATAGACAAGAGAAGAGATCAGTCCCTAATTTTATAAAATTAATTTTATAGAAATGCCTGTGCTGGGGCTTGTTTTGTGAGTTAGGCCAAGTCTACTTCAAAAAACAAGCAAAAACAGAGTTTTTGCTGACAGACACTAATTTTGAGATGTCATTTATGTTGCCATTAAACAAAAAAACTTACATGAAGTCCCCAGAAGTATGCAAGAACTATTTTTTCCTGGTATTACAGTTGTGTCTTTGTTGATGTCAGAATAAGAAACTAGGGGACCCACCAGGCTGCCATGGGGCTTGGGGGGGAGTTTGGGTGCTGAGGTGGGTGCTGCTGGGCTGGATGGGTAGAGTTTGTCTGGGTCCTTTCCATGGTCCAAGCCCTCTCACGCTCCTTTTGGCATCCTGCTGCTCACAGCTCACTCTTCCTCACCTGCAACACACAGCTGCATTGATCTCTTTTCCTTCCTCTTTTCTAAATGTAAAAAGGAAATAAATTGGTCTGGACTCCTAAGCCTAAGTTACATTAGGAGATACAGTTCCTGGAATAAATGACCTAAGTGTTAATTTTTTTCCCCTTTTGCTTTGTAAGAAAGACCTCACTTTTCAGAGTAGTTGGCAGGTGTTTTAAGCCACCACTTGTCATAAAGCTGCACCTCCTCATTATGAAGCAGTAAGCACAGTGTTTGTCCAGTTGCATCAGATTTCTGACACCCTAGTCCCTCTTGAGTAGGGCCTTATTCAGTGAGTAGCCTCATTGATTTGTCCCACTAAACCAGTGGCAAAATTATGTTTCATGTTTTATGCCTGACTTTGTAGGTGATCTGTGACACTACTTGCTTTAGCAGTGCTGTCTGCCTGCTGGGGAGTTGCTGTGTATCTCTCTGGAGGAAAAAAATGCAAATACGCATTGATAAAAAACAGAGTGAAGGTTCTCATTTCTGTTCTTTTCACCTCCACAAACCTGTATGCATCCCTCTCTCCACCCAGAAAAGCAAACCATTTCATGACTTCCAGTGTGGTCAGGCGATGTGCCCTTTGTCATTCTCTAGTTAATTTTTGAAATGTTGATATTTTTTCTGTTTTTTTCTCTTTTCTCTTCCCCCTTATATAATTACCAGAAAGCCATGGCTGTGTAAGCATGTGGGTTGACTTTGGGTTTCTTCCCCAGAGAATGCTTAAGCTTATTCTAGTTACTTCCCTCTTCTTAAATAATCTTGCTTGCATCCTTACACAGCTATAATGGGCACAATTCTTGTAGGCAAAAAAGATGGTGGTTAAAGGCATTTAAACTTAATAAAAAAATGTACATTATTTTTGTGTGTGTCTGTGTAGGTACACCAGAATTTATGGCCCCAGAAATGTATGAGGAACACTACGATGAATCTGTGGATGTCTATGCTTTTGGAATGTGCATGTTGGAAATGGCTACCTCAGAATACCCTTACTCAGAATGCCAGAATGCTGCTCAAATTTACCGGAAAGTAACCTGTGTGAGTAAACCTCCTTAGTTTGGATTGGAATTGTGTCATTTGAAGGTTTAAAAATGTCTTTTGATGAGGTGGCAGTACTGTGTAGTGTGTTGCAGAGGGTGAGGTATCTTAGCTCTGGGTTACACAAACCTGTTGCAGGTTGATTTGGAAGCTTGCAATTCCATGGTCTGATTGTGTTTGTCTGTACTACAGTGGTGTAAAATACTTTCGGTAATCCTTGGTGCTGATTTTGTCTCCATCAGCCAAAACCACATAAAACTTCGGTTGAATGAGCAGGGAAAAATCTTTGCTCTAGTCCTGTCTCCTAAATGGTGACTCCTTGGACTTGATCAAGTTTCTGATAAAGCAAAAAGGACTAACTTATAGGTTGCAGAGTAAATACTTATTAATATGACAGAGGATGTTTGATTCAGATTTCTAACACAGATTCTCAGTGTTTGTATGTGTGATAAATTACCAGAAGATACAAAAGGGAGAAGATTACAATGTTTAGTTTTGGAGTCAGCCAGAGGAGGTTTGTATCTGCATTTTGTAACTCTGCAAGGTCCAGTAATCCCAACACAGGAACTATGGGAATGGTTTTGCTGCATTTTCAGGTGAGGTTAGGCTGGAGGAGAAGCCAATCTAAAATAATCTCTACACTAGACAAAATACCCTCTCCGACACTCTCGCCCCCAGATGATAAATGTATTTACTGTACTGCAAACGTCTGAAAAAACTGAGTCTGTAAGATGCTATCAGATTGCAAATCACTGACTGCAGAGAAATGAGACTTGCCAAAGACTTTGGCAGCTGTACTTATGTTCTGTTATACTTGGTTAAGTGAAACCAAGAGTTGAAGGAAGCTTTTTTCAGGATAGATTATGTTAAACAGACTGGTTTGTGAAAGATTTTCCCAGGTGGTACTTTCCATCTGGTTGCCACAAAAGAAGGTAGCAAGCTGTGTGGTTTGGCTGTCATGCATCACCAGAAGATGCAGTCTTTACACCCGGGATATGAAGAGGGTAATCCTCTGAAGAAAGCTGCTCTAAATTTTGCAAAAAATTAGCTACAGATAAGGTTACTTTTATTTCTTTGACCTTTAAGACAGAAACAGCAGTTGGGCTTAAATAGTAGATATATTAAGCGGATCCATATCTCAGTCTCCAAAAGTGTGGTCCCAAAATTAGTTGTATTTCTCTTATCCAGCTGCTTGTTTTAAGCAAAAATCTCAAAAGAAACTTTGTAATAACTGGTACTTGAGACCAGACCACTTGCCTTCTGCAAGAGGTTCAGGGAATCAGGCTGGTACAAACATGTGTGGGGAACTGACATGGTTCTGTCAAGTCCTGCAGTCAGCAAATCCCATTCGAGGTCCAAGTTGCATTTTTTTATTTGCTGTGTGCTGATCTCCCATGCTGGATATAGAGATAGTCTCATCAGGTAGCCAAACACTCACATGTGCCAGACAGTGGGTTTATGTGCAATTTAACTTCTACAGGTATAGTTTGTATTATTCAGTATCTATCTGCCTTTTCTTACCCCTGAAGACCAGGATGCCAGGAAGCTGGTGCTCTTGTTGTAGGTTTCTGTGCTACCCCGCTGCGATGGTGCCAACCTGGCAGGAGGGAGGGGAGGGAAATGGTTTGGGAATCTGTGTTCAAAAATTGAAGTCACTGTCACAGGACAAAGAAGCATGTCCCTGCTGGAAATGAGAGAGATGCCATAGCTTTCTGAGATCAGGAGGCCACATCTGAAGAGGGGGGAGCAGCTTCATCCCATCTTTGTGTAAACCTGAATTTTTCCCAATGGACTTCAACCCTCTTTCTGGTAGTTTAACTCTTCTTAGAGTGTTGCTTTCAGCCCAGATCTACTCAGAAATAATTAAGAAGGTTTTAAAAAGGCGGCAGAAACTGCTGAGCAGTGCTGTGTGAGGTCCATGGCCCCTGTCTGGAGCAGCTCCCTGTGGCACTACAAGGTGGGCAGAGATGGGTCTCTGCTGGTTTATGGGCTCCAAGCCCTTGTGCTCAGGACCACAGGCTGGCTAGAAATGCGTGCTGTGTCTTCCCAAAAAAGTGAAATATGTTTGATGGCTCAGGGAAGTTACTTGCCTGAATCGTTATGACGATGGCCACTGGTTCCACATTGTTATCCCACAGAGCTTTATCACATTGTTATTCCACTCACTCCTGTCCTACAAGGAAAAGTTTGTTTTGTTTGGCACAACAGCATGTTGACTTCGTTTAGGTATGTAGTCCTTTGGATGTGCTTTAAATGCCACCCTTGCAGGTAGCTTAGGAGACATCATCACCTTGGGCTCTAAAGCTTCACGTGATGCCAAGAGGAGTCTCTTCTAATTTTAGGCTCTGGGGCCTCATCTCCTGAATGTGATACTGTGTGTCCCTTTGGTCTTGTAACACTAGATACCAAATGGCCTCAGGAGAAGGGTAGGGCGTGTGACTGGCTGCAATGGTGGGTGCTGCAGGAGCTGTGGGCCTTGTTTGTGGAGCTGCCATCATGGTTAGGCAATATTAAGGTGACCTGGGTATGTGTGGCATTTGGAGCCACAGATCATATAGATAGCTTTCATTGCTCCTCATGCCCAGAGAAACTCTTAGCCATCTGCAATATTGGTAATTAAGACTTCAGAAGACTCCTAAGCCTCATTTATCAAAGCAATATCCAAGATGGCAAAGAATAAGGATTAATCAGAGAATTCCTAATTAGATGTTACATTTCAATTTGCAGACTTAAGTTGTGAGGCTTTTAAACACTGATGAAAACCTAAGCCCACTCATGTTCTGTGGCAATAACCTTTACCTAGCAGAGTATTGCATGGTAAATTACTGTAACTTTGTAAAACTGGTCTTATACTAACAACTTCAGAGAGGTGCAAAACAACGCTTATCATGAAGGACAAGGTCACTTACTGCTTGTAAGGGGCATTTTCTAGCAGGGCCACCTGAGGCAGAAAGCCTTAGGTGCAGACACAGAGGTATGTGTGCTGCCTTCTTCAGTGCGTGTGGAGCGGCAGCAGTGGGAGCAAAGGCTCCGGGGTTCCTTAGGTGGAAAAGCTGGCATTACTGTCATTCCAAGGAAAGGGTTAACCAGCTCCCCGTGGAGAGGGAAAAAGCCCTGTGGAGCTGCAGAAACTGTTGGACAGGGAGGAGGAGCAGGGGGTGGACCTCTGGGTGAGGGTGCAGGAGGAGCAGCCGGCGCCTGGGGGGATCCCAGAAGGAACCTCTCTTCTGGGCTCTGTGGCTTCTCCAGAGGAGCAGCATCTGCAGAGGAGCTAGCAACAGCAAGGGACCCCACTCCAACCCACGTGAGTCACTCGGCTAGCGCCGTGGGGCTGAGGGAAGCTGCTGCTGTTGGGGTGTAGGATTTCGGGTGTGGGGTCCCTCCACCTTGTCCTGAGCCATCACCAGACAGATAGTGGGGTCTGCCCCATCAGCTGAGGCAGTGAGCACTTAGAGGTGAAAAAGCTTTAGAATCACTTTTGATCAAGAGGTTGCGTCCGTCACGCAGCAGCGTTGGGTTTTTCTAGACTGAAATACAGCACAGAAATGGAGCATAGGCTAAAACCAAGTGTCTGAATCAACTGTTTTCTTCCCAGGATGCGATGAGGTCTGGGGTTTTGCCTAGAGCAGAAGGTGGTCCTGACCTCCTCAGGTTGAGGGGGTCAGTGGTGCAGCACTCGTGAACACAGTCACACATTTCAGCCTGTCAGTGAGAAATTGACTTAATTAAACAGGGGTTTTGAATAGAAATACAGACACGCTTTTAGTGTTTTAAATTGAGACTCAGTGCAATGCAAAAAGGAGATTGCTGTGTCTGGTTTCCTGATGTTTTTATTTTAAAGATGTAACTGACTTCTGCCTAAGGGTCAGCATCATGGTGGCAACTGCAGGAGGTGCTGATAGCATCTAAAGGGGTTGGAATTGCTTGCTATAGTGTTTGCATCCAGCAAGTGATGCTTGTAGTGAGGGTACAATAATCACCTTATTCTTTACACTGCCTCTACCCTTGGGTTGTGCTGGGCTGCACCTTCCCAATGCTGCCCAGCACAGCCAGGGTGTTTCTTGGGTTTTGCCCTTATATCTTTTACAATCGTTTCTGCTCTGTGTCCTCTCACTGTGTCAAATGCTTGCCTGCCAGTAGGATGGAAGCTAGATCTGAAATCACAGCTGCTAAAGCCCCATGCCCTGGTAGTCCTTGTTGGTACAGAAAATGCCAACGTCAACATTCTCAGACATGACTATTTTGTTCTAAGATACTGTGCATTCTGTATGTCTGTAGTGTAAAGTTATTATACTTATTTCAGTGACATTTTATTCTACCTGACCATGTTCTCATGGCTTAATTGCGGCTTTAGTTTTCCACTCTGGTTTTTACATTTGTGTAACTGTATGTGTATAATAGGATAAAGTAGTAGTTTCCCAAATGCACAGAGGGGCTTTGCCAGATGGGACATGCTTGTTATGCCTTGTCATGTCTTTCCATGCCCTTTCAGCCTGAATTCTGGACTGTAAACATAAAAAAGTGGATATATAACATAAACAGAAAGTACATCTTTTTCAAGCAACAGGTCCAAGCCCCATTGACTGCAGTTGGCTTTGGAGTGATTTCCTGGTCAGCATATTTGGAGTGACCTTCATTCTGATGCTGTAATCTCATTTTTCATGCATAACTTGATGGTTTTTCTTAGATTTTTTTTGTGTTTAATCATTCTGCCAAGTGATTTTGCTGTAGACAATAGTGATGAACCATCAGAGTCCGTGACCTTCCCATGCCAGTCCAGTCCAATGTTTTCTTACTGATGCATGGCAGGATGCACAACAGACCAGCCGTATCTGCAAAGTCTTCATGGTGACCTTGTTGTGTTTAGCAGCACAAATCTGTGCTTGAAACCAACCCACATGTTTATAGTGTTCTGCTTTGCAATTTAAGTTTCCATATTGTTTCTTTTTTGAATGTATTGAATATTTTCTCAGTATTCACGGGCTATATTCTATATTGCTCATACAGATAGAAACACAGAAAAAATCAATGCAATTACATTCATAACAGTATTTGTCTGTTGTTGCTGTGCTATAGCTATAGCATTTATTCTATCTCCTTTGCTCTGTAGATAATCTTCTTAGAATAGCATGAGTACCATTTTGGAGTGAAATAGAGTTGAGTTTATAATTGCACGCATTGATCTCACTGCTGAATGTTGAGGCACAAAATCCTGACAAAATTGAGAACCTCACCTTCACTTTGTTGACTTCAAAGACTATGTAGTAGGATGGAATTTCAGTTGGAAACATGGTTTCAGCTTTTTTGGAAGAAGGTTTTTTCCTATTCTAGGAATTACCTCAGTCTAGAGACTACCTTCAGGTAGAAGGTGGAGTTTTAGTGCAAAGTAGACTGTATCGAGACTAGGAGAGCACCTCTTATGTGACAGGAAAGGCTTTAGAAAAATTAGTGACTGACATGGGTCAGACCAAATGTTGGCTTGTCTGACATATGCTGTGCATCACAGAAAGTATTGTGTGTTACTCTTTCAGAATTATGCTCTGCTGATGGAAAAATGGTGAGTGGCTTTTTTTAGAGCTCTGAAAACACAAGCTTCACATTTTTGCCCCCCACGTGGTGGTTAAAATTTTAATGTCCTACACGTGCCTGACTGTGACTCAAATATCTTATACCAGAGTGCAATGTGTTTCAAATCTAATCACTTCAGGAAGAAACTGAGGAGACTTAAGTGGTGGTGAAGGATTCAAAGTCAGTCATGCTGTTTGAGAGATAAATTCTCAAAAAGGACAGTATTTGATTTTTCTCTGTTTGCTGTTGCATTTTAATTTTTTTTTTTTTTTTAATCATTTAAAGAATTTCTAAGAAAACATCCCTATGCACCTTACGTTAGCCTGTTAGCCCTGCATTTCAGATGCCGTGGTGTTGAATTTACTTTTGTTTACAAGATGGCTGTACAGTTTGCAAACCGGCATGGATAATTCCTTAGCCAATATACTTCGAGTTTTGGTGCCATGGTTCCCTGGGAATGCTCAGGAAAGACAGATGGCTTGTGTATAAATGAATGAGAGGAGTCCTTTGATTGCAAATGGAAACCTGCTTTGTGCATAAACCCCCTTCATTGTCAGGAGGCTGGGGAGCATCAGGCATGGCACTGCAGGGAGGATTTGCAGCATTACAACGAGATGGCCTTGGAGAGTTTAATGAAGAGTAAGGAGCAAAAGCATGCTAGAGCAGATGGGCATTGAGAAGACGCTTTGGCAAAGCAGTTCTGGTCTGTGCTGCACACTGTGCATACTTTGTCCTTGTTTGTTTTAGTCACCTATTCACAGCTCAACTGTTCAGTAGGTTAATACAATAGATGTTCAGAGAGGAGTCAGTGTTCCTGCAAAAGATGTTGAAAGTAAAATGATGTTTGGAGGAGTTGCTGTGGTCTTTTTTTTTGTGACAGCAATTTGTAAGGTCAAAAATTTGGGTTAGTCATCAGCAATCTGTCAGAAGGAGTGTTTTCAGGCAAACCTAATGTCTAGATGCCCAACATGTCCTGCCCTGCTCCATCCCAGTCATGTCAGGGTTTAAGTTGAACTGTGAACTGAAGATTGTTTGTGAATTCTGGAGAATAAAATTAAAGAAGATACTGTGATAAGCCTTATGCTCTTTATGTCTCTCATATGCTTCGTTTGTGTTAAGACACTGATGAAGCACTTTGCAGTTATAAAAAGCAATTGGCAGGTTCCCTTGAGCGTGTAGATACATGAGCAGTAAATTCCTCTAGGTAGATAAAAGCTCTTCAGATAGTATGGTGAAAGTTGCCTCTGTTGCACAGATAGGGATTTCAGGGGGTTTTGTTTTGGAGGAGGTTTTTGGGGGGGGTTATTTTGGTTTGGTGGTTGTTGTTGGTTTGGCTATTTTAATTGTTTTCAGTTAAATTGATACTGATGCGCGTTTGTGGGCTATTTTTCAGTAAACATTAAGCTATGGCAGATGATGGTCTTTATTACTCATTCTCCCTGGTAAGTGTCACTAAGATGGAAATCGAGGGTTTCTTACGGCAAACTGGAGTGTTTGCAAATTTAGAGGTTTGTCCTATTGCTTTCCATTGTGAATTACCAAAAATTTCTTCAAACTCCTCCCCATCAGAGAACATGATAGGTTCCTGTAGCTTCAGGGGTTTTTAGGGTACAGAGGATTCATGCTAAAAATGTCTTTTGGTACTTAATTTTCTTTCATTTCAAATTCAGATCTTGGAATTCTGAGAAACCCTCTCAACATGCTGTGGTGAGCTTTGGCTTGTTTGGAGCAAGCCTGGCCCTTGGTAGGCTAGACAATCCCTGTTGTCTAATAGGGAGTATTGTATTTTTCTATTATACAAAATTTGAACCCTCATCTCATAAGTAAGATTTAGGTTTGCTTAAGCAAATAATTCTGTTTACTGGGTCACAGCCAGACAGACATGTTTATGGATTGTTTTGGTTTGTTCCCACAAGAATGGTTTTTTTGTATGTCAGCAGACCAGAGCTCTGACTGGGCAAAACTGGGAGGCTGAGTCTTTATATGACTATTCTGTGACTTATTTTTTTTAATTTATGAATTACCTATTTAACTCTTGGGTTTTAAGACAAAAAAGGGAGCAATTGACCTGAAATAAATAAAGAAATAATAAATCCAAGTTTAAAGTCAAATCTGAGGTATGAATGGCAACAGAATGTTAATAAAAAGCTAAAAGTAAGAACTGATGGGGGAATATTCAGAAATTCTCAGGAAGATGCCAGCTCTGATTGAAATTCACCCTTACAATTTATTCAAGACCAAATTCAGTTAAGTACTTGCAGACATTTTCTGCAATGCATATTTATTTATTTTTTATCAAAGGCTTTATCAAGTGAGCCAAAATTCCACTCACTCTTCAGGACCTCCTTATCTGCCACTGTATGAACTGTTATTTGCTGTTCTTTTAGGGTGAAACTTTAAAAGGTTTTGAATGGACTTGAATGTCCAAATCCCTTTCAGTTATGTACTTAATCAGATTCTGTTTTTTAGATAAAGGAAAACGTGTTTCCTTTTTATTCTGCTTATTGATTTCATAGGAAATGCATCTGTTTCCAATTTAATTTTGGCACATTTTCATCCATAAACATCTTGTTTTAGAAGGTAGCAACATTTCACGTTTTTAAAACAGAATAATTTTTTGTGTGATTTAAACTGAGGATCACAAAATAAAAAGGATAACTTCTTGTGTTGACACGCTTGTCATCTATAGCATACAAGTGAAAAATATTCAGAAGAAATCTGAGGAGATCATGCCGAGTTAAGATCTTGGTCCTGAAATGTTAGAAAGTAGGGAGAGATGACCTATGACCACCCTAGAAGTGTGTGTAGGTTTCTTCTAAATCCTCTCCACCTTCTTCCAACAACCCCTCCTAACCTGAAAGAAATGCAAGCTATTCCTGTTGCCTCTACGTCGAGCCACAGAATCAGAATGTCAGGGGTTGGAAGGGACCTCCAAAGATCATCGAGTCTAACCCCCCTGCCAAAGCAGGACCAAAACTAGGGCAGGTCACTCAGAAAGGCATCCAGACAGGTCTTGAAAGTCTCCAGAGAAAGAGACTCCACAACCTCTCTGGGCAGCCTGTTCCAGTGCTCTGTAACCCTCACAGGAAAGAAGTTCTTCCTCGTGTTGAGGTGGAACTTCCTGTGCTCCGGTTTGAATCCATTGCCCCTCGTCCTATCACAGGGCACAAGTGACAAGAGGTTGTCCCTGCCTTCTTGAGGCCCAGCCCTCATCTATTTATAGACATGAATTAGATCCCCCCTCAGTATTCTCCTCTCTAGACTGAAAAGCCCCAGGTCTCTCAGCCTTTCCTTGTAAGGCAGATGTTCCAGTCCCTTCATCACTCTCGTAGCCTCCGTTGGACTCTCTCAAGTAAATTCCTGTCCCTCCTGAACTGGGGAGCCCAGAACAGGACACAGTACTCCAAGTGAGGTCTCACCAGGGCCAAGTAGAGGGGGAGGAGAACCTCCTTTGATCTTCTGGACACACTCCTAATGCACCCCAGGATACCCTTGGCCTTCTAACTCACAGGTTAGGTGTTCCAAATTGTCTTGGAATTGACCTGTGAACACTATTCCCAGTAAAAATGTTAACATTTGATGGAGATTTAACTTGATTTATAGGTTGATTTATGGGTTACACCTGCTCTGCCATTCATTCCCAATACGACTCTAATGATGTGCTGGGGAAATGCAAGAGCAACATTAAGCTGTTGGGCAAATTCTCCTGTTGGGGCTTGGGGTTAGTTTTTTGGCTTTTTTTTGGGGGGGTGGGGTGGGTGTTGAAGAGTTTTGGGGAAATGGAAAAGAGAGAACTGTAGGAAACAGGAGTATACAATGTTGTGTGGGTCTTCCAAGCTGTTTTTGGCTTATTCTTAAAACTGGCAATCTGAATAAAATAAAGAAAAAAACCTGTCTTTGTTCAGTGTTTTGAGACTTAAGACAAAAAACATAAAAGGAATAATTTTGAAAATGAAAATTGGCTATTTCTTGAATAATTGCTTCAGACTCCACAGCATATTAAAGTGAGGTTTGCAAAGGTTAGTAGAGAAGAAGGGAGATTTGCCCTGCATGTGCGTGAGTTCATGTACAGACTCGTGTGCTTTTTTCAGAGTGCAATGGCACTTAAAAATATGGTAGCCCTAAGTCTTCAATTCAGCTTTACATTAACACTAACAACTTTAAAATATTAGTGGCTCTGAGGATTGAATTGACTGTGAAATGTAAGAAAAGTGTCTTTGATTAAGAGATACAATGTAATTATTTTTCAAACTAAATTGTTTTTCTCCATCCTTTTAGGGTATAAAGCCAGCAAGCTTTGAGAAAGTTACAGATCCTGAAATTAAGGAGATAATTGGGGAGTGCATCTGCAAAAATAAAGAAGAAAGGTTTGTTTCAAGTAATCAAGTTTTGTGTTAAATAATGTGTATGCAGAGATTTCAAAGGTGTCTGTGGATTTTTGTTCTGGCCTCTGGGTCTTCCCTGTGCAGGAGACAATGCAGAATGGAAATGCAAGTATAAATGATTGCCAGCTTTCCTGCCATTTTGTGCCAGGATAATAGAATAAATGCCATTGTTGTGTCCTCAGCCTCTCAGCTTCAAAGAATAAGGTCAGAAAGCATTGTTGTGGACATGTGAGCTAGCATATTCTGGCATAGGTGCCCATAAGATCTCACTCAGGAGGTTCTGTGTGGAGCATCAAGCGTGGTGGAGGTCAACCACGAATGCAACACAGTAGAGGCTTCACCACAAGCTGTTAGAGCAGGTTCCATTGGCTCATCAGCCTCTGGATATGGAGAGAAATTGTGCCTTGTTTCTAGCTTTGATTTTAAAACTTCACCTCTGTATTGGGCTCTCCTAGATAAGTGTGTCTATAGTTGAGTAAAATTCACGTCTTTCACAAATACAGTTTTTAAGGACCTCAACTGACTACCTACAGGGAACCTCTAGTTTAGTGCTCATTGAGATCAGTCACTCAAAAAAAGTTGAACCAAGCTATAATCTGCATTTCTGTGCATGTTGAGGGTGTGAATTTTGCTGAAGCTTTGTGAAATAGGAAACGTCATTTTCTCAGCAGTCCTTGAGAAAACTGGGAATACGGCGTTTTTTTGCTAAGAACACAGATTGTTATGGATGAACACCAAACATTCTGTAAATGTTTTCACCTTTAACAGCAGGGTTTTTTTGTCACGAACTTCTTTGAAAGTGCTAAGACTTGAATATTCTTTATATCCGTTGCAGATACGAAATTAAAGATTTATTAAGCCATGCCTTTTTTGCTGAAGATACTGGGGTAAGAGTGGAACTTGCAGAAGAAGACCATGGTAGGAAATCCTCTATTGCCTTAAGACTCTGGGTAGAAGATCCTAAGAAACTGAAAGGAAAACCCAAAGATAATGGAGCCATTGAGTTTACTTTTGATCTGGAGAAGGAAACTCCTGATGATGTTGCACAAGAAATGGTAAAATAAACTTCTCCTGACAAAAATGTATATATATAAATTAGTGCATAAATCTCAAAGGACAGCAGGAACGAATCTGGTAAAGTAACTTGGATTTAAACCATTCCAGGTGTCTAGTTACAACAGTTTGCATTGGTTTTAGAATGAATGCCTCAAGAAAGGGGTAAATGGGGAAGAACTAATACCTGAAAAATACTGTTTGCCAAGTATAAAAAAACAGATGCATGAAGTAGCGTTTCAAATAGCTTAGGGACCATAGAGGTCTCTTCTACTTTCATATTATAAAAACTCTTTTGCCAATGCCTGTTAGCTGTTGAATGTCTTTAAAATAGCTTCAGACAGCAGCTTGAAAGAAATTAGAAGAGTTCAAAAGTTCAATCACGAAATATTCTGCATTGAATTCTTCAAAACACTTCTTTCCATCTTTTCTGTTGGTGTTACTTAGGAGGAATGTAGATGAGAGTCTGTGGTCAGCCACTCTATCACCAAACAAATAGGGAACTAGATTCAAGCCCACGACTTGGAAGAAGCTTTGGGTTTTTTAACACTGAAATTTACCTCAGGGAATTTCTGTATCTTCATAACTTGTGGAGTTTTGTTAGAAAAACTATTTTGTGTTCCAGTTTTACTATATAGTCCTTGAACTCATATTTTAACGGTGTCTTTACTTCAGTTGTTCAGGTTTTCTAACATCATGGAACCAGAATCATCAAGCACTTAGTCAGGGTTCTGAATTTTCTTGTGCTTGCAGAAATGTTCCTATTATATCCTAAACCCTAAGGGATCCCATTTGATGATGTTGTCATCACCACTCCTGTTCTGCTCAGGAGGCATCATTTTGGTAATGTTGCCTTTCTGTGCTTGGACTAATTGCCATATACTCCAAATTTAGAGGGAGAAATTCAGGCTTCTCTGTCTTCTTGTCATTACTTTGCAGTAGGTCCAATAGTTTTCGAGCAACGTGTTGTTACAGAACTCATTTCATTTAAAAGTTGTTCTGGTGCAGTTACTTGCTGTTATATTTTGCATGTAAATATTTATTTATTTGGAGTTTTGAAGTTCTGTAGGTTACTTGGCCCATAGTTGTGATACTTTGTTACGAAGGGAAATAATTAATGTAAAAAGTATACTTAAAAGGATCACTCCCCAAACTACTGTGATACTGTTCCCTTTCCCAAATGGTTTTAAAACCTGTGTTTTACTAGTATGTTAACAGTTAAGTAAATGATTGCACATATGCTGTCAAACTTGAGGGGGGGGGCAGGTGAAGGAAGACATAAATTCATAAATGTCTTTTTCTAGCCACTATGAATTGGGGAACACCAGGCCCATGTGTTTTCATCAATTTGTGTTGCGTTGTTGTGCTGAGGAAGAGAGGAGTGCAGGAGATCCTTTTGAGTAGGGGGAATTCTATATAATTATTGATGGGTTTTCAGGAGTCAGGCATTGCAGCCTGTCCCAGCCATGTGGGCAAAAGGAACTTGAAACATTCTGGTGGAACTGCAACCTAAAGCTATCTTTCCCAACCAGTGGGTGCTGTAAAATAGCATATCTTCATTAAACTTTAACCATTCTCTGTATAGAAACGTAGGAATAAGATTTGTTTTAAAAAAAAAATGTTAATGTGGCAGGTTTTCAGTGCCTTCCCAGTAAGCTTTGTCATGAAGAATCTACCGGGCGCGTTCGTTAATACCATACAAGGTTCTCTAGACCTTTGTGGTTCTTCTCTTTAGTAACTCCCTTCTGTTGTTAGCTTTTGCTAGATCATCACTTCAGGAATGTCAGTAAGGTCTGAGGGCATAGGCAGTGGAAAATGCCCATAACCATCTGCAGCTGTATTTTAAGCTGCTTTGCACCCATTAATTTTAAACGGTGAAAATCTAAGCTGTAAAACTGGGCAAGAGCAAAGAAGTAAAATCTCTAGATTTCCTCTGTGTATATAAGTGCTTCCACATCTGTGCAATATGCATGTTAAGAAAGTAGGGAGAGCAGAAAAATCTCTGATAGGTCATTATTAAACTGAAATCCATACCCTACAGTGTAGGGCATTATGCAAACAAATAGCAGAACGATGAATTTGCATTTTATCTCTTGAGGAGTTGAATCCTGAGAAAGCCTGGTCCCTTTTTCAGTCAAATGGGAACAGTCTATATTTGACTCAATGATACTTTATAAAAATAATCAGTCAATACTAACTGACTGACTGTACCTTTTAAGAAATTTAATTTGAGACGAAATTCTGTTAACATCTTTTCCTTTATGAGTTGCTGTGCTATCAAGTGCAGAAATTTGGGAAGCTGTGTATACTAAAAAGGTTAATGCAATAAGCTCTGATTTAGGTATAGTATGATTTACTCCAGCTGCATTGTTCAAATATGCTTTTCTGCTTTTGACTATTCTGTTAGTCTTTAAAAAAAAAAGAAAAAGAAGCAAACCCATTCACAGCTACACTTGCTTTCATCTTCTTAATGGATCTTAGCTGGTCAATAAATTAACCCAATATATATTCAGGTCTTAGGAATTACATATTGTTGTTTTTAAAATGCATTAGGGACAGAAGTTTTATTTAAAAAAAACCCCATAAACATCAAGCTCATGAGTTGCTGTTCTTGTGGGAAATAAATATGTAATTCATGGTATTTCAAACTGACGTCTTCTCTGTTAGGAAGAGATTTGGGTAACGCGCGTGTGTGCACGCCCATCCCTGCGCACATGATCTTGCTAAGTTTGTGCCTCCTCTGTAGATTGACTCTGGATTTTTTCATGAAAATGATCTCAAGATAGTTGCGAAGTCAATACGTGACAGAGTAGCATTAATACTATGGAGAAGAGAGAGAATTTGGCCTAGGATGCAGTCAGAGGAACGTCGGGACTCTGAATGTCTGGAGAAGTTGAAGACACCGCATGCACAGCAGGTCCAAGTCACCTACCTTTCCCACACTGGTCACCATGTCCTGTCGGAGTCGGAGGAGCCTGAGGCAGACCAGCACCCCTATCAGCAGAACCTGCCCACCAGCGTCACGTCTGTTGCGTGTAAGTCTCGTCTTGGTTTTGTGTGCACAGGGTGATGAATGTCCAAGGGGAAAAATCAAGGAAAATCCAAGCCCAGCGGTGGGGTGAGCTGCTCTGCAGGCTTTTTGCACAGTAGATCAAAGAACACAAGTGACTCTGCAGATGCGTAACAATTTTGAAAGAAATAAAGTTTCAAGATGAACTATATTAAATAGAAATAGCTCCTCCTTCTATGGCAGTAAATGCAGAAAACATCATATATTTGTAAATAGAAAAGCAAGGAGACCTGCTGCTAGACAGAAAAAATACATTTTCTGTGCCAGATAGTGAGTGAGATCAACACTAAATTTGTGCGAAACACAGTTTCAGAGCCTGCAGAAGTTGAATTGGCACCAAACTGGTCAGAGCAACTGGTGGCTTTTTCAGGTGATGTTGGCAGAGTGTAGATGTTTATTCAAAAGCAGACCTTGCTGAAACCAAAGCGCTGCAGTTTCTTGTGTTTTGGGAGTTGCTCTTGATGGCTCGTGTGGAGTTTTTTGTGAAGCCCTGCAAAGGTCTACAGCAGGGAAAAAAACAATCCGTCTCAGTATTACATGAAGCAATTCAAGCTTTCCATTTCGTTGGAAATACCAGCTGTGTTGGGAGCACCAGACTATAGCTGGAAGAGGGGCTGGAAGTAGATGATCTTTAAGGTCCATTCCAAACCAATCTTGTGTTTCTATGTCTTTGAGTATTTGCTTAGTGATGTTAGGCCTAAGACTTCTATAAATTACTGCTCTACCAATTAATATAATAATCTAAGGTCAAATGTAAAAATGTAAATTAATAACTTAATATGTGTAATGCAAGTTGTTCTATATAACACTGAGATTGACTCACAGGTTTTACTTTAATACTCTCCTGTCATACTCTTTTTTTCCCCTTTGAGCTCTTAAATAATTGTTTGTAATAAAATGGAAGTGTATATGCAGCAGAAATCTCTGCCTTCTCAGACTAGAGCCATGTTGACTCTTTTTAGAAATGAGCTGAATATATACAGGGGGAGTTTGATTTTGGAAAAAGAAAGAAAAGCAAACAAAAACCAGTTGGGAGAATAGTTTGTGAATACCAGGGAGAAATGTAATCTCTGGTGCTATTAAAAAATTATTTGTTATGTAAAAGTCAAATAAAACCTTTTTTGGAATGTGAAAAAATATGAGAATTGTCAGGGAAAGACACAGCATTTAAACATAACTGTAATTTTAGCCACTTTTTTGTAACTGTGTTACAGTTTTCTGTCACTTTTAAATTTTAAATCTCTGCTACAAGCTATTTGTCCTTTGGATGCTTAGAGATACAGTCTTGATTGTATAATTTCATTTCTCAAATGAAGAAGACAATTGCTTATGCCCAAGAATAACTGGGCACCTGTATTTTACAGGCCTCAAAAGACATGAAAAGGTGTTTTCTAAGCAGTAATAATGTCACAGTTACATTTCTGTTGGACAAAAGATAGAATGCCTGCCTAGTGCCCATAGCTGGGCAGCTCTGCAGGTTGGCTGGGCAAACACTCTGCATGGGAAGCTCTCACAGGGCTCAGAATGGTGCTGCTAAATCCCTGCAAACCTGCAAATTATGTTATTATCTGTTCTTCATCATGAGGTATTGCTATATGCTCAAGGAGGGTATGATTTGCTGAACTAATAAAGAGTACAGTAGAAAGAATTTTGTAATTTTCAGTGCTGCTAATAAAAGGTGTTAAAGTCAGTGTGTCCCTAGGAGATCTCACGCTAAAAGACTCCATGATCCGCTAGGGAGGTTGCAATTGGGGTTTCCTTTCCTTTCATCCTACAAAATATATAAACATCTGCAATTCTTCTTGTCAACCTTATGCCCTTTAAAGGAAATATCAATGTGCCTGAAATATCAATGTGCCTAAAATATCATCATGCACAGAAATCCATGGGGGTAGTAGTTGGCTCAAGAGAAGCAGTGTGTGCCTTCTGTAGAAAATAACATTTGCGCTGTAGAATTTATTTATGTAACGGAAAGGGCCAGGGTATTAAAAATGCTAATTACGTAAACTAGTGTTGACCTTGCTGCAAAATCATTACTTGAATGTTTGGAGTTGTTGAGCTTTTAATAAATAATATTGTTCTTTCAGCTGACAGCACGTTTGACAGTGGCCAGGGGTCCACTGTTTATTCAGACTCCCAAAGCAGCCAGCAAAGTGTCATCTACTCGTCTCTGCCCGATCCGGTCCCTCCAGCTGTCCAGCGGGTGTACAGCCCCCCTCTGAGCGAGAGCCAGGCTGTGCCCCACAGCCTCCCACAGCTGGGGCACTACCAGCAGCCCTCAGGAGTAAGTCAAAAGCTTTTTTAAATCGTTTTGTATCCTAGATCATACTTAAGGCTTGTTAATGGTAGTTTCCAGTAGATATGGGATATCCTGTATATATCCCTAGCTCACCTGTGTGGATGCTGCCCTGCTGAGTGATGCATCTCCAGTGGTGTGCATGGTCGGTGCTGTGTGGCTGGCTATATTTGCTATTCTGAAGAAAAGCTTCACTGGCAGCTGTCAGATGTTCAGTAAAAAAGCTTCCTGTCAATCCCATGGCACTGAACTACATTAGTAGCTTTGCAATGATTAGTTTTAAACTCATGCACATCTTTGAGAACTGTTCTGTTTTGGTTTTGTTCACTGTCACAATAGCCACACATTATTGTTCCTTCATTTGTTCAAGAGCCTTTTGGGTCTGATGTTTCTTCCAGTTGTGGCAAAGGTCACACGTCCAGTCACTGCTTTGCTGGCTCTGGGTTTGGATTTAATCTTGCAGAGTCAGTCAGGTACATCCATTACTGAGGCCCGAGATCAGGCCCTGGTAACCTTGGCAGACGTTCACACTTGCTCCCATTTTAGTGCTGTTACGACCTTGACCCAGAGCAATAAATGGAACCACTGGTGTAAGAAAAAACACATGTGAGTCATCATAAATCTTCAGGTGCTTCCAGGGAGCATGTAACATGAGTGTGTTATGTCCCTCAGGAGCAGTGGTGGACCCATTCAAGCCCACATCCATCGCACGTGACGGGCAGTGCTCACACTGCTTTTCGCTGCCACAGTGACCCCGTCATGGCTCTGACTCCAAAGGCCATGTCCCTTCCCCAGCTGGAGAAGAGGTGGCAGGCACATCACCCCTGGTGGCATGGGTGACCTTTGCAAACCCTAAGGAGCTCAGGTTTCCTCAGCAGTCTTGTCAGACATGCCTAACCTGTTTATTTCCATCTGGCCAAGAGCAAAACATGTCAGAAGCCTTGATGCCTATTGGAAGTGTTCAACCCCCAGGTAGCCACCTCCCAGAAACTTGGCTTCTTGACCTCTCCCCCAAACAAGCAGGCTGTGTGGCAGAAGTTCAGACCTGCCTCTGTCACTTGAATCTTGAAAATACATGATTAGCCAAAAGACCAGTTCTTCTCCAATGAGATCTGCAAGAGTTGCTGAAAACGTTCTGCCTTCTGCAAGCTCTGATGCAGAGAAGCCAACGTGCCTGGACAGTCCCAGCTGTGAGGTGTGTGCTGGCAAAGCAGGGCTGGCTGAGAGCAAGCTGGGGACTGCAGCACCCCGAGGAGTGTGAGTAACCTGCCTAGTAAGAATTACAGTAAAGATGCGGTAGGTTCATTGTTTTGTTTTGTTTCATCCTATTTGACTTAAGAAAAAATAAAATCCAGGACCAATGTTTTTTTCCTGCTTGCTCCAGATTTACCCTACCTACTTGGGAAGAGCATAATTTTCCCTGGTTTTACCTTAGATTTTCCAAAATACCTGCAATAAATTAGGAACTATATTTGGTGAATTCATTGCAACATGACTCTGTTTACCTGAAGGAAAAAAATTCATCCTTGGCATCTGTAGCCAGCTTCCTCCACCATCAAAACCACCTTTCCTATGCACATAATGTCTCCTTCCTCATTTCTTGGTCACCTGAAGCACTAACTTAACTCAGATAACACTCAAAATGCACACCCTGAGCAGAAATTTTTAATTAAATTGAGCTATGTAGCATACTCTTTTAGAGCAGACTTATTCTTTTCATTGCTAGGTTTCAGTAGTTTTAACGTAAGTGCATTACTTCTTTTCATGATTGAGGATTTGGAAAGATAAATAACATATATTCACACACAAAATATTTCTCATAGCTTTTTATTTTCTGTTGGGGCTTCCATATTTTTTTTCTTCCTGCAATAACTTACCTTAAGAGTTTCAAGGTCTGAAAATCTCAGCAAACATGAGAAACAAAAGTCTGACTCAAAGCCTTCCATTTTCTGTGGAAAAAAAAAAGGAATTTATTATTTACTGTATTTATCTCAGAAATTTATTTATCTGGGAGAGAAAAGCACATAACTGGAGCTGTAGTCGGTGATGTTTTTTAGGCTTACGGGCCTCAGTCTGACATACTGCTTATTTTTAATTTATCTTTATTTTTGAGTTTTAGAGAACTGCTGTTGTTACAAACCTTATCTGAATTTCTATTTATTTATTGTTTTCCTTTCCACTGTGGTTTTAATTTGCTTCTCATTTCTTTCTTTGATTTCTGGGCATCCCTTTCAAGTAAATTACCTGCTTTTTTGGAAGATAAAGATTCTTTATAAAAGGATAACAATCTTTGTGAAGATAAATTTCTGTTTCACCCAGTTAGTGCCTTGTTGTTGCTGTTGGGATGCTCTCAGTCACTGTATATATGCTTTCAGTGGTTTTACTGCTCTACACACTTGCTTCCAGAAAGAAATACAATGCAGTTGGTTGTCTGACTTTTTCTTCACATTTTTAGGTTAAGTAATTTTCCATTCCTTGCAGGTAACTTTTCATACTTTTTCCCCTCCGTTTTGGCTTCAGTACCATGTAGACTATTTGCTTGCAGTTGTATTCTTGAGGAGCAAGAATGCAACTCTTCCCCAAGCTGAAGGTGAGGGTTGCTTTCTCTAAGTGGTGCTCTCCCCCCACAGCCTGGTCTCCCCGCGGCTCCAGCAGCACCCACCGTGGTGGCCCAGCGGCCCCAGCCCTACCAGGAGCCGGCGATGCCGTTCCCCGTGGTCCAGCCCACCACCGTCGCCTCCCTGCCACTGGGACAGCCGGGGCTGGCCAGCCAGCAGGTGAGCTGCACTGAAGTGCTTTCTCATCCTGTGCCTTTTACCTGTGCTCTGCTCTGTCCCGTGCCCTCGTAGCAAGTTAGAGGTGTTTGAAACTGCCACTTGAGGGACTCAGGGACGGGGCAAAGGGTGCTGGGTTTAAGGGGTGGAAGAGTAACTGGCTGGAGGAAAATCGCTGTATGATACCTTGGAACTCCTTGATGTTATTGAAGACCTCCCTTCTATTGTGGCTAAACAGCATCAGCTTGACGCCTTGCATTGATTTCAATGTACTACCCTGCTCCTTAAAAATGAAATATTTTTAAAATAATTTTGTGAGGGTGGTGAGACACTGGCCCAGGTTGCCCAGAGTCATTGTGGCTGTGGATGGAGCTTTGACCAACCTGGTCTAGTGGGAGGTGTCGCTGCCCTTGGCAGGGCGTTGGGAGTGGATCTTTAAGGCCCCTTCCAACCCAAACTATTGTCTGATACTGTGATTATTTGGCACCTCCTTTCTAAAAGGCTAGGAAGTGACACTGTTGCCTGGTGTCAAGAGTCTCTGAACCCTCAGCAATGCTGCTTCTTGAGTTCTGCAAATGCGTGAAGTGTAGTTCAGCGTAGGCATTCAGCCAGGGCCTTTATCTTCCAAGAGAATAGTCTGTCTCCCTGAATTGTCTCCAAATAGTAATTTTTTGTGCGTTTTGAATTACCGAATTCCCCCCCATAAACCTGTGTTCCTTAAAGCTGTTTACAACATACCTCTCTCAAGTGGCTGAGGGGCATGAGGAGGTGGCTGCCCATGAGGAACACAGCAAAAGTCCTGTATGGCCTGGAAATCTGTGGCTTATTTTTGTGATTCTACCAAAAGCTTGGCTTCCTTCAGTCAAAACTGTTGACAGGGCTGGAGGGAGTGTCTGTATCCTTGGTGACTGGCATGTATCATACCTCTGCAAGCCTTTTTAGTTAGAACATTTATCTCCCAGGTTGCTTTTATTTATTTTTTAACATGCCCTGTTCTTCTAGAAGCATCAGTAGAGGAGCAGTGTAATTTGGTCTCCTCGAAAAACATACGCTTTTGTGAAGTTTTGTCATGTCAGGGTTTTTTTTTCTAATGGGCAGGGATATTCTCATGGTTCTCTCAGCCAAAAGTTATTACACTTATGTAAATTCAGGTCCTCACCAGTTGCACAGATCACTCTGGAGCTTTTTGCTGACAGTTGAAAATCACTTGTTTATTTCCCCCCCTGAGTAAATGCTGGTTTGGAATAGGAGATTTGCCCAACTTGCTCAATTTCCTTCATATGCCCTTTCCTCACAGCCCTGCTGTCTCTTGAAATAATTCTGTCCCTGATAGTAAAAGGATTTAATAACTAGTCTGTCTTTGTTTTCTAATCTGGCCAGGAAGGTTGTTATTAGGTAAAATGGTACAGTTTTTGTGCAGAGCTTCCCAGAGCACCCATGTCCCTCAGAGACAGAATGAGGCCTGACATTCCCAGTCTCCAGGCATGATGCCATGAGCAGTGGAGATCTGCAGTCTTATAAGTGAAGCTGGACTTGATGATCTTAAAGGTCTTTTCCAGCCTTGGTGATTCTGTGATTCTGTGTGGTGGGGTAGGTCAACAAAAGAATGGGAAATCAGGGGGAGAAAATCCATGTGCCTGACAGAAGGAAATGTATTGATCTCGTATGAATATACACTGATGGCTCAGACACATGGGATCAATGTTACATCTCCTCATTATTATTTTTTCCCAATGTGGGTATCTGTGCATTTATAATGTTTAGGTTATAATGAGGCAAAGTCAGCATAATTCACTTAGATATTTCCCCCTCCCTGTGCCTCATCCAATTCACAAGCATTTTGTAAAGCACAAGTTGTATTTGCAGTGGAGGCTTTGGGCAGCTGCTCAGCTGGGGCTGCTCGCCTGGGTTAGCGTGCTCAGTCCTGGGTTATCTGCGGGCAGCCTGTCTGAGCCACAGATTAACCCGCGGGGCTGCTGAGCTGCCTTGGGCTGCTGGTAGGTTTGGTAGCCCCAGCCCAGCACTGTGAGCCTGAGGGTGGGTTGGCTCTGGGAGGACTTCCTGTGGTGCAGACCTGGCACGGGGGACACATGGGGATGCCCGATGCCCCGAGTGGGCTCTGTCTCAGCCCGTTTCACTGTCCAATCACCAGGGCCAGGCCAGCTCCTGCTGAGCTGCTGGTTTGCATCCACGCTGCCATTACCTCAAGTTTGGGATTTTCACTGGGTAAATAGCCCTGCTTTCCCAAAGCCTGGAATGGCAAAAAATGCAATGCAGAGCCATGTCATTGGTTTTTTCTTTAATGTACCCTTGTGGCCTAGATGTCCAATGCCATCCTGGGATGCATCAAAAAGAATGTGTCAAGCAGATCAAGGGAGGTTCTTCTTCCCCTTTACTCTGCCCTGGTGGGGCCCCATCTGGATAACTGTGTCCAGTTTTGGGCTCCCCAGTTCCTGAATGACAAAAAACTCCTGGAGAGCATCCAGCACAGGCCACTAAGATGATGAGGGGACTGAAGCATCTGCCATACAAGGAAACGCTGAGAGAGCTGGGTCTGTTCAGCCTGGATAAGAGGAGACTGAGGAGAGATCTCATCGGTGCTTATAAATATCTAAAGGGGGTTGTCAGGAGGATGGGTCCACACTCTCTTGAGTGGTGTCCAGTGACATGACGAGGCACAATGGTACAAGTTGAAACACAGGAAAGTGCATCTGAACATGAGGAAAAACTTCTTTACTGTGAGGGTGACAGAGCACTGCGACAGGCTGCCCAGAGAGGTTGTGGAGTCTCCTTCTCTGGAGACATTCCAAACCTGTGTGGACACCATCGTGTGCAACCTGCTGTAGGTGAACATGCTCTGGCAGGGGGGTTGGACTAGATGATCTCCAGAGGTCCCTTCCAACCCCTAATGTTCTGGGATCCTGTGAAAGGCTGCAGGAGCTGAGCTGGGGCTGGCTCCAGCCTGTCTTGCACTGCTTGAGTCCTTTAGTGCATTCAGGGCCGGACACTCGATCGATACCGGTTGCCAAATACTCTTTTGTCCGCTGATCCTTCTGTTGGAAAACTAGCAGTTGTGGCTGAATGTTAGATATTTAAGGCTGGATGCCATCTTGCTTCCTTGATACATCTTCTATGCTTTTGTTGTATTAATACCTAAAACTGGTTGAACAATCCTGCCATGAAAGTGCAGACCAAAATATTACGATACTGATTCATGGTGGAATTGGCAGACGTGAAAGATTATGGTGCTTGGCTATTAATTTTAAAGTTACCATTTGACCATCAGCCATGCTTTTTGGTTCTGTGTGCAGCAGAGCCTGGGTAAAGCCATCAATCCTGTGGTCCCCCATGAAGGTTAGTGCAGAGCCAGCTTGGTGCCTCAGTGCCATGCTTCTGAAACAGAACGGTTTTTTTAAGTACTTTCAGCATTAATTAGAGGAACTGAAGAGGGAGATACGAGTAGCATGGAAAAGGTGAAAGTTTGTTGCTGATTATTTTCAGCTTCAATGGAGCTTTTATTTCTGTTCTACTGTATAAAACCTGGCAGGCTGTTGCAGCACTGTTCTCCCTGGAAGGGTAAAACTGCTTTTTTAGCTGCCACCTTATTACTACAGCGCCTCAGAAATAACTGGGATCCAGCTTTACTATAATTATTGTGTTTTATTCATGTCTCGGATAATAAGTTTTGTGTGTTTCAATGCCTGCTACACTATGTAGTCAGCTTTCAAATGCCAAGATTAGCTGGGTATGATCTGCATAGTAGGAATCTTGGAAGTCGGTGGGTGGGGATTTTATGGGTGCAACTAGAACAAACTCTGGGGATTTAAAGACTCTGAGTCATTATAAATAACCTTTCCAAGACAGTTATAACTTGCCTTTTCAGGCAGTGTATCCTGCATTTAAATGTATTTTAAACATTGGCTGTTGTACAGTGTTTAAGTTAGGAGTGCCCTTCTCTTCTCTGAACAGTCCCTACTCCGAGCGACAGTTCTGCCCTGCCTGCGAGGCTTAACTAGAGAGAGAAGTGGGTGGCTGTGTCCAGAGAACTGGTTCTTTCAGAATATATAAGCTATAACTTTTTTTATTCCTCTTTTCTTTCCTAGCAGCAACCCATATCACAGCAAGCTTCTCTGCAGCAGGTGCTGGCTAGCCAGCCAGTTTGCCCAATCCAGCCTGCGACCCATCTGTTACCCCAGTATCAGCCCCAGACCTCTCAGGTGGCAGCTACCAGTACACCACTAAAACCCCTTCAGATTTCGACTGTGCCACAGCTTCCACCAGTGGCCCCTTCCCAGGTAATATCTTGGAAACCTGTGTGTGAATACATCCATTTGAGTAAAGCTTTCCAGCTAATAACATGATTTGCAGTTCTCGTGTGGCTATTTTGAATGCATGCTGATTTAATTATTCCAGAAGAATATAGCTTTTTCCTAATTCCTGTGTTTTTCTTTACTATTTGATTTGTTTGGTGAAGCAAAAATCTCCTCTGTGAGAAATCCTGTGTCATGCCTAGAGAATCCATTTAATGGCAGTTATAAAACTGCAATAACTGCATTTATTTTTTAATTTTTGTTTTGCACCTTCCCCTCTGGCATACTCTCTTCCCCATCCCAGGCTTAAAAGCATGAGAAGTTGCCCATTTTTTTTCTGTTTCTGAGCTCTTGACTGCACCACTTTCCCCATAACTCACCCACCCCCCTCCCTAGTCCCCCAGCCCTGACCTGCTTTCAGTAGCAGGGACAGACCCTTTACTCAGCCATAGAGGGTTTGTTGGTGCTCTCAGCATGTTTGCTATTAACAGCCACTGTGATGTGAAGCAGCTTTCTCCAAGGGGAAGCAACAAGCTGCTTCCGTGACAACAGGGTAGTTACTGTCTGCTACATCACTGGGAGCTTTTGATTGCAAAATCCCTTTTATGGAATCCTCTGTGCTGCCTGGGTTGCAGCCAGCCTGTTTAAAGACAAGGGTTTTAAAGTGTCTTACTGAATTCTGCATGAAATGGTTTTGCTTTTTTGTCTGGTCCAATGCCTTTTCATTTCTGTTGAAATGAAAGCAACTTTTAATTAGTGTGTTGCTTGAAGGCCTCAAGCTAGTGTTAGAAATAGTTTTAAACTTCTAAGGTATAAAAACATACCCGAAATTAATTTTTTTCTCTTTTACTAACGATTTAAGTGTTTATAAACCTCAGGAAATGAGGCACAGGTGATTTCATGGCACAGGTGATTTTTATGCACTTGTATGGCAAATGAAAGTACTTGGTATCGTCAGTCAAAGCACTTGCAATTTATGTGATATTATATTTTTTTCAGATTCCTCAGTTTCCTGTCATTCCTGCTATTACTCCTCTGGCAGGACTTGACAGCCTTCCTCCAAACCTCTCTGATATACCTGCTGCAAACGTGCCCCCCATACCTGCTCCTTCTCAGTACTTTGCTCCAGCTGTGATTTTGCCCAGCCTCCCCATGAACCCCACGCTGCCTCTGGCACCAAGCTCCCCTGCCCTCCCCATGCAGGCAGTCAACCTTCCTCATACCACCGTGGCTTCTTTGGTCTTGCCCTGCCAAACTATAGTGCCAAATATGTCGGCGGCTACGATCCCGTTGCTGGCGGTGGCCCCGCCGGGAGTGCCAGCCTTGCCACCACACCATGGGGTGACCCAGCTCTCCCAGCAGCAGATGTACCAGAGCACCTTCCAGCAGATCATTCAGGGCGAAGCACCCTCTCCCCATCACACGCAGAGCACACAAGCAATGTCCCAGCCGCAGCAGCCTCCACCTCCTCAGTCACTTCAGCCAAGCGTAATCCATCCTCCTGAACAGGCGGTGTCTGCACCGGGGGCTGGGCACCAGGTAATCCACGGGTGTGGGGCTGTGTCAGTACTGGACCCTAGCATGGTGATGGACACAGGCATTCCCGGGGGAAACATGCAGTGGGGAGGTTTTTTTTCCTTGCTCTCAAGACAGTTGGTTAACTTCTCAACCTCGGTCCTGGGGGTGGTTGCTAGAGCTGTGAAGTCAGGTGAGGTCTCCATCCAGGGACAGATGAATATTGAGCATAAAGGGAGTAATCTAAGGGGCTTCAGACAGCGAGCAGATGAGCACTTCTGGAATTCCCTCTTCCTTCTTATATCTCAAATACGAAAGAGGTATGAGCTGTCATTCTCCCGTGGCAGGGGAACGTGCCAAGTGGTGCCCACAGCCCTGCTGAGGCTGTTCCTGCAGCCTCGCCCAGTGCCCAGGCTGCTGGGCGCTGGTGGCAGGGCACTGCCCAACTAGCAGGAACAATGGAGCTCATTTGCTGTAGAACTGCTTTAAAACAGTGAAGGGAAGTGGCCATTCAATAATGACTCCAGAAAAAATGCATGGAAGAGGTCCATCAGACACAAGTGAGTTCTAGCTGCAGACCCCTTCCCCCTTCAAAGAAATAAAGCATAAAAGGAAGTTTCTAATATTAGCACTGTTTACAAGAGAACTCGTTCAGAACTTGTTGACAGAGTCTGTAAATACTTCTATTGCCACATCTGTGGTATGACAACATGAAATGTGGTCTGACCCAAGCAGGAGAGTGCACTAAATCTGTTAATAATAGCGTTCTTGAAAATCTGTCTTCTGCTGCATCACTTTGCCACAACATATAGATTAAAATTCATAACATGCCATTTCAACTTGCCTCATTGTGGCCTCTTCAAAGTACTGAATAATTTTTAAATTTCTCCCTTCCACCATATGCTTGGTACAGAAATACTGTTTGGGAAGATGTAGGCAAGGCAGAGCCCAAGGCACTTCATGCTGAGCTCATGGTGTTTCTACAGTGGCTTTAGAGGGAATTGAGTCAGGGCCATCACGCGCAGCCAGCGTGGCAAACACTGAAACTGGAGAACTGATATTCCCAAAGCATCCTGGTACAGTCATTATCTATCAAATATCTATGGAAGAATTGCATAGTCGTAGGATAAAAAACAGCTATTACAAACAAAATGGACAAGTGCAGAGAAAGATTCAAGAAGAAATTGTTCTATGTTCTAAATGCTTTTAATGGAGAGGTGTTTAAAGGCCTTCCTGTGCAGTGCTGTTTTGGCAGTTGATGTTTAGCACCTCTGAGTTTAGCTTTGCCCAGGTAAATTAGACATTGAGACATTTTGTGCCTTACTCTAGTTATGTAAGATTAAAAAAAAAATAAAAATGTACTGCTCTTCTGCAATGTACACCACAGTTGCTATTCTAACAACCTCCACTTCACAGTCCTGTAGCTGTTATGTGTTGCAAAGCACATCGTGTCTTTATTTTTATCCATGTTAAAACCTGGAATAATAATTTCAGCTAGTATCCAGAATCCGCAGAGTGCATGGAATAATGAAATTGTGTGGCCTAATTCTCATCTAAGTCTCAATTTTGTTCTTAAAATACTCTCCAAGTAGTGTAAATCTCTAGGTGATGATACTTCAAAAAATTAAAATTAGGCAAGAGTTTTACCTAGTACAAAACCCATTTTTTCTTCCATTTTTTCCTTTTTGCTCTTCCCACAAGCTCAGCCCCCTTGGAAAAACACCCCATGATGTACCTAAAAGGAGAACGTTCTGTTCTTAAATGACAACTCAAAAGAGCTGTTATGCAGAATAACAACAGTCTCTAAGGTAGTTGGCATCTAAGAGCATTGGTCCAGTTCCCACAAAGCGCTTACGCACGCGAGTTATTTTAATGCACTGAAGAAATCCACTGAGATAAATGAAACTTCCTCTGTGTGCGTAATGCAGGGGAGTGTTTGCAGGGTTGGGACCTTGGTGCTTAGCATGTCAAGAGTTAAGCTGTATCTTAAATGTTTAAACTAAATGGAGAGCAATGTGTTCCATAAGACACCTGTATATATTCAGTAAAAAAGAGTTAATTATGTGATCTGTACCAGCTACTGGTTCTATGTATATAGCAGATTTAAAAAAAAATCCTAGTTTAGATTATGGGTAGAGTGTATTTTTCTCTCCATGGCCATTGTGGTAGGCTTTGTGAAAGCAGAGCAAACTATTCAGGGCAATTAATTAATAACCTAAGTTTTTAATTTCTTAGCAAAATATGGCTTTGTTTCTACAAATTAAATAGTGCCTGAGCAATATGCACGTTGTCATAACTGTAGAGGAAGAATCCTTAGATTTTCATTTGGTCACTTCAAAGCAAGTTCAAGGTCTGCACTAGTTAGCAAGCAGAGACCACACAAATACAGTCTCACTGCAGAATTATCATCCTTTCTCAGTGAACTCCAGGGGCTGTAGTACCTTGTCGTGTAAGTCACAAGCACTCTAAGTAGAGATGCATTTTAATAGCTGTCTGTTGTGTTACAGCAGATTACTGGACACCCTCAGTATGCTTTGGAAGCTGGAGCCCAGGTGCCGGTGCTGCCTGTGCAACCTTCAATAGTCATGTCACCGCCTTTGCAGTTGCAGCCCGAGCTGTTGCCACCCCGCGTCGCTCCAGAAGGTGTTTCACAGATTCATGGCAGCCTTGCAGCAGCTAGTCCGCCTGTCCCCATAGATCACACTCTGCCTCTCCAGCCTTCTGGTCTGCTGCAGCTTCAGCCCGATCTTTCCCAGCCACTGGGTCAGCAGCTCCCAGCTCCCTGCTCCGCTGTCCAGGCAGTGGCAGAGACATCTCAAGAGGTAGAGCTCTTTTGTCTGAAGTAATTCACCAGCCTCACCCTTAACCTTCTCACTCACTCCTTTGTGAAATAATGGGCTTATTTCACAAGGGAGATGATCCTCTCTCAGCACATAAAGCCGCTTGCCCTAGATACTCACAGCTCTGGGTCAGCAAATCACTGGCTATTTCAAATGAAGCTGGAAACTGCATGTTGTACCTTGTGAAATGTCTCCTTGAAGGAATGAGGCAGCAGGACTAAATATCTCCTTGTCCTTAGCTGAGCACAAACACAGGGATAGAAATTACTTCCTTTTAAGTACTGTGGGTCAGTAACTGTTCTGTAGAGTTTCATCCATGTTTTGTCCAGTCTTGTTTTAAATGTCTCAAGCACTTGTGCAACCAACTGTCATTTGATGGAAGAAACTGCTTCAGTCTGATTCTTCACTATGTAAAAGCTCTTCATGCTCCTCATCTTGCGCCATTTCATTTAGCATTGTATCCTCCCGTATTGCCTGAATTCTAGTCTAGCCCTGGGATTTTTTTTTTTCTTTAGGTATTTGTAGGTGTTCCAAATTTTCAGTGGCCATATAAACAAGATACATTGTATTATTTTTCTTTATAAAAATGTCTGACAGCTCCTCCTGTCTGCTATTTTGACTTTTCTTTCCATTCCCATAATTGTTTAACCTTCAGTCTTGACAGAGTGTCACAGGGCACTTCCTTCCCTTCAACTCTTTCATAGATATCCATAAGCAAAGCAAAACAAAGGTTTTGGCATTTGTACCAGATTTCAGTGAAGAAGTCGAATTTGTTCTCCACTTATGAAAGGAAGCATCCCTCAGCAATTCTGCTTTCAGAGTTGTTCCTCTTGAGGCTCTCTGTTCCGAGCTACCTTTCCTCCCAAAGTTAACAGTTCCCATCTTTTCAAACTAAATCTCTTTTCTTTCACCCATGCTTCCGTGCACTCGTGGTGTGCCTCAACCACACAGGACAGCCTATGACTTTCATTAGAGGTGCAGCTTGACTCCTCTTCCAGCAGGTGTTCAGTAAGGCTGCTGCTAACACTAAAACTAGATCCTAGTTCCCCGTTTTGCCTGTCCTGCTAGGTACAGTTTAATTTCTGTCAAATAAATACTCGTGCTGTGAGGCAGGGGGTTTTCTGCTGAATTTCTCTATCCTCTCTGTTAGATATAGCAGAAATGGTAGAGTCTGTCTGTAGTGCTTCACTTGCAGAATGCCCAAGTAAAGCCTGGCAGTGTCAGGCATATTCCTTACTCAAGGTATTTCTTACCCAACTGCCTTTTTTCTGTACATGCAGCTCAGCTCAGGTTCAATGCTGATGCCAAAGCTACAGCCTTCAGCGCCAGGTCCATCCCCTTAGATGTTCTGGAAAGATGAATAAACCTTGTGGTTATTGGATATGGGGGATACAAGTTGTCCTGTATTACCTGGAAAGTCTATGCATAATGAGGCACATCTGTCCTGTCACATTATCATATCTCTTAATATCCCTTCTAGTATTTAACCACTCTTCTAACTTCATTCTCATCTCTCATCTCTAAGTTAACTCCTTTCTCTCTTTCAATTTAAGAAACCAATCCAATACCATGGGATGGTCAGATGGATCAGCATGCTCCCCATGCTGATTTTATGACATATATCGCTGAGGTTTTCTTGGATATAAGAGGAGTTTCGTATATGTATCTATTCAAAACACTGCATTTTGTTGCTATTTTGCTGTAACATTTTCCCCTCTTAGCTTTGTTCCAATGTGTGGCAGTGCTTGCATCCAACCCAAACTGAACTGATCAGGCAAATGAGATTTTGCCAGGCACTTGATCAAGTGCGTTACTAAAATCTAGATACATTTTGCCTGTGTTCTCACTGTTCATTAATTTTGCGGTTTTATTGACACTGCAGTCAAGCTTGGCATGGCAAGTGTGTGGCATTATAAGCAACGTGTGGAGTTGGCTGGTTAACCACTGAGCTTTAACTCCAGCCTGCCAACTCCGTTGGTATCCAGAGGCAGTGATGGCAATCAAGGGGCTTGTTTCTAGCTGTCTGTCTATAGAAAGACTTTATAGACCTATGTTTGTAAATATATATATAAATATGTATCTATAATTATATATATTTATGAATATATTTGGGGTGTGTGTATATACATAGGTATATACATGCACAGGTGTTTGTGTCCGTGTCCATGTATGGAAGTGTGTTCCAGTAGGGGCAGTAGCATGGTTGTCACAAGTTCTGTGAGCGCAGGGCTACCCAATGTGACAGTCACCCTGCCCATGGCCATCCCAGCACTGTGGCCAGTGGAGAGGGGAGCTTTTAGGAGGGATTTCTGTTGTGTAGAGAGCAAGAAGACATGGTATGAGGGGTGGTGTTTTTAAATGATGAATTCTCATTTTCTATTTCAAAGTTCCCCAGAAATGTTCACAATAAGCCAAATACAATGAAAATACTTCACATAGTTCAGGAACCTGTATGAAGCAATGAAGCAAATTGGCTTATGCTTTATATCCATTCAAAAAGAAAAGTAGGTGGGTGCTGATGTGGGTTTGTCCCGCAATCAAGTTTTTCCACTGTGGTGAGAACTGCTTTGTTTCTCTCCCCACCTTTTCTGCTTTAGAGCCAGCAGAAGGGAACTGGCAGGGTAGTGGCTCTGTCTTCAGAAGTGGCTGTGCACCGATACCGATGCTTTGGACACAAGTAATGTCGGGGGGGTAAAATGAGACTGTTGGGTTTTTTTCCCCATATCCCGAGAATTGGTTAAGCAGAATGGTTTAGGCTTACCTTAGCAAAACCTGTCTTAGAGGTATTTTACATCTGCCAGTACAATGCATTTACTTAAATGACTTTTTCTTACATTTTAGGAGCAGGCAATACAGGACAAACTCCAGACTCTGTCACAGAGCTGTGAAAGGTATCATTATAATCTTTTTGGCATAAGAAATGTTTTTTTTCTGGAGGCTGTTTTTCCTCTCTGTCTTTACAAAGCCAAATGCCTGGCCTTTGCCTTGGCTGACAGAAGAGTAGCAGGAGCTGGAAGGGTGCACATCTAGGGAGAAAGAAATATGTACACGTTCTGTGTGCAGTGTGCCTGTTTTGGGTCCTCCAACTCTTTTATTTCTGTAGTTGGGGTGCTGCATCCTAGCCTTGATGTACATACAACAGCTTTCATTTCAGTCTGTAAATTCTCTTTTTGTGAAGATAACTGAAGTCCCTGGTTTTGATGCTGTTGCGAATAAGCTGGGTGTGCCTGTATCACCTTGTGTAATGATCTTTCCCCAGGCATGTTAAGTGGAGTGGTTTATCGGTGGGAGTTGTGTGTTGAGCCACTCAAAGTCACCATTACAAGTGTTAGAACCCGTGGTCAAATCTCATGCTGGGGTTTTGCAGTATATGAGGTCACGCTCAAGCCTATGACAAAGTAATGCCAAATAACCCCCAGAGCCAGCTCAGCACTCCTCAGAAGCAAAAGCAAATTTCCAGTTTTGCCAACCCTCATCTGCCTGTTTCTGTTCTCAAAAGCAGAAGGGGAGGCAGCACGGTTTAGAGGAGGCAGTGAGGAAGAGCCCTAGAGAGGAAGACTCGCTGCTGGACCACAGAGGGGCTGAGTGGGCGCAAGTGGCTGCTGCTCCAGGAGCAGGACTCCCCAGGCATTGCCCCTGGCACAGCTCCTGCCTCAGCACCAGCAGCAAGCCAGATTTCTCAGTGTTTGGATATGGGTAAGGTAGATGTGAACAGGGTGTGATAATAAGCAGCTGAATGCCTTGCCTACTGCAGGAGCCAGCTCCAGCTTTGTCCTTATTGATTATAAAGCTTTGGGGTTAGGATTTTAGTGACCCTTTTCTATTTTCCTGAATAGATGAGATGTTTATGATGTTTCTGGAATAGACAAAGTTTATGAACTTTGAAGACACCTCTCTCATACTGTTTTCATTCTACCCCACCAAAAGAGTTAGTCTGACCCAAGTCGATGCAGCCCTGCAACCTTAAAATGGAACCTTTTTCCCCAAGTATTTGCTGCTTTTAAATAATGCATGGAAAGTAAAAGAAGATTCTTCATGTATATAGGTTTGTTCTGGCTGGAAATACGTTAGACAAAATTATTTCATTTTATCCGTCTAGTCTGTTGTAGAAAGACACAACAAATTTTCAATCATATTTTGAATTCTAATTTGCCTGTTCCAGAACTGTGTTTGAAAAGCTGACTGCTGGGGCTGCAGCAGCATGGAGAGGCTGTGTCATCACAAGTCTTGTGTGCAGAGGGAAGTCCTTCTCTCCCAGGTGCACAGGTGACTCGGTGCTGGAGCTGGGTTGTGCTTTGGTAGCATGGAGAGTAGTGGCACGTGAATCAAAGGGCTGGCAATTGCAGCAGAGGTGCAATCTGGAGTATTTTCCTACATGCAAACCATGCTCATTTTCCTAGCATACGAGTTATATATACAAGGTAGTTGCAAGGGGAAGTTGGAACTAGATGGTCTTAAAGCTCCCTTCAACCCTAACCATTCTGTGATTCTATGAAATAAGCTGTTCTGTGTAACTAGTGCAGAACAAGAAGTAAAAGCCTGAAGTTTAAGAAAAGGATCCATAGGTAAGACTTAAATTCTTTTATGCATAGCTAAATGAACACAGGAGTAAATTGTCCAGGAAGGTTATGAAATCTCATGGGAGCTTTGTAGGATCACAGAGCTCTGTGAAGACTGGTTTAGGTAGAGCTGATCATACCTTGGGGTAATGAATAGGCCAGATGGCCTTCCAAGGGTCCTTACTGACATGGTGCTTAGGAACCTTTGAAAATTTCTGCAAATTACTTGCATGTTGACATTTTCTGTACATGTTGTATTACAATAAGGTTGTTAGCAACTACTGTTTTGGCTGCTAAAATAATACCCTGTTGCTAGCTGGTTATCTGGGGTATTGTGTCATAAAAGCTTCTCTCTGATCCTTGAGAAGTGCAGAGAGGAGAGGCAGTGTCCTAGGGGGTGCTGTACTGCCTGTTGACTCTTCTTCATCTCTGACAAGCAAACTGACCCTGCTCACACGTTTTGCTGGGGGTGCAGACAGGCAGGAGCTAATAAAGCTGGACCTAGAAAAATAGGAATTTGTGCAGCTTGGAGAGAGCCTGTAATGATGCCTCAAGTGAAGGGACTAGGGGGGTGCAGTGGTATATCAAGAGTAATGGGTCTTTCCCTGTGGTATTGGTGGAAATCTTAATAGATCATTTCTTAGTAGGTGTGGTAGCCAGAGTACATGCTTGATGTGGAGTAGTTCCCTTCCCTTACTGAGCATCTTTCTGTAGGTGGCTTAGTTTGGGCCAAAAGAGTGCAGATGTGCACTTTTTTTTTTGCACTCATCATTGTTGTGTATCTTACCTACATGTAACTCCATTGTGTGTTACAGTGGTTTTATTCTGGGGTTTTTCTTCCATTCTCTTACAAAGTTACATGAGTCCAGATGTTACTTCGGGTAAAGAGATGAGTGACAGCTTTGAAGGAGCCATGGGAAGTGGAAAACAAGAAGGAAAGTCTTCAAAGAAACATAAGAAATCTACACGTGCTCGTTCACGCCAGGAGAAGTCCAGCAGACCCAAACTGACCATATTAAATGCAAGTAAAACCTCTTTGAGGGTAACATTAGCATTCCTTCGAATTTTCCAGAAATAACTGTTGTTATTCTTTGCCTGCAGGTTTGTAACACGGGGGATAAGATGGTGGAGTGCCAGCTTGAGACACACAATCACAAAATGGTGACTTTCAAGTTTGATTTGGATGGTGATGCACCAGAGGAAATAGCTACTTACATGGTAAGACTTGATGCAGCTGCCCACAGTCTCTTCTTGCCTCAGGTTCCTTTAGCCAGCTGATCCTCACGTGTGTTTGCTGACTGAGCTTGCCGGGGGCTGTGGAAATGAGCGTTAATCGAAACGTTGCTGTTTTACTCTTTATTTTGATGTGGTCTTACAGGTGGAGAATGAATTCATATTGCAGAGTGAAAAAGAGACATTTATTGAACAAATGAAAGATATTATTGATAAAGCAGAAGATATGCTCAGTGAAGATACAGAAGGAGAACGGAGTTCTGATCAGGGAATGAGTCCCCAACAAGATACTGATAAGCTGGAAATGAGCGAGGTAAGAAATGTGCTGTGTCCAGTTCTGAGGCCCCCAACACATGAAGGACACAGAGCTGTTGGAGCAAGTCCAGAGGAGGCCATGAAGATGATCAGAGGGCTGGAGCATCTCTCCTATGGAGACAAGCTGAGGCAGTTGTGGTTGTTCAGCCTGGAGAGGAGAAGGCTCCAGGAAGACCTTAGAGCCTGAAGACCAGTGCCTGAAGGGGCTCCAGGAAAGCTGGGGAGGGACTTTGGACAAGGACAGGGAGTGACAGGGCAAGAGCTGATGGCTTTAAACTGGAGGAGGGGAGATTTAGCGTAGACATTGGGAGGAAATTCTTCACTATGAGGGTAGTGAGACAGGTTGTTCAGGGAAGTTGTGGAAGCCCCATCCCTGGAAGTGTTCATGGGCAGGTTGGATGGGGCTCTGAGCAACCTGGTCTAGTGGGAGGTGTTCCTGCCCATGGCAGGGATGTTGGAACTAGATGATCTTTAAGGTCCCTTCCAACCCAAAGCAGTCTGGGATTCTATGATTCGATGTTAAATAAAGATTTCTAGTTTCCTTTTTCTTAACGGCCAGTTACTGTAAATGAGTTTTACATCCTGTGTTTAAAAAAAAAAAATTCTGAGCTAGAAAAACAGTTACGATCTGTGAAGGCTTATAGTGTGAGTGGAATGATTCTCCTCTTGCATTGACATGAGACAACTAGTTCTTCTATCGCTTTGTATTTGTTTTTTTAACAGGAGAAGCGGCAGTCTCAGATGAAGGCACCCGTCTATCAACAAAACGGTAAATGTGCCTTTGATACAAATTTAATCTCAAGCTTTAAGGCAGTGAATTAGTTTATGCAGGAGTTGGCTCAATTCAGGAAGAAATCCACCAATTACTGGTGGATGGAAACACATCTAGAAATATGGGTATAGCAGTGGTCCTGCTGTTAACAGTTTGGAAGACCTCAGAGTAACCTGGGTGAATCAAACATCTGGGGATGTTTAGGGAAGCCCTGAATTACACGAGCTGATAATCAGTGATGGAAAAGTCAGGAGAGTATGGGCAAATATACTCCTTTACAACAATGACTGTGTTTGCAAGAGAAAGCTGAAAGATTGTGTTTGCGTTGGTAATTTAATTGAAATTTTTAACCCAGAAGTTTTCAGCTACTTTGCTATTGCAGGGGGGATCTTGGCCTTCTGAACACAATCGTATCTTACGGGTTTTACAATCAAACAGAATGGGAAGGTCACTGGGCCTTGATTCTCTCTGCAAGTGCCTGCTGGTGGGAGAAATGAAACCGCTGTGGAAAGAAGCAGCTTTCAAAATCCTTGACAGTGCCCATGTCACTGTGTATTTGCTTCATGCTCATGGGGAAAGAAGGATAATTTAGAACTTCTCTGACAAGTGCAGAAACTGGGAATCCTCCAAACTGGACATTCTGCTCAAAAGATCTGCCTGTAACATTATCTGATTTTCTCAGTAGACCTTTTTTAATGTAACATTTGTATTTCTGCTAATGAAGTTACAAGGTGTGTTAGTTCTGGTTTGCCATTTATGTATGCCAGGCTTTGAGATAAGATGCGGATGGCAATATTAGCTAGAAAACTTCCAACATGGAAAAGTTAAGCAGGAAAAACTTTACTAAATTAACACATCTTTCATTGTGAGAAAACTGTAGTAATCAAATGTTCGTGTATGTAAATATGAGCCTTCTAAAAGTGCAAACACTTGAAAATAAATTTTCAAATAATTTCAGTTATGTGGATGTGAGAGACGGACCCTATAATGGCCTTTGTGTGTGTTGTTATTGGTATATAGATGTAGTGTTGTATAGCTGTTGGTATATGGATATATAGGTGTGGATATAGAGAAATAGATAGTCCTTGTGTGTTATTTGATATCGGACTTGCCAAACCCTCAGTGCCTTTAATAAATCTATTGATTCCTAAGCGTTGTTTTTGAGTGTGACGGGGAGTGGTCCTCAGCCCTCGATCCCCTGAGGTGGGGGTGTGGGTCGCGGCTTTACCTATCTCGGTCCGCGACAGTGGCAGAATGGGGAGGCATCACTGTCTCCTTTCCAGAGGGGTGAGAATCAAATTGGGAGCCATTGATTTAATCTTGGCTAATACAGTAGAAGTTTTGAATTTTTTTTCTAAACATGGAAATTAAGACTAGGTTTTGACAGATGATCTGGAATGAATGGAAACTATTGTGTTTACTTTTTATTTTCTTTTCATCTCTAGTTTTGCATACTGGAAAAAGGTGGTTTATTATATGTCCCGTCGTGGAAAACCCTACTACTGATGCACCAGAATTCTCTCCCCCGGTACCTCAGTGCACACAGCAGTCAGAAGGGCCAGGTATTTACAAACTTTATAGAAAACGTTTTCTTCTCTGAAGCTCCTGTGTCATCTCCGTTCTCTTCTCACCTGACTTAGTTGTGGTTGTTTCACTTAATCTAATTGGAGGAAGAAAATGATGTATTTTGATAAGGTGTGCATTTTAAGTGTGCTTCTGGTATTGAACCAAATTAGGAATGTTTATTTGAATTTCAGGAAAGTCAGTATTTTAACTCTGCTTTATGCTGTAAGGTAGCTGAAGTTCTAGTCACTGCTATTTTAATAAGCAGTGTCTTTTTAATGAAATGTTTCTGCATAATCTGCAATTTTGGGTTCTAATTTGACTTGTGTAACAGTTATTTTCTGGAGGGAAGCACTAATGGGTTACAGCTAGATGTGGTTAGCACTGCAGCTAGCCAGGAGGCTTGGCAGTGACTTACTTTCGTTCTGTGTGGTTCATTGAAGCGTTGACCTGGTGTTGGTGTTCTTTCCAGACCCGGAGCAGTCGGACGACCAGCAGGTGGGCTCTGCAGTGACAGATCCACCCGGGGTCTCAGCTGCTCAGCAGCTTCCCCTACAAGCGGGTGTCTGTGACAGCCCCGTCGGGACCTCCCCAGCTCTGGCACAAGTTCCTGCCACAGCCCCTTCCATCGGCTTACCGAGCCAGGCGGAGTTTCCAGCCCCGGCACCACCAGGATCTGCTCCAAATAGTCTGGAGAAGGCGGCTGCTAACGGCGCCCAGCCGGAGTGTCCCGCGCTGCAGGCAGGGCTGCCAGGCAGGGCTCCCGCCCGCCCCGGCGTGCCGGACGAGCCTCCCGAGCCTGCCCCCCTGCTCCCGCACCTGCCGCCACAGGCCGACGAGGGCACCTGTGTCCCCGACGTGGAGCTCGCGTGTTGCAGCGTGGGGCCGCACGCGGCGGTGCCGGCGGCTCCTGGAGCCGAGCCCTGCCCGCTGCCCGTGCCCCCGGACCCTGTGGTGCTGGAGCGGCAGCCGGCGGCTCAGGTCCCTCACCTGCCTGAGCCCGGCCAGCCCGGCCTGCTGCAGTGCCCCTTCCTCAGCCAAGCCTTCCCTGCCGCCGCCGAGCCCCTCGCCCTGGCAGGCTCGCAGCTGCAGAGCCCCACTCAGGTGCCGGTGGTCGCATCCCAGCAGCACGCCGTGCTGCCCCCGGCCCAGCCCTGCCCGGGCGTGGGGCTCAGCCTGCTCCAGCAGCAGCAGCAGCCCAGCACCGCCGAGTCCGATGGGGAGGGACCGCCCAGGGTGGACTTCGTTGACAACACGATAAAAAGCCTTGATGAGAAACTGCGCAATTTGCTTTACCAGGAATACGTTCCTACTTCTTCCGCGTCCGCAGGGACTCCCGACACCTCTGTCCCTTTAGAACAGGGCGACAGTGAGTTTAACTTGCCACCCTTTTCCGAAGATCCAGTTCCCACTTCTGCCCTGGAGTTGAGAGAACCAAGCCATAATATTGCTGATACCAGCCAGGAGGTGAAAGCTGCTGCCGAGGCCCTGTCGGTGCCACTCATACCACCTGAGACCTCACCCTGCCCAGTCCTGGTTAGTTCAGCCATGGCTCTGTCTGTTACACCCCCAAATCCAGCTGCTAGGGACAGCACCAAGGCAGAGCTCAGAACCAGCGAGCCTGTGGTAGGACACATACAGATTTCTTGCTTCTCTAAACATTTTATGTTTCTGCTTCTGGCTGTATTACCTTCGGTCTGTTGACTGCTTTCTAGTGGGAAGGTTCTCTTCAATTCTTACTGTCAGATGCATCCTGACTCATTTTACACAAATGCTCGTTAGTGAAAGCCAAACTTTTCCTTTGGGTTTTAAACTGGTATGTATCTTAATTCACACAAGACACAAGAGTGTCCTGTGTCTAAAGCAGGCAGAAATGTGATAATTTTTTTGTAATTTAAGAATGTAAAACACACGTGGGGTACCATCATCCAAGTTCTGATGAGGACAAACATGCTTCAGTAGGAATTTTTTTTAATATAAATTGATGGCAGTGATTATAATGCCTGCCTTCCAAGTCAGCCTGAATAAAATCAACAAGTCAGGAGCCTTAGCTTTGTTCAAGTGCTGCAGCCAAAGGAGGACACTCTGTAGGTAGAAGCTTGCTCTGCTTCCAGTCATGATTTCTTTTGTCTTCCCCTGAACTTGGCAGAGCAAGCACTGGGAAGCATCTGAGGAAAGCTGGAGCAGGTGGTCTGGGTCATTATTTACTCCATGTCTCGATCGTGCACCTGTGTTGTGTTCTTTCAGATAAAATCCTGAGTTTATGAAATGCAACAGATTTGCAGCACTTTCTGCTGGAAGATCAGTATATGTCTCACATGAAAAGTAGCATTTCTGGAGATAATGACATCACCACTAGCAAGGATGAGGCTGTTCCGTGTAGTGTCAGCTGGATGAACTGTATCAACTGCTTGAAAGATGCTGTATGTTATGGGAAAGGTGGCTGCACTTGAGTAACTCTCTCGAGCATATTGTTTATAATGATAAATGACTTTCTACAACAGAGAAAATTCTCTCTATATGACATGTGTTATGTCTCTCCAGTAATTTCAATTCGTTCTATGAAAATCTGTGGCAATAAAAGAGAGAGACAATTTCTGAAGACAGACATACAGATGAAGAAAGCACAGTCTGGCTGGAAAAGCAAACCAGAACAAAACCCCAAACTGAGATATATAATTCAGTACATAGTTTTGTTCCCTCTGTGACACTGCCACTGCTTTTTTCTCTTCCAAGGGAGGAAAAAAAATGGAGGAGTTAAAGGAAAAGGTAGAAGGGCACCTCCACAGACATTAGAAGGTAGTTTAGTATTCCGCAGAAGTGTAAGGGAAGAGAGGGAGAGAGAGGGAAGGAGAATGCATTGCCTGTCTGGTTTGTGTGTGAGACTAAAATTCTTTTTCCTTTTTACCAAAAGTTTGAGCAGTTGGAGGTCACCAGCATCAGCGCTCAGTCCTCAGAAGCAAGAGGTGGGTCAGCAAGCAGAAAAGGTAATGCTCCTTTGGTGGGCAGTGATGCTTCTGTAGTAGTGTGTGGTCCTCTAATCTGGTGTCCCCTTGCTGCTCACCCTGCTGAATAACTGCAGAGCCTTGCCCACACAAGGCTTTTCTGCTCCTACTTGTACTATAATTACTATTACACATCTCGCTTCTCTCCAGCTTCCTAGAAAGAAACTGCCTCACAGGCGGATTTCTTTGAAACCATAAGTATGGGATACCTGGCTGTCATGTAGGTATGGGCTGTTGTCATGGAAAGCTGTGTTCCAAGTAATAACTCTCCAGTGCTCTTAAAAAGTCCAGACAAAGTCTCTCAGATTTCCTGGGTTTCATAAAAATGTGTTGACAAAAATGCCATGATTGAGGGTAGCACCTCTGAGGTGTCTCAAGGAAGTCCCATGGAGAAGTGGTAAAGGGTGCTTTTATTTAGGTATTTGTAGATAGACCAGCACTTTCTCTAATAACATTATAGGAGCCATAGTAAACTGGATATTTATTCTGCTCATTTTACCTGTCTTGCAAGTCATGGGAATTTTTAAGGGCTGAGGAAGCCAAAACTGCTCCTGCTGTCATGGGTGGGGCTGGGGAGGGCTTAAAATAGTTTGTTTGGTTTTTTTTATTTTTTTTTTTTTAGATTGTCATGGCAAAGCTGGCTGCCAGGTTTGTGTGGTAACAGCATTCTTGTCCTGGTGGGTGTAGATTGTCTGCTTTTAGGTCAGTGTCAGAGGAGAAAGCTTTGGGCAGCCTGCAGTCATCTGTTTTGCATACTCTCTCCCTTGTCTGCAGCAACTGGCATGTAGCACTATGTAGTAAAATTAAGGTAGCTTAATGCCGCCAAGCAGAGGCGTCTTTCACCATTTCAGAACTACAAAGTGACAGATTTTTGCCTTATGTTCACTCTGTGCAATGTGCCATAAGAAAGCAGCTTTCTGAAAAGCTTGCATTTACTGATTTGTCTTCAAAACCAGTGTCCAGGTTGTGAAGTAACTGTCTCAATTTAATGCCACTGATATTTTGCTCCTTGTGTGCCTCTGTGGTCCAAGTGGCCTCTTTTGAGCTAGTGATTTCCACTTCCAGCAATGTACGTTGAACTTCATTTCAGGCCCTTTTAATTGTTGGTGTCAGTATCCATCCAATGAAGGGTGTGAGGTACCAGTCCATCTGTGGTCAGCTGCAGCATTTTGTGTGCGTAACTAGTCAAGTGCAATTACTTTTTTTTTTTTTATATCAGGAACACCTTAGTAATGCAGGCCCAACTTACCATGCAGATTTCATTCTTCTTCTTTTCTCTTTACACATTTTTGGCTGACTAGTGAAATTCCACACTCCTATTGCAATTTGAAATCCCCATCTCAACAGATTGAAGAGAGTGCCTACCTGCAGATATTTTATATTGCCATTGATATTGCCTCCCACATTATAGATCCATTATTACAAAGACTGGATATTTCAATTATTCCTTAGTGCTACACTTTAGCACACTTCAGTTTATCACAATAAAGAGGCTGACTTTTATTATCCTAAAGCATTCCAGACATGAATATGTTTTCTTTTTCAACTTGTGAAACAGGTTCAGCTGCAAGCATCACTTCAGCTCCGGCTGCTACAACAAAAGGCCTCCTTCAGGTAACCAGAAACTAGGAGCAGTTTTATGCTTGATTTGTCACAGTTACTTCCAAATTCAGCTTCATTATTTTCTCCAGGTTGCACCTACATCATCAAGCCTAACTAAACAGATGGAAACTTCTAAAAGGAGCGAGAAGGCAAAGACTCTCTCTGCACATGATAATGTAACACAGATATCTACAGCAGATGGGGTGATAAATAACCTTCAAAGGGATGACTCTGGTTCCTATGGAAAACAGCCTGAAACTCATGATAGTGGCACACCAGCCAAAACTATTGGCAGGTTTTCAGTAATCAGCACGCAGGATGAGTTAACTTTAACAGCGCCGCACTGCTTAAGGTTCTCAGCACCCCCAGACGTCTACTTGGATGAGCTGCCCTCCAGCCCTGACCTGAAGACAGCTGTCCGACGGGTGCAGACAGCCTCTTCTGTTGATGTCCTGTGCGACCAGGGGTCGAGTGATTCTGCTGATGAGCCTTTCCACTGTCAGTCAGTTGCTGCTGCGCAACTGTCCCCCCCAAGCAGTAGTGCAGCTAGTGACTTAATTAAAAAAGCAGCTGCTTTTCTGCAAAGATCCAGCAAAGCTAGCTTGCCAGGCCTCGAGTCGCCTAATGGGCAGGGAACAAAAATTCCTACCATCAACATCACATCTTTCCACTCGCAGTCGTCATACATGAGCAGTGACAACGACTCAGAATTTGAAGATGCAGACATGAAGAAAGAGTTGCAGAACCTGAGAGAAAAGTAAGTCAGGTTTGCAAACACTGCTGGGGAAGCTCCTGCTGAGATACTCAGGCAGCGTGTCTGCATGTGGTGAGCAAATACATGGTTTTCGTAGCTGTGAAGAGTAAACTGGTTCTGGGCAAATGAGGTATTGCTAGCTCCTTCCCCTAAATGCATCCTTTCATACATCACTTTATTTGTCAATTCCATTGAGAAGAGTAATTCAGTAATAACTTTTTTTAAACAGTGCTGCTGCAATGCCCAGTTTCCTCGCTGCAAAGCTCTGTTGCGGTGGCACGCAGTAGCACTGGCCGTGTGTGTGTGAGTGGGTTCCTGTGTGCATGCTATTTAAGGTGGCATAAAGATGATCTGGATGCCTGCGTTGAGGGCTCTTCATGCCCTTCTCTGCAAGACTGATTCAGACTGTCAGGTCTGCAGACCCACCACAGTTCCCAGGCTGTCTTTTATGGCTGATAACCTAGTATCTGTTAGGCAGGTAAGATTCTGCTTTGCCTCCTGTCAAATGTCTTGTTGAGCCATCGGTCCAGCCTCGGCTGGAGGCTGCCATGCTGCCAGCCCTCAGAACTAGCTTCTTTAAATATGAACATTTTCTTTCTTTCCTGGCACCTGATGGGCAAAAACTAGCATTAGATGGTAGTTTAACCAAAATATTTAACTTAAGGAATAATGGTTTTACTGAATATGGATGATGCATCTTTTTAAAATAGAACTACAGTCATACAAAACCTTTAAGCAGACTTTATAGCATAATGAAATCAGTGTTGTAAGTAAGGTAATGATTCATGTGCTAATGGCATTTTTATGGTAACTTTTGTTTTTCTTCATGTTGAACTCCTTCAAGATGATGTAGATGCCTGAAGAGTTAGTTATTTTGGAGCCACTGGTTTGAAGAGAGAAATTCTGGAATAGCTTGAAGTTCCTGTCAGATCTCATGTCAAAAACAGTTGTTTTTACTGAGGATGTTGAAAATCTTCTTACCTGTCTGGGTTTCTGTCTTATAAATGAGTATTTGAGAAGTCAGTCACCACGTTTGCTGGGTAGATTGTTATAACTTCGTATACTTCTGGATGAGCAGTCGATTGTTTTGTAACGAAAGGCTGTTTTGCTTCTTTTTTAGTAACTAATTATGCTGTCAAGATGTGGTGCGTTATCAGATACATCACTAGCAGAGTTCTCTATTTTTTATGTTTAGGCATATGAAAGAAATTGCTGAACTTCAGACTCAGCAGAAGAATGAGATCGAGGCACTGTATATTCGCTTAGGGAAACCCCTGCCTCCCAACCTGGGCTTCCTTCACTCAGCCCCACCCAGTGGCCGTCGCCGAAGAACCAGCAAAAACAAATTGAAAGGTGGAAAACTATTGAACCCTCTGGTCCAGCAGCTCAGGAGCGGAACATCAAGCACAAGTAGGTACACTGGGTTGCCTTTAGTACGCCTGTTGGCTGTGTCAGCTGTGGGTTGCTGTGTACTTGCATGGACACAGAATCACAGAATCACCAAGGCTGGAAAAGACCTTTAAGATCATCAAGTCCAGCCTATGACCAACACCACCACACCATCTAGACCATGGCACTAAGTGCCACATCCAGCCTTGCCTTGAACACATCCAGGGACGGTGCCTCCACCACTTCCCTGGGAAGTCTATTCCAATGTCTAATCACCCTCCGTGAGGAAGTGCTTCCTAACATCCAACCTAAACCTCCCTTGGAGCAACTTCAGGCTGTGCCCTCTTGTCCTGTCACTAGTTGCCTGGGAGAAGAGCCCAGCCCCCACCTGACTACAACCTCCCTTCAGGTAGTTGAAGAGAGTGATGAGGTCCCCCCTGAGTCTCCTCTTCTTCAGGCTAAACAACCCCAACATCCTCAACCTCTCCCTATAAGACTTTCCCTCTAGTCCTTTCACCAGCCTTGTTGCTCTCCTCTGGACCCGCTCCAGCACCTCAACATCCTTCTTGAAGTGAGGGGCCCAGAACTGCACACAGGACTCAAGGTGAGGCCTCACCAGTGCTGTGTACAGGGGGAGAATTACATCCCTACTCCTGCTGGCCACACTATTCCTGATACAAGCCAGGATGCCATTGGCCTTCTGGGCCACGTGGGCACACTGCTGGCTCATGTTCAACCAGCTGTCCACCAGCACTCCCAGGTCCCTCTCTGCCAGGCTGCTCTCCAGCCACTCTTCCCCCAGCCTGTAGCGCTGCCTGGGGTTATTGTGGCCAAAGTGCAGGACCCTGCACTTGGTCTTGTTGAATGTCATGCCGTTGGCCTTGGCCCATCGATCCAGCCTGTCCAGGTCCTCCTGCAGCCTCTTCCTACCCTCTGGCAGATCAACACGCCCCCCCAGCTTGGTGTCATCTGCAGGAAAGGCTCTGCATTTTCATTCTTCTTACTGCTGTGACTCAGGCTGGTGTCCTGCAAACTGTTTTTGAAGTGGGCTTCCATCAGGAGAGGCTTGTTACAGCTGCCCAGGGCTGACCCATATGTGCCTCCTCTGCCTCAGTTACAGTGCTTGGCAGAGAAACAACGTTCCACTTAAATTTGGAATGCAGCCTGGTTATGTTTTCTCATCCTTTCTCCAAATGCAACTTATTGATGTTTGTATTCACTTCTTAGGTGCTGTTATCCTCCGTTGATTAAGTGCTGTATCTTATTTATTTTTTCCTACAAGATGCCATATAAGTAAGATCGGGTTGCATTTGCTCCCCGAAGGATGGGAGGTAAAAACAGTTAGAAAACTGTGATGGATGCTTTGACCATCTGAAATAGTTTGAGATTTTTCAAACAGTCATGCAGTCATGAGTCGCTATCTTTTGGAAACTAAAGATACAATTCAACCAGGAAGTGTTGATACACCCCAGTACTTCTTTCTTCAGCAAAGTGTAGAATAGAATATGAGTATTTTTGCTTCAACGTAGCTCATGGTGTTGTTTAGAGCAGCAGCACTTCCAGCATTAACCCTGTATTTCAAACCTGGCAGCTCTTGTTTTCAAAGTCACTGTGTCACAGGTCCACTTCAAATTTCACTGCATCAATCTTAATTAGAGACAGAGTGTTTTGGAGGGTTTTGCTTTTAATTAAGAATTTCAACTGAAATAAGGAAAGCAGAGGTGTTCAGAGGCAAGATGTCCTGTGAACCCACATTGCATCTGAGTGTTCTTGCCAACAGGAGCTGAAGCAATCTTCAGTGCTTTATATCTCTTTCTCAGGTGCTTGACTGACATGCATTGGTTTTACTTCCTTTCCTTGTGACGAGATACAGAATCACAGAATGTTAGGGGTTGGAAGGGACCTCTGGAGGTCATTAAGTCCAACCCTCCTGCCAGAGCATGACACACAGAATATAGGGCAGGTCACACAGGAACATGTCCAGACAGGTCTTGAAAGTCTCCAGAGAAGGAGACTCCACAACCTCTCTGGGCAGCCTGTCCCAGGGCTTTGTCACCCTCACAGTAAAGAAGTTTCTCCTCATGTTGAGGTGGAACTTCCTGTGTTCTAGTTTGCATCCATTGCCCCTTGTCCTATCACAGGGCACAACTGAAAAGAGATTAGCCCCTCCTGGACACCCACTCTTCAGATATTTATAGACATTAATTAGATCCCCTCTAAGTCTTCTCTTCTCTAGACTAAACAGTCCCAGGTCTCTCAGCCTTCCCTCATACTGCAGGTGTTCCAGGCCCTTGATCATCCTCGTAGCCCCCCCTTGGACTCTCAAGTAAATCCCTGTCCCTCCTGAACTGGGGAGCCCAGAAGTGGACACAATACTCCAAGTGAGGTCTCACTAGGGCAGAGTAGAGGAGGAGGAGAACCTCCCTCGACCTGCTGGACACACTGTTCTTAATACACTTCAAAATACCATTGGCCTTCTTGGCCACAAAGGCACATTGCTATCCAATGGATAACTTGTTGTCCACCAGGGCTCCAAGGTCCTTCCTTCTCCACGAAGCTGCTTTCTAGCAAGTCAGCTTCTAATCTGTACTGGTGCTTGGGTTATTCCTCCCAGTGTTCAGGACTCTACACATATTCTTGTTGAACCTCGTGAGGTTCATCTTTGCCCACCTCTCCGATCTGTCCAGATCTCACTGAATGGCTGCCCAGCCTTCAGGTGCATCAGCCAATCCTCCCAGTTTGGGATCATCAGCAAACTCGCTGAGGATACACTCTGTCCCCTCATCCAGGTAATTGATGAAGATGTTGAACAGGACTGGACCCAGCACTGATCCCTGGGGAACACCACTAGTTACAAGTCTCCAAATGGACTCTGCACCATCGACCACCACCCTCTGGGCTCTGTTGTTTAGCCAGTTTTCGATCCATCTCACTGTCCCCTCTTCTAACTCACACTTCCTGAGTTTATCCACAAGGATGTTATGGGACACAGTGTCAAAAGCCTTGCTAAAGCCAAGGAAGACAACATCCACTGTTCTCCCTGCATCTGTCCATTCTGTCACATCATCATAGAAGGCTATCAGATTAGTCAGACATGCTTTCCCCTTGGTGAATCTGTGCTGGGTACTCCTGATAACCTTCTTTTCTTCCATGTGCTTTGAGATGACCTCCAGAATGAGCTGCTCCATCATTTTTCCAGGATGGAGGTGAGGCTGTCTGGTCTGTAGTTTCCTGGATCTTCCTTCTTGCCCTTTCTGAAGACTGGAGGGACATTAGCTTTCCTCCACTCCTCAGGCACCTCTCCTGTTTTCCAGGATCTTTCAAAAATGATGGGGAGTGGTCGGGCGCTAACATCAGCAAGCTCTCTCAGCACTCCTGGGTGCATCCCAATGGGGCCCATGGATTTGTGTACATTTGGTTTACCCAACCAATCTCTAACCCAGTCCTCATTGACCAGTGGAGAGTCATCCTTCCTCTAGGCTTTCTCTCTTACATCCAGGGTCTGGAATTCACAATCTTAGGACTAAAGACTGAAGAAAATAAACTATTCAGTAACTCTGCCTTCTCTGCATCCTCTGTTACCAGGGCTCCCACCTCATTCAGCAGTGGGCCCACATTCTCCCTGTTCTTCCTTTTAGCACTGATGTATTTGAACAAGTCCTTATTCTCTTACTTCTTTATCCAGGTTTAGTTCTAAGAGGGCTTTGGCCTTCCTTGTTGCCTTCCTACATACACTGACAACATTCCTGTAGTTCTCCCAAGTGACGAGTCCCTTCTTCCACAGACTGTGAACTTCTTTCTTCACGTGACTTTTTTCAGGAGCTCCTTGCTCATCCATGCAGGTCTCCTCCCTCCTCCACCTGATTTTTTACTCAAAGGAATGCACCTATCTTGAGCTTGGAGGGAGTGACATTTAAAAATTAACCAACTCTCTTGGGCCCCCCTACCTTCCAGAGTCTTAGTCCAAGAGATTCCTGCAAGTAGATCTTTGAAGAGTACAAAGTTAGCCCTCTGGAAGTCCAGGGTTGTAATCCTACTTGTTGCCCTGCTTCTTCCTTGTAAAATACTAAACTCAACCATGTCATGATCACTGTTGCCAAGTCTATTCCCAACTTCAACGTCCCCAACCAGACCTTGTTTACTTGTTAATGCAAGGTCCAGCAGTGCACCTCTCCTCGTTGGCTCTTTCACTACCTGCATCAGGAAGTTATCATCAATGCACTGCAAGAGCCTTCTGGACTGCGTATGCCTAGCTGGGTGGTCTTCAACAAATATCAGGATGATTGAAGTCACCCATGAGCACCCAGGCATGTGATCTAGAGGCTACTTCCAGTTGACTGTAGAAGGCCTCATCAACATCTTCTTCCTGATTTGTTGGTCTAGAGTAGACACCCACAACAGTTTCGCCCACATTTGTGTGTCCCTTAGTTCTTACCCACAGGCTTTCAACATGTTCTTCCTCCCCACCTGTGTAAAGCTCAATACATGCCAGTTGCTCTCACACATAAAGAGCAACTCCACCACCTTGCCATCACAGAATCACCAAGGCTGGAAAAGACCTTTAAGATCAAGTCCAGCCTATGACCTAACACCACCACATCAGCCAGACCATGGCACTAAGAGCCACATCCAGTCTTTCCTTGAACACCTCCAGGGACGGTGACTCCATCACTTCCCTGGACAGCCCATTGCAATGTCTAATCACCCTCTCCATGAGGAAGTGCTTCCCAATATCCAGCCTAAACCTCCCCTGGTGCAGCTTCAGGCCAGGCCCTCGTGTTGTGTCGCTAGTTGTCTGGGAGAAGAGCCTGACCCCCACCTGACTACAACCTACCCTTCAGGTAGTTGAAGAGAGTGATAAGGTCCCCCCTGAGTCTTCTGTTCTCCAGGCTCAACAACCCCAGCTCCCTCAGCCTCTACCTATAAGACTTTCCCTCTAGTCCCTTCTCCATCCTCGTTGCTCTCCTCTGGACCCGCTCCAGCACCTCAGTGTCCTTTTTGAAGTGAGGGGCCCAGAACTGGACACAGGACTCGAGGTGAGGCCTCACCAGTGCTGAGTACAGGGGGAGAATCACATCCCTGCTCCTGCTGGCCTTGTTGGTCTCTCTTTCCTAAAGAGTGCATAGCCATCCATGACAACATTCCAGTCCCAGCATGTCTCAGTAATTGCAATGGGATCATAGCCCTGTGACCTAACACAGATCTCCAGCACCTCCTGCTGATTCCCCATACTGTGTGCGTTGGTGTATAAGCATTTCAGAGAGGGAGTTGAGCACTTAGTTTTCGCTCTTGAGAGGTGGTAGGCCTTCTGATTCTGAAAAATCCTGGCACACTGCCCCACAAATGCTGGGCTACTACACCCAGGGCCTCACTAGCATGTCCAGTTACATCCCCCCAACCTTCAAACCTAGTTTGAAGCCCTGTCAATCAGCCCCTCAATCTCTTATGCAAAGACCCTCTTCCCCCTTTGAAAAAGAAGTTTCCCATGAGGTGCCAGCAAGCCTCGTGCTGTATAGGCCATCCTGTTGTCAAAAAAGCCAAAATTGTTGCAGTGACACCAGCTACAAAGCCACCTATTAATAGACTGTATTCATCTGTTCATTCCAGTGTCATTGCCTGCAACTGGAAGAAGAGATGAAAAGATAAACTGTGCCCCAGAATCCCTCACCACCCGTCCCAGTGCTCTAAAAGTCTCTTTTGATTGTTCTTACACTGCAAGTCTCAGCTTGCTCTCCACCTACATGGAAGATCAATAGTGGGTAATAATCTGAGGACTGTGCTAAACTAGGAAGTTTCCTAGTGACGTCCTTAACCCGGGCTCTGGGGAGACAGCAGACTTCTCTGCTAGGAGGGTCTACCCGACATACTGGACCCTCTGTTCCCCTCAGAAGGGAGTCACCTACAACTATAACCCTTCTTTTCTTGTGAATATCATTGTAATGCAGGTGGTATGTCTTTCCAACTGTGGCCATACCTCTGGTTTAGGTTGCCCAACATCCACATCTTCATTTGGCTGGTCTTTCTCAATCACAGCCTCATATCTGTTTTTTAGTGGCACTTGGGGTGGTGAGGTGGGCAAGGAAGGAGTTCGTCTGTTGCCATGACCACGAACTTGCTTCCATTCACTCCCCTCATCCAGGCTACTGGCTATGGTCTGGCAGGGGCAGGATACAGGGGCTCCCTGGTCCTGCATACTTTCTGATGGGTGCTCCCATTTCTGTTTCAAAGAGGGCAGAGCCTGGCTCCACCAGTCTATCTCCTTTTCAGCTTCCCTGATGCTCCTTTGCCTTTCAACTTCTTCCAGCTCTGCCATTCAGCAGAGGAGACCATCCACCTCCTCACAGCCCACACAGCAGTTGTCATAACTGCCCCTTGTTGCCAGCAAAAGGCTCTGACGCTCCCCGCAGCCTGTGGCCCACACAGCTGCATGTTTCTGTGGGTTCTCTGTGTGGGTTCCCACGTCCACCCTGACTGGTGCTGAGTTCATGGCCTTCAGCCAGGTGGAGACTGCAGTAGATGTCTTTCTAAGAGGGTGACAACCACCAATAGAGCTCATCTCTCGAGCAGGCAGAGCTGCTGTTGCTCCCCTCACGCTCACTGGGCTCGCTCTGCTCCTCCATGACAGCCACTTGTAAATTTGCCACGGTTGCTCCATGTCAGGTCCTGACTCCCACTTTCTGAAAAATACAGAAAAGTACCTGTAAAAATCACACCTACTCCATAAGCTTCTTGGAGAAACTGGGTCAGCGACAGTAGGTGGTGATTATTTTCTGGTGCAGGCTGGGTAAAGTCTGTGCCTCAGACTGCAGACCTCTCTGCCTCGTGGTGTCAAAGGAACAATGATTTTTAGGCGCGGGTTTCTCTGCTGTGGTTTCCTCCCGTTTGCTGTTGCATGTGTTTTCTTTGTTTGCTCTTTCAGGTAATCTTTCAGACTCTAAAGACTCACCCCACAAAGAAACAGCTAAAGCTCAGTCTGGCTCTCCCAAAGCAGCAGCACTCACTGCCCCGGTCCCAGCCACCTTTGGGAAGGCTGTTCAGACACAGCAGCCCTGCTCTGTCAAAGCCTCTTTGTCTTCTGATATCTGCTCCGGCTTAGGCCCTGAAGGAGGTGACGCCAACGCAAGCTCTGGCCAAGGTGATTTTTTCATACCAGTTGTTCGGCATGTCTTCCAGCACATGCTAAAATTAGTTTGCTTCCCTTATGCTTGAACTTCGTAGGTGTGGATTTCACCTGTAGTGATTTAGGAACCTTTGACAGTCCAAATTACTGCCTTACCTTTAAAAAGATCATTGCATTGTCAGAAGAACAACAGTAAAATGTCTCGCCAAGTGTTAAGAGTCAATACTCAGGAAGGCGTGCTAATTTTTAGGAAAGAAATACCTTTTATTTTTATACTGACACCTTTTCTGGAGTCCGCCTTTCAAATTCCCGAGGGAAAAAGAAAGGATAAAATAAATTATATAAAGGATATGAGATTGTTTCCTTTGGTTCATTTTGGGCTTTTTTTAGCCCCTTGATACTGGTAGACCCACAGCTCCACCCAAAGCTCCTCATTATAAACTGCTGAACTGTCTTGGGTGTGAGGGGAACAAAAAGAAAAGTAAAAGAAAAAAACAAAACAAAACCAGAGAACCAAGTTCTGTTTCTTTTACCCAAGGAGTTAACTTTGTGCATGATTTTGGAGTCCCAGCTAAATGCCTGTAAATTGGCTGTGTTCCCCAGTCCTGACCTCTGGTACCTCTGTGTATTGCACACCTCCTAGGCTTTGACTGATCTTGTTGTCATGCATATTGGAAGTTCTAATGATGATTAAAATACCTTCCTCTCATTGCACATCCTGCCAAACTAATCTACAAAATATCTTATTTGTTCTCTTCTGCTGTTATTGCATCCTTTGTGTATGGTCAATTAACTTACTCCTCTTTGGCAAAGTTAAAATGGAGATGTGGATGTTTTAACTAACAAAGCTGATTTGACTGATGGTATAGGACATCTGATCACAGCTACTTGTACTTTATAAGTGTCTTTGTTTTCTTCCCTTTATATTCATTTGCAGGCTGGACGGTTTTCCACCAAACGTCTGAGAGAGTGACCTATAAATCTAGTAGCAAACCTCGTACCAGATTCCTCAGTGGACCTGTGTCTTTGTCCATCTGTTTGTATTTGTTCTTTTGTATTTTATCACAGTCCATCTTTCTTTTACCCCCTTTTTCCAATTCCATGTTTTATATCTATTAATATGTTTGGCAGGATGCCCCCTTTTCTGAACCATCTTTTCTTTCATTTTACCTTTCTTTTGGGTAATCATCATGAACACACCTTATTTATCTTTATTTTTCATATGAAAGCTTTTTTTGCACTGCTTTTGGCTCGTGCCTGGGCACCAAAAGCATGTGTGGAAGATCTCATCATTTATTATATAGCCTGATGGTAAATTTTACCCTGGACTTATCAAAGCTTTTGTACTTTATGTGATTTATGTTGAAGTAATTTTATTTGCAATGTGGCAAATATACATGTCTGCTGTCCCGGTTCCAGCGACAACAAAAAGAAATCCATCCTTCTGTAGACGAATGGTCTCTTTCACACATGTTTGGACTATGAAGACATGCATGTAGCAAGCTGATACAATACTAGAAGGTCACTGAAGGGTATAACTTCCATACAAGGGCTGTATTAACACAATATACAGTACTGTTTATATCCACTCTCTTTTCTTTAATTTTGCCCCCCGCTCTTTGCATGTGGAAATGCTGAGACAATAGTGCTCCAGCTAGTTCTTTCAAAATCTGTTTTCTAGGTGGGCTTTTACCCATGCCTTCACTTTGGTTACTTTCAGTGAGCAGTGTTTTACATACTCGTAAGCAGCGGGAGGATCTGGTTACTCCAAGGCAGAATACCGTCAGTTTTTTTGTGTAAGCTGATCTGGCTGAAGCACTTGACTCAGTTTATTTTCTTATGACCTTATGTGACCTCAGAGATGAAGTCAATTAGCAGTTCATCAAAACATAAATAAGTAAAAAGCAATATCAGATTTTCAGCTGATACATTGAAACGGATTGCTAGGATCCAGTATTTTTTGTTCCAAATAATTGTGCACCTGCTATTTGTACCCTATTTGTATGACTTCTGAAGTAATTGGCAATTCAACCAAATGATATCTAGCTATTTAATTAAAAAGTTGAGACCTTTTTACCCAATCATATATGCTGCTTTTTAGGCAAACAGATTTTGCTTGTACAATAAAGATATGTTGCGCTGAACAGGTACTATAGGCCACTTACACATAACATTAGAAAGGCTAATAATGTTCCTGAGAAAATATTTGGCTAACTAACTCTTCATTTGCATTAATATCAGATCTCCCATTGGAGTTCTACATTGCTCATCATTATCCAAGTGGTACAGATCAAAGGCACAAGACCACTCAAATACACTCCTAATTTTATGAATAAACTATTTTAAAAAATAACAGTGATTTTTTTTTTTTTTTTTTTGAGGTCCCTGAAAGTCCAAGGACTCAAGTTCTTGAGGACTGATGTTTACTGCTTGGCATACTGAATTTATTACCATGCAAGTTTTTAATGACTGTTGAAGTCGTGAGACAATTTTGCATTCAGGGATTTTTTTTTTCTGAGAACCTGAGGGGAATTCTCAGCTCACAAATTTCCCCATTTGGTATGATAATGGACATCGTAGTTTCTTCCTCTGCACATGTAATTCCCAGAAGTTGTTTCATTAATCTTTCACAGAATTGCTATTCAGTAGGTTGCAAAAAGACTGGGAGATGGCAATTAAAAACCAGCAAGCTAAAAATGTTTGGGTGCATGGATATTGTGAATGAAACCAAGGGAATATGTAAATCCTTCAAATCGTGAATTCTCCCCATGCTTAAATAACTCGGCACGACTAATTGGTTTCTGTTCTCAGCCCATATGCTCTGTTCTCCATTTCTTCTGGGTGAAGTGTTTGGAGAGGAGGTTTGCACTCCCCCGTTTCTGAGTCATTCCAGGAGATGGACTGAGTTTCAGGCACTTAACCCTGACGCATCTGTAAAGTCACCGCTGCTCAGAGCGTGCAGCTTCCTTTCACATGCTGCCTGTCACTTGAGTGGCTAGACAGTTTGCCACAGCTGAATCACTGGTAGGTTTTGATGGGGTAGGAGGTTGGTTGAGCTTCTTTTCCCAGTGAGTCCAACAGGTTGGTAGCATGTGTGTGAAGGGATGAGGATGGCCTACGTGTAGCCCCATCTGTGTGTGAAGGGATGGGCATGGGCTGCATATGTCCCTATCATTCCCCAGGAGCGGCTGGCAGTGCTGCTGGAAGGATGGATGGATGGGTGGTGGTTCCAGCCATCTGGTATGGAGTAGCTGGGACCATAGGCTTCAGGAGAAATAGTGCTAGATGATGATGATGGGAATGCTGGCTCATGCTCCTTCCCCTCTGGAGGGGACGTGGTTGACCCAGCATGTAGGCAGAGCCCAGCACTGGGACGAGGTGCTAAACAGGTGTGCAGCTTTCATGGGATGGGGCTGCCCAGTGTGGGCAGCTTGGGGCTGCTCTGGGTAGGTCAGGGTGCTGGGGCTGTTCCACGAGTCCAGGTTGCCCTGGCATTTTTTTGTTTGTTTGGGAGCTGTTGGGAAAGGTTGTGCTGGGTTTTCAGAAATATGCTGAATCTGTATGTTTGGTGAAGAAAAAGCAGCCCTTAGGGGAGCTCAGCTGTTCCTGTGTGAAGCCTTTGCTGTATTAGCAGACAAATTAGCAGCACGCTGCTAAAAAGAAATGTTCAGATGTGTTAAAGATAGTTTTACTAAATATTTTGCCCTGGTTACAAGATCCATCAAAGTTGAACACTTCCACAGAGTTCTCCCAGAACAGTTTTATGATCTAATCCCCATGTCTGATACTGACTTAGCCTTTGCACTTTCATGGAACAAAATAATTTTGATGAGCTTCAGCATAATTTTTAGCCTGAGCTCCTCCCCTGGGTTACATTGCAAGAGTAGTTAAACCCTGGGAAGGCTGGCGTCAATTGTGAGTGGAATTTTCAAAAGATCCATTTGGCTTAGTCTTGTAGTCTTGTGTAAAGTGATTTTTGTCAGGTCTGTAGTAATTAATACATTGTATGTGCATATGCAATTCTGGAAATGGTCTAACGATTAATTTCCATTCCAGTTTTATTTTAGTTTTCAAGCTTTTTGGCAGCTGCTAAATTGCAAATATGGCACAGTGGGGTTTTTCTGTCCTGTGTGATATAATAGCTCCTTAATTTCTCAGATAAGAAGTATGGAATTGGAGGTAAAACAATCTGCTGAACTTTTGCAGTCTTAGATTAAATCTTAATTATTATTCATCTCCTTAACTTTACAGCTTTAAAACACCTTGATTTGAAGGTAATACAATTAATCTGGTGAATTAGGTTTACTAAGTGCATTTTTAATTGAATTTGAATGTAAAACCAATTGTAGCTGACAATTGTCAGTCCCTGCTTCAGGCAGCATCACCACTTAGATAATGGTCCCTCATCTCCCAAGCACTGTGCTGGGGTGATACTGTTTGGGTGAAATAGCTCTCTTTTTTGGTGACTGTCTCTCCCGTCATGTTTTCCTGAATGCTGGCTCTACTCCTGGGGGAATTTGGTGAATTTGTTGAGTATCACTGTTCTCTGTCACTTCCCCACCTGGATGGGGGCCCAAGGTGCATGGGAACTTGTGACAGGGTTTTCAGGAAGCTGAGGGGTTGTTGATTAAACTTTTTACAGGCAGTTGAGCATGTAATGTAGTCAGCTGCCTGCTTGGATTTTTCGCAGGCAGTTGCTTTTCATTTGCATACACATTGTGCCAAACACTGCCTACTGCTGCAGGACAGTTGAGAAAATTGCATTCTAGTATTGCTGCCACTGGGGCTTCCATAACAGGAGCTGCTAGGTGACTTTAAGAGACAGGAAAGGTAAGGTATTTCTGAGGGGAAAAAAGGAAAAATACAAAGCTCAGTTGTGAATGTGACTTATATTTGTTATCTAGGCTTTGAGATGAGAAATTAAACTTGCTCATGCTTGCATAAGATGCTACCGTAGTCATGTCCTTCTGATTTTCTTGGCATAGAAACCTCATTAAACTATATGAAATAATAAAAAATATTTCAAAGCAATCCTCCTATTCCTCCTCATGCAACCCACATCAAAACACAAACATTTCTTCTCTCTTTTTTTTCCTCCCTCTTTCCTTTACTTTCTTTTCCTCAGTCTCTGACTGATGTATCTCCTTTCTCCTTTGAAGACTCATTCAGAGCCTTTGTCAACCTGGACCTGCAATCTTTGAGTTTAAAGCTGCATTTCTGGCACAATAACAAAAAAATATGGACACTGGTTTGCTGTAGAGAAAAAGCACATCCACCTTGTATCTTGCTTTTTGCCCCACTCTCTGATTTTGCTCATATTTTCAAGTGCTTCTTCACAATAAATGTGCCACGCCCCATGTCAGGTATTCATCTCCTCCCATATCATAATGATATTCTTCTTATCAAGTCCAAAATACCTTTCAGGAAATTTGGCACTCAAATAGAAATGGTGCTTATGTCTGGCAAGATCTGACAGTCAAGGAGGGTTCTCGGTACACTTCTGACACTCCAGCTATCTATCCAACAGAATATGTTCTAAAATTATCATGAAGGATGTAACAAGATAATAGTGACAAAACCAATGTTTTTTGTAGTTTGGTTAAAGGAAAACTCAGCTGCTCTGCTCTGTTATTTTTCTGCACTTGGACAAGGCATAAGCGAAACGCATTCACTTTCAATTGAAGTTCAGAATCTCACATTTAGACACAAATCCTACTAATAAAGTATTTGAAAACAATTGGCCTCAGACCTGCAGAACAATGTATCTTTTTGGACTTGTAAAACAAGACTTTTAGGGTTGTTTTACAGTTTGTCTTTGCAACCAGACTAGCTTGACTTGTTCCTGAAAGCATTTTTGGCCTCCTATCACAAACTGAATTGACATCATTTCCTGCATAAATAGAGTAGGAATCAAAACCTCCTATTAGGAAGCCAAGGCAAGTCGAAAAAAAGAAAAACAAAACAACCCCAAATAAAACAAAAAACCCAAACAAATGCATCTGTAAGTCAGGAGACCTTGCTTTTGGCATGCTATTGTACTTTTCAAAGCTTCTGAATGGCTGCACATTAGGAAAGGTTTGAGCTGTCCAGTTATTTAGACTTCTTGACTCACCTGAACTGCTGACTTTGTCTGTCCTTTCTTGCATAATAACTACTCTTTGATTGCTTAAAAGTACAGAAGCTTGTCCATCAGATTGGTTGTGTTTAGTCTTACCTAATTCTGTATGTCTTGTATTGTTTTACCTTGTAGGGTCCACCTTGAAACGACTATGTCTAGGCAAAGATCACAGTAGTAGTAACTATCCCATTTCTGTTTCTCAGTATTTCCTTCATAGCATGGGATGTTTTCTGCTTTTTTATTATTATTATTTTTTTACTAAAAGCTAGTTGTTCACCAAGTAGAGCTGATGCACTTATACTGGTACAAAATCAGTCTGTATAAATGGTGATACTTTCATACTAATGCATGTGCTGTGATGTCTTGGGAACCACGCATGCTGCAAGACAGTTGTGGTGGTGTGTGTGTGTGAGACCGTGCACGCATGTGGCCAGAAACTGGATTCTGTGTTTGTCTTCCTGAAATACACACCTTTATATGACCGCAGTTCTCTGCTGGAGGAATTTATAGCTTAAAACCATCTTGTTCCTGTTGAGCTGCATGAAATATTAAACACTAATTGAAGAGCTGTCCTGTCAAAAATCTCATTTTTCTCACTGGTCCCTTTCCCCCAAGCAAAGGAAAAGGCAATGAGCAGCATTCACATAGAAGTTATGTTGCAGGTTGAATGCATGATCATTTAAAGGTTATTAATGTATTTTATATAACTATAGGACTAATTAGTTTACTCTGTTTCAATGGCTGGTAACTGATTAACACAAAAAGGAAGACTGAATGTTCATGTTTGCTCATATAATAATTTTACTACAGTTCTATGAACTTTTTGCTTGGAGAGATGGTCTTTATTTCAAATCTTTATCTGTATCAAATATGTTAGCTGAAAAGTTCCTTGATATTTTCTGCTTAGGTCAAATTCAGGCACCTTCAGTTGTTGTTCCCAGCTCATCTTGCTGTGTCAGACTTGTAGTTACCAACATACAAAAAAGGACAGATTTTTTTTCTAGTTCTTCTAGAAAGAAGTGCACATATGAAATCAAATATCTGTCAACACTCTTCCTGTCTGCTTTTATCTATGCCAGAAGTTCTGTGTCTGTATCTTTGTCTCAAAATCTCGCACACGCACTATGTCCTCCTGTCCTCTTTCCTCTGTACATTTGGGGTCCTGATGGGATTTTTTTCCCCAAGAAATATGCACATGGCAGTGTAAATGGTCCTGACATCATCAAGAGAGGCTGTGGGTTCCTGGAGCCTTTGAGGTGTAGGAGCCAACCCTACTTGTAACCTATATGACAATTATGTTTTTCCAGGAGGACAGTAAGCTTATGCAAGTAAAACAAATGGCAAATTCATTTTCTACATGCATGCAGTTTTAGCAAGTAATAAATCCTGCCTCCCACCCTCTGGTGGTGGTCTCCTCTGAAGAGACTCTCTAAGCCTTGGGATGTCCGTGTTACGGGCACTGCCATCGTTCCTTCTCTCTGAGTCATTAATGTCACCTGGTGAGAAGCTCTGGGCACAACAGCTAGTGGGTGAAGTAACATAATGGGATAGAAAATATGAACCCATTTGACTTGGACCATTTCTTTAAGCAAAGGTGTTCTGTAGTAAGGAGGGGGAGGGTTAAATTCTGAAAAGCCACCATTTAAATTGCAGTAGATGAGAAGCTTTTTGAGCAGCAAAGTGGTGATGCAGAGATGCCATTGTCAACTTTCTTTGTGTGGTTTTCCAGGATCCTCGACAAACAGTCTTGCAACGTGTCCTGAGCCCCTCCCGCAATCCACCTTGCAGGTTCAGGCCAACAACAGTAACAACAAGAAAGGGACCTTCACAGACGACCTTCACAAGCTGGTTGATCAGTGGACAAGCAAAACTGTTGGAGCTGCACAGACAAAACCTTCTTTAAACCAACTGAAGCAGAACCAAAAAAGGCAAGACATGGAGCCAAAGGCTAATCCCATGCAAACACAGAATGAGACATGTGGAGTAAGTGGCACTCCTTGAAGAACGTACCTTTTGCTATGTGTCTGACAGCCTTTGCAGAACTCAGATTTGGAGGAGGACATAGACTAAAATTACTTCAGATAGATGCTTCCTATAAATGTCCATCTCTTTTCTTTAAGTACTAAAACCAGATTTTTTAAAAATTGTTTTTTGGAATAACCTTGAGGGATATATATATATTTTAAAAATATATATATATTTAAATTGCAAACTGCTTATTTAACAGCGATATGCAGCAATACTCATACTGTTAACTATGTGTTGCTCAACTGAAGTTTTAACTCTTCCTAAAGCTTTTTTTAATACTTATCTTCCCCAGGGCAGAACCGTTGTGGGCTGGAGGTCTGGTGGTAGTGAGCCTTTGTTTTAGTGGGAGTGGAGTGAGTAGAGTGCTGAGGCGGGGCAGCTCGATGTGTTTGACTGGTGCTCGTTGTACTGGGCATCTCTGGGGCTCTGCCTCATGAAAATACCATCTTCAGCAATGCTGTGAGAGTAAACTAAACAAAATGGAAATTGGAAACACCCCCATTCAGCCCCTTTTATTCTCAGTAGCAGGAAGAAACCATTGCAGCCTGTGTTTGTGTCTGTGTTCGGTGCCTGTTTTCATGGGTGAGGGATGGGACAGCGCCAGGCACAAAAATGAATGAAGTTATATCCAGAATCCCAGTCTACCATTTTGTCCCACCCTGGTCTGGGTTTCCAGACCTCTTCCTCCTCCTCATGGTCAGGTGATTCTTTGACTAACAATTTTTGTTGGATTAATTTTTTTTGGAAGAGTGAAGATTGAGCCAAAGTAGAGGAAAACAAATGAATTTGAAAAGCAAATAAATAGTGAAAACAAAACCAATGAGGGACTGCTTTGTTATCCCTTAAAAACAGGATAACTGTTTACTATCCAAGGTCTGGATAGTAAAGCATTGCCTTTTTGGGATGTTGAAGGAAAAACAAGCTTGTCTGCAGCAGTGGTAGCTCTGTAGCTATTTGTGTGGTGAGACAAGTGATGGCAGGAACCGCCCTAGGGCCTCTACTTTGGTACCTGCTGGTTTTGGAGCTCAGGGGCTCACTGGTGGCACAGGGAAAAGAATTTGTGCAAATTTATTGAGCAATGTTATGTAAATGAAAATGGAGAGTAAATAATCCTCCTGTGCAGTGATGGTTTAACCAGTCCATCTGCCCATCCTGGAGTAACAGCAGTGTCTACTGAAGACCCTATTAGTTCTCCCAAAATAAAGCAAGTCCTAGTAAATACAAATTGAAGATTTCTAGGAAGTCATGGTGAGGGCCCAAATTTTGCTCTGTTAAGTCACTTCTTACTCTCAATTGATGTGCTTTTTGCAGCTTGTTCTCTTTCCCCCGAGACTCCTGCAGTAGTTTGAAGTGTTCAGTGGGGGTGTTCTGCTCACTTGTAACTCAGAGGGATTGAAGTTTCCCTGCTCTTCATTTCACATTATTCCTCGTCCCTAGGAAGGGTAAGTCAGCTGGAGGCCCTGCCAGCCCCACACCACCTCCCCCAGGGTGGCTTTAAAGACCTTGCAGGGATGTGTGGGCTGTGGGAGATGCCAAGGTAGATGGCAGAGCTTCCTAGCATGGCTGTTGTTGAGGTATTTTGGCCATCGAGATGACAGTGATTTGGCCATCAGAGATGACAGAAAACAGGGCAAGGGATATGATTTAAAAGAATTCTACAACAGCACAAGGGCTGTTTTGGGAACTGAGCGTCATTCTGATGGTTGTATCTTCTGTAATTCACCCTGAAGGGAAAATTGCAGTTGAGGGAGGAGAGGGCTTCATGATGTTGGGAGAAAAACAACCAGAAGAGGAGGAAGGAAATTATGTGAAAGGATGTGGCTTGGACAGCCAGACAAGTGATCTGTAGCATCAGTTCATGGAGTGATGAGTTACATGGGAGATGTTGTACCTGCACTGAATCACTGTTGAGTCCTACTCCTCAAGTGGTATTGAAAAGACAAAAATAACTCAGGAAATCACATGAAGGTTGGAAAAAATAACTTTCTAACAGGGAACATATAAAGCTCAGATTGAGCTTCTTCAGTCCATCTGTTAACACCATTTTTTCATCGTCTTTTTGATCAAATACAAAAATGCCTTCGCAAGAAAAGAATAAAAGAACACTAAACAGATTTCCAGTCCATCAGAGATAGTTATAATAAGGTTTTATGTTGGAAATAAAGGCTAGATAAATAGGAAATGTGGTGTTTCTTATCGCTGTCTTTCTTGACTAGAACAAACTAGCAAGAAACTCTTAGGGCAGGTTGTCTCATATCTTCAAACTAGGTGTTTTGTTTTTGGAGATGCTGTTGTTGGTCCCATGCAGTGATCAGAAATGAGGGTTGGGAGGGAGGCAGCATTCATACCTTCACTTCTATGTTTTCTCTAGAGTTTATTGGCCAGGGAGATGTTTTCTTGAAGAGTTTTTAAACGGGAGTAGGAGTGATAAGAGTTGTCCCATGGTGCTCTGCTGGTTTGAGATCCCCTGGAACTGGCACCACACAGAGGCCACGCAGGACATGAGCATCCTCCCAGGGTGAAAGTCAAGGGCTGATGTTATACAGGGTATGACAAAGGTGGCATCAAACCAAGTGGCCCCTCTCTACTCTGTCTTATTATTTTATATTTTTTTCAGTCTCTTAAGCCAAAGGAAAATCTCAGCAAATCCTTATTGGTTAGGAGTCAAGTTACTTTATTTATTTTGTTAGTTTTTTATTTTCTCTTACTCTCCACCCATTGTTATTAATGTGCAGGGTAGTTGTGTGGTCAGTTTCAAGTCTTCTCTGGAAACAGAGGACTAATTTTCCTGAGTTATATTTTCTTGAGATGCTTCTACCGCCATCAGCAAATTGTTTCCCATGTGAATACAGTATCTTATTGGTACCTTTTTTTACGTAAGTGCAGGCTACTCTTTAAGGTTGGAAATCAACTCAAGAGAAATTGGTGGTATGTTTAAGAGTTAGTGGTGTTTTTTTCTTCCTCTTTATCAACAGAAGTGTAGAAAGCAATAAAATAATCAGGATGGAAAGGAATATTTTAAATTCTGCTTTGTTTGCCTGTTGGTTTGGCTGCAAATCTGGTTGATACGTATTAGAAGTTTGGGGGGGAACCTTCAGGCAACCAGTTTTGTCACAGGTGCCCTGAAATGTTCCTTTTCAAGTGTTTTATTTAAACATGGACATACACGTGGATTCTCATCACCAGTAATTCGAAATGTAATTGGAGATATTAGGAAGCACTGAAGTCAAACTGCCTGATAATAGTAATTTCTCTTGTGCTCATCTGTGTTGAAGATATGATGAAATTATCAGTTTTTATAGGTAATTGTGGTTACCACCATTCAAGGAATACTCCTGGGAGCACAAGGTGCCTTGTGTGTAAAACATACTGAATATTGTGTAGTTACAGATATTATTTGAAGATGCCTGGGAATAAAGGCCTTGCCAAAAAGATGTTTTCTATTCTTCATGCTCTTGCATATCTCCATTGGTTTTGAAGAAATAACTGTTACCCAAAAAAAGCTGTAAACATGTTCCAAGTCTCTAAGAAGGTGGTTTCTGTGAGGCATGCAGGTCTGTGTCAGTCGGTGACGTGCGCTGGGGTTTGGGCACCATGAGCAATAGCCACACATCTGTCTGCATGTTGTACGTGGGGGTTTAGGGGGCTGGCTGCAGGGCAGCAGGCTTTGTGCTGAGAGCCACAGGCATGGAAATGGAGCCAAAGGACCAGTAACACCTTTTACTGTGTCTTCTGTCTCCGTTGGATCTGAAGATTAGTAAAAAATAGGATTAGTCTGTGATTGAATCCATTCAGTGCTGCCTTCTTGGTCTGAATGTCAGAACTGCTTTCCAGGAGCCTGGAGGGGCTCAAACACCAGTCTTCAGCAGCGCTGGATAACTTGGAGTTGTGGGGAGACTGGAAAAAGGTGATAAAAAGAGATGTATTGGCATCCTTGCCCTGCTGGTGTTGGCTGTCATCCAGGCAGTTTTGTTTCATTGGTTTTTGGAGAGTGGTTTTTACTGTTTTCAGTACCACTGGTAATGTAGCCATCAAAATGCAGCTGGAAGAAAAATGATCCAAATCCTGCATTTTTAAAATTAGGTGTGATAGGTATGGGCAACTTCCCCAGCAGAATTACCTGGGTTCATCGGTTCTAAATATTTATGATTTTCATAATCAAACACAACTTTCATGGTACTGGAGCTATCGATATTGCTAAAGTGGCACTACAGAGCTTGCTTGGTGAGGCATGATGGCAAGGTAGAGAATTAAAGAAAAAAGTCCAAAGAGCAGAATTTTTGTCTGAGCTACCATAGCCTTTGCCCAGTGGAGTTTGTTTCATTTTTACATATGTTTTTGTGTATCTTCTTCTTTGTGTGTATATTATTCATGCTTTCTAAATGAGGATGTATGATTATTTGGGGGAACAGGAATAAATGGAGGCAAGGGAAAAACTGGCAGCAAAAAGCAGGCACTTGGGGAGGCAGGAGCAAGAGGTGGTCTGACCCAGCAGGGACTTGTACAAGCCCTCAGGGCAGAGGTGTGTTAGGGTAGGGCGAAGTTGGCAAGTGAAGGAGTGGAGGTATGAAAGCTGAGGTGCCAGTATAGGAGTTCCTTAAGTAAGTGTATTTCTTCACCAGAGGAAGCTAACAGAGATACAGAGGGAAATAAATGGGGGGTGGATTTCACTTCCTTCCCATATAATGCAGGATACATTTTAAGATGTCAACCCAGTCTCCCTTCCAAAAAAAAAAAACCCAAATACCCTATTAAGTATCTCTAGCAGACAGAGTGTTTTACATGGTGATGACAGAGATAAATGTTGCTGTGTGTTTGTTAAAATCATTACATTTGAGACTGGGTCTACCTTCTCAGCCTGCTGAAAGCCAGGCCAGCTGGCTCTACTGGGATTTGGACAGGCAGCAGAACACAGAAGTAAATGAATGTTGTAATATCAAAAATGAAGTAATGCTATCCATGGTTGGCTAAGTCGTGTACTCAATCTCATTCCTCATAGCTAGTGTTGCATCATCTGAACTTCTGAATTAAGACGGGAAAAGACCACTTCTGCTTTCCCCTCCTGCAGGAGGATTAGGGTATTTTAAATAAACCCTCCCTGTGTTGCTGCAGGCTGTGGTGATGAAGACCTTTCGTTTTTCAGTCATCACTAAACATTGAGCTGGGTACTGGAGTCTGACATTGTACAACTTGTTTTCAATTTCCAAGACAACTTAATAGTAGAATCACAGAATGTGTGGGGTTGGAAGGGACCTTTAAAGGTCATTTAGTCCAGCCCCCCTGCAGTGTACAGGGACCTTTTTAACTAGATCAGGTTGCTCAGAGCCTTGTAAAGCCTGACCTTGAATGTTTCCAGGGATGGGGCCTCCACCACCTCTCTGGGCAACCTGTTCCAGTGCTTCACCACCCTCATAGTAAAGAACTTCTTCCTGATATCCAATCTAAATCTACCCTGTTATAGTTTAACACCATTGCCCCTTGTCCTATCACTACACAGTCTTGCAAACAGTCCCTCCCCAGCTTTCCTGTAGCCCCTTCAGGCACTGGAAGGCTGCTATAAGGTCTCCCTGGAGTCTTCTCCTCTCCAGGCTGAACAACCCCAGCTCTCTCAGCCTGTCTTCATAGGAGAGCTGCTCCAGCCCTCAGGTCATTTTTGTGGCCCTTCTCTGTACTTGTTCCAACAGGTCCATGTCCCTCTTGTGTTGAGGGCTCCAGAACTGGACACAATACTCCAGGTGGGCTCTTATGAGAGCGGAGCAAAGGGGGAGAATCACCTCCCGCTAAGTAATTTGAACCTGTATCTCCAAGCTGTGGGTGGAATTTCAAAGCCCTGAAGATACTCTGGAAGCTGAAGACTTGTCAGCACTGGAATATTGTGTGCTGTGGTTGGTATACATTTTGGACTCAACAGCTTGTGCCTTATAAAAATGAGGTCACAGCCAAGAAGAGAAGAGCTTCAGGAAACAAATTAGTCCTTTCAGCACAGAGCTGGCCAGCTCGTAAGGGACAAGAGAGTTTATGGGTTCACAGCATCACTTGTGAGCTTCAGCCCCCCCAGCAGGGCTTGTGCTCAGGGTCGAAATACCCTTACCATTGATGAGGCACCCAGTCATGCCACACATCTCAGGGGCTTCCTTCAGTGTACCTCCATTAAAACACCAGCCTGACTGATGGAAGTGCAGAGCTAGTTCTGTTCATAGCCATGACATTGACTCCAGCATGGGTACACACCTTGTCCATCTGCTTCCCTTTGAATTTTATTAACAAAGTGACTTGGAGTCTCATGGCTGTCCTAGAGCTGAGAAAGCCATGTGTTGTTTTGAGGACTATTCTGGTGCACATTGGTTTTGATGTTTCAGTCTGTATCTATATGCAGGAAGACATGGGTTGTTTCAGCCTCCATTAGTCATCATAGCTGGTTAAAAACCAGTCAACCAACTTGTCATAGCTGGTTAAAAACAAAAAAGTCAGGAAGCACAAACTGGGTAGACATCAATTTCTCAGCATTTTAAAAGAGCTGAAAAGAACCTTTTCAAGTTCCCATTTGTGAACAGGACAGCTTGCTAAAATGTCATCTGACATTGTCAATGCTGCCGTATAATCTATGGCCTACATAAGAAATGATATACTTGGGTTAGGTATGTTTGCAGGTATCCGTTGTCATCCCCTCCCCCCTGCCTGGTTGGGTGGAAACCATTGTGTCAAGGACGTTAAAACATGGGTCTAGTAATAGGTTAAAGAAGTCTTCAGGTCTTAAAAGCTTGTCCTCAGTTCGTTTATTGTTCTTTGGTTTCTACCGTTAATTTTGGTGGATATTTATACATTAATGATGTTAAATTAATTATACCAAAGGAACTCTTTATCTTTGTTTGGTGCTCACCATCAGATGCATTTCAAGTTAGAGATTGAGACAGTGAAGTAAAGAAGGATATCAGATATTGCTGTATTTTTCTAAAATTGGCTTCAGAGCACGGATTAATGCCCCAAAGCAGTAAATCCCAGAGTGACACTGCCATTTCTATTTTTAATTGAGAAGAGATACTAAAATCAGAAACATGGAATAAGTGCTCCACTCAGTCCTATACATGTATTCATTTTTTCTGCTGAAATTTTACCTTCATGCTGATTTTATCAAATTAATGTGGAATAGCGAATTAACGGGAGATGCCCAGACTTAAAGAATATAATTTTTTTCTTATGCTGTGGATAGATCCCGATTTGGTGGGAACTACAGGAAGGAGTTGTAAATTCTGTAAAATTAAAAATGTAACACAATGCTGCAAACCCCATCTGGGCAGCACTGCGTGTGATGGAGCGTATGATTTGGTAATCTTCACCATCCAATTATTGAGGAAGGAGAGATTTCTGTGTCCCTTGCATGAAAAACTGCATAATTGAAGTGGATGTTAATAGAATTTTAGATAAAGAGCTGGCAGTGGGTCCAGCAGCCCCAAGGCCGGAGCAGCCCCCACGCTGTCCTTGCTGCTCTGCCTCAACTCAGCCACCACCACTGCTGTGGAAAATCTCTTTTTAGTGCTACAATTTTTAAAATCTAGGGATAGCTGTAAGAATGTGGGGCTTTGCAGGATTTGGGGGTTTTACAAGATCTTTTCTTTTGCAAGATTTATGGGTGTTTTTTGCAGGATCACCTCCCATCCCTGAAGGTTTGGGGTTATTTTTTGCAAGATTTTGTTTTGGGCTTTTTTGCAAGATTTGGGGTGGGTTTTTTTCATGGAATCATAGAGTTGTTTTGATTGGAAAAGACCTTTAAGATCATCAAGTCCAACTGGTATCGTAGCACTGGCAAGTCCACCACTAAACCATGTCCCTAAATTTTTTTTGCAAGATTTGGGTTTTTTAATGACTTGCTTTAATTTTGTATTTAGTTTTAATTTATCTACTTTTATGCCCAAGACCAAGGATAAAGGATACTTGGGTGCCATTGGACAGCTGAGGTTTTTAATAGCGTTATGTGTGGCGTCCAGTTCTCATCTCTTCAGCAATGCCTCCTGCCTCCATAAATAGTAAGATGATATTCAGACAGCTTCCCCTTCTCCACTAGCAACCTTTGTTATTAATTTCCAATTTTCTTTGTCTTTTAATAAAGAAAGAAAAAAATAGACATTAAAAAAATAATCAAAAGCCATCCCCAAGTGCCAGAGGAGGCAGTCCCGGTCCTGGCACGGATGGGCGTGTCAACACGGCAGGCAGGGAACGAGGAGCTAACCGCCACGCTTTTTGTATTTTTCTCTCCGTAGGTTAATTCGGTAAGAAGGGGACTGGGGACAAAGTGCGTTGTCCCAGCGCCTCGCCCCGTGCCTGCTGCACGAGCTGCTGGAGCGTCGCCATCCCTGCCAGTGCCCCGGCCTGCCCTGGGCGCAGTGCCACCCTACGTGATGCCCCTCTGTCCGTATGGGGGGGTTGTCCCCATGCCCGCTTACGGGGTGCGTTGGCCGGGGCCGGCCGCGCAGCCCCGGTTCCTGGGCGGTGCCGGCATAGCCCGCTTCTCGCCTCTGGGCAGCACCTGCCTGCGGCTGTACCCAGTGCCCCTGCAGCCCCCCGCTGCATCCGCCCACGGCGGGGGCCGGTTGCCATGCCGTAGGTAACCACGCTGGCTGGTCGGTGGATGCCGTGGGTGTGGGGTGAGGCAGGGGCACAAGTGGCCATCCACCACATCCAGCGCTTGCTGCGGCATGGGCTCACCAGAGAGTTTGCTTGTCCTGGCAATATTTGCTTGTCTTTCATCGCTGAAGACACTTTATTCTGTTGCGTTCTGGTGTTTTACACTTAGTCAATGTACTTGAATTGATTACTAGAAAATTGTACTAACCCTGCAGGAGTACAGTGCCTTGAAATTCAGCTTTTCAGTTCAAGCTGGAAAAAGATGTAAAATTATTTGAAAGGTGTATTTTATTTACAGTCTGCTTGTGAGTTGACGTTCTTTTTATTTGCATAGATATTGAAGGTTTACAGTCGATGGTCTTCATTACTCTCATTCTGCTGTAAATGCTTTTATTTTAATTCATGGGTTGAATTCTCATTTCTGAAGCTTTTGAAAAAATAATAATTGTGCGGTGAGGTTTGTTTGAGATGCTGATCAAAAATTGTTTGTGTTTGTACAAGGAGTCGTGAAATGCACATTTTAAAATAGGAGCATTTTCAGGGTGGTCTGAGTAAGTTGTACCTAAAGGACAGGCAATAGCTTCGGGCAGTGCTATTCATTCCTTTCCCCAGTCTTTGGTAAAGTTGTTGTACACAGCAACGTATTTCTCTAACAGGCAGGCAAATACTGTTTTCCTCTAGATCAGCAGGAAAGCAGATTACATTTCTTTTGTCATTTCGTTAAATTACAAATTCATACATGTTTCGTAAGTGAAAAAAATCCAGCTGCAGTGGCTGTTGGAGTACATGTCTCCAGGCTGGTGTAAGAGCCGTGTAAGTACAGCGCCTGTGAGTACGTGAGGTGGGGAAGGGTGTTCTGCCACGGACACGCTCCCTCGGAATGAAAGCGTGAAGGGATTTGTTTTCATATCTGATACTTCAGTTTTGGAGCCTCACTTTTGTTTGAAAACTTCTTTCTTTATTTATTCTATTGATCAGTTGTCATGAAGTTTGCGCTCTAGGCGGCGTGGACACCTCTCATCTGTCTGAAAGTTGCTTTTTTGCCCCTTCTGCTGCGCACTGAGCCTCCGCCTGCGCCTCTTGGCCCAAAGGCACCGGAGGAGCCGCAGCCGCCACGTGCCGATGGTAAGTCTGGTGACACAGGGGAGCGGGGACCCCGCCTGGCGCCGCCTCGGGGAGCACCTCACGCTGTGTCTCCGCTGCGATGGCATTTTACACTGTCTGCTGGAGGGCAGAAGTGTCCTGTGCTGCCAAGCTGTGAATTGTATAGCTCTATTGTACTTTGAGCATTCGATCTGTCTGAATTATTTTGTTTGTACCCTTTGAATATATTATTCCATCAATTCAGTTAGAATTGAATTTTATAGACAATTATGCAGAGTCTTCTGCCTGGGCAAAATACTTACTGTAGTAGGAGATTTCTGTTCTCTGTAACATGTATCTTTAATTTATTTGGGTTTTTAGATTCATGTCTGTATGCTTCATGAGCAAACTTGGAAAATATGTTCTCACACCAGTTTTCCTTTGGCTTGCACTGAATCTTACAGTTTATGTCACTATTGCCTGTTGTATAGCCCATCCCTTGTATACTGACAAAGTCAGTGGCACTAAAAACCCCAAAAAATTGTATAGATTAAAAAGAAGAAAAATAAACATTTTGTGCTTGAAAATTGTGTGAAAAACCCAGTGTTCTTCTAAAACATAGAATTGTGTCAATTCCCAGCTGTTCCGGGTAACTCTACATTTGTTTTCCAGACTATTATTTCTTGACTCATGTAGAAGGAGCAGATGTGATGCCTCCGCTCGTTCCCAGGTTCTGCCCATAACTGGCATGGTTCACCTCTTGGCTGCTGTAGAAGTGACACGGTGCTCCAGAAGTTACATAGTGCCACCTTGCAGGTCACATTGCCTGAAATCCTCTGCCAGCTGCAGCATTTCTAGCATTGTGCTGCTGTGAAGCAGAGCAGAATGGGACATGAAGTGGGTTCCTTTGAGCAGATGGTACCTTCAGTATTGCTGGTGGTGCCCATGAGGATGTGTTTGGTAGGTGATGAAAGAGGAACTTGGACTGTCCCTCCAGCACTGAAAAGCAGTAGGGAAGCCCTTTCCCCTTGATCCTGGCATCATTTAAATGTGAGGAAGCAAAGATACAAAATTTGGCCTCCATGCCAGCACCCTCTTGGAAATCACTGTTATTAGTGTAGGAGAACTTAAGAAGGGGCCTGCAGGAAGGGTTTGATGCTCCTGCTTCTACGTTCCTGCGTATGCGTGTGCTGCGCCCGATGGGCAGCGGGGGAGCCCTCCTGTCCCAGGCTGTGCTGCATGTGCTGTGTGTGCCCATGCTGGGTGGGCAGCCCAGGAGAGCCAGGCTTACACGCAGCTATTGCATCTTGAGCTGGTCTTGGTCTCTGAGGTTGATGTTTGCATCTTGGTATCCATTATTTTAATTTTCTGATAGCTGTGTTGGCTGCATTTTTTCTGACTGTTAACTTTAAGCTATGTTTTGTTACCCTCCATTGTGCCGATCATGTCAGAGCATGCTGGGAGCCTTGGTGGCAATTAAGCAAGTGACATGAGATTAAATAAATAGGACAACTTATTGAGCAAAGGGTGAGCAAAGGAGCGAGAGGGACCCAAGGGGTCCGTGCTGCACCACAGGAGGTGGTGGGTCTCTACCCTGAAAGACACTCCCCTGCAGATCCCAGAACTGAATTAGTTTTATTCCTGACTCTGAATATTGCTTTGATGTGCAGCAAGTAGGGGTCAAACCAGCTGGATAGCATTCCTCACCTCGCTGGTTGCAGACCTGCAGCCATGTCTGTAGCTCTGCCATCTCCTGACCTTCCCAGCATCACTCTGCAAGGACTTGTGTGAAGCCAGTATGGATCTGATCCTCAGCTTTAAATACAAGGTTCTGATGGGGAAGTTCACAGATCCCCCACTTTTCAATCTTTTAGAAGTTTTTCTTTTATTGAAATGATGTTTTGAACTGTCAAGTTGCACACCCAGTAGTTTGGAAGTGCCAAATTAAGTTTGCCCATCTAGCCTTCATTTGGCTTCCTGATTGCCATACGCCGTGGGGGAGGATCCAAGTGCTTAATCATATCCTGCTTTCCCACCCCATCCCTGGCTCACATGGAGCAGGGCTGGGCAGGAGAGCTGCTGGCAAAGTGGGGAGCAGGAGATGGTGAGGAGAAACATTTGAGCAGCTTAAGGCTCTTCTGCAAACCCTGGTTCAAACTCTCTGACATGGATTTTTTTTTTTTACGATGTAGAATTGTCCCTTGCAGTTTCTTTATGTGTTAAACTCTGGTCTTTATTCCACAACTTTAAAGAGGAAATATTACTTAACTGCTACTTTACACCTGTGTCCAAAGTGCTCCCTTTTTGCTCTCTACTGTGTAAGTTTACTTTTCTTGCAAGTATTTGACATTGGCTGGTATCAAAGACAAGATGAGGTTTTGAATGGGCCAGGTGTGGCAGTCTCTTTGCTCCTACAGAGAGATTCATGTTCAGGAGCAGGGCACTCTCATGCTAAATGAAATAAACTTATTTCATTTCTGAAATAAACTTCTCAATCAAGATGAAGGTTTTGCCATTTGGTATTTGTGGAGGGAAATCTCTAATACTTCAGAATCAGTCGTTAGTTTAACTTGGCTTTGTCAATAGTTGCTGTTTCCCCTCAAGCATTGCTTTTGTGGTCCCCGTGCACTATTTTCAATTCTGAGAACATTCAGAATTTTTCCAACCAAGCCCCATGTTGGCTTGGTAGGGCCGTGTCAGTATTGTTCAGTTAGTGCATGTTTGAGCTGCAAGAACATGGGTCCTCCTACATTCTTTGGGAGTTCGCTTTGGAGAGTTGTAGTCACAAGTCTCTGTTCTGAAATAATTTTACTTCAGCATGGTTTGCCCTGGGTCCCCCCTAACAGAGCAAAGGGTTCAAGTCTTTTTGAGTAAGACCAATGTCTTGAATGTTCGCTAATATGGCAAAAGTCTGTGTAGTTTTCTGCCTTTCTGCCAACCAGCCCCCACCTGAGCTTTCAATAGATGCTGTTGAAGGTGTTGGCTTGGAGACAGAAGTCACAGCTGAAATACGTAATGACTGTTGAATACCTTAGTGAGGTTTCCTTGCATTCTCTGGTTCCTTGCTGGCCCTTCTCAGCCCCTGACTTCTGGTGCTGTTTGTGGAGGAGGATAGCAGTGCTGGAGGGGTGTGTGCTTGCTGAACATGGGCAAGTTCGCTCTGCAGAGTACACAAGCAGGGTTCATGCACTCTTTGCTGTCACTGACAGATTAATATCTTGCTATGGGATTGAATTATAAAATAGCAAAACCATAATGGCATGGAATTCCTTGCTATATTACTGATGATTAATTGAATCCTTGAGATGCACTTCTTTGATCTGTGGTGTTGAGCTGTGGTTGGCTGGTGCTCAGATGGGCTGAGCTTCAGTTGAGCATTTGGGCAAGCTTTCTGCTGTGCTGATCCTTGTGGTGTTTCTTCTAAAGGAACCTGGTAAACACAATTATTTTCCTGTCTATATACTCCTGAAGTGAAGCATTGATGAGATGGGAATTGTGTTGGGAGTGAAACATGTTGGTGACTTTAGCCTGGGTGATACTTGCTCTTTGGTGGGTCTGTTTGTGGAGCTGTCCTGGCAGATGCAGCCCTGACCATGCTGGTTCTTCTATTAACACAGATAAGCTCCAGAAGTGCAACATAATGAAATGGAATTTAGAAGCTGTCAGGTTACAAATTCTGTGTTATGAAATAATTTGTTGCTTGGAGGGATTTGGATGCTGACCTTAGCTGTGTCAGTAAATAGATGACTTGTCACTGATTCATCTGAGTGTCAAGCTTGTACCAGGAGCCAGCAACTTCTGTAAATTCTGTGGTCCTTTCTGCTTTTTGTTTGCATAGTGATAGATTTAGTGTACTATCAAGGTTGCTGCTATATACACTTGGATCTGTAATTGACCATAAAACTTCTCCCTTGAAATAACTTTTACCTGAAGAGTTTTGAGGCTGCATAATTCAGGCAAAGCCTCATTAAGCTTTAGATTTTGCTTGAGAAGTGTGGAGGAGCTATGCACGGGAGACAAGCTACTGTTTTGATGAAGTATCTGCTGTAACAGTGAAATTCTTGTGGCAAATTCTTGGTTCTTCAAAGTCTGGTGAGCAAGTGAGGCTTGGATTAATTTCTTTTGATGTAGTGCCACTGGGTGGATTCACAGCGTATGCTTAGTGTGTTGTGGTATTCACACATTACCAAGGCAGAAGGAAAAGTTAGCGGGTTTTTTTTTTTTATTGTTTTCCCTCAGAAGGAGAAGTTCCTCTCACATTCCTAAGGCACCACTGAGTGCAGCAATGTCACCATTGCTCTTGGGGAGCTTCTGGTGAGAGGATGGGCATGGGGAGAGCCTCCTCAGCCACTCTTCTGGGGACACTTTGTCTGTTGTAGCTTTTTTGAGATATTCAGGTCAATTACTTTGCAAATAAGATAAAAACTTCCTCAGCATTCAGGTTTTGTTTATCATGCTGGATACACTGTATCTAATGTCATTCTCACTGCTAGTCAGCCTCTACAAGATGTGCAGTCACTGCCTTCTTCCCATAGCTCTCCTCAACGCTGAAAAAATTGGGAGTATAACTTGAGTTCACTGATGTCTTCAATGCTGCAGCCCTTTCAGTCTTTGATTGAAAGCTCAGATGGACTTTGGAATAAGAAGTCAAGAGGTTGTCCTTGAGACATGGGCTATCTACGAGGGTTTGTGCAAAGACAAGCACCTGGAGACCGTGCCCTGGTCCTGGCTGTATGGCTGAGCTAGGGGTACCAGGGTCACTGTTGCCTTAAGGCTTTTCCCCATTACCTGCAGAATAGCTAATTTTGCCTTATTTTATTTTCCTGGATGAACTTCTGTGCCAAACTCTGGTTATCAGTAGCGAGCAGATGTTGAGGATAGTGGTGGATTCAGGTGGATCTACAGAATGGATGTGGATCAGAAGCTGGGGGAGGAATTGCGATCGAGACGTGATTTCACATCCCTTAAAAGCAATTCTCCGTACAAGCAGGGGCAAAGCAAGAAATACAGGAGGGAGGAAATTGACACCACATGTAATGAAAGCAAAGCCTAAAATGGTGGAGACCCACCAGGAGGAGCTATGCCAAGCAGAGATGACATCTGCTTGCACACTGTGCTTTCCCTGATGTCCCTTGCCCTCCCTGCTCTTCTAAAAGACTCTCTGCATTTCTTCTGAAAGCATCTAGCAACCTGAGTGCTGTATAAACCCATCTGTGCTTGCAGAGCCAAACCAGCCTGCATGGTTCCATGCCGTGGAGTGAAGGGCATTGGTGCATGTCACTGCAAGCGTGTCACCAGCACAGCCATGTGTACTGGTGGGGCATGTCCTGGTGGTGCACATACTGGTGGGGCATGTCCCATGGGATGCGTGGTAGCACCCTGTGTTGCTGCTGCTCCAGCCTGGCACTCTGCTGTCCACACCCTCATTGCATGTTGTCCTGGCACTGTAATTGCAAGCCCTCTGCAGCTCTGTGCCCTCTCGTGTCCAGTGGCCATCTTGCCTGGTCTGCAGAGGGGGATGGAGGCTGCTGGATCCCACCCCCGCCTTGTGTTCTGCCAGCATGGAGCATGGCACCCCTGCTTCCCAGGGAGGGGGATCCTAGCCTTGGCTCCATTTCCATCAGACAAGGGAGACGAGCCTGGGCCATGCTGCTGGGAGCGGGTGTGCAGGCTGTGCCCCCCAGCCCCTCCATCCCTGCCGCAGCCTCCTGCAGTGCCGCAGCCCCCTCCCTCCATGCTCAGGGACAGCCCCACAAACCCGGCCAGGCCTCAGGGGTCTCTGCTGCCATTCTCTACTTTGGCCTCCAGGAGACAAGCTCTGACCCTGCCGGGGTCGAGGCTTTCAGTGGCTCCCCGAGGCACCTGGGCTCTGCCACCAACCCAGCTGTGTTTCTCTTCCCGTGCGACGTGGGTTAGCAGAGTTGCCGTCATGTTACCATGAGGTGTTAATGGAGGATTTCCATTCCTGTTTCCCCAGTGCCCCCCACGGTCAAGGGCTGGTGCACTGGCAGGAGCATCTTCTGCTCACTGTGTGTCCATGGGGTCACGTGGCCCTTTTGGGTTTTGTTTGGCTTTTCCTATATGTGAAATCCATGTATGGATTTTTTTTTTGTAGATTCTGAAAATGAGATCATCAGCGACTGACACGTGGCCCCCTCAGCTCCCGTGCCAAGCGCGAGGCCCTGCCGCAGCTAAGGAGGAGGAAGAGGAAGATGGGAAGTGATTTATCATGTGTGAGAAATTCTGTGCTGTTCTGGTCCATTCAACGCAATTTTGTAACTTCTTTCTAATAATTTTTTTATTTATAGTTGGAAATACAAAAATGTTATGCAAAAAAAAAAAAAATAAAGGAGAATTATTTTGGGGGAAAAGGATTTTGTTCCAAATTGTTCCCTTCTGTTGTGAGCCAGGTTCCCCTGAGCAGCGGCTGGAGAAGAGGGAGGAGGAGGAGGCACTCCTTCAAATACTTTTTGTTTCACGCAATTAATTGTAATTTAAGCAGTTTCCCAAAAGATAAGCCAGGCACGTATATTCAGATTCTTGTACAAGGAAGATAAGTTCCAATTTCATTTAAATTTCTCACAGTCCTTTTGTAGAGATAATACTCTATTTTAAATCCGCTTAAGTCAACTAAAGAAACCTACAGAGCCTTCACCAGCGAGTAAGTTTGTACTTGTCACTTCCCTTTTTACCTCTTTCTTTTTCTTATAGATCGGCCATGTTTTCTTGCCAGAGTTAAATACAGTTCTTGAGTCACTTCTAACTTCAAGTGTAAGACTGAAATCCTTCTACAGACGAGTCAGTAATTGGAGCAATTTTAAAAAGACTTTAAAGTGCCTTCAACGAGCTAGAATTATGTAGTCGGAGTTTTCTTTTCCTTGATTCACTAACGATGGTTTTCAGCTGTCTCCTGGGTTGAGGTGATGTACAAAGTAGTTTGCAGCAATAATCTCATGAGCAGTCATTTATTATAAAGGACTACTCAACTGTTTTTAGAAATACAGTTTTGGCACTGTCCCTGAGGAGCGGGAGAGTGCTGCCTGTGCTGTTACCATTGGGCCCCAAACTCTTCCACCCCTCCTCTGCTGTGCTCTGCACCCAAGGGCCTCAGTCACTTCCCCCTTAGACAATTCAGACCACGATATTTCTGACCTTTTCACTGTCTTGTTTTTGATACCAGAGAAATAGGAATTTCTATTTGCCCCGAAGCCTTTCAGTACCATCCTTTCTTGCAGCTGGAGCCTGGCATTTTGTTTTATTGTTATCTGCCATGTCTGTCTCTTTAAAACCTCAGTTCTAAATAATAAATCTTATTTTGATGCCGTTGTTCCCTACTTCCTTTCCACCTCACATTCTCTTGCCCATCAGTGAGGGTGATGAGAGCGCAGGTGGTTTTGGATATATTGCTGAAGCTCAAGAGCCCTGAAGCAAAGAACCATTCAAACACTTTGTCAATTCAGAGTTCTGAAGCTCCAAGGCCAAAAAAAGAAAATACATATTTTATGTGTGTGTGTTAACTTTGTGCTTCTCTGGGGTGCGTCCTGTCCCATCCCCAGCTAAGGACATGGGACTGATCTCCCATGTGAAGCAGGGGCTAGATAAGGGGTAAAGGCTGTCACTGAATTATTGCTTGTCTTGGGTTTTTCAGCTTGTAGGAGGACCAAACCTGTTTCTCTTTCTAAGGGGTGGGAGAGATGGAGTCCAACCAAGCCTTTCATTTTCTATTTGGGTTACTGTCATCTTTCTCTTGGCCATGAATACACCTTTCCCACCCAACAGCCCTACACACTGACAGCAGCACGCTGGGTGCAGTGACAAGGGTGCCACATCCCTGACGTGCTTCTCCAGGGATGAGCAGCTGTTCCAGCGATCATGGCAACAAAACACTGTGACCTCATCTGAGATTTGTATTCCCTAACAGTTTAAAAGGCTGCCTTCTCCAGGAGAATCCTGGGTCTCCTAGGATCTGGGTCTCCTTCATCTTGGCAGCCTTCATCAGTTTTTCTGATGCCCAACCCTCTTCACTCCTCCTGCAAGGCCCTTGGGCTCTTCTGTGGCCCCAGCTATGGCTACAGGAAGCCAGTGGGCCTGTGTCTCAAGATAAGTACTGTGAAAATAATCTATCAATATTCAGATTAAATATAAGGATTAGTATCAGTATGAAAGATGAGGGGTGGCAATTGTGGCAAGCCCTGGATGGTGGTTGCTCCACACCTCTGCCAAGCCCACCTATCTTTTAGATAATCTCTTCAGCAAAAGGCTGCTTTGTTTTGGGGTGTAGCCCTTTTACTGCTTGCATTGCAGTTTGAAATAAAAGCCCTAAGAGGTGGTAAAGGTCCTGGAGCTCCTCTGGTAAGAACCACTGCCAAGGGTGCTCTGCAGAGGAAGAGCTGGGCTTTGCTGCATTTTCTCCCTACCTGCTGTCTCCATCTCTCTTCCTTGCAGAGCAGTAACAAATGTTTTCTCCTCCTGACATGATGCCAAGCTAACATCATGGCTTAGATTTTAATCAGAAATATTTTCTGATGGCCATAATCAGAAGCCCAAGCATGTGAGCATCACCCTGACAAGGTTTAGCATAGCACATGAGTGAAAAGGAGGAAGAGGAAGATCTGAGCTTTAACTTCGCTCTGAAAAGCAGTGCCTGGTCCCTGCTTCCATCAGGGTGCTGGCACATTTTTCTCCCACAGAGAGTGGACTTCCTTGTTCCAGTTTATATCTGTGTTAAGCTCAGCAGCTGCTGGGGCTGCATGTGGTGGGGACTGGAGACAGGACATGTGAGTGGCCAAGACAGAACCCATGGGTGGCCAGACCAGGACCTGTGGGTGGATGGGACAAAACCCATGATAATGCAGTGTAAGAGTTGTGGTCAATGGGACAGAATCTAGTTAGAGGTCTGTGACTAGGGGAGTCCCTCAAGGGTTGGTACTGGGACCGGTACTATTCAATAGTTTCATCAACAATCTGGATGAGGGAACAGAGTGTACCCTCAGCAAGTTTGCTGATGACACTAAACTGGAAGGAGTGACTGACACACCAGAAGGCTGTGCTGCCATTCAGTGAGACCTAGACAGGCTGGAGAGTTGGGTAGGGAGAAACAATGAAATTCAACAAGGGCAAGTGTAGAGTCTTGCATCTGGGAAAGAACAACCCCATGTGCCAGTACAGGTTGGGGGGCTGACCTGCTGGAGAGCAGTGTAGGAGAAAGGGACCTGGGGTCCTGGTGGACAGGAGGATCACCATGAGCCAGCAATGTGCCAAGAAGGCCAGTGGCATCCTGGGTTGTATTAGAAAGGGTTTGGTTAGTACAGGTCAAGAGAGGTTCTCCTCCCCCTCTATTCTGCCTTGGTGAGGCCGCATCTGGAGTATTGTGTCCAGTTCTGGGCCCCTCAGTTCAAGAAGGTGTCGCGGACTGATATTAAAGGCTATCAGATGTCAGGATGCTTCCGCGGCTTCTCCCCCCCCCCCCCCTCCGCCCCCTTCTCAGCTGGCAGCGGACTGGTTTGTAAATGGGACCGCACACGCGGTCACTGTGGGACTTCACCTTAGAGGGTAGAGCGGAATGCGCCCCCCCCTCCCCGCTTACTAAGACCAATGTTTCACTTACACACTAAGGGGTTTATTAAGGGGTTAAGGGACCAACGGAAGGTTATCTAGGTATATATCAGGGGTTTATGGTATTAGTAAGTGCACTCCCCGCGGAAAGAGGTGCAGGAAGGATTAATGTAAGGAAAGGGTAGGAAGTAAGCTCGGATATTATTTATGTGAGTGTGTGTGTGAGTGTACCCGTGTTACCCCCTTCCGTAGTGAAGGTGTAACCAGCGTCTGGGCGACCAGCAGTGGCAGCGGCGGGACCCCGCGGCGGCGGGGCGTGCCCGGCGGCGACCCCTCCGGTAGGCATAGCACAGCAGTGACGGCAGTCAGACGGGTGGTCTCAGCACAGTAGACACCACGGCAGGCAGGCTCCCCTGGCACCGGCGAGCAGCAGCAGGCAGCGATCCAGACTCTGCTTCAAGCGGCGAGCAGGAGGCGGCGAGTCCCCGGCTCCCCTCCGGGCGGCAGGGGGGGAGACGATTCCCCCGCAGGCGAGCACTGGCTCCCCGCGCGCAGCCGCGGTACCGACGGGTGGCTCGGTGGGTCCAGCGACTCCACTGGCACAGCCCGCCTGCCTTTAGATAACGTTCTGCTTCGGTACGTGGCCAAGTGCCCAGTCTCTCAGAGGGAGCCTGCTATCTGTATTTCTGCCATGGCTGTTTCAGTCTGTCCTTGGCTGCAAGAGGCACTTCGCTGGCTTGAAAGGCATTCCGTTGTGTGTGGGTGAACTAGTCCGTTCCCCACAGAAGGACAGGGAACTACTGGAAAGAGTCCAGCGCAGAGCCACAGAGATGGTTAAGGGAGTGGAACATCTCCCTTATGAGGAAAGGCTGAGGGAGCTGGGTCTCTTAAGCTTGGAGGAGACTGAGGGGCGACCTCATTAATGTTTATAAATACGTTAAGGGTGAGTGTCAGGAGGACGGAGCCAGGCTTTTTTCAGTGATGTCCAGTGATAGGACAAGGGGCAATGAATGGGTGCAAACTAGAACATAGGAGGTTCCACGTAAACATCAGAAAAAACTTTAGTGTGGGGGTGACAGAGCATTGGAACAGGCTGCCCAGAGAGGTTGTGGAGTCTCCTTCTCTGGAGACATTAAAACCCACCTGGACGTGTTCCTGTGTGATGTACTCTAGGTGATCCTGCTCAGGCAGGGCGGTTGGACTAGATGATCTTTCGAGGTCCCTTCCAACCCCTAGGATTCTATGATTCTATGAGTGGCCAGGAGAGGGCCTGTGGGTGGCCAGAACTGGACAGCACCCATCGGTGGCCAGCACTCTCCACCTGCTGGCTGCCAGCAGGCAGCAGTCCTTGTCTCTCCTGTACTGCAGCCCCTTGGGTTTGACCCTTGGGCTGTTGGGGATGGAATTGTTTTCAGCTCCTTTCTTTGACATGCCTGTTGAGTTCTTCACTGAGGTGAAGGGATGGGCTGGCTGTGTGTGTGGCTTGTGCCTGGCTGGAGCAGCAGTGCTGAGCAAGAGGCACCTGAGACAGAAGATTTGAAGATTTCAAGGTTCTGATAATGTCTCCAGCTCCCTTTGTTCACTCGGAGATGCCAGCATCCTCACAGTCTCCTCTGACATCTCATATATATTTGTCATCCTAAAATGATGAACTCTGCTCTGAAGCTATTGTGATGTTCCTGGATGGTGTCACTCCAAACATCACAGTGGAGCTGCCCCTCTGTAGTGCTGCCGTTGGTTTTGCTGCTTGGCTCTGGTTCACAGGAAGCCCAGGAGGGTCCTTTGCTAACGCTACAGCATTTCAGGAAGTCTCTGACTAATGCTGAGCCCTGAAAAATATTCTCCCATGCTACCCGTGAGTCACTGCAGTTCATATGGGCCTGTGCCACCTCCTGAAAAAAAATACCTCTTTAAAAAAACCAACAGCTTCCAGTTTGGGTGCTGAGCACTGTGAAAGCAATCCAGCTCCTTTGGTTTGACTGCGAGCGTGTCTGTAAGAATGGGACTCCTTGGTGTTGGCTGGTTATTCTGAAATTACTTTGCATATAATGTGTTTAAAGAAAAAATAAACAGTTTTTGTAAGCTAGCCATTAACAGCCTAGTTAGGAGGTTTAGAGAGAATTGTACAAGACTAAGATAAAAACCATCTTGTCTTTAGCTAAATTGTAGACCAACTCCTAGATATTGCTGTCCCGAATTCTTCCATCCCAAGATGTGGATGTTAAGCAACTGAAATCTTGGGATAACTTCCAGTAAAGCTGTTCTGGGTTACTGGTACAGGTAGCTTTATATGTTCAACCTATCCTTGGAGATGTCCTCCGTCTGGCCTCGGCTTCAAGATTGTCAGTGATCTGTTAATCCGTGTCTAATCCTCCAGGAAAACCAGTTTGAGTTATCAGCTACCCCTCAGGCTTCTACAACTGCTTGAGGAGTAGCTGGTTAGTAAAGCCTTTGTAAGGCTGCTACCAGGCAGCCCCACCGCTGTGCAAGGGGAGTTATAACTATGCTGGACGTGAGATATTCCTGGCACTTAGCTGAAACAAAGAGATGGCTCCCAACCCTCCCAGCAGCCCAGCTTTGGGGGCTCCCAATCCCCTTCCCCCCCCCCACAATAACCCATGCACATACATTCGCATAACAACTTATGTGCTCTGACAAAGGGATCCATAAGAACAATGAGGCTGATCTGTCACATCCTTCTTAGACCTACTGCAGAGTAAGTCCCCAAGTGTCCCTTGGCTGCAGTATGTTGGGGACAGAGCGGTAGGGGCTGTAGCTGGTCTCTGCTTGGACACACTGAGTGTGATGGTGGTACCTGCACAGCACTGGGCAAAGAAAGGGGAGGTTTTTGGTCTGTGTGTGGTCCAGATTCTGATCCACTCGTTAGCTCCTAAATGGTCCTGTGGGGTGTGAACCCAGGAGCAGATGAGGCTGCAGCTCCAGGGCCACCTGACCTATCAGGATGGCTCTAGTCAGGACCTTGATTGCAGGCAGAGGTGCATCCTGTCATGGGTGGGTCTGGAAAGGGACAACTGGCCACTACCAAGTGGCCACCAGACACTTCCACGCTGCTGAGACAGCTGCAGCTCCACTCTCAGGGTGCAGGATTCTGCACAGGAATTGTGGATGGACAGGGATGCTCAGCTGTATGAGTGTGAGAGATGGACTCTATAATGGCCTTTAATCCAGCGACATTCACTGACCATTCCTGGTGATGCGCCCCCCCGGCACTCGTGGGGAGAGGACAGAGGTACCAGGCGCATGCGCACAGACCCACAGACTACAGCTCCCAGGAGGCACGGCGGGGCCGGAACCAGGAAAGGGAGGAGCAAGAAGGCGCGCGCTCTGCGAATACACACGGATCCAGCCGCCGCGGTGAGCGTACCGCTGCGGAGGCTGCCATGCCGTTACGGCGCTGCTCCCTGTGTTTGTTGGCGTGTGGACGTACCGAACGGACCGTTTGCCTGGAGTCTCAAGGGAAAGGACGTGGATCCCGACCAGGGATTGGCTTCGGCCGTACCCCGGTGGTGAGAATTGCGAACATCTTACTAACATTCCTACAAACATTCCTACATAATATTCACACATACCAGACACTCACTTCTCTTTTCCCATATTCTTCTATTTCCCAAAGGCTCTCTCCAGGCTTTCCCTCTTATCCATGTCTGGGAACGGGAACAGGGGGAAAGGGGAGAGGTTCTCTCTTGTTTTCTGTGTGTGTTGTTATTGGTATATAGATGTAGTGTTGTATAGCTGTTGGTATATGGATATATAGGTGTGGATATAGATATAGAGATAGACCCTGTTGATATCAGACTTGCCAAACCCTCAGTGCCTTTAATAAATCTATTGATTCCTAAGCGTTGTTTGTGAGTGTGACGGGGAGTGCAGCTCTCAATCCCCTGAGGTGGGGGGTGTGAGTCACGGCTTTACCTATCTCGGTCTGCGACAATGAGTCACACCACGTGTAACACAAAAGATTAACCATGAGATGAAGACAACTCAATCAAACATCACATCAGGTCACAGTCCTGAATATCACTTTTTAAAACTGTGTTTTGATGTTCTTTAAGTGTATTGGTTTGACATTACTTTTAGAAAATATAGAATTCCCAACTGGAAGTGACCTTAAAGATCATTCAGTCCCAACCCCCTGCCATGGCCAGGGACACCTCCCACTAGACCAGGCCTTGGAACACTTCCAGGGATGGGGCATTGACAGCCTCCCTGGGCAACCTGTTCCAGTGTCTCACAGCAAAGAATTTCTTCCTGCTATCTCCCCTCTTCCAGTTTAAAACTGTTATCCCTTGTCCTTTCACTCCATACCATTGTCAAAAGTCCCTCCCCAGCTTTCCTGTAGCCCCTTCAAATACTGGAAGGCTGCTACAAGTTCTCCCCAGAGCCTTCTCTTCTCCAGGCTGAACAACCCCAACTATCCCAGCCCTCTGAGCATCTTTGTGGCCGCCTCTGGACTCACTCCAACAGCTCCATGTCCTTCCTGTGTTGAGGGCTCCAGAGCTGTACACAGCGCTCCAGGTGGGGTCTCACCAGACTGGAGTAGAGGGGCAGAACCCCCTCCCTGGCCCTGCTGCCCACGCTTCTTTAGATGCAGCCCAGGACACGGTTGGTTCCTGGGCTGCCAGCGCACATTGCTGGCTCATGTTGAGCTTCTCATCAACCAGCACCCCCAAGTCCTTCTCCTCAGGGCTGTTCTCAATCCCTTCTGCACCCAGCCTGTATTTGTATCTCATATCTCACATTTGATTGAGTTGCTAACTTTTCATGTTACAAATGGTGTGACTCATACACTTGAAAGCCCCTATATGTATGTACACACTCTCCTTGCAAAGATCAGAGCACTGTGATCACAGTCACCGCTCCCTGAGGGTCTGTTCACAGTGCTGAGCAAGCACCAGCTGCCAGTTGGTGGCCAGTTGTCCTTGTGGTGAGTTGGCAGTGTAGAAGTGTCCAGCAGCCAGTTGGCATTCAGTTGGCATTCAGTTGGCAGTAGCCAAAATGTCTGGCCTGCTGGCACAACCCAACACCTCATGCCAAGGGGTTGGGGGAGCTGGAGGAACAAGCAGGGCAGCTGCTGGGACATCGAAGGAGGCAGCTCAGCTCAGCTCAGCCAGCTGCTCTCAGGAGCATGAGCTGCCCCTCAGCCCTGTTCCTCAGGAGGGGCTTTTCATCAGAGAAGATAGCTGTAGGACAAGGGGTAATGGTTTTAAACTGAGAGAGGGGAGATTTAGGTTAGATATTAGGAAGAAATTCTTCACTATAAGGGTGGTGAGGTACTGGAAGAGGTTGCCCAGGAAGGTTGTTGATACCCCATCCCTGGAGGTTTTTAAGGCCAGGCTGGATGAGGTTTTGTGCAACCTGGTCTAATGGTAGGGGTCCCTGCCCATGCAGGGGGTTGGAACTTGATGATCTTTAAGATCCCTTCCAACCTTAACCATTCTATGATTCTATGATTCATCCCAACACTCATCCCAGCCTTCTGCTGAGGACACAGAGCTGGGGATGCTGCGGGCAGCTGGCAAATGGAAGAATGGGGGAAATTACAGAGGAAAATGGGGTGGCCTTGGGCTCTGTGGGGCAAGGACTGTTAAACCAGCATCAAAGTTTATGGAAGAATGCTCCTCTTACTTACCCCTAGCACGGAGGAATTATTATTATTATTGAAAAAATAGGTAAAAACCTTTGATGTATTAGAACACCTGTGTGTTTTTCAGAAAGAAAGGCATTTTAATTTGGCAAAAAGTAGTATTGTTGTGGCAATAAAGGAAATAATTGCAAATATTAAAAATGTAGTTTAGTTTCCTGTAACAGGGGCTTCTGAAGCAGCAAAGTAGTTAAGTAGCTACTGACTGGGGGCAGGGGGGAGGGGGCTGGAATATTGACAAGGTTTCAAATCCCCTCTGGATTTGTACAGTTTCTGTGAGACTTAAGAGCATATTTAAATGGTTTATTTTGTGTCTTTAGTTGCTCGGTGCTTTAGTGCTCTGAGCAGGAGAATTTCTGGAAAGAAAAGGAGGAATAAATTTGCTGTGACACTGATTTGATGCTGGGGAGAGTGTATGAAGATATTTGAGACTGTTAGATGCTTACCAAGGATTCCAGGGCCTGTTAAACATAGTCATGGAAATTGGGAGTCAGTTAAAAATGTCAAACATAGCAAAAGACTTGTCAGAGATTTGCTAATTGCACATGAGGGCTCAGCCAGCCAAGGCTGTTGGACTTGGCTGCTGGAAATGTGGTGAGTGCTCTGTGCATGGAGACTTCTCAGCTTTAAACATTACATTTGGGGGGGTTACTTCAGGGGGTAATGTGGTTTTGTTGTCCTTTTTTTAATCACAGTGTGTACTAGTTTTTAAAAAAAAAACACCCACAAAACGGAGATAGTGAAGCTCAGCATTGCTGCGCCTGCCTGTTGGTCTTCCTGTCCCACACTGTCTGGTGACACTGGAGGCATTGGGGACAGAAGGAGGTGGCAGGGGACTGGGAAGACACCCTTCTCCTGACGTGTCCACCACGTTTGGACAATCTTGGTGGTTTTGCTCTCACTTGTGTGAACAAACAGCCTAAGAATGACCAGCAGTGTTACATTTGCTCTTGCAGTAGGATTCCAGGAACATATTTCCATAATAATTTTTTTCTGATGAGTATTCATCACTGAGATTAATCAAAGTTTGCAGTTAGCAAGGCAGAAGGAACAATATTTCTCATTACTGACCAGCAAAGATAGGAAAGGGGACACACGTCTTGTAGAGTTAAGCACCTGGAGGCTTATATTCATTTTCTGTTAGTCTTTGCTATTTTGTAATGTCTGATTTTATAAAAGCAGACAGGTAAAATTGTTCAAAAGTTACCTGCCTGGCTGGTTCCTCAGTGGGTAAATGTAGTTGCTGGAAACTCAAGACCCAAATACTCAATTTCTGTTTGAATTAACACTATTAGTGGATTTCCTTTGTCCCATTCCAGATAAATTAAAACACCTGGGAGGTGGACGATCCCAGCCTGGGCCCTGGGAAGCAGCACTATCTTGGGGCACGCTCTGCTCCCCATCACTTTTATAATAAGCTCTGAGATGCTTTTTAGTTACCTCCATGGGCCCGGGCATCTTGTCCAGCTGTTGGACAGATGAACTGCTTACATGTCTTTCAGGCAGCACTGTTCATTTCAGTTATTTACCCTTTTTGGGTAAGTGTTGGCTTTGCTGAGGATCTGGTGAGCTCAGGCTGAGGTAACAACCGAGTGTCGACAGGAAGGATGGACCCTCTGGCAGGGCAGCACTGGGACTCCAATGGGTGAGGAGGGGTTTTGGTGGGAGCAACCAGGGGGTGCTGCTCTGAGGGGGTTGCAAACTCATTTCAGAGTCTGTTTCTTCTGGGGGTGTGAGCTGGGGGCAAGGGTTGGGAGCCAGCACGTCATATTTTTCATTGTCCTTTTTAATCAGATCTAGGACAAAATCCTCAGGTGAGAGCAGCAACCCCCTGGGGCAGGCAGGGGCAGGCAGGTGCACCAACCTGTAAATACACAGTTTTCTTAATTTTTTTTAAGAAATAACTGCATTGTATCTGGGCATTGCAAGATACTGCTGTTAGCAACAGTTAGTGAAACAACATGGATGCTGGTGCTGATGCCCAAAACACATTCTACGATATTTATTTTCACAGAGGACTAAACCCTGAGCATTGAAGTCAAGCAACGAGGGCAGGGTGTATTTTTCTGTGTACACTAAATTTCTGATGGGCCCAAGTTAGCTTTCCTGTGGCAGCAGCTCTCTTCTCCCCTTCTTTGTCATGGTGATTCAGTAATGCTTTGCTGTTGTCATGGTTGCAGGGTTACTACTAAAGCCAAAGCAACTGCACAGCCCTTTTATTCATAGTTTCAGTGTATAAACTAATTAAGTAACCTGAAAGCAGCAGTCTATTCCCTGGGCCCTGTTTTTAAAATTCATAGGATCAGATAGACTCAGCTTCTGCAGTCCTAACTACCAAACTAGACTCTGTTTCATCTCCTTAGATGGGTTTTATAAGTTAAGGCCAGGCAACATTCACTAATCATTTAATTGCCCAGAAATATCCTAGCAAAATTGAAAAGGTCTCTGGAAAATCTCTTTTGAGCTGCTAAAATAAAGTGAGGAGCCAGCATGTTTCAGCTGAGCCACGTTCCCTATCGCTGCCTTAGTTGTGGCAGAAACCCAATCACAATGTTTATTTTCTGAGTTCATGAGTTGCTGTGTAAAGGAAAAAAGAAAAATGGTGGCAAAATGATGAGGGGGGGGGTGATTCTGCACAGCTTCTCTGTCCTTCCCCCAGCGCAGGGCCCAGGAGGACAGGAGGGATGGGGAGCAACCACCAGCTGCAGCTGGTGGACACAATATTCTCGGCTGTGAGAAGGTCAGTTGTACAATGACACACAAGCTCATTTTTTATTAAAAATTTAATATAAGCTCAGGGTCTGTGTGTGAGCCCTGAAGGCGATGAGAGGAACCCAGCTGGTTTTGCATGAGATGGGAGTGGGCATTTGCCTTTGCTGGGGAAAGGTTTGAAGATGTAGTGTCCCTAGTTGGTGTCCTGTTCACTCATCAGCTGCTGCTCTGCCCTTGGCAATTGTCCTGCTCTGCTGTGGACAAGGGGGGATTTAAGGAGAAATTGAAGCAAAGTGCAAACCTATTTCCTCCTAAATTTATCTGCCCCTTAGCTTTCCCTGGGTACATCCCCAGGAGGACGTGCTTGTGGTGGCATCCACTGGCCAGGAGCATGGTGCTGTGGGGGCCAGCCCCTCGTGGGAGGATTTGGGAGATGCTCCTGGCCCCTTGGGTGGCTGGACTGAGGACGTAAGTGCTGATCAGCCCACCTCAAGGTACAAGAGGTGCTTGAATTTATTCCTCAGCTCCACATAGAGCTGTTGGCCGCAGGCACAGCAGCATCCCTTGGTCCCCCACGTGTGCCACCGCTGTGGAGAGGAGTGGTGGGAGGGTCCAGCAGCTTTGGGTGCCCAGGATGGGCCTGGCAGCTCTGGGCTCTGCTGCTCCAAGAGGGGGTTGGGTACAGGGCTCCTGAGGAGCTGCCCCTCCTTGAGACAACAGGACCAAGGGGTCTCCTGGGGACCACGGAACTTCCCTTTTTCACGCAAGATGAAAACTCCCAAGTTCTCATTCAAACTGACCCCGCAGAGAAGTTTCTCTCTGCTGCTGGTGGTCCATCCATGTTCTCTGCCTTCTTGGGGTGTGGGTGCAGCAAAACCTCAGCTGACATGCCAGGGCTGGGGGATTCAATGGCAAGATCTCAGTGCCAGGGCTCCTACCACCAGCCTGTCATTCTTCAGTCCCCTTTTTCATTGAAGCTCCAAGTAACTGCCCAGCAGCGTCCCGGGAGCACCCTGGGGGGTGAAGAGGAGCAGGGGCTGATCTGCCTGTGGGGCCCAGCCAAGAGCCACTCGCATTGGCTGTGGGGCCCGTGGAGGGAGGTTGGTTGGTTGTCGGGTGATTTGATTGCCTGCCAAATAAATAAGGGATCTTGGCGGAGCTTAGGGTGCAGTAATTTGCAATGCCAGCAGAGGCTCCGTCCCCGGCAGCCCGGGACGCGGTGCCATCTGCTGGCCCCGGGAGCGGCTCATCGCTTGCGGGAAGCAAAGGTTGCTGTTGTGCGGGAGCAGGGACATGACTGGGGGGTTGTGGAGGGCTCCCCCGCCTCAACGTGCAGCAGCATCCCCTGCTTTCTGCCCCTTGCTCTCCCTGGCCGAGGCAGGTGCCCGTGGCCCGCAGGGAGCGTAAGGGCTCCAGTATCGCGGCTGGAAGTACCTCATGGTTGTCACCGTGAGCATTGCCCATACCCCTGCCATGGGTGGCTGCTTCCAGGTGCCAATGGCAAGAGGGGTCCATCCTGCTGGACACGGGTCTGGGGTATCCATGAGGCGACGCCAGGGCAGGCTTCCTGAAGGCCAAGGCCAGCAGCTGGAGCAGCACAACTGGATTCATAGGCTCCTAGAATGGTTTGGGTTGGAACAGCCCTTAAAGGTCATCCAGTCCCAACTCCCTGCCATGGGCAGGGACACCTTCCACTAGACAAGGTTGCTCCAAACCCTATTCAACCTGGCCTTGAACGCTGCCAGGGATGGGGCTTCCACAGCTTCTCTGGGCAACCTGGGCCAGTGTCTCACCACCCTCACAGTGAAGAACTTCTTTTTAATATCTCATCTAAATCTCCCCTCTTTAAGCTTAAAACCATAACCCCTTTGTCCAATCTCTCCATGTCCCTGTAAAAAGTCCCTCCTCAGCTTTCCTGTAGCCCTCCCTTGTCAGGTACTGGAAGTTGCTCTAAGGTCTCCACAAAACCTCTTCTTCTGGACTGACCACTTTGACCATGTATATACCATCAGTCAAATCCAGCCCCCTCCACCTGGAACCGGCTGTTTGTGGCAGCCTGGCCGCTGCCACCGCCCACCACCTCAATCGCTGCTTTTGACAGGTCTTAATTTGACAGCTGTTAACGAGGCACAATTCAAGAGGCTTAATTAGTGAACACTGTTAAAAATAATCAAGTTCCCACGTTTTTTTTGGTGTTTGTGTTTTTTTAATGTAGCACAGAAGCGTTTCAGAGCCCTCAGCTCCCTGAGCATCAGGAAGCCCTACCTCACTCCGCAGCGCCGCTGCCTCCCCTGCCAGGAGCAAGGATCCATTTCCTCGCTTGCCCCAGGAGCCGGGAGCAGCCGGCACAGTAAATCAGCCACGTACCTGGGATGGCTTCCTCCTCCATCTGGATGCTCTGTGCTGGGAGATAATCTCCTAAAAGGTAGTTCATATCTTCCAACCACCGAGCTGACTCCTGGTTGCTGGTAGTAAATGCAAATAGTAAATATTTTATCTCTTAATGGGAGAGGTTTTCAATGCTGCCTCTTTGCTCTGAACACACACTTAATTAAGGCAGCCTGATCCAGTGTAACTTCAGCTACAGTCAGTTTTGCAAAGTTTAGCACTGAGCATTTTAAATTTACTAAATCTCCATCTTACAGAGAATAAATTATTCCCTCTCCTGTCTTTAAGGGATGGCTATTAACTTTTCTCAGTAGTACTAGTTTCAGAGTGGTGATCTAAAAAGCAATTCTGTAACACAGAAAGGGAATTTCCTTTGAAGGAAATTCCTTCAAATCAAGAGTCTCTGAATATTTTTGTTGCCATTCTTTAAAAGAGTTCAGTATTTTCTATTTGGTTTTCCTTACCTTGGAGTACTTGTTTCTTTTGGAGGAGTCTAGTCACATTGAATTTTGCAACTTTGCATCTTTAAAAGAAAAGTGATTCTATAGGCATGAACTTCAGACCATCAGCTTTCCAAGAACATTTTTAACCCTGTAATTGCTTATTGGTGCAAACCCCCATGTCAGGGGGTTTTCCAGCATAGAATCACAGAATGGTTTGGGTTGGAAGGGACCTTAAAGATCCTCTAGTTCCAACCCCCCCCTGCATGGGCAGGGACACTTCCCACTAGATCGAATTGCTCAAGGCCCCATCCAACCTGGCCTTGAACACCTTCAGGGATGGGGCACCCACAACCTCCCTGGGCAACCTGTTCCTCACTACAGAAAGGACATTGAGCTACCAGAGTTTGCGCAGAAAAGGGCAAAAAAGCTGATGAAGGGTTTGGAGCACAAGTCTTATAAGGAGTGGCTGAGAGACCTGGGGTTGTTTAGCCTGGAGAAAAGGAGGCTGAGGGGAGACCTTCTCACTCTCTACAACTATCTGAAAGGAGGCTGTAAAGAGGTGGGGATTGGTCTGTTCAGTGAAGCTACAAGTGATAGCACAAGAGGCAATGGCCTCAAGCTTCAGCAGGGGAGGTTCAGCTTGGATGTTGGGAAGAATTCCCCACCAAAAGGGTTATCAGGCATTGGAACAGGCTGCCCAGGGCAGTGGTGGAGTCACCATCCCTGGAGGGATTTAAGAGTCATACAGACATAATTCTTAGGGGTATGGACTTGTCAGTGTTAGGTTGGACTCAGTGCTTGAAGATCTTTTCTAACCAAGGTAAATTTGTGATCCTGTGATTTGTTGGGAGTAAGCACAATGGAGGACACAAATGCAACCAATATATGGGTGGCAGATGTGCTTCTTCAGCTCCAGCCCCTGCCTGGAGACTGTTATGGTACTCAATGCACCAGCTGGATCTCCTGCGTTTCCAGGTGTCCCAGGTCCACCACCATCATCATCCTGATATGGTATGTGTCTGAGATTTGGGACCAGGGGGAGAGGGAGGGGTGGGTGGAGGGAACCATCTAGAATGGTGCAGAGGCTGTGTCCTGCTCAGCAGAGCTCAGACCATGGAGGAATACAAAATGATCCATAGCAACATCTCCATGAGAGACAGCCAGGTATTACAGAAGGAACAGCAACACAGTGGGAGGAGGATGGTGAGGCACGGAGTGAAGGTAACAGCTGGGGCAGGAAAGGCAGAGCACAAACAACAGTCAGCAAATGCCACAGAGAACTTCACCAAAATTGAAGGAAGTTCTCCCAAGGATTCCATTCTTTGCTAGTAAAATTCTGCTAGGATTACCTTCTTCTTAAAAAGTAATAAACTGTAGCAAAGTGGCAGAGATGGCCTTGCAGGGACAGGTGACAGTAAGGACAATTAATAATTCTTTGCTGCTGAGGGGCCACTTGCACAACACAGACCTAACATTCACATGAAGTTGAGCTGACCTTAGGAACAAGGCGCTGCTGTTCTCAATGCTTCGCTCCTGTGCTGGAAATCCCCCATAATTTCAAATCCCTTTTACCTGTTTTTGAGGCTGCCAGCTGATCTCTGACCAGCCTGAGTGAGGCTGGTCCTTCTTAGCGAGGAGAAGAACTGGGACTCCAAGCGTTACCAGGCTTGTCAAGTATCAGTGCTTTTGAACACATCTTCCCTTCCTGGTGCCCATTGTCCCGGTGGTCCTGGTGCTCCGCAGGCCAGGAGAGCCCAGCTGGGCCAGGTGTTGCAGTGGGTGTTGGGGTGCTTCACCCAGGTGGCTCAGAAATGGCCTCTGAAGGTCTCTGCAGGGACCTTTCTGCCTTGCTGGGCATCAGCCAGAGCAGCAAAGGGACATGTTCATTCAGTAAGTGACTTGGACTTGCACCCTAGTACCTGATAACTTTAACTACAAACAAAAAATTAACAACCTTTACACGCAACTGAGAATACTGTATTTTTTGCCAACTGAGGACCTATTTTGGGCTGATCCACCAGATGAAGGGTCACATTCATTCTCACACAGGAAGAACTTCCATGACTGATAAACATCAGTTTATCTTTTTGATCCCCACCAAACTAAGCATTACAGAAGACAACTATTTATAAATACCCTAGGGGTAAATACCAAGCAGGAAGAACTGCATGAGTAAAAGGTTAATGTTTGGCCTGGGATCAAGTGGGTATAAATCAGTCATGAATCAATGCAGACTGGAAATTAGGAGACAGTCAACAGTAATGTGATGAGCAAAATTCTGGAGTGCCCCGTGATTGCAGAGGTGGTCTGAGAAGCTCGTGTAAGGACTATGCAACCAATTGGAAATTCCTGAAGACAGTAAATGGCTTTTTGTTGTGAGTCCTTGGGGATGTGGTGGGCTGTATCCATATAGAATTCACAGAGCGCACGCCTTATTGCTCCCCTTCCGGTTCCGGCCCCGCCGTGCCTCCTGGGAGCTGTAGTCTGTAGTCTGTGCGCATGCGCCTGGTACCTCTGTCCTCTCCCCACGAGTGCCGGGGGGGCACATCACCAGGAATGGTCCGTGAATGTCGCTGGATTAAAGGCCATTATAGAGTCCGTCTCTCACAAGAAGGGATTGCTGTTTCCCCCTCCCCCTGCTAGATTTACAGTGTGAGTCCTGGGGTTTCTGCTGGTTATCTGTGACGATATGAAAAACTTCCTGTTGGTCTAGCATCTAACTTTTTGGGGTGTGGGTTGTTGCTTTTTCCCATCCTCTCAACCACTGAAGATTAGTCACAGCCAGAAACAGGATAGAAGTGAGATTTGCTAAGTAGTATGAAAATGATGGGGGTCTGGTGCGTGGTCCTGGCTGGTGTTCTTGCAGTCAGAGTATTCACAAGTTCAGGTTTTAATGGAGACACCACCCTTGGTCAAGGCAGTAGAGACAATCTAGAGCTGGTCTCCCTGTTCTCCTGTGCAGTAGGAAGAAGACCACCAGCAGTTTTCACTACAAAAATTTGCATCAGGATGCAAATATTCACCCGGAATCAATGCTGTTGGTGACTTCTGCCTCTTCTTGGTGCATGTCACAGGTTGGTCTTTTGCTACAGGCTGTGGCACCATCATGCCTGTGGCACGTGAGTAGATACCCTTGGTACCATTTTGCGCAAGTGGCATGCAGATGTTGGTGCCTCAGCTATGTAACCCCCATCTCCCTTCCAGCTCTACATCATAAACTGTCCAGCTCTCCCATTGGAGGACAAGTCTACCACTCAGTCTCAAAACAGCCTGGCATCAAATTCACAGCTGAACTAAACTGCTGTCTTGCCATTGCCTTGAGCACAAACCTACCAGGACAGAAGAGCAGCAGGTCTGGTCCCAAGTGGTGAGTGGCCAAGAACTGATGGTGAGCTAGACTTTGTTTTTTATTTTATTTTATTTTATTTTATTTTACAAACTGATGGGAAGGCAGAGATCAGTGGGCATCTCAGAATACCCAAGTCAATGTATTTAACTATTTAAACCAAAGATACAGCTTTCTTCACAGCCCTTTTACTATCTGATAGGTTAGTGGTGAAAAATTATCTCTAGTTGAAGGGTGAGAAAGCACGAGATGAAGACACATTATTTAGAGCTGAAGATGCCCGGGTCAAGTGTTACCTATTCCCTGGCACAATGGGACCACCATGTTTAAAGCAGTACATAGTAAGCATATTTAACAAAAAAATAATATATAAAAATATAATATTCCTTGTTCAAGCAGAACAACTATAGCAGGAGAAGTCTGACAGATGGATTAGCCCACACTTTTAATTCATATTTGAGCCCTATTTAAGTAGGGAGGTTTTTCTGCCTACTGCTCTTGAGTTCTATTCTGAGAAAAGATGCTTTTTCTGATACATATTCTGATACATGTTCTCCTCAATAGCCCATGGGATCTTCAATGCAAGAAACCACCTGCAGCATGCTGTAAATACAGGTATGGACCTGCAATTGCCTCTTGTTAAGCATAATTTTGAGAAGTTGTAGTGGTCACTGGAATAGCAGACTTCATTGTTCATGAGGATGCTGCTGGATAATAGTTTTGTGGTCCTCAAAGCTCAGCTGCTTGTCATGACTTTGCAGCCAGCAGCATCACAAAACAGGCAATGAAAGAACCAAACATCAGCCTAAGGGCTCCCAACCAGTTGGTGTGGTTTGGATGACACAGTTTTAGGGTGCTCAACCTGATGTGTCAGTTTTTAGGGTTTGCTGAGCCTGTCTTCTCCTACAAGTTGTGTTGTTCAAGATGTGCTCGGCTGTGTTTCAGTTCCATGTGAGGTACATCCTTGTTCCATGGAATAGGAATTCCATGCTTACCCTTATATAATGTAAGTAAAAGCTAAATTTACTGACCAAATAGAGGAAGGAATGACAATCTATCAAGCTATTTCATTTCCTCTTCCCATTTCAAATCATCTGCTTATTTTTGGGAAAAGCATCTCTACTTAAGAGTGTTTTTATATCGGCCTAGAATACAGTACATTTGAAGACAAATATGTTCTACGAATCTGTAAGAAACAGCACCACTTCCACTTAAAAACCTCTTGGAAATCCCTTTATGAAGTATTGTATCTTTTATTCTTATAGTATTGACCAGAACAGCTGCCACAAATGGCCACTGCTTGATTTTGCAAAGCCCCAACCTGTTGATTGCCCTTTCCCACTAGAGATGCTCTTTAATACTTGATATTTATATGAAAATTAAACTCCTCATTCTTGAATTTGGTGGCTTCCCACATAACTGTTTTTCTCAAATTCTGCTTTTTCTTTTTCTCGTGTAATTTTCCGTTTGGATCAATTGAACTGGTTATTTTTCTAGCAAAGGGATTCTTTCCTGTTTTCGTTTGTGACTCTTGTACTATTCATTTCAGCAGGAATTAGAACCGAATTGACAAGATAGGGATGTTTTCCCTCACTCCTCCTCTTTCCTCTGATGGATTTTTCAGAGTTGAAGAAAAAAGATCGTGTTACTTTAGCAGCATTTTGATCTACCAACGGAGTCGTGTGCTTTGGCTTTCAGCTCTTACTTTCAGGATTTAAATGACCCCTTTTATAGGGGAAAAAGCCCACCTATGTATATGATGTGAATATTGCCTGTGTTAAATTTCCAGAAGGAAGTTAAAGTGCTCTCTCTGAGGCACCAGTGAGTATGTCTTTTTGCTTAGTCTCTCATTGGTGAGATAACCAGACTGTGGGTTGTGGCTGAGCAACAGGAATCGAGTAGCAATCATTGGAGTAGTCCCATCTATCCTGGCCAGGCTCCTGCTGGGAACAGCACAGGGAAAACTGAAGAATGGGAAGCTGAAGGGCTATAAATGAGGAAGGCAAGGATGGTAAGTCTGCAGCATAGGAGGTAAGGAATTGGAAAATCAAAGCACTGGGCCTCAAACATCCCTGGGTCCACAAAATGTCCTCTGTGGTGTGAGGTGCCAAAGGGAAGGAAAATGCTCCCTGCCTCCAGCTGCTCAGCATGGGAAAAGACAAAGGGGTCTGGAGAAAAGGCTTCAAAATTAACAGCAGATCTGGTAACGGTCAACCACATTATATTGTGTGCTGTGTCTCATGAGCTGAATCATCTGCTCACTGTAGCTCCTCTGATTTTGAGGAGCTGCACTGGTCAAGGAGGCGGCTGTCCTTAGGTGAGGGACATTATATAGAAAACTGGGGGTTAAACGAAGGACCAAGGTAAAATGTGTCCAGGTACCTAACTATGATCAATGGTATAAAAAGATCAGGAGCTGGTAACAGAGGAAGAAGGTGAGCAACAGGTAGTAGTACCAGTAGTAGCTGGGTCTCATGCTGTTTCAGAAAGAGGGCTAGAAAGGGATGAGGATGAAGATGCCTGAATGAATCCTGAGAAGGGAGGAGAGCCTGCCATGGAAACGTGCAGAAGAAGCAGCGTTAGCAAGGGCAAGTGCAGCTGGAGGTGTGTGAGGAGAGGCAGAGGGGATGGGACCTCTTCAAACACAGTAAATCAAGGAGTGGGTTGTTCAGTGACTTCACAGCTCTCATTGTGCTCCAAGAACTTTTCCTGGATACCAGTTTTCCAACTTCCTAAATGTTTTTGAGACTTTAATGGTATTTTTAAGGTCAAACCAAGCAACCAGTGCATCAGACTGCTCAAAGTCAAGCACATGAATGTTGTAAATGACAAAGCAAAGTGGAAGAGTATGAGAATGACAGATCATGATTATGGCAGCAATTTGTGTTGTCTGGATTATTACATGTGATGTTGGGTACCCCACAAAGCAAGTTTCTCAATTTATTTGAAGCCATCTGGTTTTTTCATGTGTTTTCTGAAAAATCTTCTGTCTGCTCCCAGTGCCAGAGCTGACCTTTGTAATCTGACATATTCTTTCACTTGATAGGTTTGCCCCCAAAAAAGCCTACTCCTTCTCCCTCAGTGAAGCAAACAGCATGATTAATGTTTTTCCAGGGTTACATTTTTTAAATTATTTTTTATAGGCTGAAAGAAAGTGCTTCTCAGTAGTCCTACAATTGACTAAAATAAATTACCAGCTACTCAGCAGGTCGAAGGATGCTTGTGAGTAGTATTCAGTGAAATGGGGAGCGGATACAGATGTAATGACAGCAGTTCCCATGCCATGAAGTAATTAGGCTATTTCCAAGCACAGAAAATCCTTCTCAACGTCATTTGGTACATCAGAAAAGTACAGCTAATGCTAAATATTATGATTTGTTCTCAAGTCCTCAGATTTGCATGTTGCTGTAGCAAAACCTGATCTATTGAATTGCTAGTAACACAAAGCTTTTTCCAGAAAAAAATGCATAATACATGAAGTATTAAGAACTATAACCAGAACTTCTCAGCTTTAAAGACCATGCAAAGATCTTGCATTAGATCCATATGATACCAATAATGTAGATGATTGTGTCTGTGCTAGACACTGGAGGCAAGGCCAGACATCACTGGTACAGACAGGACTACAAATCAAGGGTGTCTACATTCATGATTGGACTTAGATCATCAAAAAGGAGGTAAAAGGCAAAACTGAGAGATGCAAATATATTACCAATATTAGAACATAAAGTGCAGGTAGCTGGTTTTGATCGAACACTCAATTTTATATCAACAAATAAATAATATGTTGGTACCAGTGGTAATTATTTCCCATGTTCACTGGTGTATTTCAGAACAGGCTTCAGTGATCAATCCTCCAAGGGACTGGTATTACCAATAAACTGCCAGCAACACCCAAAGCAGATGCACAGAGGAAAACACTAAAATTCCCAGGAGAAGATGTAGCAAGGAAAGAAAAATCTCATTTTCTGATTTCCATTTGCAGCCTAAAATAGTCCGTCTGCTGCAAGCGGCAGTTCTTTGGAAAAACAGTGATTATGAAGACTATGGTCTTATTTACTTTGTGCCAGTGTTGCAGCACACTACATATACTCACAGGATATTTTTAGTCACAGACTCTGCCAGGCAGAAACGCAGTTTCTGCAACAAACAAAACAAAGTAAACAAAAAAGCTGGTAGGTCTGGGGGGCCCCTGCAGCAGCTGAACAGTCTCTTACCTTTTCTAGGCAAACCTTCCAAAATTGTATATGGGGAGGGTAAAGGCAAAGGGCAGTGGAAGTTTTATTACCTGGATCAACCAACCTCATGTGTACCTGCAGTTAGTAGACTGAAGCAGGCTGAGAAATCTGTCTATATTCAGATTATAGTCAGAATTAAAGCTCTTTTGTAGGGAAGTTGTTGAAGTTGGCCCACCAACACATTAGCTGTCCTCTGACATGTACTTTGCAGGTGATGAGCTACTGTGTGCCCAGAGTTCTTGTCCCAAGCACAGGTGGGTGATGCAGAAAGGGCTCCTAAAGCACACAAGGATGGGCAGAACGTTCACCCGTGGTGGAGTGGCATGACCATCCAAAGCACATTTCATCTAATGTGATTTTCCTTCATGGGAGGACAGGTACAATGGGCAGGAATTACAGGTGGTTTCAGCACAGCTCAACTGGATGCAGATATCCTCCCCCTGTATCGTAATAGGCTAGTGGAATAGCTCCTGAACATCTTACTCTGCAGCACATCCTTCCTTTGTTCAAAAGGTTCTCTTGAACATTCTGGCAGAAATGCACCTTTTTTTCATTGTTGCCGTTAGTGGACATGGAAATGTATCAGTCCTGGTAGCTTTCTCTCTAAAACCAGAATAGGAATCAATGGTTAGTGTAAAGTTATAACAAGCTACCTCAGCTCAGTATGACTGAGCCAAGAACATACAATTCAATACCATAAAAAAAACCCCACAATGCCTGACCAACCTAGTGGCTTTCCACAATGAAGCGACTACATCAGTGGACAAGTGAGAAGTAGTGGATGTCATCTATCTGGAATTCTGCAAGGCCTTTGGCACAGTCCCCCACAACATCCTTCTCTCTGAGTTGGAGAGATATGGGTTTGATGGGTGCACCGTTTGGTGGATAAGGATGGTCACATCCAGAGGGTAGTGGTCAATGGCTTCATGTCCAGAGGGAGATGGTGACAAGCAGTGTCCCTCAAGGGTCCATACTGGGATCAGAGCTGTTTAATATCTACAACAATATAGACAGTGGGATTGAGGGCACACTCAGCAAGTTTGTAGATGACACCAAGCTGACTGGTGTGGTCGAAATGCCAGAAGGATGGGTTGTTATCCAGAGGGATCTGGACAAGCTAGAGAAGTATGCCCACGTGAAGCTCCTGAGGCTCAACAAGGGCAAGTGCAAGGTCCTGCACCTGGGTAGGAGCAATCCTCACTATCAATACAGGCTGGGGGATGATGTGATAGAGAGGAGCCCTGCAGAGAGGGACTTGGGGGCACTAGTGGATGAAAAGTTGGACATGAGCAAACAATGTGAACTTGCAGCCCAGAGGGCCAGTTGCATCCTGGGCTGCATCAGAAGAAGCGTGGCCAGCAGGGCCAGGGAGGGGATTCTGCCCCTCTACTCTGCTCTAGTGAGACCCCACCTGGAGTACTGTGTACAGCTCTGGAACCCTCAACACAAAAGGGACATGGACCTGCGGGAATGAGTCCAGAAGGCTGGAGCACCTCTCCCACGAAGACAGGCTGAGAGAGTTGAGATTGTTCAGCCTGGAGAGGAGAAGGCTCCAGGGAGACCTTATAGTGGCCTTCCAGTACCTGAAGGGGCTACAGGAAAGCTGGGGAGGGACTGTTTACAAGGGTGAGTAGTGATAGGACATGAGGGGTAATTGTCTTAAACTACACCAGGGTAGATTTCGATTGGATATTAGGAATAAGTTCTTCACAATGAAGGTGGTGAAGCACTGGAACAGGTTGCCCAGAGAGGTGGTGGAGGCCCCATCCCTGGAAACATTCAAGGTCAGGCTTGATGAGGCCTCTGAGCAACCTGATCTAGTTAAAAAGGTCCCTGTGCACTGCAGGGGGGGCTGGACTAGATGACCTTTAAAGGTCCCTTCCAACCCCACACATTCTATGATTCTATTATTCTACAAATAGAGTTACAGAAATCAGTATATATGGAAACCAGCATAAAACTGTTTTCAATGAAAACTGCTCTTCCACTAGCTCAAAGTAGCTTGTACAATCTTTTGGTATTACTACAATATGTATTAATGCCAGATATTATTCACCCAAAGACTGTGCTGTAATGTTTATTTACAGCCTCAGCATGTTCAGTTTTTTGTGAAGGAAACCAGAAGGGATCAAGTGGATTCCCTTGCATCTGTTGTGCCTTTGAAAGACAGCATGTGCTGGTGCAGGAGTTCAATTAAGGATTAAAGATTGAGTCAAGAATACATGTGTAAGGAGTTAAGGAGATGAGAGTGCTGAACTCACACCCAGCACACCCCAGGCACAAACAGAACATGCTACAGCCCCTCTCTGTCCTGAGCAGAAAACAAAACTGCCAGCATCCCAGCAGGGCATCCTGGAGCTGCTTGCCCAGAAGGCAGCTGCCTTCCTCCCAGGTAGTGGGAAAGAAGAGACAAAATGTGGTCTTAGGAGAGAGATGCCCTAAGTGAGCTTTGTAGTCTTACAAGAGTAAATAACTGATTGTTGTATTACTGGGGACTGAAAGATGGGCTGGTGGAGATGGAGGTTACACAAGACTCCACAACTCAAAGGCTGAAAAGATAAACCAAGTTTCAGACCGATTACGTGTCTCTTGTAGAAGTGCAAATTCTTCACACTCTAATGGGAAGATGCAAAGAGAATTATGATGCCAGTATCTTTCCTCAGGCAGGTTTTGGGTTTTTTTTCTGGCAAGAGACACCTTTCCTAATAAATAACTGCTCTTTCTTATGAGCTAGCTGTTCGTTGTCCATGACCACAGTAGTGCATGGACACAAAATAGATTCTATCTGCCCAAAAGAGCTCACAGACATTGACTATCATTTTGTTTTCTTCACCAGGTAAAAGGAAGAAAATGGATTTTCAATTAGATGGTCTACCCCCTCCAGAATTTCAGTGTAAGATCCTGAATCAATCATTCTTCATACAGTTATCTCCTACTCTACAAGCTCCTACTACCATAAAAATTCATTGTTGCCACCTGAGCTGAGCGAATTATCTGCTGTTTCATATTTGTTTGAGGAATTTTTCCTCTTTTCATTATTTGTCCACAAGAGACTGATTTTCTTGATTTTTTTTAAAAAAACATGCTTTAATCACTGTGCAAGTAATTCTCACTGTAAAAAAATTTGTGAGCAATTTGTTGTGAGAAGTCTTCAACATTTGTCTTAATTCCATTTGTTCTATGTGAACTTGCATCACGTGGTGTCTGTTTCTGAACAGAACATCAGAAGAGCTGGTTTTGAGTACTTTCCCTGAAAACATTCCCACTTCTGAACTTTAAAAACTCACACAGAAAGCACATTGTACTGAAAATTATTTAAGACTCAGGGCTGCACATTCACTGAGATGCTTGCAGTTTCCATGCAGCTGTAATTTCCAAGCTAATCACAAGACAGCTTTTCCAGCCCTAAAAAGAACATTATTTTACCCACTTCACAACTTGAATCTGCTCCTCACCAGAGCTTTTGTCTCCTCCCAAGTCATTACAATTTCTGTCTCACAAAACATCCCTTGTGAGAGATGAGGCTTTCAACAGCATATAAAGTGGTTGGGTTCCAAATTACAACTGTGCAAATTAGGCACAATTTCACCACTTAAAAACTACTCCATTCCCAGAAATAATTACAGGATTTTCCTGGTTATTGCTGCATCTTTATGAAAACTAGGACTTTATTAAAACAGTAGCAGAAGAGTCTGATCCCAACCATGCTGGGGTGGGTGGAAAGCCTCCTTTTCTGAGTTGACTAGCTGGAGGAAACTGAGATTGTAAAATACTCTTTCCAGATAAAAGTTTAAAAGAATGATGGCACTGTTCAGAGGGTGTGGGGCACTTTATCATGTGTCCTTTTAAAAAGAAAAGTGTTAGAATGACTCTGCAATATTGAAAAGGAGGTGAAAGTCAACTCAAACACTGAGTGCCATCATACACTAGAGAGAGAATTTCAGATCCAATCCTTAATGTTTGCTTTGAAGATGTTTATATAATATAGGCCTTGGCTCTTGTTGATTTGCAGTGGAAGTACTTTGCTGGTATTTTAGACAATGTAAACAGTTGCTGCAACTGTCACCCAGGTACTTTATGATATTCAGTATGAGAAATGGAAATGAAAAAGTCAGGAAATTCATGGACGATGATGTCTGTGATTGTAACTGGGACATGTATGGGCATCTCTTCTGCTGTCCCTCACAAAGGGTCCACTCAATGAAAAGATTAAAACCTTGAAAACAGATAATAAAAAAAATCCACATAGAGATACTGAAGAATGCAAGCCATAAACCACTTGATTTTTTTTTCCAAATATGGCTTTTGCAAAGGGAAGTTATATTTTGCTCTCAAACCAACTTCTGAAATTATTTTTAATTTTATCTGTGCAAAAAAGACTTAGTGCACCTTACTGATGTCCCTAAGCTGTATCATCTGACATGGACTGAGATTTTAACTTTTGGTGCTCATAAATACCTCTTAGGATAATGTAGTCTGCTTCATTTAGTATGCTTTAGAATAAAGTTGTTAATGCTAAGCATCGAAGTTCCCTGAAGCCAACTTTCAAGCAACAGTTTGGGCATGTCTACCAACCTGGGTGCTGAAACCGGAGAGCCACGTGCTCCAGGGAGGCTCCTGGGGAGACCCAGAGCAGCTGATACAAGCTGTGAGTGCACTGGCTGTAACACAGAGTAAGATCACCATGAGACATTCAAACAAGGTAATTATATCATGTTAATTGCATCTCATTTCTGTGATGTAGCTGTATGCAGCCAACATAATAACTGGAAATTAATACAGCACAATTTGTGCCCTGTCATGTCACACTGCTGGCCTTTCTGAGCAAGGATTTGTTTTAATACTATACTCATAAATCAAGTGCCTCAAGACAAGAAAATTATTATGAAGCTAAACAATAACAACTTACACTTAGAAGAGCTCCCTACTATTTCTTCCACCTGGAGCAGAACAGGCAGCTCTTCAATTGTTTTCTTGCATGCCAAAGTTAAATTTTACATCTTCAGCAACAGCAAATAATTCCACGTTTCTGCTCAGTTAATCAGCCAGTGTAGTGTTGTATCCACACTCAGAAAGGTCTGTATTTTCTTCTTGGAACAGGTCATACTCCACGTATCAGTTTAAAGGTGCTCACCACCATTTCAGAGGAGTGGCACAGCAATCCCTGCATCAAGTGATGTGTACGGTATTCCTCTTCCTGCTACGTGTGGATCTCAAACATAATTATCTTTGAATTAAGTTTTATTTATAATTCATGCTGAATCATGTAAAATGTGACTAACTCAGTAGTGCAGCACATTTCTTTGCACTCTTCACCATGAGCTGGTTTTTTTTTTCCCCAGTGCCTACATTAAACGACTTCACCTGTGGTGTTCTGAGACTAATGGAGTTTTAGGGCAAAGAAATGGTGATCTGCTGGCTTGCAGGCTTTTAAAATTTTGTAAGAAGATGGATTCCCTCCATGCATTCTTTTACCGGTAATTATTATACAATATTATACATGGGAGGAAAAAGTTGATATATGGGTGGTGACACTCCAGAGGGCTGTGCTGCTCTTCAGTGTGACCTGGACAGGTTGGAGAGCTGGGAAGAGGGGAACATCAGGAGGTTCAAGAAGGGCAAGTGTAGGGTCCTGCACCTGGGAAGGAAGAACCCTATGCACCAATACAGGTTAGGGGTGGACCTGCTGGAAAGTAGTTCGGAGGAGAAGGATCTTGGAGTCCTGGTAGATAGTAAATGATCCATGAGCCAGCAATGTGCCCTTGATGCCAAGAAGGCCACTGGAATCCTGGGGTGCATAAAGAAGAGTGTGGCCAGCAGGTCGAGGGAGGTCATTCTCCCCCTCTACTCTTCCCTGGTGAGGCCACAGCTGGAATACTGCATCCAGTTCTGGGCTCCCCAGTTCAGGAGAGACAGGGAACTACTGGAGAGAGTCCAGACGAGGTTGACGAAGATGACTGGGGGGTTGGAGCATCTCCCTGATGAGGAAAGGCTGAGAGAGCTGGGGCTGTTCAGCCTAGAGAAGAGAAGGCTGAGGGAAGACCTTATCAATGCCTGTAAGTATCTAAGGGTGGGTGCAGGGAGGATGGAGCCAGACTCTGCTCAGTAGTTCCCAGTGACAGGATGAGGGGCAATGGGCACAGGCTGGAACATGGGAAGTGCTATTGAAATATGAGGAGAAACTTCTTTAGTGTGAGGGTGACAGAGCCCTGGGACAGGCTGCCCAGGGAGGTTGTGGAGTCTCCATCTCTGAAGATATTCAAAACCCACCTGGATGAAGTCCTGAGTAAAGTGCTCTAGGTTATCCTGCTTCAGTGGGAGTTGGACTAGATGATCTCTAGAGGTCCCTTCCAACACTAACAATTCTGTGATTGTGTGATACTGTGATACTAAAAAACCCCAAAGCCTAGCCTGCTTTATTTTGAATCTGCATATTCAAGTCCATTTATATTGCTGAAAGGGTGGCAGTCCAAAATGTAAGTAAATGGAGCTCAAAAAGCAAGGCTGCCACCCTGGATAGCTGGAAATCACCAGAAAAGCCAGATAATGCCAATAACAGCACTTGGTGCAGATTCACGTGCAGTTTCTTATCTGTGGCTTCCTTCTACCATAACAGAATGAAATACTTGGTTAAACTCCTTCTCATGGTGCTCTGCTCCACTGGGTCAAGTGATATGAAGTAACACAAAATAAAGAATACCATGTACTCCTGTTCTACAGAGCAGGTATAACCTCTGCAGTCATACCACAGCCGCACAGCAAATAGTAGGTACATGCAGAGCAATTGCATGTTCCTACAGCTTACTTGTTAATTATGCACTGTTACTAAGAAGTTCAAAGGTAGATTATCATAGCACTTGCAGCATTTATGTGCTTGGTAATAAGAGAATTTGTACTGTTGAATGCTTGCTTTTGTGGATTTTCCATTGGAATGGGGAAGGGAAACAACCCACCTCTCATGTCCAGAGGCTGACAGCTTCAGTGCCTGTTTCTTACTGGCACAACAGAGGTTGGCTGTGATACCAAGTAACATGAAATTTCTATCAATAACAAAATCAGGATGAAACAACAAAAAAATAATTTCCATTAATGATGTATTTAAAATGACTGGCAGCTGCATACAGCAGAATACGGTTTTCCAGACCCCAACACCTCATCTTGCACAGGATAAAATGAGAGGAAAACCTCATTTCACTGATGTCACTAGCAAAACTGCTATTGATTTCTGTGAGGGCAGGGCTCTACCCAGACAGCTTACTTGCAAATTCATTATTGAAATAGCTTGTATTATATTATGCCAGAAATACATCATCCTGAAAGGCCCTTCCCAGTCCATGCTAGCTCTTCTGTGAGCCACACTGCAGTATTTTAGCCTACAACTTGCAATTTTGAATAGGTATTTTAATAGTATTCAAGAAAATAAAATTAGCTGCTTTATAAACATTGCTAATCTCCAAAGTGAAGCTTCCGTTTAAGTTATGACTCCATAATGGTTTGGGCAGCCGTTTTTACCCACTTTTACAACCCAAGGTGTCAGATCACCTTTTTTCAGTGTCCTTATTTTCATAGTGATTTTCAATCTGAAAGGTGATGTTGATGTTTCTGATCCTTTTTTTCCTCTATTGTAGTTGTTATTTCTTCTAAAAAACTGACTAGCATTTATTGCAGGGAAGTGCAAATGATAGTCTTGAGCTATTGCAGAATTAGTACTAGTGGAAACAAAATAGCCAGCTGTTCTTATCTGTTACTTATAACAATCTTAAGTATGGACAAAAGAACCTGCTGTAATTGGCCATGAATCAATGTGGAGAAGACTACTAAGGATGCAAAGCCATAAATTTGAGCCAGCGGTGTGCCCAGGCAGCCAAGAAGGCTAAACAGCATCCTGGCCTGCATCAAGAACAGCATGGCCAGCCAGAGTAGAGAGGTGATTGTGTCTCTGTACTGGGCACTGGTGAGGCCACACCTTGAACACTGTGTGCAGTTCTGGGCCCCTCACCACAGGAAGGATGTCGAGTTGCTGGTGTGTGTCCAGAGAAGAGCTACCAAGCTAGTGAAAGGCCTGGAGGACAAGTCCTATGACGAGAGGCTGAGGGAAACTGGGGTTGTTTAGTTTGAAGAAGAGGAGGATGAGGGTTGACCTCATTGCTCTCTACAACTACCTGAAAGGAGCTTGTAGGGAGTTGGTCTCTTCTTTCCAGTGAATAATGACAGGACCAGAGGAAATGGCCTGAAGTTGCCCAGGGGAGGTTTAGGCTGGATGTTAGAAAGAATTTCTTTACCCAAAGAGTGTTTGGACAGTGGAACAGGCTGCCCAGGGAGGTGGTGGAGTCACCATCCCTGGAAGTGTTCAAAATAAATAGAGATGTGGTGCTTAGGGACGTGATTTAAGCACTGAATGGGTAGATGAGGTTATGGTTGGTGGATTTAGGTTATGGTTGGACTTGATGATCTTCAAGGTCTTTTCCAACTAGGATGATTCTATGATTCTGTGATTCTGTGATTCTGTGAAATTTGAAAGAATTGTTTTACTTTATTGTTCTATTGGAGTTGGTCAAACCTAGCAAGCAGGAAGGTGTACATGAACCATAAGGATCATCAGAGCCTGGTTCAAAGCTTTAGTTTTCAGTTGGGATAGAAAAGGACATTTCTTAAATGCCATTTCTGTCACTCTGTTTAGATACAGTCTGTACAGGTTGACCCACAGAGTAAGCTCTTCTGAAGAGAAGACAGTGGATGAGAATGACAAAAAAACAATGTGATCACACTGTTGATAGAAACTGGGAAATAAATTTACAGGACAAGCTTGGCAGAGACTCTAAACCCTCTGCTTTAAGATACTGACCTTGAACAGGTAACTACACCTTCTTGAGGAAATACCAGAGACATAGGCTGAGGTTCTGGTTCTGATAGAAGTCTGTCCAGGAATGACAGAACTCATGTTTATGGTGGAGGGTCCTTAATGACCAGGTGGGGAGGAAGTGGGGAGAGAGAGGAGAGCTTACAGAGAGGTAGAGAAAGGATGAGGATGATGATCCAGTCTGTTTTGAAAGAGCAAATCAAAAGCAGTCTAACATACAAACGTAAGACTGCATTTCAGCAGCATGAAAATAGCTGGCAATGCTCAAGGCAGATTTTAAGGTGAACGACAAGAGTAAGGGAAAGGAGAAGAACTGGCTTAGGGAAGCCAAACAGGAACCAGGAAGGGATTGGATCACTGCAGCAATCCATGACTTGTTGAGAGTGTTTTATTATCCACTGTGCTCTTTAATTGTGAGTGGAACACAGGCAATAATTTCTAAAACAAAGTATGTTCTTACTGAAGAACCTTGGCTCTTTAGAGGGAAGATAACTTTGTATGCAGAATGACTGTTGGTTTTAATAGGTTTATTTTTATGCAAAGGACATTGACTTTAACTAAAAGGGAGCTGTAAAATTGGCAGTATAATTGAGGCTCATTAGCCCAGCTGCTGAAGCTGATAGTGTCTTTGAGGATGGTATCCTTGTTTGTTTTCTTCACTCATTTCCACTCCCTCCTCAAGCCTGAAGAAAGGTTTATAGGTTCTCCTAGAAAACAGACATCTCCCTAAGGGAAAGTGAATGATCTTTCTTCACTCCTAGAGTCTGATCTTGTTCTTCTTGAAATCTGCAGTGAGATTTCTGATGTCTTTAGTGGTACCAGGCACAGTTCAACGAGGCCAGATGTAAGGTTGAAATTTTCCTAATGAAAAGGCCTAAGTATACTGAATGGGGGAGATACTCATTAATGACTATTCAGAAGAACATGGTTCCCTTGAAAGGCTAATTATTTCAAGAGTTACCCATTTAAAAAAAATGTCTAATCAATGAAAGAAAAAAGTAAAAATTAAGAATCTCTCATAAAAACAGACAGCAGAATATTGCATTCAAGAGGACAGCCACCAATTACAAGAAATGTTAACAACTCCAGTGGCAGCAACTTCAAAAGGGAAATCTTCTCATTTTCTTATGCATTCTTCATGAGCAACATCAAGGAGTGTAACATGCTAATAGCTAATAACACTCAGAGTAAGATTCACTCATTTACTAACTGAATAATTTAATGCATATCAAAGGAATTATTTTCTCATTTCTTTCTTTTTTTAGATCTAACACTAAACTGGGTATTATCAAGTAGATGAAACTGCACAGTTTACAAGTCATCACCGAAACTCATTTTAGAACTGAGTTTGGTTTTTTTCCCTTGGGTGTCTCTTTTGGGTTTAAGGCATCACATACTTTTCTTGGTTATAATTCAGATTTCAAAAAACAAATCAGGAAGATATCTTTGTGGAAATGTGATGTTTTGCTAAAAAGAAAGTGTTCTGCAGACACAGATTTGTAATGATGTTAAACTCTGAAAATGTTGCAGACAGAGAGATGGTGCCATCCACCTGTCCCAGGTAAGCCAATATTGCAGCAGTTGTGAGCTGCACCTGGGCTTCAGATGGGGCCTGGACCTGAAGCAGGGATGGGATATGGATGACCAGTGTGCCACAGAGGGCCCTTGGCTGTCCTGGCATGAAGGACAGCCTCTCCCTCCTGCTCCCAGGAATGGTGAGGTTTGATTGCAACACAGATGAAAGGCAAATGTTAATTTTTCTTTTTTTTTTTTTTTTTTTTACTGGAAAAAACTTTTGTATACTCCAAAATGTTAGACTAGGTATTGAAAAACATAGAAAGTCTACATGGGAAGGACCATTTCTTGTTTAATGTGATTTTTAGAAGTATACTTACAGAATTCTGCTAAATTTAAACAATGTTTTGCCTTTGCTACTATTGCACACTACGTAGCCCACCACCATCTGGTAAAACACTTTAAGAAGAGGTTACTGGTTAAGGTACCGAAGAGAACACCAGCTCTTCCTTCCGTTTGTGTGACAGCTAGATAGCTCGCTCAGAGTCCAGGCTGCAGACAGCATCGATGCCTCAACATCTGTTTAGTGGCCAGAGGGAAGCAGAGTACTCCAGGGTCTGGCTTTGGGTCTCCCCAGGTCAGGAGGGTGTGCAGAAATTGGCAGGGAACGTAGCAGAGGGCTACCAGGATGGTCAGGGATATAGAGCACATGCTTCAGGTGACGGAAGAGGCTGTGGCTTCTCAGTCTGGTGGAGAGGAAAGCCAAGGGGTGATCTAGTAGCAGGCTGCAACTGCTTGAACTGGAGTTGGAAAGAAGAGGAAGCCAAGCTCTTTTTAGTAGTGACAGATGATATAGTGAAAGACAATGGCCACAAACTGCAACCTGCAAGGTTCAGACTGGAATTGGGAGGAACTGCTTCACTGGGAAGACACTGCAGGACTGGAAGAGGTCACTCAGAAGGGGACACTGGAGATTTGGCTAGGTAGAATCACAGCAGGCCTGATTCAGTGTTGGCAACAGCCCTGCCTTGAGTGGAAGGTGGGAGTTGATCTAGGGCTCCCTTCGTGCCAATATTTCCATGATGTAACTCAGATTTAAGCCAGTGGTATTATCAAATTCTTACCAAAATGATGTTAAATACAACTAAATTAAAAGTTCACTCATTAGTAAATAGGAAGGAAGTTATACCTCCTAAGCTGGCATGTCTTCTCATGGCAAACTCCCCACCAACAGGGCACCCGACTGCAGTGGGGCACACATTCATAGAATCATAGAATGGAATGGTTTAGGTTGGAAGGGACCTTAATGATCATCTAGATCCAACCCCCTGCATGGGCAGGGACACCTCCCACTAGACCTGGTTGCTCAGAGCCCCATCCAACCTGGCCTTGAACACTTCCATGGATGGGGCAGCCACAACTTCCCTGGGCAACCTGTTCCAGTGTCTCACCACTCTCATAGTGAAGAATTTCTTCCTAATGTCTAACCTAAGTCTCCCCTCTTCAAGTTTTAAACCATTACCCCTTGTCCTCTCACTCCCTGCCCTTGTTGAAAGTCCCTCCCCAACTTCCCTGTAGCCCCTTCAGGTCCTGGAAGGCTGCAGTGAGGTCCCCTCGGAGCCTTCTCTTTTCCAGGCTGAACAGCCCCAACTCTCTCAGCTTTTCTCCAGAGCAGAGCTGCTCCAGCCCTTGGATCATCTTTGTGGCCTCCTCTGGACTCACTCCAACAGCTCATTCCTATTATTTCCTCTCCTGAGAGCCCAACAGCAAACATCATGTTTCTGTGGTGCCCCTTTCATGACAGGCTGTTGGAACCAATGGCTCTGTGGCAGATGGAGCGACATTTGCAATTGGGAAAAAACACTCTAATGCTGCCAAAATATTAAGAGGGGGCTTCCTCAGAAATATTCTGCCACAGTCACTGATACATCTAAATTCACCATGTAAATATGACTTCTTCAGCAGGCATTCCAAGGAGAAGGACCTCTCTGCACTGTTTTTTTCTCTTCTCCCAAACCCTTCACTTCCAGTCATGGAATCACAGAACCATGGAATTGTCAGAGTTGGAAGGGACCTTTAAAGATCATCCAGTCCAACTTCCCTGCTAAAGCAGGATCCCCTGGAGCACTTTACTCAGGACTTCATCCAGGTGGGTTTTGAATATCTTCAGAGATGGAGACTCCACAACCTCCCTGGGCAGCCTGTCCCAGGGCTCTGTCACCCTCACACTAAAGAAGTTTCTCCTCATATTTCAATAGCACTTCCCATGTTCCAGCCTGTGCCCATTGCCCCTCATCCTGTCACTGGGAACTACTGAGCAGAGTCTGGCTCCATCCTCCCTGCACCCACCCTTAGATACTTACAGGCATTGATAAGGTCTTCCCTCAGCCTTCTCTTCTCTAGGCTGAACAGCCCCAGCTCTCTCAGCCTTTCCTCATCAGGGAGATGCTCCAACCCCCCAGTCATCTTCGTCAACCTCGTCTGGACTCTCTCCAGTAGTTCCCTGTCTCTCCTGAACTGGGGAGCCCAGAACTGGATGCAGTATTCCAGCTGTGGCCTCACCAGGGAAGAGTAGAGGGGGAGAATGACCTCCCTCGACCTGCTGGCCACACTCTTCTTTATGCACCCCAGGATTCCAGTGGCCTTCTTGGCATCAAGGGCACATTGCTGGCTCATGGATCATTTACTATCTACCAGGACTCCAAGATCCTTCTCCTCCGAACTACTTTCCAGCAGGTCCACCCCTAACCTGTATTGGTGCATAGGGTTCTTCCTTCCCAGGTGCAGGACCCTACACTTGCCCTTCTTGAACCTCCTGATGTTCCCCTCTTCCCAGCTCTCCAACCTGTCCAGGTCACACTGAAGAGCAGCACAGCCCTCTGGAGTGTCACCGCCCCTCCCAGTTTGGTATCATCAGCAAATTTGCTGAGGATACACTCTGTCCCCTCATCCAGGTCATTGATGAATATGTTGAAAAAGACCAGACCAATTGTTGACCCCTGGGGGACACCACTGGTTACAGGCCTCCAACTCGACCTTGCTCCATTGATCACAACCCTCTGAGTTCTGTCACACAGCCAGCTCTCAATCCACCTCACTGTCCACTCATCTAGCCCACATTCCCTTAGTTTCCTAATGAGGATGTGATGGGAGACAGTGTCAAAAGCCTTGCTGAAGTCAAGGTAAATGACATCTGCTGCCCTCCCCTCATCCAGCCAACCAGTTATGTCCTCATAGAAGGCTAGCAGATTGGTCAAGCATAATTTACCCTTGGTAAATCCATGTTGACCAGTCCCAATAAGTTCCTGTTATTCAATGTGTTTAGAGATGACATCCAGAACGAGTCGCTCCATCGCCTTTCCAGAGACAGAGGTGATACTAACTGGTCTGTAGTTCCCTGGGTCCTCCTTCTTGCCCTTTTTGAAGACTGGAGTGATATTGGCCTTCCTCCAGTCCTCAGGCACCTCTCCTGTTCTCCCTGACCTTTCAAAGATGACGGAAAGTGGCCCAGCAATAACATCTGCCAGCTCTCTCAGCACTTGCGGGTGCATCCTATCAGGGTCCATGGACTTATGGATGTCCAGTTTGGCCAAGTGGTCTCTAAGCCAGTCCTCCTCTACTGAGGGAAAGTCTTCCTCTCCCCGGACCCTTCCCCTTGCCTCCAGGGTCTGGGATTCATGAGGGACAGCTTTAGCAGTGAAGACTGAAGCAAAGAAGGCATCAGTAACTCCACTTTCCTGTGTGTCTTCCACCACTAGCATGCCCACCTCATTCATCAGTGGGCTGACATTTTCCCTGATGTTCCTTTTTCTATTGATGAACTGAAAAAACCTCTTCTCGTCTCTAACCACAGTGAGCAAGCTGAGTTCTGCTTGAGCTTTGGCCTTTCTAATTTCTCCCCTGCAGAGCTTCACTACATCTTGGTATTCCTCATAAGCTGCCAACCCCCTTTTCCAAAGGCTTTAAACTCTCCTTTTGTTCCTGAGGTCCAGCCAAAGCTCTCTATTTAGCCAGGCTGGTCTTCTTCCCCATTGGCTCATCTTTTGGGACCTGGGAATGGCCTTCTCCTGTGCCTTTAAGAGTTCCTCCTTGAAGTATGACCAGCCTTCCTGGGCTCCTTTGCCCTTCAAAACTGTCTCCTGAGGGACACTCTCAACCATGCTCCAAAACAGGCCAAAGTCTGTCCCTTCAGAAGCCCAAGGTGGCAGTCCTGCTGCTCCCCACCATGCTTCTACAAGAATTGAGAACTATCATTTTGTGATCACTCTGCCCAAGATGACCTCCAACCTTTACATCCCCAAGACCTTCACTGTTAATAAGCAGCAGATCCAGCAGGGCACTTGGCCTAGTTGGCCCCCCTCACCAGCTGTGTCAGGAAGTTGTCTTCCACACACTTCAGGAACCTTTGGGACTGTTTCCTCTCCACTGTGTTATATTTCCAGCAGACATCTGGGAAGTTGAAGTCCCCCACGAGAACAAGGGCTGGTGATTGCGAGACCTCTGCCAGCTGCTTATAGAATATTTCATCAGCCTCTACATCCTGGCTGGGGAGGTCTGTAACAAACTCCCACCACGATGTCTGCCTTATTGGCCTTCCCCTTGATTCTTACCCATAAACACTCAACACTGTCACTGACTACATTAAGTTCTAGGCATTCAAATCTATCCGTAACATAGAGGGCCACCCCACCACCTCTCCTTCCTTACCTATCCCTTCTGAAAAGTTGGTAGCCATCAATCACAGCACTCCAGTTGTGTGAGTCTTCCCACCACGTTTCTGTGATGGCAACTATATCATAGTTTTCTTGCCCTCAATGGCCTCCAGCTCCTCCTGTTTGTTGCCCATGCTGCGTGCATTGGTGTAGATGCACTTCAGCTGGGCTAATTGTCCTGCCATCTTTTTGGGGGGACAAGCCCTGATTCCCTAGTTACCAACCTTTCACTACCCCTCATGTCTTCACTACCACATGGATCACCATCCCCCACCTCCATTGAGACAACAGACTGCAAGACCTTGCTAGCACTTTTACCCACCAGCACTGGCATGCACCTCCCAGGCTCCTGTCTAGAAAGCCTGGCTTCATCCCCATCCCCCTTCAAACCTAGTTTAAAGCTCTTTCAATGAGCCTTGCTAACTCTTGTCCCAGGATCCTTCTCCCTTTTGGATTAGGCTTTCCCCACCTGTTGCCAGCATGCCTGGGGTCCTGTAGATCAACCGATGATCAAAGAAACCAAAGTCCCTCCAGTTACACCAGTGTTGGAGCCAGGAGTTAATCTGCTGGCTCTTCCTGTTTATTCCCTCATCAATCCCTGCAACTGGGTGGGATAGAAGAGAACACCACTTGTGCTCCAATGGATGCTGCTTGTGGTGCCTGGGATGAGACAGTGCAGCAAGCAGGTCTGGTTTGGGGCAGATTGTCCCACCAATCCTGCTCAGCTGGGCAGGGAAGGGGATGACCTTGGCAGCAATGCCAGGTGTGCAATCAAACAGGGAATGGGTTCTTTTGGGTTGGTTTTTTTTTTTTTGCATAATGTATTTCCCTCTGTGAATGCCCATGTTCAGCAAGAATTTCCTGACCTTCCTTTATACCATCCATTATTTTGCATAGCTTTAGAATGTCTTTTATTAATTTCCTTTTAAAAATAAGTTCTCCTATTCCTTTCAAATTCCACATATATTAAATTTCAAAGCATTTTAGTGGATTTTTAATTCCACTTATATGCCAACTGCAGTACTGCAGTCAGACAGGTTATGGTAGTACTGCAAGCAGTAAAGATGTCCAGCTTCTCTGACACTGCTGCAGTCCTCACTGCTCTAAGTACTGGTGATGGGGGAAACGGAGCCTCAAATACCAAAACACCTTTCTGTGATGACCTACTGTTTTGCCAAGGGCAATGGGATCAGTGTGCTTTTTCCTTAGAGAAAAGACATCCATTGTCCCACACAACATTCCAGTCTCGAAACTGGAACAACACAGATTTGATGGATGAACCACTCATTGGATAAGAAACTGGCTGACTGGTTGCACCCAAAGAGTAGTGATCAGTGGCTTGGTGTCCAAATGGAGATGTGTGACAAGTGGTGTTCCCCAAGGGTCGGTACTTGGACCAGTGCTACTTAACATCTTTGTCGGCGACATGGACAGTGGAATCGAGCGCACCCTCAGCAAGTTTGCTGATGACACCAAACTGTGTGGTGTGGTTGACACGCTGGAGAGAAGGGATGCCATCCAGAGGGACCTTGACAGGCTTGAGAATTGGGCTTGTGCAAACTGCATGAAGTTCAACAAGGACAAGTGCAAGGTTCTGCATCTGGGTCGAGGCAATCCCATGCATAAATACAGGTTGGGAGGAGTAAGGATTAACGACAGCCCAGAGAAGAAGGACTTGGGGGTAGTGGTGGACCAGAAGTTTAACATGAGCCGTCAATGTGCACTTGCAGCCAGAAAGCCAACCGTGTCCTGGGCTGCATCAAAAGAAGCACGGCCAGCCGGTTGAGAGATGTGGTTCTCCCCCTCTACTCTGCTCTGGTGAGACCCCACCTGGAGTACTGTGTCCAATTCTGCAGTCCCCAAGATAAGAAGAACATAGAACTCCTCGAGCATGTCCAGAGGAGAGCCACAAAGATGATTAGAGGGTGGGAGCACCTCCCCTATGAAGACAGGCTGAGGAAGTTGGGGTTGTTCAGCTTGGAGAAGAGGAGGCTTCAGGGTGACCTTATAGCAACTTTCCAATATCTAAAGGGAGACTACAAGAAAGCTGGGGTAGGGCTTTTTACACAGGTGTGTAGTGAGAGGACAAGGGGTGATGGGTTGAAGTTTCAAGAGGGGAGATTCAGGTTGGACATTAGGAAAAAGTTCTTTCCTGTGAGGGTGGTGAGATGCTGGAACAGATTGCCCAGGGAGGTTGTGGCTGCCCCATCCCTGGAGGTGTCCAAGGCCAGGTTGGGTGGGGCCTTGAGCAACCTGATCTAGTGGGAAGTGTCCCTCTCCATGCAGGGGGGTTGGAACTAGATGATCTTTAAGGTTCCTTCCAACCCTAGCCATTCTGTCACTCTATGATTGTCTCTCTACTGAGAAGGATCTCAGATTTATTTTTAATTTCAGACTTTTCTGTGCATGGTGAAAAATGCTGAATCGTTCTCTTTTCATTTAGGAAGAGATTACAAGAGAGATAAATAGTCTTAGACATTTTAGATTAGAGATTCTTTCCTAAAAACAGAGGCTGTCACAGTGTAGTGTCCCATGCCAAAGATAATCCTCTTTTCCCCAGTACTGTCAGCTGGGCACAGTTCTCCACCAAGTATATTCTCAAGAATTTTTGGACTAAATAGAGAGATCTCTAACATGATGCTTCTGAGAATTAAGATTACTCTCCCTCTGTCAGTACTGAGATTAAGAATTTGTGAAGGTAATCTGCATCATAGAGATATTATAATGACTGCTCTGAAAAAATAAAAATATCACACATCTGTGTTTTCAGTCTCCAGCTTGAGACGTACCTTTAGGAAGTCAGTTTCTGATTACACGTTTAGGCAAACGATGCCTTATCTGCATGCTTTTCTCATGTATCTTCCTGATCTGGTAACTTGAATGTCGTAACCAGAAAGCTATGTTAATTGTACATGGTTCTAAGTCAGCACAGTCCAAAACATATTCCTCAAAACTATCAGCCTCACAAAATCTACTTGCTTGTTTGAGAAGATGGAGATGTTCCATCTCCAAGAAATCAACTTTTTTTAACAAGAAGAATCTCCAACCAAGATAATCTTAGCCTCATGGATATTATACATTTCTGTTTCCTAAAAATAAAACCCACTAAGTATATGAACTGGTACTGTAAACACAAGCACAAGTAAAAGAGCTCTACTGTTGCTGGACTCCTCCTCCCGCTCCATTTCGGCAGTCAGCAAAAACACTTATTCAGTATTAAGTTTAAGTAGAGAATTGTTCACCCTGGTGTAACTGAGAGCAAAGATAAAGTCAAGTCAATGGAGTTTGTTTCAGCTTGCAACATTTCAAATAAAGCCTCTGAATTTGTTTGAATCATAAAAATGGGAGCATGTAGAAAACACTTGTTAAAAACAGAAATGCTGAAAGTCTATATGAGCTTCTTCATAAAGTAATTTTTATTGAAATGCTCGCAGTTGAGTTAGCATTATTTGCTTCTAATTTGGGCATCACTTTAAATACTGTATGCTAACAAACTTGGACCACTTAATGCCAAATGCTTTACACATTTCTCTTTAATTAAATTTCTCCAAAGAATCAAATTAGATAAGCATTTGCCAATAGAAAAGTACAGTCTCAGAGATCCTGGGTGAAATCCCAGCAACCCAGCATTAACTAGTACAATTCCCATTGATGTCACTAGTAAAATGATTTTACTCTTGAAGTCTTTGCTATATATGGGAAATAAAAAAATATTTTGTTACTTATGTATTGAGTTATTAGGTATACTACTCTAAGAAACTTAGGTCTTGATAAGGTCCACGCTATCATTTACCATTTCTGTGAGGAGATAACAGAAGCGTTACTTCAGAGTTCAATAATGTCTACTTTCAACTATGTTTGTAATTGCTGGAATATGCAACAGGTGCCAGTTTAGATAAGCCTCTAGCCTGTGGATGAAGGTAGGCATTTGCTCTCATAATCTGCAATTTTACTACATAATTTGTGTGCAGAATTGCCTGTACTGAGCTCTGGGACAAACATGAACCATGAGCATTTAGGGATTCCCTTAACTGTACAGTGATGGGTACAGTAGTAAGTTATAGGTGATTAGGACATGGAAGAGGCATAAAAATTAAGATTTTAAATAATCTTTATGGTCATTAATATAAGACCAGACATCACAATTTACCTTTATTTAATTCTATTTTTCATTTGTGTGAAACATGTTGAAGTGGGCTATACTTCAACTAGTTCATTCTTCCTCTTACCAAGTTTGTTTGCAGCAGCTTCCTCTTCCATAACTCAGCCATATAGGGTTCTGGGGTTTGATTTTTAAGTCCTTGTGCAAAAACAAAAAACAAAAAAAAACAAAACGTCAATCAGGGCTGCTCTAGCACTGGTCAGAAATAGAGCAGGAGATGGTACCACTCCTGCCACCACCCTGCAGAACATTATCACCTTGCAGCTACAGAAATGGTAGAGGTGGTCTGAGTGCTGCTCACCCTGTTCTATGCAAAGTTACTTCTCTAATTGTTATTTTTTTTTCCAAGTTACTAAGGTGTTACCTAGTTACCAGCTAATCACAGCCTGGTAAGCATTTGGAGATTTTTCTTTACAACAAGGTAACTGACCCTAAAAAATCAGTCTAGTGAAACTTAAGCTGTCCAATTGTAAAATTGGATGAGACTCCACAGGAAATTTATTTAAAGTGTTTGGACGAAAACTGCAGTATGAAATTAATTATGATTAGTCTTGACAACACTAATTCAATTTAAAATATGCTTAACTGGTTTAAAAATAAAACTTCAGATTCCCTTCAACTACAACCCAGTCCTGAAGCTATTTAAGGGTGCATTGCCCATCCCATGCCTGATTTTCTGATCTAGTTGTAAGAGTACTATTAATAGACCAGAACTGGGGTAAAAAAAGAAAAAAAGAAACAAAGTGAGATTACCTAATTCTGAGAACACCTACCTTTGTTTATTTGCTTGGTTCATATTGTCAGAAGTTTAGTTTTCTGACAGGGATTAATCTTTCCCTTTTGTGACTCTGGACTATACATCCCACCCTGCCTCCCCCCGATTCTGGCATGGAGTTGCTAAGCGACATGTTCTTCTCTTCTGTACTTTAGCAGAGAGGAACAGATCAAAGACACCCACAGTCCTGAATTATTTTATAAATGAATTTAAAGAGACACTCTACTGTGCTGCATTATGTAGGGGGAGATCAAAAGTTGCTCTATATACTGAGAGTATCTGGAGAATTAAACTGATGCCATCTGGAAAACAAAAATGCTGTCATTACTGAGAACTATGTAATATTTACCTCCTTTATTTTTCAGAACTAGGCTATGAATTTACAGTAATTAATTTTTCTAGTTTTATCGCAGTCAAAACATTGAAGGCAGCCCAGGCTGCATGTTTGTATGACTTTCAAAAGTATGGTTTTCTGTCATCAAGTGACAAGCTTGCTGTTTTTTAACTCTTTTCATCTTTTGCAAAAGAGTTGCCATTATTAAAAAATATTTAATTCTCTAACTTTTAAATCCTTTCCTGAGTTACGTTAAAGGAGAGAAAATCACAGGGTAGCTTTCAAGTAATGTATCTTTAAAAGAATAAACGAAGATGAGAAAGTAATCTGTGTATATCAGGCAAAAAACCTAAGACACCAGTATCATAGACCTTTCTGAAAAGAATGAAAACCAAATGAATAACCTCTAATTAAAAAATCTGGGAATACGTAAGTTTAAATGTTACCAGCACTTATCTCCCATCAGCTCAGGTCTCCTATTCTGTACATGCTGTGAGACTGGCATGGTGGCCACTCAGGCAAATGTTTCCTGAAACAGAAAAGGGAAGAATTATTAGTCGTTGGATCTACACAGTTCCAAACACCATTAACACTGTATGAGGGAAAAAAAAACCCCCAGCACTTGGTAACAAAGTGCAAGAATCTTTCAAGACTTTCATTTCCAAAGACACCACTGCTGCACAGCCTTAAGAAAAAGGAGAGGAACACAAATAACACACCCAAAGCATTACCCAAGCCAGCGAAACTGATCCTTTATGTGGAAAACAAAACTCCTGGGTCAAACGGCTGCAAAAAGGGCATCTTGAAAATTGCATTCAAAATTCTTCCCAAGTGCCAATCTTCTTGTTTTGTAACCAGCCACTTTCTCTGCATAACCAAATGCCTCCTTTAAAGCAGTTTAAGAGGCTTGTTCACACAAAAGGGTGCTCATGCAGGCACAAAATCTCTGGCTTCAGGTATGAAGTACAGATGGATGATCTCACCTTGCAGTGTGCCTGGTTGCACAGCAGACCTAGCTGGTTGCTCCTGTGCTGTGCCTGCAATCCCACATACAACTGAGAGTAGATTAGCAAAACCTAATACACTCTAGGACTGGAAAGGGATTAATCTCACACAAAACTTCACCAAAAGAAATTTAAAATATCAGTGTTAGTATTTGATTACATGCGTATTATTTTCCTATGAGAAAACAAGCCTCATTTTTTTCCTGCACCAGTAAAAGTATCTTCAAAATTCTAATTGCTTTGATCTGGCATTTAAAATCCATTGTGCTACAGTTAACCTATCATAAAAGTATGGATTTTAGAAAAGGGCTTAGCCAGCTTTTCCATTTCATTACTAGGTATCTATTACACAGGCAAGACGTGTACTTTACTCTCACTAATACAGTGTTTTATGTATAAACATCTTGACCACCACGATGTTGTCGCTGGTTAGCAGATTTGGTGTATCTTGGCTCCATTTCTGAAGGGGAAAACTGTGACTTGCACTCTAAATATTTTTTCTGGAGAATGGATTCCTCAACAGACTATGGGCATCCTGTATGAAATACAAGTAAACATTGGGAGAGGAATGTAACGCTTCTGGCAGGTATCGACTTGCCGGCCTTGGAGAGTGAGCTCCCGGTGACCAGCTCCAGGAGCACCTTGGGCACGGCGTGCAGCAGGCTGGTGGGTCCCCTGTGTCCTGCTGCACAGATGGCTGCAAACACCAGGGAAGAAGGAACACCCGTGATGGGCAGGCACGTGGCTCATCTTGCACTTCCAGAGAGCTTGTTTGAAATCCCTGACCATGCTTCCTGCAGAGATTCTGTTGGCTCCAGCTAGCATTTAAGGTAAAATGTTGCAAAGCTGGTATGCCCCAAGACTTTCAGCTAATATTTATTGCTAGTGATTTTTATTAATACTGTAGAATTTTGTTCAAGTAACTTCGAATTGCTGTTCCTCTTTACTGATTTCCAGGATGCTGCAAAAACATCTGCTGCAGCTGGATCACAGACATGAGCAGCCAGGGCCAAGGTCTGGGCCTATGAACACGAGTCGATGCTTTTGACAGGGAGGAGAGTGTTGAAGGCCACTGAGAACAGCAGTAATGTTGCTTCACATGTCCATAGTGCTTTGCCTGCTTAAATCCCCACATAGCCTACTAGTAATTAGTGATCGGGATGTTTCTGAAATGATCAGCTGTATCATTTAAATTGTCATTACTGTACAATTAGCAGCCCTTTGAACTGAGGGCTGTAGTTCAGACCAGTCTGATTGGTGGCTCATGGACTAGACCTGGACAGCATGAAGATTGTGCCTGCTGGCCCCCCCCTCTGCCTGCACCAGCCCAAGAAGCACCTCATCCCAGGGGCGTCCGCTGTGCCCACAACACAGCCCTGGAGACCTGGAAAGGCAACGACACAAAGTATCCCTTGTGTCCAGCCCACTGCCTTCCAAAGCCTGGATTTTGCAGAGCTCATTTCGGCCTGTGTGCAGATCCAAGCATGGTCCCTCCACTTTATACTTTGCAATTCAAATAAACTTAATTTTTTTTGTGGGTTTTTTTTTCACTTGGAGTGCAGCTCTCTGTGGTAAATCGTAGGGATTAAGTAAGGGCAGTACATAGTAAGACAAATAACTGAGCTACCTACATCTATAGATGATGGGCTGGTAGATCATGCTGGCATGTGTTTGGGTAAGATGAAGGATTTAGTTACTGTAGCAGACAGACAGTGCAGGTCTGGCTTGACTGGTGTCCGCAGCCCCGGCATCCATGATCCACGTTTAGGTAGGTAAATCTGTCACTTACATGTTTTAGATACTTGTGTTAATTGCATAAATGCCAACAAAAAAGGCATGTTTTTCAAGTGTTAAAAGTATAAAGAGCTGCTCTTCTGAAATGGCCACAGTATATTTTTAGCTCCTATGTACTCTTCCAATGATACCACTTGCAAACACACCATATTTCTTGTAGTATCTAGCTATACTAATGTATTAGTATCTGTTTGTAATACTGTTGATGCTTCTGCATGAAAACTACTTTAAATACTGGGGTTTTGTACATCTCACACAACCACTAATTAATATGAAGGGAACAGCATGTTACTGTTTCAGGTTTTTGAAGAAACAGTGCTATTGCTCTCCACAGGCCCTCGTAATGCCTTTATTATTTATGTTTTACTCTTCAAAATTCAAATTTAGAACTGAAAATTTTCACGCTTTTGTTTTTTAAAAATAATTCAAGCCAGCAAATGGACCTGATGTAATCTGCATACTGTGTGCCCCAGCTAAGTATCCATTGCTGTGAAAGCACTGCTTGTTCTCTGAAAGGAGGAATTCTTTCAGACGGCGTCACTTGCCCCCCCCCCCCCCCCCCCCCCCCGCGAGGCCACTTTTCCTATCCACTCGGAGGACTTGCTGCCAGTCATTTTCTTGCCCTAAAAGTCTGCTGGAGCAATACTGTCATTTCCCTGCAGATTGTACAGGGTCTAGCTCCTCATGGATTGGCCCCCAAAGTGCAATGAAAATTTGTGTTTGGCTGCAGTCGTGGCTCTACTGAAGTACGATGGCTTTTTAATCATCTTTTCTTCGGATTTATTCTTGGACTAGATACTGCTTCATCTTAACATGGGCTTCACAGCAAGCTTCTGGAGCAGTTCTTTTCTCTGTCATTCACGTAGCAAGCGGCATGCTTTCAGATATGTCCCGTCTACAAAGGGTTTCAGTGTTGGCCTGGTGTGTTTTACTAGTATTTGAATGGCCTAAATAAATTATTTGGGAAGCAGCAGATGCCTTCGGAAAAGAGGGAAAGAGAAAAACATAGACTTGATGGATATTAATGGGTCAACTGGCCCAAAGAAATAGAAAAAAGTGCAACTCAAAAGTGGTTGCCAAGAAGCAATCTCGTAATACCCGCCCAGGAAGATAACGCAGTTCCTCGTGATCCCATTTTTGTGTTCCACCTCCACTCCCTTTCTCTACATCCACCATTCTACACAAGAAATGTAAATTGTTGCCCAGTTCATTCCTATGGAAGACACTTCTGAAATCTGCTTTTTTCAAACATATAAAATAGATATTGTCTCAGAAGGAACAAGATACCAGGGACTAGAAAAAGTGCTGCAGGGATAGTCACAGCCACAACTCCTAGGAAGGGTCACGGCAGGGGGGCCAGTTGCTGGTGTTTTACACAGGTAATGGTTAACAATAGTAACATAACAGTCTGCTGGATAACGGAAACGGCACCAAAACACATGTCAACAACTGTAACAGGAGAAAGTATTACAAGGAGCTCACAGCAAAATTAAGATGCCAAGTGAAATTCCCAATACCAAGACCCTGAAAAAAGTCTTTGTTCCACCACTTCTGCTGCAGGGCCAGCCATGTTGATTAGCTTTCTCTTAATGGGAAGCTATCAGGGCTGGTATACAGAAAACACTCTGAACATGCAAGTACTCAGGAGATTTAGCAGTTTTAGGAAAGACTGACAGTTCTTAAATAATTTACTGCAAAGGGCCAGAAATGTGAGAAAATCTCTGAAGAATTAATCAAGAATCAACAGCCATTTGTCTTGATAGCAAAGGCAAACACATGAAATAAAACAGCCACAAAATGGCTTCTGACCAAGAGTGAAAAATGTAACCCTTTGGATAAATCTATATTCTATTAAGGTAAATAAAAAAGCAAAAGCCAGTGCCGGAGGGTAGGAGGGGAAGAAAGACTTCTTCCTGTATGGTCACTACTAGCACATATTTGCATGAGGCAAGCACAAAGACAGTTGATTTCCTGAGTGCCAGAATAGCACCCCTGTCTACCTCAGATGAGCAAAGAAGAAGTAGGATTTACTGTCAACTCTCACAAAATGCTAGGCCAGCTGATAAGGGAGAATGAAAAACCAAAACATGAGTGGACTGCTGTTTCTTGTGCGTCTCTTCCACTCTTCCTAACAGCCCTCAGAGTCAAACAAGAGGCTTAAGCTAGAAGAGGTGGAGAGCTTGAGAAAGGTACAGACTCTACACGGCCAATGCAAGAACAGGACTGAAAAGCAAATTAAGATGCTGCAAAGTGATTAGTCACTAAAGTTCATAGTGGCTGCTGAGACAGCACAGAAGAATATTCTACTCCCTAGCACCGGTTCTCCTGCAGAAGTTCCGCGCTGCAGCAAAATCCAGTGGATACATGCACAGCCAACAGAAAAGGCTTGATACCAGTGAAAAGATGCAAGTCGTATTCATCTGCAAGCAGTGCAACTAGTTTCTCACAGTTTGACGTTATAGTGGAAGTTGAATTTTAAATTAAGTTGAAATGTTAGAGTGAAGGACTGCTTGATGGCTGAGAGCAGATCAGCCACAACTAAATATTTCATCAAAGTCTTCTTCGCAAAGAGAAAGTTTTACAAAAGAAAACATGAGGATTGGTATTGCCCAGCTGTTTCTGGAAGAGCAATACTGCTTCTCATAGACTAAGAAAAAAATTAACTGTTAACAATACAGCTATTTAAGCTGACCTATCTATGGGTTTCTGCAATCTTATGACTTGCAGAAAGCTGAAAAAGGAAGAAGTTCCAGAAATAGACAGAAACTCCTCTGAGCTGATGCTGGTGAAGAGACTGATAAGCGTTTAAATGGCCCAGTTAGGTGTCTTCCATATACACATTTTTCTGTCCTAAGGGGAAAAGGTTCCATCATAGGTATCATAGATATTTGAAAGAAGTTATTGTATGCTAAAGCAAGATGGTGTTTATAGATATTTTGGAACACTGAAGAGAGGCACCTGAACATGGCATTTTTTTAGTTGTATAAATTTTGTGTTATTGTATATGGTTTAATTGCACTAACCTCAGATACAAGAAAGGGATGCCTCACCTGGTAGCATGATACAAAATTAGAGCACGACTACAGTGAGTGACAAATTTTGTCCCAAAATTTGTTTTTTAAACCAACATAATTTAATTTCTATTTTTTTTTGCAACTATTTTAGATTAAGTTGCAGGCATGCCTATAACTTAAAACCCACAAAACAAACAAAAGCATATCATACATACTGAGGAGGAAGGTAAGTCAGCCTCTTCAGAACTATCCTGGTACAATTTTGCTGGTTTTATATAAATCGCATGAAAATTCTGCAAGCTTCTGTAAGCAGAATTTTTAATAAGTAGGTATGGAAGCAAAATACCAGGACAGAAACAAGGGTCAGTTTTATTGTTGCGTGGTGTTTATCCCTATACAGTCAAATGCTCCAGATGGCAGGAAAGGAAAACAGGGAAGCTAATAGCTGTAGCTAACAGCAGAACATTAACATTTATTGGATGTTTATTTGCAAATGTTTGCATTTAAATTTAGTACCAAAATAATGATATAAGAGACATACTTCACTTTGAGCACTGAAGTGACAATGCAGAAAAGAAGAGCCCGTGGCTGCTCGCAGACGCAGCAATAAGGAGGAGGGCTGGGTTTTTCTCCTGCAGCAGCAAGAATTGGGAAGTTCTGGGACAGCAGCTCCCCAGTGAGACACACCAGGGTGAGAAAGGAGGAGAAATATTAAGGGAAATAATGTAAAACAAGTGTTTTCCATGGATGTGTTGATTATTCCCAGGCAAATGGACTTATCAAGGTTACCATGGATAGCCTATTCCACAGCCTATGTCCATATTAATCTCACAGTGGGACCAAGTTTCACTAGCACAGGAATCAAGACTAAAATGATAAAATTCATCTCCATGTTCTTGCCCTGACATGGTTATTCATTAGGAATTCTTCCTAATGACTGTTCAGTTCCTTCCTTGTAGGGAGCCACTCCTAATTCTCTTCAATCCAGGCTGGATAATGACTCACTGACTTAATATTAATCTTTATTAACCCTCTCCTTACACAACTGACATCTGTTAACAGATAAATGTGTTGTGCCTCAGCAAAGAGAAAGGTATTCAGTGCCTTTTCCCCATTGTGTCATTTTCTTACATGCAGACAACCCATCGCTCCTGCAGGCTTTCTGCTGCTGACTGATGAAAAAACACCTTGTCTTCATGCCTTTGTTTAATTACTTTTTAAGTCTATCTTAGTCTCCCTGTTTTCCAGTGTCAATTTTCTTTCCATGAACACTTATTTTCTGTTGCCTTCTTTTCCGGCCAAAGTTTTAGTTGCAGCAAAACAGCTATTTATGTAAAATAACTTCTTGAAGCACCCTGTTTCCCCTTCTGTTTTTCCTCTCTCTTCTCTTGGGGAGGGAGGGTGCTGTTTGTGGATGGGCACATGAGCCGTACAGCATTCAGGTCTGCTCTGCCTACCCAATTCCATGAGAAGTGTCAGGATGCTAACAGCCAAGCTTCTGGTGGCAGATACTTTTGACTAGTTTTCCCTCTTAAACAAGACAACAAAACACACAACATAAACTTAAGAGATATATTAATTATATGTGATTTGCCATTTCTGAGCCTATTGAGCCTAAATATCCTGTGAGATAATTAATGACTCAAGTATTGAATTCTTCTTGAATCAGCTATTGATCAGTTCTTAAGACTAATTACAGAATGGCCTGTCCTGTTTTTGATCAAATGTTGTACTGTGTTTGGTTAGACTACTGAATACATGTAGGTATGTCTGATCACCTGCTTTTTATGCACTTCCAATATGGTGGCACTTACTCTTTTGACCAAATTTTGGTGTGTTTTGAGATACTGGAATTGTATCTTTTGCCTTGATCCTCTTTCCTCATATTAGCACTGTTGGTCTACTCCCATGTTTTGTGCATCTGATTTCAAAGTGTTTTACAGTGTTTTATTATTTTGATGTTATTATAACGTGCCTACTTTTAAAGAAAAAACCAGGAAACCTAAGGGAAAAGTAGTTTGGAAAGTGATCTGCCTATTTACTTAGGAAACCACACTCTCCAATTATTACAAAACCAGATTTAGACTCATAAAATGGTTAGAGTTGGAAGGGACTTAAAAGATCATCGAGTTCCAACCCCCCTGCATGGGCAGGGACACCTCCCACTAGATCAGGCTGCTCAGAGCCTCATCCAACCTGGCCTTGAGGCTATTTCCATGGCTTTTTCAGTATTCTTTATTTCACTGTCCTTACGCTGTACCAGACAGTTTTGGATGCACACATCCCAGCAGTCCTGCCTCAGCGCTGCGCTGCCTGCACCAGCACACTCCCTAAGAAACGGCTCTTCCCCGGTGGGAATATTAACTGTAGCTGCCAATCCAGCCTGACAGAAAAACCATTTTTTCCTTATTAATAAGCTACTAATTTCAATATACAGCATGTACAGCTTGACATTTTCTTGCCATCTCAGACACAGTATTATTTCGGTAATAAACTGCATGCAGCTTCTTAGGGCGCAGTCCTAATCTTGGCCATGTAAAAAATCATCTGACTGAAACTGAAGAAAGAGAACTTCTCACTGTCTGTGCAGAAAAGAACGGGGATTTTGCTCCAATAGTTTATATTTGTGCTTTTTAACCAGTCACAGCAAGAATCGGGCTAACTTGCGGCTGGCAGGCCTCATGGTGCAGGCAGCCGCCTCACATCTATTCACGGTGCAAAGGCCATCAAAATCATCTGGAAGTTTTACCGGCAGCCGTTGCGGTAAACTCAGTTGCGGGCGAGGTGAAGATACCCTGTAATTATTACTTGCAATTAACGGCCGTGACTGCCGTTTCTGCCAGGCGGGGCTGGCAGGGTCACTCAGCAGAGCCGCTGACACCCCGAGGCCGGGGCGCCGTGGCCGGACCGCCGGGCCCGACCACTCCGGGGTATTTCTGCTGTACCGAGTAGCGCTGCCGCTGCTAAAGCCGGGCCCCGACACGGCCGGAGACCTCCGATGCAACAGGTGCCCGGGGGTGCCGCTCTCCCGCTCGATCCCGCCGTGGCGGCGGCCTCGCAGCCCCGCCCCGGGCTGAGGGGATCGCCGCCGCCCAGGAACTTGTGGCCCGGTCCGTCACGGCGGCCCCGGAGCTGTGGCAACGAGGAGGTGGGCAGCCGATATGGCGCCGATGAGCAACAGCCTGGCCTGGCGGCACTGGACGGGTCTCGGCTAAGCGGCCTCAGCCCGCCCCCGGTCACCGCCTCATGCCACTCCCCCGCCCCCGAGCCCCCTCCCCTTCCCCGCCACCCGCTTCCGCCCGCGCATGCCTGGGTTATGCAACGGCGACGGCGGGCAGGCAGCGCAGGCCCCGCCGCCCCAGTGCCGCAGGGCAGGGCAGCGCGGGGGGCCGTGAGGGCGGCGGCCACCGGGCCGGCGGCGTCGCGCTCCGGCGCGCTCCCCGTTCCGGCGCGCTCCCCGTTCCGGCGCGCTCCCCGTTCCGGCGCGCTCCCCGTTCCGGCGCGCTCCCCGTTCCGGCGCGCTCCCCGTTCCGGCGCGCTCCCCGTTCCGGCGCGCTCCCCGCGCTGCCTATGAGTGGCAGCGGCGGCAGCCGCCAAGTCCCGCCTGTTCCGCTCTCCCTGCCGCAGGCGGCGGCGGCGGCGGGTTGGCTTCCTGCGTGCTGTGCCGCTCCCCCTCCCCCCGGCAGTCGGAGCCGCAGCAGCAGCAGCCCGGATCCCCGAGCCATGGCTCTGTGAGAGCAGCACATGGCGGCCGCAGCAGCCATGAGCCCCCCACTAATCCATACAACTCCCCCCTGAACGGCCACCGACGGCAGCCAGCGCTCCCACCCGGCTCCACCGCTCCCACCGCCCACCCGCAACTCCAGCCGCCGCCGCGCCGCCCGGCCCGAGCCCAGACCCCGCCGCCGCCGCCGCCGGGCCCCCGCTCGCTTGCCCGCCGCCGCCGCCCGGTCCTCACCATGGGAGTGCAGGGTTTCCAAGACTACATCGAGAAGCACTGCCCCAGCGCCGTGGTGCCCGTCGAGCTGCAGAAGCTGGCGCGGGGCAGCCTCGTGGGTGGGGGCCGCCAGCGGCCCCCCCAGACCCCGCTGCGCCTCCTCATCGACGCCGACAACTGCCTGCACCGGCTCTACGGCGGCTTCTATACGGACTGGGTGAGCGGCGGGCAGTGGAACCACATGCTGGGCTATCTGGCGGCCCTGGCCAAGGCCTGCTTCAACGGCAACATCGAGCTCTTCGTCTTCTTCAACGGCGCCCTGGAGAAGGCCCGGCTGCACGAGTGGGTGAAGCGCCAGGGCAACGAGCGCCAGACGGCGCAGCAGATCGTCAGCCACGTCCAGAACAAGGGCACCCCGCCGCCCAAGGTCTGGTTCCTCCCGCCCGTCTGCATGGCGCACTGCATCCGCCTGGCCCTCATCCGCTTCCACATCAAGGTGAGGAGGAGATGGGCCTCCCGCCTGCCCGGCCCGCGGCGCCCCGGCTCCCCCACTCGCCTCCCCGGGGTCCCCTCCCCGCCGCTCTCCGGCGCCCCCGCCGCTCCCCTCCAGCAGCGCCGCCGCTCTAAGATGGTAGCGGGGGCTGCCCTGGGCCTTGCCAGTGCCCAGCCCGGCGGGGGAGGGAGGAGGGGGGGCTCCCTACCTCTCCCCTCAGCGCCTCAAAATGTCGTCGAGGCCTTCGGGGACGGCCCAAGTTTCGGCGGCCTCAATCCCCGGGGGATTTTCCTATTTATACGGCGCTGCCCCCGGCCTGCGCGGGGCGTCGGGGCGACCGGCAGCGCCCAGGGCCTCCCGGATTCCCCTGGCTGTGAAGCCAGGCCCAGCAGCAGGGAGGTTTTTTGCCTCCATGTTCTTTCGGGGCCGCCGCTCCGTTGACTCAAAATGTCCCTTCTTGCCCAGGGCCCCCCCTCTCCACCTTCGCTCAGGAGCGTGGTGAGGCTGGGACTTTGGTACAGCAGGTGAGAACAGCTGGCCGAAAACATCGTAATCTAATTAATTATTAAGACGAAAGGGGAAAAAAAAATTACCACTTTAGTTATCAGGGACGGTGGATCTGCAACAAGTTCCCTGCTGAGGCGAGGTGTTTAAACTTGCAGCGAAGGTGAATCGCTCGCTCTAAAATGCTCGAGTTTCGTGTTTATGAAGGTGGGGGTTTTCCTCGGCATTGCCCAAATGTATTAATGCGCTTTTGATTAAGTGTAGGATAATTCATTCCCTACTATTCCATAACGGCAAACCCTTCCAGTTTGTGAGGTCAGGAGCACCGATCTTTCAGTTCTTCATTAAAACTTATTTTAAGGGGGATCCTCTGATTTCTGACGACACTTCGGGTGGGAGCTGGGGTCCGTGGTGATCACAGAGGCCACAATTTCAGAGGTTGCAGGAAATTAATGTGTCGCGTTTCTTTGCACAGCGTTTGTGATTTACAATGGTTGAGCCGAATGATTGTGTATATTGAAATACAAGCCTATAGAAAAAACAAGCCCCTGGATGAAGCTGCAGTTTTTTAGAGTTGCTTGCTGGCTTTCCCGTTAGGGAGGAAAGAGCAGCGGGAGTGAAGTGCATACTTGCAGGCTTTATTATCGTAAATTACTTTAGTGTGTAGAAAAACATTATGCAACCCTTAAGAGTCGCACACTTGATCACTAGCAGCTTAATGTTATCAGGCTTTTGTGCTGCCCTTTCGGCGGATTAGAAAAATTCTGGCGGAGTTGCAGCCCTGGAGTAAGATGACTCTCTCGAAGAAGCAGCTCGGAAGGTGACTTTGGGTGAAGTTTCTCCCAGTTGTATTCACGGGGTGAGAGTTTCAGTTGCTCCCTATTGGCTCCCTGCTCACTCGGCCGGAGCCATCCTCAGAGAAGCTCCAGGCTCACCGCGCTGGTGTGAAGCCACCCTGGGCAAGCGGTGGGATTTCAGTGGTGGATGTCCCACCCTGCGGTGGCTTCGGCCATGCCCGACCCCTGGGGGCCAATCACCACTCGGGGGGCCGGGCATGGCCAGATGAAGTACGTGTGGAATGAACTGGAAGCAGAGGCAAAGGTTGTTCTTTCAGGGCATGGCAATGCCTTGGGCTCCGTGCTTGGTTAAAGTCAGGAGGTTATGGCCGTCTCTGCTGTAGTAATGTGCTCTCCTGGTCAGTGTAGAGGCGAAATCATGTATGTGTTTTGGATGTGAATGATGGCAGGAATTTGAATGATAGCAATAGCGTCCTTTCATTTATACTTCTTTTTTGGTAGCTAGTCAATACTTCTGTTCTTTAAGCAGAAAGCTTTAGGGACCATGAAGTGAATGTGTTTACCTTGATCTGGTTTCGGATGGATTTTAAATCTTCCAGAATTTGCTGTTGAGACTTAGAGATCATTATTAAAAGCAATGAATGGAATAAAGTAAGATTTTTTTTTCTTTTATTGTGTTAAACTGGATATTTTGTTTAATGCAGTATTGAAATGCATAGTACATGACAGGAAGCCAGCTTTTTTGATATTGATAGGAATTTGGTATTTGCAATGGTCTTGTGGCATATCAAACTAGCTTGTAGTCCTCTACATGCATTCAGTCTCAGACTAGGTTTGTTTTGGGTGAAGTACATTAAAGTTGCCACATTTGACAACAGTGTCACCTGTAGCACTCTGTTTACTTTCAAGCTTAGCTGGAGCATTGGCTCTTTTACAGTTTCTCAGTAGTACGCCTTATTCATAATCTCTGGAAACAGTTTTAGGAGTGAGTGGACACATCATACCTGAGTCTCTTTTCTCACATTAAGAAAAAACAAACAGAAAACTCCAACAGTTGTGGTGGGGAAGATCTGGGCGGTGGGTATTTGTCTGCTTAAGTATAGCACTGGAGTTGGCAAGTGCTGGTTACCAAATACTGATGGGGGGAGAGTTTGTTGTTGGGTGCGTTGGTATCCCTGAAGCATCACTGTGCCTGTCCCCACTGCACTGGTTCTCTGCACTGATCAGCCTCCTTGGGGGTGGGAAGGATGTCAGCAATTCCCATTTGATGCTTCATTTGTGCAGCTGTTGAGAAATTGTAGATAGCTGTGCTTCTAATTGATTTGTGTATTTCATGGTTATAGTGGTAGCATGCATAGTACGCATCAAAGATCCTGTTGAACTTAAATCATGTTCCCTTTCTGGTTTTCTTCTTCTCTTACACAATTCATTGTCTTTCTAAAACTGCTTTATTACATATATCTTGCTTTCCCTAAAACTTACTCCAGTTTTATTCACCTTCTCCCTCATGCTGACTTTCTAGCAACCCTTCTGGTAGGCAAAGGCCAAAAAACTTGAAGATGTGTTGGGTTTTTTTATTTGCATGTATGAGTGATTTTTTTTTAAATTTGCATATGCATAAGACAGTTGCCAAATTGTAGTGTTTTCTCACTTAAAAAATTTGAGAGTACTGATTAACTGATTTTCATATTTTCAGGAAACAGTTGAGTCTTGAGTAGAAGGCTTCTGTACAGAGCTAGGAACTGACTGAATTTAATTATTTTGGTAGCTAGAAGGGAGAAAAAGAGTAATGCCTTCCATCCAGAACAGTTATAAATAATTTGCAGATGGTTTCAGCAGGATGTATAAATAACAGGCTCCTCCAAGTTGTAACAAATATCCTACAGGTTCTTAGATTGATTGTGACCTGGTATTTTTTTGTTTGGGGGATAGAGGAATAATTCTTAAAAGCAACTTTTATGCAAAGCAGGTTTGCTAAAATTTAATTATTTAAGCAATGCAGATCTTAATATCTTTAATATTTTGGTGAGACTTTGTTTTATTCTTAATATCTGAATGTGTATGTTTACTCAGACAGGATTCTCTCTCTCTGATTCACCATCATTAATGTTTATGCAAGATTTAGACTTCAAAGTTTTTCCTAATTCCTGGCTGTGATTTCCCCTGTGTCCCCCCTCTCTGGGTTGATTTTGAAGTGCGCACGTGTCCTGGGTGTAGCTGCAGCTTCGTACTCTCCTTTTGTGAGAGCTGTAAGCTATTTATATAACTCATCTTGTTAAGAGTTTTATGTTGGTTAACTGTACCTGGGTAAATGCAGCTCTTTTCTCTGTGACAGTTGAATTATTTGAACACAGTTTCTAGTATTGCCTAAACATTCTGCAATTCCATGCTTGTAGTTTGCTGTGTCAGGTGGCTCTGTAAAATGGGGAGGGAGGGAACTGGAGGCTTTGGAGGTTAAGGAAATAGTTGATGGGTGATCAGAGCAGGCTGCACACTGAGCCTCCTGTACTGTCTGCACACCCAAGTCACACTTAGTGCTGCAAAAAGAGTTCTTGCTTTGTTTTTATGGATGATCATGCATGCAAATATGTTGATTTTACATATATACACATAGTTAAAATCTATCTACCCTTAATAAAAAACCCCCAAACATCTGGGGGATTTTCCTAGTTTAAAACATGTCAAGATGGGGGGGAGGGGGTGGCAAAGCATAAACTGTCCTGGAGTTAGTAACTGTATAACTCTGATGCCTTCAGATTTTGCAGCCTCTTCCAATTCTGTGTAAGCAGGCACGCCTTATACTAGGTGACAGTGTAATTATTTGAAAAATTAATATTCTCATTTTTCTCACGTGTCTGAATTTCAAAAACCCTGTTAGAGTCCATCAGGAGCGTTTCTGAAGCAGTAACATTTTTTTAAGACCTCAAGGTGGTAGCATTAGGAACAGAGAGCTTAGTGAGCTGGTTATTGATGCTAGGAACATCTCAGAGTGAGGTGCTGGCTGTGCAGCTGCTTGGGATTTTCCTTGAAAGTGAACATCTCATGAAGCTACATGGGAAAAGCAAAATTTCTGGAAGGCCGTAATTCAATCTCAGGTTCACAAAGAGTAAAGAAAAGGGAGGGTCACTGTGAACTTGCTGTTGGACAAAAACTCCTTGCTGAGATGAATGACTGTGGGACCGTTGGAGCGGGCTGTAGAGGTGTAGGACCCTCATCTGTGTTCTGCAGAGGAAATAAATAGTGTGACTGGCACTAAGGCTGTAGTTACTCATGCATACCATGGAGACTGAAACTAATAGTTTTGTACTAGTCTATTTTGGGATAGCTCACTATCTACATTGTTAAAATTGAATACTTGGTGAGCGTAGGTTATACGAACACCCAGCTTCTGTGGGAGTTTCTGCATTGCTGAATGTTTATTATGTATGTAGATGGTAAAAGCATTAGGCATCAGAAGCACTCAGCTCTCTGTATTTTTGTGTTCTTGTACGCAAACTGTAGTGGTTCTTGACAGTGAGTAGACAATGCAGGACTGGAAGTAGTAACCTGTCATCATGGGGGGTTTTGGTTTAATTTAATTATTTTATAATAAAGGGTTGCTTTTGTATTTGCAGCATTAAGAGTTGGCCCATGTCTCTCCCCTGCACAACATTGCCTGTTCTAGTCATCTGATTGCCATAGCCTAAAATATGTGCTTTGCTAGGCAACGTGAGTTGAGAGGTGAAGTTTGGGCTATAAACTTGAAGCAGTTTCCACCATCAGAGACAGCTGTGCATAAATGAATAGGCTGTAGAGGTCTGAAAGTGGAAAGTGGAAACAATTGGGCTTAACACAGCAAGGTAGATATTTGAAAGATCAAGAAAGTTACCTCTGTTCATCTGGGGTTATGCTTGTTTCTTTCGAAACAGGGAAGCAAAACTTCAGAAGTACTCGTGATTGCTTTTTATGGGGGCATATTGGCTCCCTGGGCTGGTTACATATCCATAGCCTAAAGATTTTTCCCATGAGTTAATACAGACGTTGGTATAGTAATACACATATAGTTTAAGCGTTTCTGTAAGTAGACAGTTACTTCAGAGGAGGTCAGCAGTATGTAAGGCTGCTCCAGTGTGTAGGCTTCCAGCACTTTGTGTTGTGTTTTGGAGTGCTCCTTACGTCCTGTCCCTATCTGCTGTGTCACAGGATCTTTTAAATATGCTGCAAGTGTTTAAAATGCACAGACATAGTTTCAGAAAGACTCAACATATCGTAATACATGTGATAAATCAGTACTGCAATTAAACACTGTAGCTAATTACTCTGTCTTCTACTATAGGTTGCACAGAGCATTGAGGATCATCATCAAGAAGTAATTGCTTTCTGCAGAGAAAAAGGTTTCCATGGTTTGGTTGCATATGACTCCGATTATGCATTGTGCAACATCCCTTACTATTTCAGTGCCCATGCCCTAAAACTGAGCCGTAATGGGAAAAGTCTCACAACAAGCCAATACCTAATGCATGAAGTTGCCAAGCAACTGGACCTGAATCCAAATCGCTTTCCTATTTTTGCTGCTCTTTTAGGTAAGTGGAGTAATAAAAAAACTCGATGCTGCTAGTCAGACTTGTGATTTAAATTTCTATTAACTGTTTTAAAATATGTATTTCTAAGCTGACAAAGCACCTAGGGAAAGACATCCCTTTGTTTCAGACATTCCTGCTGTGCTTGAGGTGGGCTGGATGTGTTTTTATGAGGCCAGACATGCCCAATTTGTAGAGACCTGTGAGCAATGCAAATTGTGGCTGTCTGGAAACAAGTAGAAAGTAAGAATTCTGCAAAGCTCTGCCTAGCCAAAATGTTCTCAGTGGGTGGGTGGGGAGTCACGACAATGGTGGTTCTACTAGTTTTGGTCTTATATAGAATATGAGGTCTACTTTTAATAATATACTGGGAAAGCATCCTTCTGTCCTATTTTGTATTCTACCTAAAAGTAACATACATGGAGATAATATTTTTTGATTGCTGGGGCTTTTTTCCCCTCAGAAATTAGTGTTGGACAAACACAACAGCACATCAGCTGCACCAGAAATATTTTATACTGTATAACTGAGTGAAACTCTGCATTTTTGAAAGCACAGGCGACCAGCATCTTGCCATTCCATTAGTTTTGTTCTAATAGTTTCTTAGCACTCCTGCTTCTCATGCTAAATGGTTCAGTGTCTTTAAGTAGCATAGGTAGGAAGGACTTCAATTTCACATCTGTGCTTAAATTTGACAATTTTAACACACTGTATTTCCACAGCAGTAGTAGAGAATAACTGTCATACTCTCTCAGATGGAAGAGGGAACTAATTACTAATAGAGTTGACTCAAATGAGTAATATCTATTTAGAACAGCATTCTAGCTTCTTTTTGGGTAAATAAGCACAGAGCAACCATGTTATTGGTCTTGTATTGAACAAACAAATTAAGATTACTTAATTTTCTTTTTATTTTCTCACTGGCTTCATGTTTTGGTGTGGATACATGATAGAAGAATAAAACTCATTTGAGAGCTGTGAACGAGAGAATACGGACTCTTGCTTTAGCATGCCAGTGCTTCAGTAGTCCTTAAAATTGTTTCTAGTCGAGAGAAGTATCTTCCATGCTAAGAAGGAAAGAACCAACTCATGTTACAGTAGAAAGCCACAGTTATTTGACTAGTTAAAGTTGCTTTTTGTTAGTGTGTTTTTTCATATCCAGAATGGTTACCTGCCTGCGTGGCCGTATGGAGGAATGGCAGATGATTGGCTAAGCTGCAGTTTAAAACACAAACTCTGTGTAAATGGCATGACAGACTACTATTACTAGGCTTTCTTTTGGAGTCTATAAATAAGTTGTTGAATGTGAATTCAGTGAGTAGGAATTACTGCTTGAAAAGCAGTTTCACAGTTGCATATATGCTTTAGGGAGTTAATGTGGAGTACACGTGAATTACGTCATTTAACTTGTCAGAGAATTAAGCTGCGTGGCCAGCTGGGGCATTGCTTGGTTGTATTAAATAGGATGTGAAAAATATTCTGGTAAATTTTCTCAAGGTTTTGCAATTTTATGCCAGAAGCTCTTGAATATTTTTTTTTCTCTTGATGTCTTACCTAGCAAAATGTTTTTCAGCATGCTCTTAGGAGAAAGAAACTTGAGGTTATTTCACATAATTCCTAGAAAAATATTTTGTAGCTTTTTTGTTTTCCAAATTGGTAGAAAGGTTAAAAAAAGCCAGTTCAGCTGCACGTTTAGTGTTGTGCATTCTTTTGCATTTCTCTTGTGTGCCTGTTCCGTGTGAGTAAGCAGAATAAAGTTGAAGGAAATCAGGGTAAGAACAGAAGATACTTTGGAGGTCTTCTTGCAATGAGGGTTTTTGAATATTAATGATTATTACAAAACCTAGGTGTTTGGTGATATAGACGATAATTATATAAGCTGAAAACAACTATACATTTTGACTTAAAGTACTGGCCACATTTTTTAACTTTTGCAACCTTAGGAATATAGTAACTTCTTGTTTTCAAATAAAATACTAAAACCGTATACGCCCATAACTGTGTGTATTGTGGCATATGTTTAAAGCAGGTTAGCTCATTCAGATCTCAATTTTTATGTTTTGATTTAATACCTCGGGGCTTGTCTGGCTTCACAGGTTATTCTGCTCTTGCTCTTGTGGCTGCTTTGGGTCTCTCTTGAGCCTGAAAAGTAGAATGAAGAAAATCACAATGGGAAAGAATAAGTGAGCGCTTGGTGACATGGGAAGGCACGTGACTGTTACATTGTCTTCTATTCTGGATACATCAGTGTAACTCCCCATGTTACGCTTTGTTTAGGAATAAATTAATGTATTCTGAAATAATTACAGTTTAGCATCTGTTTTATGTACAATTACCAAAGGCCAAAACTATCACAACAGCTATATCGGTATTCACCTGTAAGTCTGCAAATCTGTTTCCCTATATACAGAGGACTCAAACTTTGTTTTCAGATTCTTTCTTGTCATGTCATGAGTCAGTTTGGGGATGCTGATGTTGAATGATTCAGCCAAACATTCAGCAGTTGGACAAGCCTGAGGAACAACACTTAAATGGTCAATTACAAAAACGTTCTCAATGTCAAATTATTTGGGATAGTGTTATGTTCAAAGATAAAGGCCTATTGAAGTATTCCAACAAAATATTTTTCTGACTGTAGCAACTAGGCAAATTTTTAAAGATTACTTTCTAAGTATACACTTGTGTTTGGTTGGTTTGTTTTATAGCTTTTTCCTTCCTATGGCTTTCCATGCAGAAGGGTTTTGTAGTTCTAACTTTATAATATAAGGAGTATCCTTGTCATGGGTGGGTCAAATGTGGCCAAGATACTGTGTCCTTCAGGAGTGTGTTCTTAAAATGTTCTGTCCTAATTGCTGTTGATGTGAACAGGGAGTTGATTTGGGTTCTCATGTAAATTTTGACTCCAAATACTTCAGAATGATAAAAAGCTTCAGCAGTAGAAAAACAATCACAGTGTGAGGCAAAGGGCTGTTATTTGGTGAACTCTTTAGAAAGGGCAGTGGCTTCAATTAGTTTCTAATTGCTTTAAAAAACCTAAGGCATACACTATAATAAGCCATTAAAATGGGGAAAAAAATCAATACATGTTGAGGTTGTTCAGCCAGGTCAAGAAATAGAGGTTGCTTATGTAACATTGATCTCTTTCCCACCGTGACAGTACCTTGTGACCTGTTTGATCGTGTAGTCTCATTCTCTTCCTCAGTAAAATTTTAGAACTATGTAGGGTAAGTACAGGCAACACTTTTTATTTGGAGTACAGAAGACAGTGCTGCACTTCAGCATCCTAAATTCTGCAGTTCAGTGTGTGGTGAGGACTGGTCAAATGGTCAGACTGTCACACTGTATGTGTTTAAGGGGTTGGAATTATCTGAAATGACAGATGGAGACCAAACAAAATTGAGGTTTTGGTGGAAGGGAGGGAAGCTCTGACTATTTTAAAAGGTAATCTTGTTATCTGCAGGAGTTATTGTTAGTTACCACAAAACTGTCAAGTGGTCTGGCTGTAATTTATTTTTTTCAGACCTGCATTAATCTATTCCTACCTTGATTAGATTAGTAAGAATGTGGCTTGATATAAACTTGTTGAATCTCTCTGATGTGAGTTTAAAGTTTAGCTTCTAGTGAATAAAGATTATAATGTATCCTTGCTGGAGGTCTCAGCAGTAGGTGGAGTATTGATTGAACACAAAGACTTCTCTCTCTAAGAGGGCATCTAGTAGTTGCCAGGCAGTGGACAGCTTTCTTGGTTTTCACATGTTGAAGAGCATTAAAAGCAAACTGAATTATATTACAAGCAAAATACTGGGAAAGTAAACAATTGTTGTCATATTCAAAGAATCTTGTCATGTTCTTTACAAGTAGGCGAGAGGTCAAGATGTCCAAACTGTGAAATTAAAAATCAAATCAAATAAAATAATGAGAACTGTGCATTCACTGCTAAGCTGCTGCTCTGTAAAACCACATTTTGAAAATATCCTTGTTTTCTGCCAGAAGTGTGCTAATACATTCTGTTTAGCTCGTTGTGAAGTTTGGGTCCACAGTCCGTGAACTCTGTTAGTGGTTGATTAGTTAGTCTTTGATTAATTAAAATTTTTGAAACATTTCCTAGTGAGAATTTTTTAGAGCTTTTTCTGCTTTGGAAAAAAGAAATGCAAAATAATTTGTGATCTTCCATTTTATATGAACAGCTTGATAAATATAACCACTATCTCTGTTCATTGAAGCAACTACATAATTTCCCAATGTGATGCTGCCAGCCCAGGATCCCGTCTGACCTGGTCACATCAGCAGAAGAAACTTGAGGAGTTGGGAGCCTGCTAAGTGTCAGTGGAGCTGCCTGTGGTCCTGAGGGACAGATGGTGGCTTGCTGCTTGACCCACACTGCAGAGTGCAGATTCCAGAGGCAGCTCCAATGTGGATCTGTAACAGCACATGCTGGGAGGCTGGAGGTGCTTCCCAGCTTGTGTTGGAGAGCAACAGAGTGTGCTGGTGCTGCTGCACCACTGAATCCTGCTGAGGATCCCCTCATAGGACATGCCAGGTTGAGGTTGGCACCATGTGTTGTCGCTGGCTCTGTTGCTTCCCCAAGTGAGCCGGGTCTCATAGAAGAGTGCTCCTTGACAGAGGGAAGTGTACCTTGCTGCAGCATGCTAATTAGGTGTCTCTGGAGTAATAAGAGTATCTCCAAGTTAAAGCTCTTTTGTAATCCTATTGATCGGAAACTGAGGATTGATTGCAAATTTGTTTTGCTGCATGTAGAAATAGTATGTGATATTTTATGGTGTACTTACAGTTCTGCATTACATTCTAGGTAATCATATTCTACCTGATGAAGATTTGGCTTCCTTTCATTGGAGTTTACTTGGTCCAGAACATCCACTAGCTTCACTTAAGGTACAAATTTAATATAACTACAAGCAAGTAAGCTAAAATCAATCATAACAGTTAATGCCAGGCACTTGTTCTTGGTCACCCTTGATGTCCCAATGCCTCCCTGTTGACTGCAGAGGATACCTGGGGAGATCAGCCTTGCAAGGCTAAACTTAGCCTGTGTGATCCCCTCACTGCCCTTCAGCTGCATGAGCCACATAGCTTGAGCGGGATTTGCTTTCAGAAAGTATCTTCATACTCTGTTTTTTTTAAGAGGATAATTTTTTGTTTAGTCATGTTCTTCATCTGTCAAAAATAATTTGCTGGGTATCTTCTTACCATATTGTTTTAGTTTCTACTCATCTGAGTTTGTGTGTAATACTCAGTTTTCTCTATTTCTTAAAGTGTAAATATTCTTGATTGTGCAAGAAAGCTAACATGACCTTCAGTAGTTTGGGGTGTTTTTTTTTGAGACAAGTAACTTGTGTCTGATGCTCTTAGTTTCCAGTATGTCTGTTCTGCTGCTTCATCTCACTTGCTTTATGCATCTGCCAAGTAGACAGCTATAAAAGGGAAAGTGGACACATCAGAGAATGGGATAATAGTGACCAACCTTTCTTGCTGCCACAATAGATGTATCGTTTCCCCATTCTCCTGAGGTGCACCATGCAGCAAATCTAGTTGCTTTTTATACGTTCTGTAAGACTGTTTTGTTATATCTACAACAAAATAGGTGGGTGCTTTCCCCCCTTATGTTCAAAAGTTTATTAAACATTGAAAAACTGTAACATATTTTGCTGAAGGTAGAATTTAAAAACAGATTCAAGATTTACAGCAGAGTTTTTAAGGCTTGCACGTGCATTGCTTAGTGAACAGCTGTGACAATTTGATGTTACGCTCATCCCCATTTTGCTGCCGCTCCTGTGTTTTAGAAAGGTAAGTGTCAGCACGTTGTAGTGGCAAAACAAAATACGCATGCATGTTTGCTACTTCCTTGTAAAACTGGAGATAAAAAATGAGCCTGACTGAGTGTGCCTGTATTTTAATTTTTTTACTAAAAAAGGTTAAAACATAACTTCTCTCTAAGGGGTTGATAAACTTTCTGATGTTCACAATACTTTTCTTTGTCTTATGCTGAGTAGACTGGTTTTACAGGCAGTTCAGGATATGATTTCAGACAGCTAGACCTTCTGGAAAGCCTTCTAAATGATATACTGGATTACTTGGCTAGAATGAAAATCAGATATTTGTCATCTTTGATTCTAGGTTTACATTTTCAGTGAAAATACCAATTGGGCTTTGTAGCTGGCACCCTAAGGAAAGGACACTTGTTTCCTTAGAGCATCACTGAGCTGTCTTAGCCAGTCCTCCCTTGTATTTGTTTAATCCATTGGCCAATATTAATCAGATTTGAAAGCAGTTCCCATTCAGCTTTTACAAGCTTCATGAAAACTGATAAGCTGTTATCAGTGAAAAAGACCCAAATGAGTGCCCTTACTGAGAACAAAGGCTAGCACAAGGCATAATGTGTTTAATTTCACAGCAGCTTGCTGGTCAGTTGTTGAGTACATAGCCCCAAACTAACCACAGCCTTTCCATCTCCTGGCTGATAATGATATCAGAGGAAGAGAAAGAAGAAGGGCTGAAGCAACAGGGACAAAAGTCTACAGGAAAACAATTTTCATTAGCTACTGGTTATGGAACAACTCTTTTTTTTTTTAGCTTCAGTTACAACACTGCTTATGGTTTGAAGTTATAACTTGTTTAAGTAGCTCATTAATTCAGTTTAGTTTCATTTGACATACTAGTATGTGAGTGATGTCTACAGCTCTTTCTGTAGAAACTGTTAATTGTAGACAGGCAGAAAGCAATATTTCTTGTAAATTTTATGGATGCCTAAAAAATGTAGACATTTATATTAGCCACCAGCTTGATAGCAACAAGTACTTTCAAAACAATTACAAAAAGTGCAAGCATTCATGAAAATTGCAAACAGGGGAGGAGCAGGGAAGTTATGGTCACCCAGGATGTCCTCCCTAGGCTTTACTTACAAACTTTGCTTTGTTGCATCTGTTAGTTACTACTGATCAGTCCCTATTCTTGGGAACCAAGGGCTCTAATTCCACACTTCAACTCAGGATTTAGAAAACTTTTCCTCATTGTGTAAAGATTTTAATCTTTTGCATCTAAGACAGTATGGTCTTGAGCATCAAGACTTGGTTCCCAATGGCTTGATAAATTGCTTTTCAGTTGCATGACAGTCAATAATATATTATTTCTCAATATTTTATTATGGTGGTTACTATTCCTACAAGAGAAGCTTTGCTAGTTCATCAATTAAAAAGCTTAATTTGGAAAAGAAACTAGTCTTTGCTGATGGAAAATTGCTGCATCTCCTCAGGTGTCAACATAGCGAGGTGAAAAAAAGCAAAACTGAGAAACGTGTGCCTCTGTTTTAAAGAGGGACATGAGGGTGGTGGATATCTAGGAACAGCTGAGTAGAAATTGGAAAAAGGAAGGGAAATGGTAACCTGAATGAAGACTCCTTAATTCACATCTAGAAAAAAATAAACCTTGTAGTCAGGACATAGTTACAGGCTGGATAAAAAGCTGTGCCTTTCAGAAGACGCCAACAATGACCATCAGCTCAGCAAAACTGATGAAGTTCCATGGAGAAATATAAATGAGGCTATTTGAATTGCTATTGCTGCAAAAGGGAAAAAGAATCAATAACTGACACTGCCAGCTGTTCTGAGTCAGGGTCTTCTCTGTCTAGATGTCCCTGTGTGAACAAATAATGCATCTAATAAATGTGCACCCTGTTACCTGACTGAGAGCAGAGTTCACTGAAGTGACCATCTGAATCAGAAGTTGAAACAAGAAAGGAGTTGATAAACTTCCCGAAAAATAATTTGACTGCTAGACCTTGTTTGGAAACTATCATTACACTACTTTTATTGATATGCTCTGGGGTTTATCTTTAAGACAAAGACAATGCAGTTCTCACTCTGGGAAAGCTTGTTACAGTATGAAGGTTCAAGATCAATGTATAATACCATCAGGTTTTGAAAGGATGAATTCATTGGACTGTCTTTGGAGAGCTCTTGATCTGCCCACCATCTAACATTCCACATCTATTTTTACCTGGCAAAATTAGTTAGCTAATCTCCTTGGTTGTTTCATCTCAGTAGAGAGGCAAAGAGAGATGCTTCCAGAAAGCAATCCAAAATATGCAGGGTAGGCTCCCTCTCTGAATTGCTCTTGGAAATTCCTGTCTTGATGTTTGCTGACTTCAGAGGATGTTTGCCAGAGGGAGACTAATATGCTAAGTAGGTCCTTAGGTAATTTGCTGCTCAGATAACAAAGGTGGCACACTGAAGATGCCCTTAAAGTAAGTGGTGGTGTTCAGTTTTTGTTTTTGCTGGGTTTTTATGCTAAAGGTCATCATAGGATGAGGCAGGTCTGAAAGGACCTCAGGAAATAATCTAGTTCAACCTCCTGCTAAAGGCATTGTCATCTTGAAGTCAAAACAGGTTGCTCAGGGCTTCGCCTAGACTAGTCTTGAAAATCTCCAAGGTTGGAGACTGCCCAACTTGTGTGGTTAGCCTGCTCCATGGTTTGATAGTCCCAAGGGTAAAAATGTTTTGCTTTGCGTACAGTCTGAACCTGTCTTGTTTCAGGCTATGTCTGTTATCTCTTGTTCTTTCACTGTGCACCCAGTGTGAAGAGTCTGGCTCCATGAGCTCGGTAACCTTTTTGGTAGGTATTGGAAGGCTACTGTTGGATATCTGCAGAGACTGTCTTTGCCAGGCTGAATAAGTCCCATTCCCTCAGTGCCTTCTCATGGAGAAAGTGCTCCAACTCTTTAACCATCTTGATGGCCTTCTGCAGAACTGGCTCAAATTTTTGACATCTGGCTTGTACTAGGGAGCCCAAGACTGGATGCAGTGATCTAGGGAGCACTGAGCAGCAAGATCCCTCCATCTGCTGGCTGTGCTGCTGTTCCAGGTGCTATCCCTGCTGCCAGGGTGCCCCACTGGCTTCTCTTTGCTGTCTTCCAACAATCCCACAGCCTTTTTGGCACAGCCCCAGCCTGCAGAGTAGCCAGGGGTTATTCCTGCCCCAGGGGTTATTCCTGCCCCAGGTGCAAGACTTCGCTTTTGTAATTGTTGAATTTCTGAGGGTTCCCATTGGTGCGTTCTTCTGGCCTGTCTGGGTCACTCTGGGTGGCAGCCCTTGAGGTTGCTGTGGTGTGGTGCAGGGTTGTCATGCAGGTTGTCTCAGATGAAGTCAGTCTGTACTACATCTTTGGCTTGAGTTTCTGCTCTCTCTTTTTCTTTCTGACATTTTTCTTCCTCTGTTTAGATTTGTTTTTCTTGGAGTCTGGTGTGTACAACTTGTTACAAATTATCTCCATGTTATGTGGATTCTTGTTACCATCAAGACATGCAGAAGTAGGAGGCCAGGTTCCCAACCAGGATGGAGTGGGGGAGAAGGGAATTTCTAACTGAATAACCCAGTCTGTAGGGAAAAGCTGAGCTTTGCTGGTCTGAGAGGATTTTAAGTCATGTAGGAAACTTCTTGTTCCCTTAGAAAGCTTGTCTTTAGATCAGATGCACTACAAGCTTGTAAGATTAAATGTTTTTAATACTCAAAAGCTGGTAGAAGATCAAAGAGTTTGGATGTGATCTCTAATAGAAAATACTAGACAAAAATAACAACACAGGCAATTTGTTGTAACATTCTTCATGTCTTCAGCCTCTTCTCTTGCCAGTGAAAAAGTGTCCCCTGTGTGTCACCTCACAGTAACGGAATGTTCGAGGTCTCTTTAGTGCTTTGAAAATAAAACCGAACCGATTATCTGTTTCCAGCAGGCACAACAGTAAGTGCTGGTGCTTGTGTTGATTAGCTTTTAAAGGCTTCACTTCCTGGAGACAGTGGGCAACTGGAGTTGTCCCAGAACTTGGGTGCTTTTCCCAAGTATAGTTTAGGTACCATCTACAGTACACTAATAGTCCTGTAGAGTTATGCATATGTGAGTCTATTCTGCTTTAAGAAAGCATTTTTGCAAGTTTTTTGGTCAGAATCAAGCCATTTCTGTCCTGTAGCTTCTCGGTTTGTCATGTTGCTCTCTGTCTCTCATTTTACAAATAACTATGTAGAATTAATTTCCTTTCCCCTGTTCATCTTTTCAGAGTGCATTACTAGGTCGCTTGTGATTTTTGTCAGTGGTCTGTCATGACACTGAAATAGTCCTTTTACAGCTCCAAAGAAACCGAGCAGTTTTCAGATGTCTTGGTTTCTAACCTAATCACCTCCCAAATGTGTGATGCATCTCCATGTTTGCCTTTCCAAAGTTGATTTTCTGTGTTGTTGCTTGTCTGAAACTCTTCTGCAGAGGAGGAGGGAAAAAAACAGCTTCTAGGAAGAAATCTCTTCTCATGAGAAATTGTTACAAAATGATGCTGATTTTGCTGTGAAGTGCTTTTGTGCGGCTCAAAGTTTGAACCATGCACAGGTTTTCTGTAACTTCCTGTGAAGTCTTAATTTTTCCCAAACCTAACACTTGGTAAAACTTAGCCTGTATTTTAATGCACACAGGATTAGAAATATTATTTATGATGCAGTACAAAATCTACAGTTTTGCATTTCTGCAAAATCCTAAAATGAATAGAAATCTTTTATTTTTTAATATCAGGAAAGTACCCCTTATTTCTCCACTTTTTGTTTCTGGCTTCTGTGTAAGTCATGACATTTTTAATTTTGAGGGTATTTGGACTAAATGTCTTTGAAACAGAAGAAAAGAAAATAAAATCCAAGTACCTGAAATGTCTCTAGATCTGTAATACAAACTTTCAGAAGGTCTCACTTCACGAATTAAGGATGTGCTTCAGTGAGGTCTTCAGACTGTTTGTTTAAAAGCAGCTGAGCTGGGGGCAAGATGTGTAGTAAGGCCTTAATATGTCTCACTTGAGCTTTATAATTCTAGGGTCTGAGCTGAATATTAGTGCTAGAGTGATGTGATGTCTTCTCTTGATGCTAACAGCTTATGGTTTATTAAATATTACTGTCTTGGAGATCACATAAAATTAATGATAGATTGCTTACTCCTTTCATCCACAGAATTTTCAAGCAGAGATTGCAGAAACACTGAGGTAGCAATGCAGGGTTTCTCCAAGGGACTCTGCAGAGAGCACATCTAACATGACACAGCCATGTTATGATTCAGCCACTTTAGAGATGTCTAATTGTTACATGTACAAATTAAATGGTCAGTATTTATAAAACTGCTTAGATTAACCAGTGAGAGAAAATCTATTGCTTCTGCTTGCAGATGGGGTGCAAAATTTTATCATCAGTATTTGTGACTGTAAGCTTACAAGCAAATGTGAGCTCTATTTGGTGGTGGTGGTGGTGGAATATACATATTCAGAATGCACACTTGTGAAAATTTAGAATTTACTATCTAAGATAGATATAATTACCAAGCCACTGACTACACTAAATAGAACGGTTCTTAATTTGGGCTCATGAAATGTGGAGCTTATCTCTGCCAGAGAATGGCCAGGTATAAAATGAATATTGTGACATTTGTAAAAAGTAGACATTAGCAGAAGGAAATTAGTAAAAATGGGCATCTGAGCAAAAATTGCATGCTCTAAATATGAAGAAGGCAAGTAAGGGTGGGAAAGAAAATAATAACATATGGTAGCCTCCATATAAAATAAAAAGGGGTTGTGGTACAGATTTTAAAGTTGTAAAGATAAGACTATTTAAGTCTTAATCAGAATTTTGCATAAACATTTCTGACAAGGCTGAATTGCAGTTTTTTCTAGTAAACTACGATACCTCATTTTCTCATACCCTAAAAAATAGAACTGTTAAATAATAATAATGATCCCTCAAGTCTTGAATCACTGAACTTTGCAAATAGATTAAAATATGTTGAAAGCAAAAAACCTAGCTGCCCCTTTAGGCACAGACAGAATGCTCCAGAATTGTACAGAGGTTCCAAACAGAATTTTTGGAAATTCCTCAGGCATTCTCTCAAATTCAGGACACACAGTTGGAGACCTCTTTCTTGCCTTCAGAGCATGTGCATTGTGCAGCACAGAGGGAAAGGAACAGAATCTGCCATGGCTGAGCAGTCCTTCAGACCCAGCTAGCAGCATTGCTCACTGCTTTTCATTTGGAACTGGTCCATGATGATTGCTTGACCTGAAGTTTCTATACACCATGTCTGATCACACGGTGCATGGAAGAGCACTAATTCCCATCTTCATAGGCTGAATAATCCTTGGTTTATTTTCAGGACTGTTGGTATAGGAGGAGCCTATTGAGAGTGTTGAGATGGAAGTCCAAGGTTTCTAGGACTGTCCAGTTCCCCTCCTTTCTTTATGTGGACATGTGAATCAGGCCAAGGAACTGAGTCGAGAACTACTCGGCAGAGCACATGTATCTGCAGCTGCCAATCGCTGGACTGTGGGAGCTGCATCTGTAGGGGACGTCATCCCACAAACTTCTAGCTCTTCTTACTACAAAGAGAGGTCTTTTCCTACCAAGTCCAAAGTAATTCCTTTCAAATCCGTGGCCTGAGTCAGTGACCAGTGAATCAGTGGGAATTCATAATTTTTATTAGACCGTGTCGTGGACTCTACACAAAAATCTGTGGTCTGTTTTGGCCCAGACCATGAACTTGAGGGAAAATTTTTGCATGTATTTGAGCATGTGTCTCTCATCCATTCCAAAGTTTGTTAATACAGTCAGACACATCTCTCATTAGATGGTGGAACATCCATTATTTTAATGCCAGAATGTTGAAACTATTCTATCAATAGAATTATCTTATTAAGAATTTTCTCTGTGTCTGCAAAAAGAGAAACCAGCTGTATAACCATGTTGATATTGGAATGCTTTAAAGAGAAAGTAACTGTGCTCACATTGTAGCAACAAGAGAAATCCATACATCATTTTTTGTCCATGTATAATATTAAAAAATGTAAACAATTCATTTCCTGAAATGTTATATATCTAATGTGAAGCTGCATGAGTATATTCTACTACAGATAATGAAACAAACAAATTTAAAGACTAATTATTAAACTATGTAATCTTAAAATAATGATTTTTAGACCAATTTCTATAGAATCTTGAAAATAAGTTTCCTTGAGATACTTGTTTTCTCCATTGGTTTTTAAAATCCTCCCTTTCCTGCATACATAGAGATGTTCCTGTTCCCAGTGGATCTCTTCATCAATTCTGATACCACTTGACGTTCAGAGTACAAACTGTAAAAAAAAAAAAATAAAATCTGGCATGCATATATATATATGTGTGTGTGTATATGTATATATATAAAATTAATATATCCACATTAGAGAAAGCATTTTGCTCTGGAAGAAGTGACCCACTAGAAAGCAGTAAAATAATTAGCATTATTGACTTCGTTGAAGCTGATATTTAACCAGCAAGTATTTACCAAGAGGTGAGGTTTCACATACATGTGTACATCGTAGATTAAAAAATACATGAGTCATTGTTTAAGGCAAAGGCTTAAAAACAAGGTGGAAGGCCCAAAAACATTTTGATACTAAATCTGGCACCATGGAATTAGTTGAACATATTTTCAATAAATCAATGGTTTCATTCTCTGCTGTGTAACTGGAGTATCTTGAGTGTCATTTCACAGTGGCACGTATGTTTGTTTGCCCAGGTACGTGCTCACCAGTTAGTTTTACCACCTTGTGACGTAGTGATCAAAGCTGTCGCTGACTACGTCCGGAATATTCAGGACACCACTGATTTGGATGCCATAGCAAAAGATGTTTTTCAACATTCGCAGGTAAAGTGTAAAGCAAAAGGGTGGTTTGGGTCGTGGGTTTCCTGTTGTTTTTTTTAAACTAGTTGTGCTATATATTTGTGTTGAAGAGCTGCATTCTACAAAAATGGTGTGTTGCATCAGTTGATGATACTGGGTATGCGCAGTGTCTCAGATCACACTTTCTGAAGGTAAAAGTACTGCATTTACCTTCAGTGCTGTAAAGTTAAATTCTTCATAACTAAAGGTATTTTGTAGTCTGGCTTTGTACACTGTCGTTGACAGTCAGTGATACATGAAGATATTATTTTCAAGCTTTATTCTTATATGGATTGAGGTAATACTTGTGCTGGGATAGCGCTGCAGTCCCGGGTGTGTAGGCATTGGTGTTGTATGTGATGTGATCTACTTAAGTGCTCTAGGGGCCAGTACTGACCTATAGATGACGTGCCTGGAATTGCTCCTGACAGACCTTTTTTTTATTTTAGTCTAGAACAGATGACAAAGTCACTCGATTTAAGAGAGCAGTTGCTTATTATTCAGCAACTAATAAACCTATGCCATTTCATCCACCACATTACCTAGGTAAGTAATGAAAGAAATAAGGCTTTTCATTTTAACTAAAACCTGGCATAACCCTAAATCAGAAATAGTATTAGCAGGATCTTGTAAAAATGTTTGTATTCTCTGGCAATTTTCATTAACTCTTGAATATGAGATTTCAAAAGAAGGTTTTCATAGGAGACGTGGTTGTGTTCTTTCATTCTTAGCATTTGCTGCTTCAGCTCTAGCATTGGGGAGCATGGTGCTGTAAACAACTGAAACCTGATGACTGGTTCCAAGCATGAAGACAGTCTCTATTTCTATCCCCTAAGACATATTTCCTGTTTCTTACTGGACTTACCTGATGTGTTTTAGTAATCTCTTTGTTTTTTTTATGTCCTAACACACCTGCTTGAATTGCCCCACAAATCATTCTGGCATTGGAGAGTATTCTCAAGGCTTACAAATTAACTGTGTGATCACAGGATTTACTACATGTACCTCATTCTTAACACTAAAACATAACTTGAGCTGAAATTTGCTAACGTTTTTCAGTTACCATACTGGATACTAATACAGATTTTTTCTTCTCTTTTTTGGGGAGTTGGGGTGTCTTAATTTACATCCAGAGACCTGCATTAAAGGGCATTAAGGCAACGCTAGCTCAAATATTCCAATGACAGAGTGTGTCAGCATTATGTGTCTGTGGGACATTGGCTTTGCCAGCTTCTTCATTACGACATCTCTTGGGCTTTTATTTTCTCTTAAGCTTTCTTTGATTCCCAGGTAGTTTAAAAATGTGCAGTAATGAGAGATACAAAGAACTGAGAGAAGGTGAGACAAGTAAAATAGACATTGCAAGCTACAAAGTATTTTTATTAAAAGGCAAAGATGAATAAAACTGACTTAAAGGCATACTAGAAAACAGCAGTGCTAACAGAAGAAGAATAAATAAACCATAGAAGCAAAAGGATAAAAAGGGTAGCACTCGTGTCAAATAGTGAGTGTTTTCATTAGTGTGTTTTTTTTTTTTCTTCTTCTTCTGTTTTTCCTCTCCTCCCTGCTTGCAATACAGCAGCCAGACCAAATCAGTTTGGTATGCCTGGGATAGTGCCACCATATGTTCCTTCTCAGATGCTTAACATTCCACAGACCTCACTGCAAGCAAAACCTGTGGTAAGTAGAGCCTCTTCCCTGCTCCTTGGGAGAAACCTGCTGTGTACATCAAATTGAAATCTAGCTGGGAAAGGTATAACCAAACTTCTTAGCATGAGCGTTCACTGGTTGGATTTTAAGTCTGGAACTATAGTGATGCTACAGACTCTGGTAAAATAATTTTTGTGGATGTCCAAGATGGCTGAGATTTAATGTGTACATCTGGAAGATACCACTTGATTAAATAATGTATTTTGTTCTAAAAGAAAAGCCTTTTTATTACCTTCACTTAAGAAAGATCACTTTATTTTAGGCCCAGCAGATGTCCAATCAGGGTGGGGCCCAAGGTCAGGGTCCATACCCATATAGTCTCTCTGAGCCAGCCATCACCTTGGAAACAGGTGGAAAAAGTCTTTCTGAGCAGAACAACTACAGTAACATTCCTCACGAAGGAAAACATACGCCATTGTATGAACGGTCTTCTCCAATAAATCCAGCTCAGAGTGGCAGCCCTAATCATGTGGATTCAACCTATTTTCCTGCCTCTTCTACATCTTCATCCTCCGACAATGATGAAGGCAATGGAGGTGCAGTGAAGTAAGTTTTTCATGAGGATTTTTTCTTACTTGGCTTCCGTTAAAATAAATTGAGTTTGAAAATTGTTCTCCAGTATCCCAAAAGTGAGAAATCTGCAAATCAATCATGTGATAGACCTTCAAAAAAGAGTTTTAGGTCACTATGACTGCAAAACACATCCATGGTTCACTCTCGTCATCTAATTGCTCGACAAGCAGAAATCCAAAACCAAATAATGTTGGGTGTTTTTCTGCTTCTGCCCTTATGTTTTATTGAAAGAAGAAGAGAGTGAGATTTTTGTAAATGTCATAAAGCCTTTGAGTTCTTTACTTTGTATAAAAGAAATATTCCTACTTCACAGTATAATTCATTAACATTTCAGTAGCTAAGAACTGAAACTTCATTGAACCTGTAGTGTTTACACTTAAATTTTGGGGTAAACCTGGTTTTGTGAAGAAACCTGGTGTGAATGTAGGAAATCCACCATTTAGGACAGTGACTTAGAGCCCTCACTGACAGGCTGGACGTGGAACAAATTGGTGTTGCTCTGTTCTGCTGATGTGCCTTGTTTACTGCAGAAGTGTTTCTGAGTTCCACAAGATCCTTTGTCTGTCCTTGGCAATAAAGTTGTGCAGACTTACATTTAATTACTGCTTCCTGACCTACAAAAAGGAAATTTGAACAGAGGCAGTTTGTGTTTACCTTTGTCTTGTTAGGTGTAGCAGCTTAGTGTATGTGAACCAAAGCCTGGGGCTTGAGCAGGTCTGTGATTGCCTCTGAAGGTTTGGGGTTGTGTATAGCAGTGTAAGTATGTTACTACTGGGAATTAAATTCTCAATGTGTCTACAGTTGTGTGCAATGGCTTGGGCTTGGCTTTTTGTGATGCAGTCTATCAACTTTAAATATTACCGTGTGTTTTGCTTAGTAAATCAAGTAAGTTTGCGTGGCTTCCATGCACTGTAGAACTGGAAGTGTACCTGCTTTAGAAAAAACAATGTAAGATACATCTCAGCATTTGTTTACTTTTGTCTTACGCATTTTACACAATGAATTTAGAAACTGAAATCTAGACAATGTCATTTATTTTGCAGTTTGGAGAAACAGTCTTCTAATTCAGGGCACTTAATTGGCATAGGGACAAATATTTAAAATTCAGTGACGAATTTTTTCCTGCATGAACATTATTTAGTCATTGTAACACACAGCTTTTAAATACAGTAAAAATGCTGATGTAGTGTAAATGAATAAATGTTTGCATTAAAGACTCTTCAAGACTCCTAAAATGGACATTTCTAATACATTGTATCCCTTAAAATCAGAGTCTCTGACCCTAATTCCAGTAACAGTCACCACAGATTTATCCCATTGTATCTGAAAGAGCACTTTAATACAATCTTTTTCTTTATGTTGTCTTTCAGCCATGTCAGTGGGAACAAAATAGGCTGGGAAAAAACAGGAACCCAGTCAGAAAGTCAAACACGTGGAGAGCTGGGAGACCAAACAAAGGTAATTCCTTAAGTTCCAAGCATCACAATTTATTACTTTGTATTTAAGCTTTATGGCACACTGAGGATTTAGTGTAAACTTTTACAAATTTTTGTGAATTACAAAACAACAGCTTGTAAGTACAGTAAGACATTTCTAAAGGAATATTGTAGCATGTACATAAAAAGGAAAATTAAATTGGATGTATTAGAAAATACTAGATAGAAAAGAAAGCAACAAACTTGTTTACTCCTTAGCTAACAATCTCATCCTTAGCTATTGCTTTCTGTGTTTACACTAGTGCATTGTTTTGACTTTTACTAGGGATTATAGCAGTCTAAGTGTCCATGGGTTCAGAGTTCGTATCATATAACCTATAGTGTATTGAGGAACATTTCAAGGTTAGCCACAGACCATTATAGGTGTATTAAAGCTCAGCTGAGGAGTAAAAGTCCCTTATAACTGCCTGGTATGAATGTCACATAATACATATTAAAGTAGCTCTATGGAACAAGTTAGAATGTATTGCTACTCAGCCAAGTAAGGAGAGGATAACTAAGCCCTGGATAAAGACTTAGATTGTTGTCTTAAATTTCTTCAAAATTTTAAACCAATGTATGATTCTCTGCATTCCAAGTTTGAACCATATTTGGAAAGAACATTCAAAGCATTTGCACTTAGTGTCTCTGCATCTTTGTGATGGAACTGTAAACCAACTGTTAATTTTGTGTCCAAAAAATCCAATATTCAGTTACCTCCGCTGTGGACAAGCAGATCGTTTTCCCTGCACCTTTGACAAAGAAATTCCAGTAAATGGGTTTGTGTTTAGAATATCAAGCTGATGATTTCACCCATCAGTGGTTATTATTTTTGCAGACTACGCCCTGTATGATAACTGTATCTGCCTGTGGATTAGTCACCATATGCAAATGCTAAATTGACCTGTTGCATTCCTTTCCTTTGCACATCACGGACTGTGTCTGAAGCCCAGTGCAGTGTCCCAGTGCAGTGTCCCAGTGCAGTGTCCCAGTGCAGTGTCCCAGTGCAGTGTCCCAGTGCAGTGTCCCAGTGCAGTGTCCCAGTGCTGCCGAGGGCAGCAGGCAGTGGCCGTGGTGCCTCCCCTGGGTGGGTGCCGGCGGGTGGGCTATGCTGCCTGTCCTGTCTGCCTGTCCTGCATGCAGAGTTAGAGCTGTGTAAGCAGGGATGCAACATTCCAGTAGCTGCATGCATGCAGTTCAACTTCAATGCATCCAATTGAATGTATAAAGGCTTGTGAGTTTTACTTGCTTATTTTCTTTTTTATGTCAAACCACTTCTTCAGCCTTCAGTAGCAGGAGAAGCCAGTTGCATCTGTTGAACATGACAGGGACGATTGAGTACATTTTGTAGATAAATTGTTTTCCTGGAGAGGTATATACTAATGATTAAAAAAAAAGAACTATTTCCTGAAGATTTCAACTGAATGAGCTCCATTAATTGCTGAGGTAGTTTAAAGTGCAAAAAATCTAGCATAGATCAGACAGGTAGCAGAAATCTTGACACTCCTTTCACTTGACACAACTGTCAAAATTCCTTGCTCATAGTTGTCTCACTGCATGATTATACATGACAACGGTATGCTCATCTCATTCGAGTGGATACATATTACTAAAAGAACACCTTTTAACACTGGTAGTCACTCAACTTACTACATTACTGGATATTACTGCAGCAAATCCAGGAAGAGCCTGGATGGTGCCAACAGAGAAAGCATTGCTGCTGTTTGGGGTTTTTTGTTTTCTTTCCTGTGTGCCCCCCGTAATCAGCAGTTCTGTAAACTTCTCTTTGTGGTCCAGTAACTTCTATTTGTTGGGGTAGTAGAAGACAGGGACAAAGAGCTTTAAACTGATAAAGAAATGTCTGATAATATAATACAGACTTAACAGAGCTGTGATAGCTCATGTGGTTATAAAAACATTCTGTATGGATATATAGTGTGTTAGAAGTTTACGAATTTTAACTAGGTCTTCTGTATATTTTCATTTTTATAAATGAAGTCTGGATTACCAACTCTAAAATAGAATCTTTCAGTAGCGCCCTCTTTAATTGTGTGCTTAAAATGTAATCTGAAAAGAATGTTGCCACTTTGATATTTTGATAGACAGTTTTTACTTACGAATTTTAACTAGGTCTTCTGTATATTTTCATTTTTATAAATGAAGTCTGGATTACCAACTCTAAAATAGAATCTTTCAGTAGTGCCCTCTTTAATTGTGTGCTTAAAATGTAATCTGAAAAGAATGTTGCCACTTTGATATTTTGATAGACAGTTTTTACTAATATGCACCTTTTTATAGGTGGTTTCTGGAGGTTGTGGGGGGTTTTTTTGGTTTTCATATGCAAGTTTGTATTTTTCCCAAGAACCTGAAATGAAAAAGCTGACCTTGTTTGAGCCTATTTTTTTATGTTGCTTGTTACTGGCTTTGGCCACTTATGTCTCAGCTTTACTTTAAAGTCTTATGAAGCATCAGGAGTTTTCTACACAAATTGTGAAAATAGTCATGCACAATTTATCATCAAGTGAACAAATTAAATTTCAGTCTCAAAAGTGTTTAAATAATAGTTTATAGGCATGAAACTAATATGGACTGTTAAGCTAAAAATGGGATTTTTAGGGATCAACTCTACTTGTTTTGGTAGTATCTGTGAGAGATACAACATAAATTCTTACAAAAGGCAATTCCTCAGGAGGTTTACAGTATATTTTTTATGTGTCATATTTTTCCTGTAAATTTGTGAACTGCATTTCTAGAAATGGATAAAATGCCAGTTTAATCTTGCAGTCAGAAAATGTTGCCATTTTCTCTTGCAACCTTCTCAGACAAAATACTTATGTTTAAAAAACCCAACAAACAACAAAATATTTACAAGAGATCTGAGTTCAAACACTAAATATTTTAAATGTCTTTTTTCCCTGCTTCATTTAGAAATACAAACTAAAAAGCAATGTGTTAATGGAAGCGTAGATAAACTTGTGACTGTCAGTTAAGGCATTTAGTTGGTCATATCTTGGAAGCACTTAATTTAAAGGTCATTTGTATTTCATGAAGAAGTTATCTGTCTCCCTTTGGTATTGTGTAATTAAAAATTAAAGACAAATAATAATTACTGATGCTGTTAATAAGTGAAAGCTTTACCATAATATTTGTTTTTTCAGTAATGTGCTTGTGTTCACAAACAATGACTGAAAGTTTGCATTTTCTGAAAATCTGTTAGCCAGCTTGGGTCTATGTACTGACACAATACGATGGGAAAATGTACTGTCTTCATTGTGAGAAGGAATTTGTTGCTTCTCTTGGCTAGTCTCTTGGTATGTTTCCATGAACATTCAAAAGCCCTTTGTTTTCTACTTTCTGTTATAGGTAGAAGGTTCCTCTAGTGCTTCTTCTGGAAGCCAGGCAGCTGAAGTCAAAGGGAATCAAACCAGTAATCCACAAATCCCGTGCCTGTTGTCAATGCCCACCAGAAACCACATGGATATTACTACCCCTCCATTACCTCCTGTAGCACCTGAAGTATTAAGAGTGGCAGAACACAGGCACAAGAAGGGGTTAATGTATCCCTACATCTTTCATGTCCTAACCAAGGTATGACATTGAAGAATTATGTACTAGGAGGTAATAATTGTGAAAGATAATTACATTTCTGGCAAGTCCTTTTTCAGTGCTTGAGTTTTGGTCCATTTTCAGTGCTTCTAACAATTTTCCCCCCTTGTTTTCTAACCACTGATTTAGTCTTGTACATTGTTCCAATAAATATGAGGTGAAGTGTTTACAAAATTAATCGTTTTTCCTGAATATAAGTCAATACTTTTCTCTTTGCACGTGTGTACATGTGAGTGTGTGTGTTGTTATACAGAGTCCACGTCCATCTAAAAACTCCTGCGTATGTTCTTTGGTGCCTGTGCCAAGTCTTTTCTATTTTCAGCGTTCAAAAATATTTAGATTGTTTTCCCTAACAATCTGATCCTTCCCATTCCTGGTAGCTAGTCCTGATAGAAACATAGCAGCTATAAGAAATCCCTTTTGTATAATCCTAAAATGTAATTATAGATTAACTCAATGATGTTTTGAATTTTTATTCGTTTTAGTTTGGCAGAACATTTCTGATGGCTTTTTTTTTGTTGTTTGGCTACTTTTTATGCTAACCTGCAGGCACCAAGTAAGCTACAAGCATTTTCAGGCAGCTTTGGGCTCTTTGCCTGCTCCATGTGTCCCATCAAAAAATCTACCTGAGCAGCCACGTAAGGATGCTTTGAAAAGCAATGGGAGAGCTTCTTACAGAAACGTGTGGGAATGTTCTTCCACGTGTCTGGAAGATGCTGAAGTCTGCCTGGTGTTGAACTGGGAAGGAGCCAGAGTGGTGGTCTTCCTGCACGACTATGTGTTTGACTTCATCTAGTCTCAAAAGGCTGAAGTCTGTTTCTCCTAAATGCAGACAGATGAGTCCTAGAATGAGACAGGTTGAATCTTCTTCCTCTTTAGTGTTCAAAACACTCAGAACTTACTGGTTGTCACACATCAAAGCCATTCAGTGTACATAATTGTACAGCATCTAGCAAAGTGGTACTGTTCACGCTCCTGTTAACTTCTGTTCTTCTTAGAAGTCCACTTCAGGACAGTAAGGACTGTAGTCAGGCATTTGAAATCCATAAAAAGAAAAGTTTCTGCATCAACATTGTTGTTTGGATTTCCTATTTCCCATGTGTTTCTTTTGCACCATAGCTTGTGTTGCTTTCATGGGCTTAGGCTTCTTTATCAAAGAAAAGTGGAGAAGAACCAAAAGGTATATGGAGACCATTGATGCCACTTCTGTTTCACACTTTATGTAGCCAAATATTCTTAATACATTTAAATACTACTTGATGTTTAATCATAGAACCATTTGGGTTGGAAAAGACCCTTGAAGTCATTGAGTCTGACCATAAACCCAGCACTGCCAAGGCCACCACTAACCCATGTCCCTCAGCACCACATCTACGCAGCTTTTAAATCCCTCCAGGGATGGTGACTCCAGCACTGCCCTGGGCAGCCTGTGCCAGGGCCTGACAACCCTCTCCATGAATAAATTGTTCTGAATATCTAATGTAAACCTCCCTTGGCACAACTTCCTCTCATCTTAGCATTCGTTCCTTGGGAGAAGAGACAAACCCCCCCCTTGCTCCAACCTCCTTATTTCAGGCAGTTGCAGAGACAGAGGAGGTCTCCCCTCAGCCTCCTTCTCTCCAGGCTGAACACCCCCAGTTCCCTCAGCTGCTCCTTGTCAGATGAGTGCTCCAGACCCTTCCCCAGCTCTGTTGCTCTTCTCTGAACATGCTTCAACACCTCAATGTCCTTCTTGGTGTGAAGGGCCCAAAACTCACCCCATGATTCAAAGTGTCTCCTCACCAGTGTCCAGCACAGGGGGACAATCCAGTACAAACCAGTACTACTTCAGACTGTTTTTCTTTCCCCACAAGCTGAAATGCTTCTGAACAAGAATGCTTAGTGAACCCTGGGTGCACTGACAGAGATCTTAGTCTGTACTTGTGGGCTTCTTTAGATACTGGCATGTAGGGGTATTCCAGGTTGTGTTGCTGTTAAGTTTAGACAGAGACGTTGTAGGTACTGCTGGTACCTGAAGCTGCATTGTCTGAATTAAACCTGACAATATCCTGATGTAATCAATCCCAAGATATCAGCTACAGTATTCATTACTGGGGCAGTTTACATGTTTAAATTAAAGTAGCAAAATAGAGTGTTTACTTGTCAGTGTTGAAACTAAAGCTGATACTTGGGAGCAATCCAATGAACTCAGTCGTTTTCCAATAAAATCTTCCCATGGTAGGATGTGCAAACACAGAAAACATAGAATGTTGCTGCTGTTTTGAGATTGTTTGAAGGTTCTTGCTTTTTTTCTGAAGAAGTACAAAATGTTAAAGCTTTATACATTAAAAAACAACCTTACTTAAGTAATTCCCAGTTTGGATTTTTGACCAGGTAAAAATCTATAGTTTATAATTTTTTTTACTGTGAGTCCCAATACTGTTTCAAATCCTTGCACCAAAAAGTGAGATGGGTGTTTCTAGACAGCATGTGTATTTTTTTAAATAACTGTCTGAAATCTAGATAAGCTTCAAATGTACTTTGTCTAAAAGTGCATTACTGTATCTTCATGTATACTATTTCAGTCTTCAGCGTGTCCATATTTGCAGATCAATATTTAGGTAATCTGCATTTGCAGATAGTCCAGACAAAACAAAAAAAAGTGTGTGGTGGAGAGGAGAGAGAGGAAACCAACAGGGGTAGTCAGAACCCAGAGACATATTGGAGGAAAGCAAGTAGATTGTAGGGTAATCCTCCTCTAGGGTTACCTTCACATACCTAAGAACCACCTTATTGCTAAAGCACCTTTTTCTTGACTAGGTGAGATCGATATTAGAGCTGGATTGAGTAACCATGCATGCCTAAACACTTTGTTCACTGTAACATCATATTTTTCTGCTTTCTTTCATGCAAAAGGGTGAAATCAAAATTGCCGTTTCTATAGAAGATGAAGCCAACAAAGACCTGCCTCCTGCTGCTCTCCTTTATAGGCCAGTTCGTCAGTATGTTTACGGAGTCCTGTTTAGTTTGGCAGAAAGCAGAAAGAAAACTGAAAGACTTGCTTTTAGAAAGAACAGACTTCCACCAGAATGTATGTACTGCAGAATCCATCCTTTATTTCTCTTCCTTTTGCTATGTTTTCATATTCACTTGTACTGTGGTTTGAATGAGAATAGTTGCTGAGATTTCATCAGTGTAGTTGATGCTGGAGGAATTTATGGCTTACTTGATCCCATGAATAATAGGGAAAGATGTTGCTAATTTGAAATTTTATTTCCTGTAATAGTTCAAGAACTACAAATGTTACCATTTCTGAGCAAGCTCTGGGGGTTTTTTTTGAAAATGTGTGCTCAAACTGCTACCGGGCTTTGCAGCAAGTAATGTCAGTTTGTGATGTAATTTTGAAGGCATATGACAGAACTGGATTGTAGGAAACGTCTACTCTGTGCATACACATACTAATTCCTACACTTTTTTCAAAAATGAGAGGTGCATATGTTAACTCACCCCTGTCTTCCCAAACTTGTCATTAATGTGCTTCAATGAAATTTGCAAGTCTCTAGTATCTTTCAAGTATTGGCATATAAGAACTTGGCTTTAAAATCAACAGAAGTCAGATGTAAGTAAAGGTAGACCTGGGTGAAGATAGACTAAACTGCAAACAGACTTGTCAGAAAATCCTTTTGCTAATTCACAGGGATAGATGTTTATCTTCATATTAATCTGGAAGTTGTCTTTTGAAGTCGCCTGCTCCCACGTCATTCCAGAAAATTCAACCTCCTCTTTTTCTTATAATGAAATGCATACAAGGAAATGAATGAACTTTACAGTAGCATCTTGTAAAGGTTAAGGGAATTCTAAAGCATTAAGTGAATGGCAGCAGCAGCAGAAGTATTTATATATAGGAGTCTGCTGTCACTAGACTAAATTTAAGAATCAGATATTTAGAATGTATGAAACCATAACTCACAGTCTTCGTGTATATAAAAGGATAAAAAGAAGAATCCATTGTAAACTTTGTGTTTGTTCCCTTCTCTCTTTCAATTTTTAATTGTGAAATGCTTTTGTACCTTTGTAGTGAAGATGATAATCTTCCAATGATGTTTGAAAAACTGTTTATCTTAGTTTGTAGGAATTAATGTTTACCCTGCTTGAATAGTATCTCAGCACACGTGTTGTCACAAACTTCTTCATTCTTTAAACTCATGTAACATAGTAGTATTTCAGGTTACAAGGTTTTTTCAGGATTAAAATAGTGATGTTATTTTTAGCATTCATTTATCCTCTTTAGACTTCTGTCTTTAAAAGTGTACTGTGTTTGTAGTGGTGAAGTAGATAAGTGCTGAAGGTCTGTTCAGTTTTCTGAATGTTTTTATTTTCTAAACCTAGAATGTTCTCTGTAGGCTACTGGGGAAGCCTCTGTAATCTGTATTTTCTCTTCCTTTATACTGCTTTTCAGAGGTTTATTCTCAATGGAGGCTCAGAATGCTAGTGCTGACTTGGTTTAGTTACAGGAGCTCAGGGAAATCGTGCTGCAGGACACATTCAGCTACTGACCTACTTCCATCTTAGGAGTGATCATGCTCTTAAAGAAATGAAGAAAAAAATTGGAATGTCTGCCCAAAAGTTAGTTGCTTCACTGCAAAGCTAACAGTGCTAGTAAAGATGGGTTGGAGCTGAGATGCAAGCACATGGTTTGAAAGGGCTGTGTTGCAGGAGCACATTTATTGTGGTCACCTCTCTTAAAAAGTGGCAAGAACTGGGCAGGCTGTGCCAGATGTGAAGAGAGAATAGTGTCTTCAGTGGCAAGAGTAGATTTCTCAGATGATTACTCACACACGTTAGCCTTTGCTAACTTTTCTGAGGACCCAGGCTATAATGAAGTAGCGATGCTGATTGTCCTTCAGTGTATTAATTTTTCTTTGCTGCTCCCAAAAATTATTAAGTTATGAAACCAGAAATTAAGACAATTAAGAGAAAATGTAAGAATTAAGACTTGGAGAGAATTAATAAATTAATTTTGAAATAAATTTACATTTCATATAGAGATGCAATTCATTAACATCTAAACTCCTGACATCTTTGTTGTACAAACCATAACACTGGCAGCATAATAATTGCACATGAATAATTTGTGAGTATATTGCATGCAAGGGTTATAGGAGGCTATGAAAGATACATCATAAACTGTCACATCAGTATTATTACTAAATATATGGATAGCAGGATAATGGATCTTTCATTAAATGGATGACCTCCTGTCTTATAAACCATTATTATTTTTATGTAGTTGAAAAGCCGATAATAATAACGAACAGATCTGTTGGAAGAGGTAGTCAGTGAGGTTCTTCAGTGCTGAGTGTCTGCTAAGTAATGCCTTTGCTGTATGTGTCCTCGTGTCTACTCCCAGAGGATGTGAGAAGCTGAATCAGAAAGTTCTTGACTGTGCTTTTATTGCCAAGGGCACAGCTTTGGCTGTACTGCCCTTCTTTTGAAGAGATGGAAACCCAGTGTCTGACTTGCTCTTCTTTTCAAGCCCTGAAATGGGTTATTTCCCATGTTCTGATAAAGACAAATGTGTAGATTAAACCATCTGCCCTTTCCACTGTGTGGAAAAATGCACACTTGAACAAGCTGTCGTAAGTCCTGGTTGGATCCAAAGGTTTGTTATTTTAAGCCTGGCCACCTTGTAATGTACTGTTCCCCATCAAGGATGTATTCAGCTGATGCTGTTTCTGCCAGAAGGAAAGCTGTGCCTTGGGCAGTAGCCCTTTTGCAAAATCAAACATGCTTAACTCAAGCTGTGCTGCCAGTAAAGATTATAAGGTTCAAAATGAGGCACGATGGATCTGCATTGGCTTGCTCACCTTCTGGTGGTACTGGGTGCCTCACACCTCATGTTCAGTGAATGAAAAAAATGCAAAGAGAATACCAACAGTACCTGAGCTGCCATTAGCAGCAAGGGCTCTCACAGATAGCCTGAGTGTCCAGGGTGCTCTTCTGATGGCTTAGAGCCTGTAGCAGCATTCGTGTGGTTATCAAGCAGGTTACCCTAGTGCAGATTGATGCTGGCCCTTTTTGCTTGGATTGACCTTAAGTGTGGCAAGGGTGATGGTCAAAGCAGATGTCAATCCATCGTGCGGTTGCTTAGGCTACTTTGAGTGTTCAAATATGCTGATCAGCAGCAGGGGGAAGTTTAGTACAAAAATCAGTGTAATTAGCACCGTGGTGTTGTGGCTGAACACACTCTGATCCCAACTGTTTGTCATAGCTAATGTAGTCTTCAGGGTAGGCATTGCTTATATCCAAGTGGAAGTCCTGGGAGGAAAACACAAAACAGAATGTTCCTCAGAGGACAGAGATCCTCAGCAGCTGAGGAGCCGTGTTTTTGGCAGCAGTCCCAGTAAAGAGTTCTCAAAGGTGTAAGAAATGCCCTGGAGAAACAAGTGGATGTGGACAAGTCCTGGATTCATCTCTTGTGTTAAATGCTATATTTGGGTGAAGAGCACTACGGTCACTTGTCAACTGATACAGCTCTCAATTCCTCATCCCCGTTATCCACAGAGGATAGTCTTTGCCAGTCCACTGGAGTGACCTTCACTGTAAACCACTCTGCAAGCAACATGGTTGCCTTTCCCTTGGCAAAATTTTGAAGCCGGGGTGGGTCTCCAGTGTGAACTCTTTCTGCAGGTGGCATGTTCTTGAGGACAGTATGTTGTGAGAGCAAACTGAGGTACTCTCCCCGTGGCCTTAACCTCATGGAAGTTTAACTCATCCCCAGATTAAAAGCTTTGAACTAAAATTAAATGTTGAAACATAGGATTGCAGGTAGAAAACACATGTGAAATCACAGAAGCATAGAATGGTTTAGGTTGGAAGAGACCTTGAAGATTATCTATTTCCAACCCCCTTGTATAAATACTCCTTTCTTCTAAGCTTGAGGTCTTTACATGTGAAATACATATGTGAAAGAAAAAAATAGTGACATGTATGTGCTCTGTGCAGCTCTGTTTCCTTGCTGTTGTCTGCTGCTACAGGACTTGCAGAAGCTGAGGACGTGGTCATCTGAGAGTGCTTGAATGTGATGTTCATATAGAGTTTGCATCTGCCTGCTTCTTGAGGGGCATCCAAACTGAGAAGCGGAGTGTAGCTAGGCGTGTCACCTCCTTTGTCAGGAGGTTGAAGGAAAGCAAAAAAGAACTCCGTAATACAAATTACAATTTTATGTCAATAGTCAACAGTTTGGGATTTTTTTTTTTACTGCAGCAGATTAAACTGGTTCTGCACAGTAGCCTCATTGTGTTTCTTGTCTGTTTGCTGAGAGAGCTAAGAAGTGCTTGTCCAGAGTTATCTCTTGCTACTGAGACCTAAAGCAATTAAACAATTGTTTTGTCTTTAAAGATACATCCTTTTATTTTTCACATTTACTGTCCCAGGCCTAAACAAGAAGTGAAAGCTGGTGTGATAAACTGTGCCCAAATAACAGAGTACCTCTGCGGGCTGGTAAAGGCAATCTTAAATAGCTTGCTGGCCTATGAAGCTGGTAACGACAAAAATAGAACATGATTTTGTAGTGAGGCTACTGACTAAATAGATCAGAATATTTGTTTTCATTGCTGCATGTTATCTTTGTAAAACTTATCCTGAGCTCCGTGAAATGTACCTATAATGCTGGAGTAGTTTTAGTCCAGAAAAGCAGGAGAGTTCTTTGGGATGTTCTGAAGGTTCTTTTTTTTTTTAATCCCTTTCATCGCCTCGGGCATGGTTAGCCTGCCCCTAACTATAAAATTACTCATAAGGTTGTGTCTGATGGCTGAAGGAAACTTCGTAGCAGGAAGGGCCATCCTGGCACCAGCAGGAGAATCACAGAATATGCTTAGTAGGAAGGGACCCATCAGGATCATCAAGTCCAACTCCTATCCCTGTGTAGGGCACCCCAATAATCACACCATGTGCCTGAGAGCATCATCCAATGCTTCTCTTCTCCATCTGTAACAGAAAGATTTGTAGCAGAAGGAGCAGATCTGTGCTCCTGCAGGGAATCTCTCCGGGCTGTAACGTGAAGCTTCACTAACAAGCTCCGTGAATCTTTCCACACTGCATAACTGGGCTCTGAGTTAAGAAGGGTGCAAACAAATTTTGAGCTATGTCAAACTTGGGGTCATTCCAAGGCCAAAGGTATCATTTCTCAGGCTTGACTTCTTATTTTGTTTTAAACTTGTGTACTGTTGGTTGCCTTCAAACATAAAAAGAGAGATCTAGGAGCAATATACAGTTGAACAGACTTTGTTTTCATGTACATGAAAGGGAGCATAGATGCAAAAAATACTAACTTCTTAATAGAAAGCAGTGCAGCAAATTGAAAGGCTTGTGTAAAGTAATGTTTTGTAAAATTTTTAGGCAAAAAACCTAAAGCCACCCATGTTTGAAATCTCATTCCATCGCAGTAGTTGAATGACTACAAACAAGTATAACATAAGTTTTAAATATTATTTGAATAAAATCACTAGGATCTCATTGTTCTTAAAAGACCACATATGGAATATATTTGTATTTATGTGCTATTTTTATCACTGTAGGTTTTTGATCAATGTCATGGATATTCTAGGGGAAAATCACATTTTCAGATTAAGCTGTTTGTTTTAGAACAACATATGTAGTTCCTTTATGCTTTTTATTAATTTGAAAATATTAATGTTACATTACTGGTGTACACTTGGTTGGTTGCACTCCATTTGTAAGTGATTGCAGTAGAAAGATGGTTCAGACAGAGCTTGAATTACCAATTTGGCAGTGGATCCAGAATGTTCATGTCTGTTGCAGCCTCAAAGTGATGCTTTTTGGATCAAAATGTGTTGCACACCAAGTTTTAAGTATAAGCTGCTTTTTAACTGCAACGTTTTCTTTCAACTGTTGCCATTTTGTAGTTTCACCAGTGATAATTAAAGAATGGGCTGCTTACAAAGGGAAATCTCCTCAAACCCCTGAGCTGGTGGAAGCACTTGCATTCAGGGAATGGACCTGCCCTAATCTGAAGAAGCTGTGGCTGGGAAAAGCAGTGGAAGACAAGAACCGAAGGATGAGGGCATTTTTGGCCTGTATGAGATCAGATACACCAGCAATGCTCAATCCAACTAATGTGCCCACTCATCTTATGGTGCTCTGTTGTGTACTAAGGTCAGTGTCACCTTAAGGTAAAACAGAATGAAGGAAAGGATTTACTACATCATCTCTCTGACATATTTAACTTTGTATTAAAGCATGAGTATGGAAAGTATTAATTCATATTTGCAATGTCACTAGGAGAAGGTTTGGTTTTAGAATATTGCTGATGTGAGTCTTAAAAGTATGGCTGTATATTCAGCATTTCTAGAGGCCTGAAGGGAGAAGAGAAAAAAAGATCTTGTGTTGCAAAGAGGCCACCATGGCATTTGACTTAGTTTACCCTTATTGTACTTGAGGCTTCAGCTTACTAGAAAATTAGCATTTAGGGTTTCAAAGGCTGTGTTGGTGAAGTTGTAAAGCAAAAGAGATCTTCAGAGGCCAGCTGCATAGCAGCTCACCAGGATGCAAAGCTCACATGAATTATATCTGCTTATGATGTGTTAACTTTCCTGTGTTAGAGTTGAGATGATGGTAACCAACAGTTGAAGTATTAATTCCATACTTGAACTTTTCCAAGAGACAGTCACAGGATACAAAGTGCTTACTTGTTTTGTTTTCTAATTGAAAAATTCCTGAGGAATTGAGAGATGCTTACCTTTTTGGCAAGGGATAATAATTTCAATAAGACTAGCTTATAAATCTGGCAGAATCCAAGGTTAGCATGTTGCAAAAATTAAAAAAATTGAGTGATAAATGTAGAATTGTCTTCAGTTCTATTGCACTTTATCTTGCCTTCTGAGAACTAGAACTCATTTATGTTTTTCTCCTTACAGAATAGTAAGCGTACAAAAAAATAGTCCAAACAGTATCTTAAAGCAGGACAGCAAGCATCTCTCCTGCAACATGTGGCATTTATAAATTGTCATTAAGACATGATGAGCAGAAAATCCACAGACTAGATAATTTCTGAGTAACTTGTTATCTGGAGGACTTGTTCACAAAGTCCTTTTACCACTAGTTGTTTTTTTATAAAGAACATTAACCTTTATATTATTGTAGTTTTAGATGTATCAGAATTCACTTATGTTTTAAATTCTTTTTGCCTTCTGTCTTCCCCTTCTTCACTGGAGCCAGGCTCTTGCACAACTGATCCACAGCCAGTAATTCTTCCATATGAATTTAAACAAATTTAAACTTCAAATCTATTTGGTGTTTTCTATTTAGTTTAAACTATTCAAGTCCAGACAACAAAAAAGATTGTTTTGTTGTTGCATTCTGATGACTTCTGATCAAATAAAAGACCACTTGGTTTACATGTTAAAGGCAGCTTCTGTGTGACTGTGGCTTCCCTTGTAGGTACATGGTACAATGGCCGGGGGTTCGGATACTTCGTCGCCAGGAACTTGATGCTTTTCTTTCCCAAGCATTGTCTCCAAAGCTCTATGAACCTGACCAGCTTCAGGAACTCAAGGTAATTCTTAACTATAACTTCTATAATTTCAGAGATTGATTCCCAGCTGATCCATGTTGTTAACTGTAGTGGGTGATGTGTACATGCCTGTCTCTCTGAAAGCCTCGAGTAATTATTTATGCTTTCCAAAATATTCATCTTAGTATTTTAAGGTACTGCAAAAATTGAGAATCAGTTGTCACTGGTTGGGTAGATAACTAAAATCTTTTTTCTCTGTAGTGTGTCTTAAGACCAGTAGTGTGTTTTATAGCTGGAAGCTATGGGAGGTATTAGGATATATATAGGGAATGCACAACTGGAAGTGATCAATCTTATCTCCTGTCTGCATTGATCATCAACATAGTGAAGGAGGTGAGATGCTGATTGCCTCTTCATCATATGACCTTATGGTGAAGAAGTAATTTTGGAGAGTCTTTCAGGTGCTGCAGGGGCAGTGTGACCAGCTCTGCTCCCAGCAGTGCCTGGGCACAGTGGTCCTTAGCTAAATCAGGAAGGAGAGGGTTGTTGTTGGTTCCCAGGTTTGTTCATGTTCACAGGTGCACACTGCAGAGGGGCATAGGCAAAAACAGCAATCCTAGCACTGCTCTTCTCAGAAGAAACAAGAATTCAGCTCACACAGATTGCAGGTATCTGGCTGGTCTAGGGAATGTGCTGTCACTAACACCAAGGCCGCAAGAGCGTTCTCAGAGCCAGCACTTGGCCATAGAAGTGCTAATAAATGTCAGGGGAAAAAAACAACTGCAGCCGCTGCTGAATTGGTTTGAATGTCTCACACAGCAAGAAGAGAATTCACGTGTTGCCAACAATGGCAGAGTTAGCAGAAAACCAAGATCCCCTTCCCTTGTACCAAGAAATTAATACCAGGCAGTCAAATAATAAGTAAATAGATGGAATCCAACAGGAAGAAATGTATTTGATCCTTCCCTTGTTGCCGAAAAAGGTGTGAAGAAACACAGGATGAAGACAGCTACAGTGAACACCTGTTGAGTTCATGCAAGTCTGCTTGTTTGCTTCAGCAGTTAGGACTGGATTGCTGCTGTCATGAATTAAAAGCCTATGAGACTCCTGAGAACAGCATATTTTGTGGGTTGGAGGACTTGTTCACAAAGTCCTTTTACCACTAGTTGTTTTTTTATAAAGAACATTAACCTTTATATTATTGTAGTTTTAGATGTATCAGAATTCACTTATGTTTTAAATTCTTTTTGCCTTCTGTCACCCTAATGACTACTCCTCATCATGGCTAATTCCTTAAAAGCAGGCCTAATATAGATGCTGTCCATCAGGAGAAACACTTGGGTGTTTGCTGGAACTCCTCTTCAAGGTGTTTACTAGCAGTTCATGCTGGAAACTCTTTGTGATTACTGGGCCTTTCAGAACTCTGGAGATTCTAGTCCAGAGGAGAGGACAGTTGTCTGCATTGTGTGAAGAGCAGTACATTGTCTTCAGAGAAGTGTGCAGCCAACCTCTGGCAAAGGAATGACCTGACAATGAGTTACCCTGTATGTTCAGAAGAGATGTACGTAGCTCATCTTGAGGTGACAAATGGGCTTGGCCGAGTATAGCAGAGGGCCTTTTAAGGTCTCATGAGAACCATGGTTCAAGACATCTACCCCAGGCTCTCCTGAAGCTGAGTAATTGTATCTGTGAGTGTTGATGGACATTCAAATGACAGTTTTGTAGGCAAGGCTGGATTCACCAAAGAATAGCAATGTATCAATGACTAAGATTTCAATGTCCATTTTCAAATCACAATAAACAAATGGAATCTAGGGGTAGGGATTTTGGCAGACGTATCCATAAGAGTTGTCAGAATCTTGCCTCTACCTTAAGATTTGATGCAAGGAGGAGGAAACCCTACTGTGAAAATCACTGGCCATAGAGATCCAAGAAAGGAATTTCTAGAGAAAATACTTTTCCATTCCAATGCAAAATGAAGGGCAGAGACAAGGCAAGTGATAAAGGGCTTACAATATTTTTGTTTAATAGAAATTGTTCTCCAAGTTTTAAATACTACATGAAGAGTGCTGTGGATAATATCCATAATATGTGTTGGTTAACTCAAAGATGCAATATTTCATGCAATGTTGTTACTGTCTTTATGTGGAGCAGCTGCTTCTCTTTTTGTTGACATCAGACAGAAAGAGCAGCTGAGTGTGAACCCAGCTGCCTATCTCCAAAATTATCTGGATAGTCTTTTGGAACTTAAAGGTTGCTTATGCATGAGGAAGGTAATGTAGTTTAATTTTAAAATTTAGTACCAAGATCTTGAAAATATTCCCAAGAAAGGGCTGATATTTTCTGAAGTTTTTTAGAGAACACTGGTAGTGATATTTTCTCATGCCAGAGCTAAAGATACATTTGCTGCAAGCAAATCCTTTTTGCTTCTGCCACCAGCTATTATTCACTATTTCGTTCTACCTTTGTGTGTCTATCCTGCATCCAAAATAAAGCAGTTGTATGCATAAGCATTACTTCATTAATAAGAGATAGATTCTAACCACAAAATCTTGACTCAAGCTTATAGAAAATCCCTTATAAAGGAGTTGGAAGGGAAATGTAGTCCATGGGAATAAAAACTGCTAACATTGAGCTAATTCCTGGCAATTTCTACAAAATATTTTGGAAACACAAGGTTTTTTGAAATACCTTTAAAAATGAAATGTTCTATAAGGTTCTGTAAAGCTTTTCCTTGCTGTAACATGCTTTAGCATTGCTTGAGAAACTCAGTACTGCATATTTATCAGTGATCCTAGTGCAGACGAAGTATGGACCTCGCATGGTTTAGACACCACATGCCACTAATTCAAGATTTGTTTCACTGAAAACTTTGTACTGACTTCTTGATGAGGGATTGAGTTAAAACATTAAAATATTAGAAGTAGTTTCCTGTTCTTGTCGTTGAGAAAATAGTTTTTTAGTTTTCTGTCTCACCTCTGGAGTGGAGGGATGGGAACAAAAGCCTCCTGAGTGTGGCAGTTTTAATGTGCACAGGTGATAGATTCTGGTGCATTCATCTAGTCAAACTGGGAATTGCACGTGAAAAGTTAGGACAAGCTCATAAAATCACTTCGTTTTCAAGAGTTTTGAAAATCCTGTCACTATTGGAATAACTTGGAATTACGTTTCATCCTTATCTTACTGAATTTAAATTTACTGAATTTTTTTAACAGATTGAGAATCTGGATCCCCGAGGAATTCAGCTGTCTGCTCTATTTATGAGTGGGGTGGATATGGCGCTTTTTGCGAACGATGCTTGTGGACAGCCAATTCCATGGGAGCACTGCTGTCCGTGGATGTATTTTGATGGGAAATTATTCCAGACCAAGCTCATCAAAGCAAGCCGGGAGAAAGTTCCGCTCATTGACCTCTGTGATGGTCAGGTGTGTAGTTTCAGAAGGGCAATAAAGTATCGAGTGTGCCAGAGTTTCAGAAGTGTTAGGTGTGGCTGGTTTCTCAGTCACAGAATCATAGAACCTCAGGGGTTGGAAGGGACCTCGAAAGATCATCTGCTCCAACCCCCCTGCCAGAGCAGGGTCACCTAGAGTACATCACACAAGAACACGTCCAGATGGGTTTGGAATGTCTCCAGTGAAGGAGACTCCACAGCCTCTCTGGGCAGCCTGTTCCAGTGCTCTTGTCACCCTCACAGTAAAGAAGTTTTTCCTCATGTTTAATTGGAACCTCCTGTGCTCCAGTTTGCACCCATTGCCCCTTGTCCTATCACTGGACGTCACTGAGAAGAACCTGACACTCACCCTTTATGTATTAATCACAGAATATTAGGGGTTGGAAGGGACCTCCAAAGATCACTGAGTCTAACCCCCCTGCCAGAGCAGGACCAAAACTAGGGCAGGTCACTCAGAAAGGCATCCAGACAGGTCTTGAAAGTCTCCAGAAAAGGAGACTCCACAACCTCTCTGGGCAGCCTGTTCCAGTGCTCTGTAACCCTCACAGGAAAGAAGTTCTTCCTCATGTTGAGGTGGAACTTCCTGTGCTCGAGTTTGAATCCATTGTCCCTTGGCCTATCACAGGGCACAAGTGACAAGAGGTTGTCCCTGCCTTCTTGAGGCCCAGCCCTCATCTATTTATAGACATTAATTAGATCCCCCCTCAGTCTTCTCCTCTCTAGACTGAAAAGCCCCAGGTCTCTCAGCCTTTCCTTGTAAGGCAGATGTTCCCATCCCTTCATCACCCTCGTAGCCTCTGTTGGACTCTCTCAAGTAGATCCCTGTCCCTCTTGAACTGGGAAGCCCAGAACTGGACACAATACTCCCAAGTGAGGCCTCACCAGGGCCGAGTGCAGCAGGAGGAGAACCTCCCTCGATCTGCTGGACACACTCCTCCTAATGCACCCCAAGATACTATTGGCCTTCTTGGCCACGAGGGCACATTGTTGTCCCATGGATAACTTGTTGTCTACCAGGACTCCAAGGTCCTTCTCCACAGAGCTGCTCTCTAGCAGATCACCTCCTAACCCATACTCTGGTGCATTTTGTTGTTCCTTCCCCGGTGCAGGACTCTGCATTTGCTCTTGTTGAACCTCATTTTATTCCTCCTTGCCCAGCTCTCCAGCCTGTCCAAATCTTGCTGAATGGCTGCACAGCCTTCAGGTGCATCAGCCAATCCTCCCAGCTTTGTGTCATCAGCAAACTTGCTGAGAATACACTCTGTCCCGTCATCAAGAGGGAAGATGTTGATGAAGATATTGAACAGGACTGGACCCAGCACTGATCCCTGGGGAACACCACTAATTACAAGTCTCCAGCTGGACTCTGCACCATTGATCACCACTCTTTGGGCTCTGTTGTGTAGCCAGTTCTTAATCCATCTCACTGTCCATTCTTTTATCCCACCTATCCTGAGCTTGCTCACAAGGATGTTATGGGAGACTGTGTTAAAAGCCTTGCTAAGGTCAAGGTAGACACACCCACTGCTCTCCCTGCATCTGTCCATTCTGTCACATCATCATAGAAGGCTATCAGATTAGTCAGACATTATTTCCCCTTGGTGAATCTGTGCTGGCTACTCCTGATAACCTTCTTCTCTTCCATGTGCTTTGAGATGACCTCCAGAATGAGCTGCTCCATCATTTTTCCAAGGATGGAGGTGAGGCTGTCTGGTCTGGATCTTTCTTCTTGCCCTTATTGAAGACTGGAGGGACATTGGCTTTCCTCCACTCCTCAGGCACCTCTCCTTTTTGCCAGGATCTTTCAAAAACGATGGGGAGTGGTCGGGCGCTAACATCATCCAGCTCTCTCAGCACTCCTGGGTGCATCCCATCAGGGTCCATGGATTTGTGTACATCAATTTGTATAACTGACCTCTGACCCACTCTTCATTGACTAGTGGAGAGTCAGGCTTCCTCTCCTATATCCAGGGTCTGAAGTTCATAAGGGCTGGTCTTAATAAAGACTGAAGTAAAGAAGCTGTTCAGCAACTCTTTTCCGCATCCTCTGTTACCAGGGCTCCCACTTCACTCAGCAGTGGGCCCACATTTATAAATGTTGATGAGGTCACCCCTCAGTCTCCTCTTCTCCAAGCTAAAGAGACCCAGCTCCCTCAGCCTTTCCTCATAAGGGAGATGTTCCACAGTCATTTACTTAATGTATTATTTACTTTTAAAAGGATGAGGTGAATGATTAAGAGGTGTTTTTCAGCTCTATTTACTCTCCTAGTAAATGAGGTGGCATTTTGTTAGACTTGGAAGAAGTAAACTGGCACAAACTGTAATTTCATTTTTTCCCCTCTGAAGACTGAAATGGTTGCAATTGTGATGTAGTGAACAAGTAAGTTGAAACTATCTCTGCTTGTTCAAGAACTGTCTTTCAGGGTCAAGCTGGTAAGACTGTTGCAAAGGACTAAGCTGCAGTGGTTTTACAGTCAAAGAAAACTTGTGATTTCTAAGTTATTTTACAGATTGTGAGTCCTTAAGCTCAAAATCTCACATTTCTTAAGACCGTCTTAAAATACAAATTAATTAGGTTTTTTTTGTTGTCTCCAAATAATGCGAAGTTATTATCTAACTATAAAAACAGGATACTGATAAAAATCAACAGTTTACTGATTGACTTTTAACTTTTTGGAAGGTGTGAAATCTTAACAAACAGCTTACCTGTTACTTCATAAATCTTGGTGGTGGTCCCTCTCAGGCTTCCTAGCCTCTAAGCATGCTTTGGCCTGTTGACACAGACTTTGTTTTGCAGTCTGGATTTATGATTATTATTTTGTTTAAAGGGCTGCATTAAATTTCCAGGAGACTATATACAGAGGTATCTCTGTTAATTTCTAGAAAACCCTTTTTAACTTTAAAACTATTTCTGTGCTACAGATTCTAAACTGTCTCAGTATTTAGACTCTCATCTCTCTACTGATACAGATACTGTAATTTTCTAGCTAACCTTATTGGAAGTCGTTTGCAGCAGTTATCTACTCTTCTGTTATTTTGCTTTCTTACTTGAATTTGTTGTGTGAATTTTATACAATTGAAATCAGAATTTTAACATCTGTTTGTAACCACCTCTTTACTCGCAGGCTGAGCAGGCAGCCAAGGTTGAAAAGATGCGTCAGAGCATCCTAGAAGGATTAAATTTCTCCAGGCAGAACCATCCTCTCCCTTTCCCGCCTCCACCTGCCATGCCTTTCTATCCAGCTTCTATGTATCCTCGACACTTCGGGCCAGTCCCACCACCTCAGGGCAGGGGGAGAGGCTTTGCTGGTAAGTGATGGGACAGCAGTGCAAAACACATTGGTGTGAAGCCTTACCTTGTCTTTCATGTTCCCAAAACTACCAAGAACAGTAGCTGCCTGTTCAATTTCCTAGGAAAAATATCTAAAAGCAAGTGGTTGGCATGTGTTGTCACGTGCCGATCACTGTATTTAGTTGTTACTTTGATTAGGCTAACAACATGGAATGTGTTGTATTGCTGTGTAGTTCCATCAGGATTTTTAGTAACTGTGCCAGATCAAAATATTGTTACTGCTATTGTATGAAATAGAAAAAAAGAGGAATGGATCAACAGTGGATGATATGAAAAGGCTCTTATTTGCACTGTACATTGCTTCAAAACGTTTCTATTTGTAAATTTTAAGAATGCCTAAAGTAATGAACACAGTCTACCTGTCAGGGTTGAAGACAACCTTTCCTCCTCCCCACCCCTCTGTATTTTGCTACAGTCATTTAACCATTGGCACCCTTGAGTGTAAATACTGATACAAGTGTTCCAGGCTGTTTCTAGAATTATCCCCTTGCTCACAGTCCCTGCAGAACCAAGGCCCATAGGGGTGCTGACACTGGATGTTGGGAGCGAGATGTTCTCAGGGTGCCACGACTGTAGCCAGTGTCAAAAAATGGTTGCAAGCCCTTTAAAATGCTCATTGTGCTGTAGAAGTTGGGATGCCCATTGCCAGCCCAGGGTTAAGGCCTGCTAATGGACAAGAGACCCTGTGCTTGCTGAGGCAGCAGGACACCTCTGGCCAGGGCTCCCTCGGGGTGGGCTTGCTCCCGCACTGTTGCCAGCCAGCTGGAGCCCGGCCCTGCCAGTGGACTCCACAGGGGTGAAAGGAGGCAGCAGCCTCTCTGCTCGGGGCCTTCCCGGATGCCTGCCCCCCTCACAGCTTTTCCCCTGTCTTTCTTTACCCTGGGTCTAACAGGAGTCTATGGCTTCGGAGGCCCTTATGGGGAAACAGTAGCCACAGGCGCTTACCGGGCCTTCCGGGTGGCGGCAGCGGCAGGACACTCCGGAGCCTTCTCTGGCAATGACAGCAACAGGACTAGCAAGTTTCAGGGCGGTAATTATACCCAAAACCCTTTTCTTAGAGCTTCTGGCAACAGCTTCCTTCACTTTACCGTTTGGTCTGAGGCTTTCCTACTGCCTGCCCGTCTCCCTCTCTCCCTAACCATCTCGGCTCTCCCTTGCTGAGCCTGCCCAGGCTGCTCTCCGCTCTGCTCTCCCCGGGTCTCCCTGCAGCCCCCTTGAGCCCCACCCAGCCTCTCACGCCTGGAAACCTCCCCCAAACACAGGGTAGCCCTAAAACCTGACAAGACAGTCTATCTCATGCACTTCAGAATGCCAGGGTGGAATCAGTCATCAGCTGAACTTTGCTTGAATGTGTTAACAGTCACTTTCAAAACTTCAGAGGCAGCTGAGCTTTTTGCAAAAACAACCCAAGGTAGAACTGACTGACTTCGTTGTTGCTGCCGACCCCCTCTTTGTTGGCATCAGTGTCACCATGGACACAGGCCAGAGATTTCCTCACCTACCTGTGTGCCCCTTGCTCATCCCCTGTATGAGGTGGGACAATGGAAACCTGTTTACACCAATCCTCCATTTAGCGTAACATTTTCCCCATGTATTTAGCTGTTCTTTCTGGCCTCTGAGCTTTTATCCTAAGAGCAAACATACCTCTAATACTTCCTGGTGGGAATAACTTTGCTCCCGTACATATGAAGCTGAAAGACTTGTACAGGGAAGTATGAACCTTTTTGAATTAAATCAGTAATTTATTTCCTAGCATATTAACGTTTGAGGACTAATCGTGGCTGCATAAATGCTGTGTTTTGTAACCCTCTCGGTGCTGATGGTCTTACCAGTAACATCTGGCTCAGTTGCACTTACCTAGATTTCTTGAAATACATGCTATGCCCCATGACTGTTGATTTTTAAGGGCAAAACACAGGTATAAAGATGTGAGCAACTTGAGTAGAAAATACATTCATATTTTAGACAATTGCAGTTTTAGCTGCTATCTTGGCAGGGGAAGGATAAGCCTACCTCTTACACCCAGGTCAGTTTAAATGCTATATTTTTATAGTCACTTAGTGTTAGTAGAGATAGTAGAGGTAATTCTGCCTAGGAAGTTGTTTACAGCATTTCTAATCTGTATGTCTTATTTTGATGTTTTGGTCTTCACTAAAAAGTGCCTTTAAACCTGCAAAAATTACATCTTCATTAGAAATGGAGGTTAGAACAATAGTCTTCAGATAGCTTGTAAAATTTCACTTCAGTTTCTTATTGCTTATCTAAAGTATAGTTTTAGTTACTGAAACTGAAATACTCATGGAAGATCATTTTTCTTTTCAGAATTTTTTTTAACATGGTGAGAAGGAAAGACTCTTGGAGTTAAAATACTCCTGAAAGACCCCAAAATGAGAAATAATCTCCCAGTATCAGGAGAGGAAACTGTATATGTGCTAAAAGCTGGGCAAACCAGTTTTCCATTTGTTCATTACTTTAATGATATGATTGTGAAGATCAAGGTTTGGTTTTGCTTTTCTGTGCAGGAGTCCAACCTATTCCTTCTCAGGGAGGGAAACTTGAAATTGCCGGCACTGTAGTCGGCCACTGGGCTGGAAGCAGACGTGGACGAGGGGGCAGAGGCCCATTTCCTCTGCAGGTCGTTTCTGTGGGAGGACCAGCCAGAGGGTAAGTGCCATCTTCTGGAACCTACTTGTCATGTGTCATTTCATGATTGGGGAAAAAAGTGAAACAGAGAAAAGTTGAAGGAATTAGAAATTGCATACACCACATTTTTAGGACACATTGGGTAAATTATACCCTCTGAGTATTAGAAAAGCATTTACGTTAATTTTAAGATGTTTTAATAAATTATTCAGATTTGTTTAATTATTTTTATGTGCAAATGAAATTCATACTCTGAATCAGACATATAGGTACACACACACACAGGATTGTTTTGCATGAGGAAATTACATGGAGGCTTTTCTCTTGCATGAAATCAATAAATATGTTGTACCTGATCAAAACTATCACAGCACTCAATTACTTTCTTTATCATGGTAGAACTTTTATCAAGAAGTATGATACAATTTTTAATAACTTCATTATGTAATTCTTCTGTGATGCACAAAACACCTGAAGGGCATTTCTAGGTTTAATAGTTCTCTGCTACGGTACTGATGGGAGATGTGCTCAAAAGAATATTAATTTCTTCAGCTCTTCCGTGTCATTTTACTACAGCTGAAATTACAGGTGCACAACGTTTCTGAAAAAGAAATAGTTAATTACAAAATACATCTAGTCCTTTACTTTTAAGATTATATTTTTTCCATAGGCTTAATTCTTCTGTGCCTTACAGAACTGTCACCTTTAATTAAGATTGTATCTGTTACAGTAGACAGTCCCAAAGTAATGTGATTTATATGTTTGTCTTCAGCGTTATTAAAGGAGTGGAGTAAAGTAGGTGTATTTATGTAATCTTGAGCCAGGAAGTAGCAGTCTAAAAGAATAAGTCTGAACTGCATTAATTTTTCTCTGTCCATTAATTTAATCAAATGTGCACTCTCAAGCATAGTGCTAAAGTCAGCAAGAGCTGTTGGAATGCCAGTTGTGTTGGCCTGAGTGAGAACATGGTTCGATCTGAAGCTCTGGGAGAGTGCAAGCAGGGGGGAGAGGCAAGAGCTGCTGGTGTGGGGACAGGGAGAGGTTAAGAACAGCAGAAACAAAGATTTAAAAGTTCAGCAGCAGAAAACAGCGTTGAGATAAGAGCGGAGCTGATGCTTTGAGGGGAGCAGATTTAGGTAGGAACATCTTATTCTCTAGAATGAAATTCATTTGCCAAAACATAGGCATCAAGTGTTGGTTTAGATGCTTCAGACAGCTGCCAGCTAACTGCGGGCTAGCAGGGTCCGTGGGACATGTGTGCTCTTCCAGAGTAGCAGCTGGAGACCAAGGGAATAAGCTGAGATGTGTGAAGAGACACTCAACTCCTGTGGGTCTTCTAATCTTACTCCTCAGTTTCAGTGGACAAAATTTAACATTTTTCACCATTTAAATGAGGTTAGTGTGTGGTCCTAAGTTCTGTTTTTCATGAGAATCTGAACAGAAAGATCTGGCTCACTGCAGAGCTCGTTGCTTTTCCTCAGTTAAGTGCACTGACTGCAGCACAGTTTGTGGAAAGTGTCTGTGTGATTTTACTGTCACGCTCAGACTGTGTGACTGAGGCACTCTGAGCCATCAACTGGAGGCACCTTCAGGCTCAGATCTGGTGTACATTTGTACATACCATTCACTTCCTTCACAGAACAGCAGCTTCTCCATTTTCTGAAGAAGGAAATGCATTAATTTATACAAAACGTCAATAGCAAGGAACTAACACTGGCAAGTCCTAAATTGAAAGTCCTCCTTATCTGGGCAGCAGTCACATCACTGAAAAGGTGGAGTGTGAGTACCTTTGAGACAAAGAAATACTATTCTGCAATAGTAGCTTTTGAGTTAGGAGATAAAGTACCTCATGTTTTCTTTCTGTCAGAGGCACCATCTTTGGGCAGTGAGGTTTGGATGGAAGTTTTCACCTCAAAAAGACAGGAAAACTGTCAATACGAGATCTTCCTGTCTCCATCAAATCATAAGAAGAACATGAAGCTGTTGGAGCAAGTCCAGAGGAGACCACAAAGATGATCCGAGGGCTGGAGCAGCTCTCCTCTGGAGACAGAGAGTTGGAGCTGTTCAGCCTGGAGAAGAGAAGGCTCTGGGGAGACAGTAGAGCACCTTCCAGTACCTGAAGGGGCTGCAGGGAAGTTGGGGAGGGACTTTGGACAGGAGCAGGGAGTGATGGGATGAGGGCAGAATGGATTAAAACTTGAAGAGGGGAGGTTTAGTTTAGACATTAGGAGGAAGTTCTTCACTATGAGGGTGGTGAAACACTGGCACAGGTTGCCCATAGAACCTGTGGCTACCCCATCCCCAGAGGTGTTCAAGGGCAGGTTGGATGGCGCTTGGAGAAGGCTGGTCTAGTGGGAGGTGTCCCTGCCCATGGCAGGGGGGTGGTAACTAGGTGATCTTTAAGGTCCCTTCCAACCCGAACCATTCTATGAGTCAGTAACTGATGTTAGATTCTTCACACATAGTTACTAGAATTAGTCAAAGAGGGAAGAACTACCGGATGCAGCTACTGCGTTTGTTGTGTCAGTTGATACTGAAAACAAAAACTCCAGAACGTCATAACGTTAGTGTTCTGTCTAAAGACAGTGCTGGCAGATGCTGTGTCCTGCCAAAGAGCACTGCTAGGAAACAGCGTGGTCTGCAATCCATCACCTGGGCCTGCACCCTTCTACTTCATCTGTTACCTGTTTCAGCAGAGGGGGATCATGCCAGGCTTGTTTACACCATTACCTCATGTCTCTCTGCAGCACTGAACTTGGATATTCTTCTTGTGTAAAATTATACCAATGCTTTTTATTGGCTTTGATCCATCTGTGTATTTAGTGCCATTTTCTCAGCAGGAAACGTCTTACTCAGCTCCCTGAAGGGTAGACTTTGTAAAAAATATGAGCAAATGGTAAGCCCTTTAAAATCTTTGGAAAGAATGCAGTGAGAGTTACTCAAATATAAAACACAGGTCTTTCCTCTTTTTATTCTTTTAAATCCAAGTATTTAATTTCTCATTGGTCGGTGTGGGAATTTGCAGTGTGTGTGAGCAGGCATGCGTGGCACCGATTGGTGTTACTGCCCTGCGTCTGGTCAGTGTAACTTGGTTTTTGCAGCAGAGGGATGTAGGAGCAGTACAGAAAAGCTTACCTTGTCTTGGGGCAGTTTGTTGTCCAGCTCCCAGGGACCCTGCTGGCACAAGGGAATTGTCAGGTATTTGCAAAATGCTTTACAGTTGGATTGCAGCTGTCCTGGTAGACAAGAAGTTATCCGTTAGCCAACAATGGGCCCTTGTGGCCAAGAAGGCCAGTGGAATCCTGGGGTGCATTAGGAAGAATGTAGTAGCCAGTGGGTTGAGGGAGGTTCTCCTCCCCCTTCACTCTGCCCTGGTGAGGCCACATCTGGAGAACTGCATCCAGTTCTGGGCTCCCCAGTTCAAGAGAGAGAGGGAACTGCTGGAGAGGGTCCAGGAGAGGGTCCAGCAGAGGGCAAGGAAGATGATTTGGGGACTGGAGCATCTCTTAAGAGGAAAGATTGAGAGAGCTGGGGCTGTTCAGCCTGGAGAGGAGAAAACTGAGAGGGGATCTTACCAGTGTCTATAAGTATCTGAAGGGTGGGTGTAAGGAGGGTGGAGACAGAATCTTTTCAGTAGTGGCTGGGGACAGGGCAAGTGGCAGTGGGCACAAGCTGGAACACGGGAAGCTCCAGCTGACCATCAGGAAAAACTTCTTTACAGTGAGGGTGACAGAGCCCTGGGACAGGCTGCCCAGGGAGGTTTTGGAGTCCTCTTCTCTGGAGACATTCAAAACCCACCTCGATGCAGTCCTGAGTAATGTGCTCCAGGGGATCCTGCTTTAGAGGAGGGGGTGAACTAGATGATCTCTAGGAGTCCCTTCCAACCCCAACGATTCTGAGAGTCTGTGATTTTGTTGCCAGAACAGCAAAGGGCAATTGCAGCCAGTGCAGCTTAGAAACTGGGCTGGATGCAAGCTGAGCTGAGCAGCCCCTGGCTGCCCTGTGCCAGCTTTGGGGAGTCAGTCTTCCTGCTGGGATCACCCAGTGCCAGTCAGTGGATTTGGAGGAAAAGTAGAGCAATCACACATTTCTAGTAAAGAATACAAAAATAATTTTTAGGTCAGAAGTCATCCTTCAGTTGAGTTTGTGCCACTGATGGCACTAAAATAGTTCTAGCTGAGCAAAAGTGGGGTTTTTTTTATATTATTTGATCTAATCTTTGTTGAAACAAATAGAAAAGCCACCACTTGATGTGTCCTGGTTGGAAGCCTCCATTTGGAAGTGCCCAAACTGGATAAATTACTATGTGTCAGACATGGCTGAAGCCCCTTTTTTCCCCCTCAGGTTCTTAGAAAAAATTGTCTTCTCCCATCAAAACTGAAGCAATTTCATATTTTGCCTTTATTTGTCTGATTTCTTCTGTCTAACATGTTTATATGTGGGAAATGTCACTACATGGGAGAAATGGCCTTATAAATGGTTCATTGCTTGTGTATTTATTTAAGGTATTTCAAACTCTGTTTTTAAAGCACTGTAAGGATAGCTTTAAACTTTCAAAATGTTTCTGCAAAGCTTGAAAGCACTAGTTTATTGTTTCTCTGGAAGTGAAATACAGAAATCATCATTTTATTGCTACAAAAGCAAAAGGTTTGTTAAGTTCATACACTTGCAAGCAGTCGAACACTAATTCTGACTTAGTCATACTGCTTCTTTAAAGAAATGTAAAAGTTAGTAACTCAACAAGTAACACTAGGAAAAAAAATCTTCCAGCAAAATAAAATATGATGTAGTGTGAAACAAAGCTGATACATGTTTTTCTTTTTTCCTTTTCCTCAAAACTCACAGGCGTCCTAGAGGAGTTATTTCCACTCCAGTGATAAGAACTTTTGGAAGAGGCGGAAGGTACTATGGGAGAGGTTTTAAAAGCCAGGGAGCAATTCAGGTAATAAAGCCATGTGCCTGATTTCAGAACACTCTAGTTTACAGGCTAGTATGGTACAGGCTTCCAGACCAGCTAATGTTGACAAGCACAACTTTAAAAGATAAAAGTGTTTCTTACCATGGTCTTGCCTACACGTTGAAGCTGTAAGCTGCATAGCCAGTGATGGATCACAGACTAGTATTGCATTTCAATTATGAGTAAAGACAGACATGGAAAAATGTATGTTGATAATGAAGGCTGTGCCTACTCAGCTCTAACCAGCTGTGGGAGTAGAAAAAAATGTAGGAAAATGGGAGAAATACAAAGCTGAAACAAATTAGCCACTTCTGTTCCTGCCCCCACTCTTTCCGAGTTTCTTTTCTGGGATCATGGTCCAATCTAATAAAGAAACATTAGTAGCAGTCGAAGGATCTTCTGTGCTGCATGGCTCCAAAGATAAGAACTTACTTTCAAGTTCTAGGAAAGGACAGACTGGTCTTTGCCCCCATGAGCACAGAGTTCATTTTTTGGGACAATGTATGAAGCATCTGAGGATCATGGTTTTGTCTTTTCCATGGATCCTTTAAATATATAGCTGAAGCAAAGTGCTGTTTCATATTAAATGCCATTTGCCTCAGAGTTATGTTTTCCTCCCTTTTCCATTGTTCTTGCTGCTGTGCAGTTTTGAACATTGATATAAGTCCCAGTGGTAATGGATGAGTGGGTAATAAAGAGATGGAAAACTTCATTATACGTATATCATACGGATCTGCAATTTGTCATGGAGACATTAATACGTAAGAGTAGGGAGGAGTTTGCAGGTGTCAGATGGTAAGAGAAGGGGTGTTCTCCAGTGGATAATGAAGCAACTGTTAACTTCAAGTAAAACTTGCTGTGTTTAGGTGTAAAAATTCAAGTACTCCTCTTCCTTGTTAAATTTCTGTGTATACAGATTATATATGTCTACAAATGTACCTATGTATTTAAAGCTTCACATCTTTTACTTTAAATAGGAGATAAATCACTATGTTAATTATATAGTATCTAATTTCCAAGTACTTCAACCTATGAAATAAAGGAAGCCCTCAGGAGCCCCCAGATATTCTGGGCTAACTTGAGGTTTACATACATCAATGTAGCTCATATGCTACCTGTAGGTGGATGATACATGGTCTTGACAGACAGTCAGCAAGTTTGGATATTCGTATTTTTATTAATGATACATAATTTGGATGGTAAATACTTGTGATCGCAAGGATCTTGGTCAAAAATTGTGCCTGTGATAAGGAGAAGGAAGATAAATGGTGGCATTTTCTATTGACTGGTCCTGAGCTAATTGGATTTTACAATCATCAGCCGCTGTACTCTAGTATGTGTTCCTCTGACAGGAAAAGAAAAAAAGCTGAATTAAAATACATGTAGCAGGGAGAACTTGGGAATCTTCATGCCTAACAAGGAGATTTTGATAGCCAGTTCATATTAACTGGCAGCAGTGTCCTTCCCTGTCACAAAACCTGGGCAGTTAAGGAAGGAGCAGGGCCAGATCCAGACACGTGTATTTACACCAAGTGAGATCCTCCCAGCTGTGCTGCTCCCCCACTGGTACTCACCAGGAGGTGATAGGACCAATGGTTGCAAGATCTGACTGAAAGAAGCCATTTGTATTTAGCAAACATGAGGCATGCCTGTTTTTTCACAAGATGAGACCTTTCACTCTTGATCTGGAAAGAAACAAAAGCATGTATTTAATCCAAAACTTAACACTTAGTAAAGCCTGTAAAGTGCATTTACACGTGATACAGACTCATTGTCCTCATGTGCCACTCATACCAATGCAATGTTACTGCAGAGTTTGGTGTGATTTTCTGAAAAGGTTTGTGATCCTGATGCTAAAGAACAACAGTTCTTACTCACCTGCAGAATCTTTCAGCAATGCAGAAAACTGCTAACCATGCTGTTCGTAGTATGTCAAAATTAAGATGAATATACCATGAAACTGTTTGCTGCTGTTTGAGGTGTACAAGGTCTCCGTCTCTTAAGTAATTTCTTAGCACTTGACTTGGTTAACAGCATGGCAGATGATAACATCACTGCTTAGCAACCCAACCTGCTGGTTTGGTTTTGTTGTTTATAGCCTAATATGTTCCTGGAATGCTAAGATTCATTGTCGCGAATACTTAAAAACTAAACATACCTTCTAATGTTGCATAAATCTGTTTTTATTGCAATACTCAGTCCTGTAAGATTCTACTCTATGCCTTTCATATGAAGTCACTTCCCTAACCTCAGAAGCATATAGACTAGTACAGATACTCTTGCATGGTACTTTTGCACTTATTTAAAAACTGTCTGAAAAAAAAGTTTTGGTTTGTATTTGAATAACATGTAATCATATCATTAAATTATAATGTCTATGAACCAAGAAGCAGAGTTAAGCTGTATATTGATTCTCAGTTTTGGTGTTTCCAGACGTTTACGTAGCTCTTACGTTGTGAAATTACCAGAGCATCAGAATTAGGGCATTTTACCCCAGGAGCATCAGAAGGTGTGGCTAGAAGGCACTCAGGAAGACTGCAAATTCTTTCTCATCTGTGCTGCTTATTTCATGTGCCACTTCTTACTTGAGCAGTCCATAATATTGGGTATTGGCTTGTGATACTTCTGCACACTGCATGCTCCCCATTCATAGTGTCTTTGTAACAGATTGTAAATATGTAGCAGTGGTTCTTCAGTAATTTTCTTCTTTTTTTAAAAAATAGGGCAAACCTCCTTATGCTGCTTCAGCAGAAGAAGTAGCCAAAGAACTTAAGTCAAAATCAGAGGAATCTAAATCCTCAATTGTGTCTTCAGATGGATCCCTGGCTGAAAATGGAGTTGTGAATGAGGAAAAACCAGCTTCCCACATGAATGGGAATACAGGAGACATCAGGGCTTCCAATCAGTCTGAAAGTGCCTTGAGTAATGACTCTAAAATGTGCAATACAAATCCTCACTTAAATGCACTAAATGCAGACAGTGTTTGCCATAAAGATGATACTCTTGAGGCCACTGTCTTAAAAAAAGAAGAGTAAACTTATTTTTTATAGAGGGTGAAGGATGTTGGGAAGGGTCAGGATTAGGAATATCTGGAGAGAAAGAGAGCCTACAGTTACGTACATTTTTTCCTTTCCGTAAGAGAAAAATGAGGACTTTGGAAATTCGGATCCCTCTTTGATGTCAGAGATTTAAACAACACATTTTTAGTTTTAACCAGTTGTAGTCAAAATGCTACAATAAAACAAAAAAGAAAGAGAATGAAGAGCATTTGACTCCCGCACTTAAAATGAAGTATACATAAAGTTTAAACTGGTTATGACAAAAGCTTGTAGTTTTGTTTTTTGAAATATAAAGAAAACAAATTTTGGCAGTCTTTAAGTATATATAGCTTAAAATATAATTTTTAGTACTTGGCACCATATGTATGCCATTATATTTGATTTTGCATTACTGTGTCACAATAAAGCTTTCTTTAAGGCTTTGATTTCATGATTATGGGGGGAAAAAGGCACAACCACAGTTTTTTCTTTCTTAAATTTCATCACCGTTGATGTGGTTCTTTTGTGTTAAAACGTGCAAACTATCGAAACGAAAAATTATAGAGTAATCTTGCAGTTCTGCTGATTTTAAATATACATCATACATACTTTACAAGCAAGTTAAATGGAGATAAACTTGAAATCTTAGAAGATGCAAATGACCTTTCAAAATAAACACAATGTGTTCTGAAACTTTTTGTGACTAATACCATGCATCCGTGATCAATGAACTATGTGGTTTTGAATCAGACGTAGACCATTAGTACTACTATTTGAGCTAAACTTCTGCATGGTTCATAATTTTTAAAGTGTGTAGTTAATATTATGCATGTTATTGTCCTCTTTCTTCCATTCTTACAAGTACTGTGCCCATTTGCAAAACAAAAAGCTAATAATCAGTAATAGTCCTATAAAAGATGTTAACTATGTTTAGTCATTGACTGATCTTGCTCTAACCTTAAAATTTTGTGATTATTGACCTCTGTTGCATTTATTCTAAAACTTTAAAAAAAAAAATTATCTAGCCGTTTTGAATATCAACGTTACCCTGGTGTACTCATTGCTGTATGCATTATTGTTCTCTGTTGCTGTTTTATGCCTTCATATTTGCTAATATGAAATTCTGTGAAAAACAAAAAAAAAAAAGCTTTGATCTTCAAAAAAAAAAAGTACCCCCCTTCTGTAGCAGGAAACAAATGGCTTGTTCTTGAGAACTTTCCCATCAAGAATTTAGTATAAGCAAATATACCTGTATCATTTTGATGTTTTTGTTAGTGTTTCCAAACTTAATGTACTTCAAAATCAGAATCATTTCTTTATATTCGTTTTCATATAATTCTCCTGATGCTCTTCATCACACATTAGTGATCAGAAATGAGGTGTAATTCCCCATTCCCTGCCCGCAAGAGCTAAGTAGGTATCTTAATGTAAGTTGAAGGGAGTTCTGCCCCAACTCATGGATTGTGCAAGAATGAACTACTGTTGGGTTTGATTGGTTGTAGATGGATTGTGGTGTGGTGTATTTGAAGGCTATTGAATGCAACTTACAGTGCTTAATAAAAATCTTTATTCTTTTAGTATAAAATACTGTATGCCTTTTTTGTCAAATATTTTTTTAATTAACACCTTGTAAATAAAAGTTTTCCTATGCCCAAATCAAGTGACTTGAGTTAGCAAACTGCATGATGTCCTCCCAAAAGATGGAGATGCAAAACGAGACCTTGGCAGGCTGCTGCTGTTGGGGAACACTGCATTGGGCCAAGTGATGCCTTGTCCTTACTTTGTGCAGCTGCTTCAGGTGTCCACGGTTGAATGGTTAATAAGATGCAAACATGACGGTTATTTATATGGGGGCAGTTATTTAAAGAAGAAAAAGACCAAGCTCAGGTCTTCACAGGGTTTGAAACACAGAGGGTCGACAGTGCAGGTATCTCAGCTCCTCATGGCTGAGAATCAGTGACTCCATGACACAGGAGTTATCTCTCCATCATGGGTCATGCTGGTGTAACGGGAGGAGCTAGAAATTCACACCTTGGTTTGGGGCAGGATGTCCTGCTGCTGAATGCTGGCAGGGTCCTGCCCTGAGGCTGTGTTATTTGCCCCAGGTTAGAGCTTGGCTATTCTGGAAATGTTCTCTGAGCTCTTGTTCTGGTGAAGGTTCAGGGCAGGCACCAATTGCCCTCTTGTGCAGCAGCAGAGAGGATGTATTTCACCTGGCCACTGGCATGGAGTACCAATTAGCAACAAAAATAAACGTGGATGGGAGGCTTCATGCCATACACTGCCAGTGGGATCACTCCTTTCCTCAGAGTAGTTATGCCTAGAGAAGTTTCCATGGGCAGCCAAAATGTGCCAAGCTACCTGCACCAGTGTGACTAAAACTAGGATGTGAAGGTACAGCAAATTAACCAGTTCATTGGCCCACATATAAGGTGCTGCATTTGCTTTTTCCAGAAATGTCTGTGAAAAAGTTTGGCTTGCATTGTGTGTGTGTGTACTTGACCTGGAGCACGCATTGTCTTTGTGGTCCTTTTAAACCCCTGACATAGCCCGGGGAGGCCAGGAACCGGCTCCTTGGGCTGCAACTACACCGGGACAGGAGGACGTGGAGCCTGCAGCTGTCGGTAGATGCTGTTGGAATAGCGGTGGGAGTGTGTCACAGGTACCAGAGCTCCCTGGTTCCCTGACTGGGAACATTGGCATCAAAGCCAGGACTAACACAGTGTTTATTTTTTGCTCTCTGCAGGGAGTCTGTGCAGTTTGGCCGTGAAGGATTTGGTGGGTGCTCTAGGGCTGAGCAGGGACTGGTGGGCTGGGGGAACCTCTTAGTGCTGCCTGTCATCCGTGTCATCTTGAGTAGCTTTCTGCAGGAAACAAGATGCATTTCTAATTGATTTAGTTCTCTTCCAAAGATGTAAACTGATTCTGGAGTCAGTTATCCTACAGAATAACAAGGTATTGCCTGGGCTTGCTCCTGAAGAATGCCTTACACACCTGAGTCCATAGATCAACAAGTGGGATACCTTACATGGGCCTTTTTAATGTGCTAATTAAAACAGGTAACACTTTTGAATTATCTATTTATTACCCATGGGTAGACAGGCTGCCTGCATTCATGATGGACTCCTGTTGGGCAGCAGCTCAGCCCTGAGTGTGGTTCTGTATAGCTGTGGGTTCATGTGGGGATTGGGACGCTTGGGAACTGCAGTGCTTTGGGGGGCAAATGGGCTGTCAGGCTTTTCATGTGCTGCCTGAAGCTTTTCTGTTAGTGCCCTAGGAAAAGGTGTCGGGCACCAAGTGGGGAGGTGGAAGCCAGCTCCTTGCTGTGCAGCATCTGACATACATGTCCAAGGGTGGGGCCTTGCACTCATTTATAAAGGCCAAAGGGCTCTACAAGAAGTGAGCTTTTTTACTTATAAACTGAAAACTGATACCAATAAAGGTCATGGCTCTCAAACCTCCTGATTGGGATGGGATAGGGTAGGGTAGGGTAGGGTAGGGTAGGGTAGGGTAGGGTAGGGTAGGGTAGGAAAGGAATAGATTTCAGGTGGAAGGGACCTACAATGATAATCCAGTCCAACTGCTGGATTGCTTCAGGATAATGTTAAAGCATGTTAAGGGCATTGTCCAAATGCCTCTTGAATGCAGAGGTTTGGGGCGTTGACCACCTCTCCAGGAAGCCTGGGGTTTGATCACCCTCTCGGTAAAGATGCTACGTGACCACTACCTCGTTAGTCACCTTCAAGCTAAGAGTTAAACTGGGAGAATCGGCCGTTTGGGTGGGGGCGTGTGGCCCGTGTCCAGCCCACACCGAGGGGCTTGGCAGTCCAGCTGACGGCAGAGCAGCTAGAGCCTCCCTGTGCTCCCCGGCCTGGCCTCCGTAATTGCTTAACTGTGTCGTTCACCACTAACAATGATCCGTTTGTGCCGCAGTCAATCACTTCTACTGGGTTTATCCAATCTTCAGTGAGTCCTCAAGCGCGGGCAGGTGGGTCAGCACTGACAGCGGAGACCATTTAGGGCCGGGGGCTGTCAGTGCAGGGGGGGCTCAGCGCGGGCAGCCCTGGGCGCTGTTCGCTCTCGGCTCTCGCACGTGAAGCGCAGCCCTGTGCAGAGCACAAGGAGACTGAAGCGACCTGGCGGGTGGCGAGAGGCCGATCAGCCGCGGGGACGGAGAGCAGCCGGGGCGAGGAAAGGGCCTCGACCATTTTCTTGGCTGCGCTGGCGGCGGTGCTGCGGCAGGCAGGAGGCAGCGGAGGGATGGCCACCTCACGGCCCTGCGAGACGTGGCTGCCGCGCTGCCCTCGTCAGACCCTTCGCGGGGGGGACGCTTGATCGGGCTGGGGAAGCGGAGAGCCCGGCGAGCGGAGAGCCCGGCGACACGGGGGGCTGCTCCTGCGGCCCGCGGCAACAGGCTCTGGTGACTCCTCGGGGGCCGCATCCCTCAGGCCGGGGCACAGGACGGAGCCTCAGCTTGTCTGCTCCCTGATCCTCACTCATGCCTTGTCATAGACCTTGACCTGAACCACAGACCCGTGCTCAACCTGCCGTGTCCTGGTCCAGCACACAGCACGAGGTGACACAGGGGCAGGAGGGGACACGATGGCAAAAGGAGACATGGCAGCCAAGAAGGGACAGAGGGTCAGGAGGAGATTCAGCAGCAGTGTACAGAGGATACAGCATGTGCCAGCCCAGACCAGCTGAGAGCAAACCCATGGCCCCTACATGGCACAGGATCCCCACCCTGAGCCGTTCCCCAGGGGTGGGGAGGGGCAAGTGCTCTACTTCCCATGAGAAAGCAGCAAGTAAGAGCTAAATACTGTTTCTTTTGATTTAATACCTAAGTGGAGGATGCTAATGCCATGTGGATTCAGGGATTTGGGCAGGAGAAGGTGTATTGCTGAAAGTACTATTGGGTTATAATCTGTCCTTGGTTTGACATTTAGCTCTGGAGGCTTGTTGGTGTATTTTGTGAGATAAATGACTGAAGGTGTGCCCTGGTTTCTGGTTGAAAGCACCACTTTTCACATATGGCCAGGCTAACTAATACAGCAATTAAAAAACAACTCAAGTGAAAGATGCAACCAAAAATATGCAAGTAAAAGTTAGGCAAGGTACTATAGAAAAGCAGGAACTAAAGTCATAAAGTACTGATAACATTCAGCTTAATTTATAATGGTTGTGTTACAGTGTTTGTAAGAAAATGTAACATTTAATGATCTGCTATCTGAGGGATTAAATATCTGTTGAGTGCAGCTGGTGAGTGTGAAGGATGAAGGCGAAGAACTAACCGAGGGAAAGGGGGAGGGAGGGGAACCAGGACCTGTGCGACTGCAGCTACAAGGATGGGATGGGGTGGGAGCAAGGGGCCCTCACCCTATGGGGACATTGAGTGGCTGCTAGAGGGTGATTGGAGCCTGGCAGCTCCCTGGGGACGTGGGCCTGGAGACTCCAGAGGACTGCTGGGCTGGAGGTAGGCAGTCATGCTTGGCTTTCAGCTGCCCTTCCAGAGGGTGGATCAGGGCTGTGTCTCGGCGGGCTGCAGTAAGGGGCGTGTTTTGCCATTCACATCAGGACAGGCAGCACCTTCCCTGCAGAGCTCCAAGGAGCGTGTCCCCAAGTGTAATTTCTAGTAAACTTCATCAATGCAAACATCCTTTTCTTTGGGTCTCCCTCTCAGTCATGTTCATTTAACATTTAATTCTGCTTTATTTGTACTCTGCTGTTTTATAACAGGCTCTCAGCAAATTGACAGAAAACTTTCAAAAACTTTGAAACTCTCTTTTACTTGGTAAACTTCTGGCTTCTTTGGCTTCGTAAGAAATGAGTTTGTGATCCCTAATGAAACACTGGTGAAATAAATGTGAATTGAACTAACAACAGTGAAGGGCTCAGGTGCATCTTCTTCCTTTATGAAGTTTCAGGCTAGAAAGTGCTTCTGGTTTCACTCGGACCATGCCATATGAGATGGAGACAGAAGGCAGCTCCCAGCAAGGCAGCTTGCCTGGGTGAAAAATAACACGAATCAAGTCCAACTGCCAAGCTATGAAACCTTGTTTACAAACGGTTTAACTGTTTATGAAAAACATTTTGCACCAGGCTCCACAGTGGCCACATTCACTTTGAGTAACTGTGGCCAAAATCCTCTTTTAAGCAGCATTTTTTGAAAGCTGCTGCCCAGCTGGGCAGCCTGTGTGGGCTGGGGAGAGCCAGCAACAATGCTCCTGTGCCCAGCGCTGTGCAGCAAGCCCTGCAGGAGCCTGGCATTTCCCCTGTCCCTATAACATACGTTTTCCCCCTATAATGTGGCAACTCAGTAGTGATCTCCAGAGACTGCAACTGATTCTTCTGCTTCCACATCTCAACCCTCCTTGTACCTGGTCAGTGACTCCTGGTCTTCCAATAGCAGTGATGGCTGGCCTTGCTCCAAGAACCAACCCTAAGAAAAAGGATTATTAAACCACATTGTAATAAATATGAACATATTTTTCCCATCTTTTCCATTCTTCTTACCTGCAGCGCTGCCTGGGGACTTTGCCCTGGTTTTAACTTTGCATTGGCACTGGTGTGTTCGGTATGTTGTTCTGGGGGGCTCAGGTGTGGTTGTGGGGAGGCTCAGGCATTGTCAGGGGTCGCAGGCATAGTTGAGAGGGCTCAGGTGTGGTTGGGGGGCTCAGTCATGGTCAGGGCGCTCAGCTGTGCCATGCAGCAGCTAAAGTGAGGCTTTTGCAGGGCAGGAGTGGTGGGTTGGCTCCACAGGGGGAAGCTGGTGGCAATGCACAGCATAGGGGGGCAGGACGTGAACACAGCTTCCTTTTTTATTCTTTTTTTATCTTTGTTTTTGTTTGTTTGTTTGTTTGTTTTTCCCTCAACCTCTATCAAAACACTTCCTAAGCACCAGGGATCTTCTAGTGTGTCAGCAACTCAGACCCTGAGCAAATCACAGAATCACAGAATCATTTTAGTTGGAAAAGACCTTTAAGATCATTGAGTCCAACCATTGACCCAGCAGTGCCAAGTTCACCACTAAACCGTGACCCTCAGCACCATATCTATGATGAGGATAGCATAATACCTGTCAAGCTTCCTCCACACCAGCCTGGTGCCACGATGGTCCCGCAGGGATGACAGCAGTCCCACCAAAGCAAGCCATGGGGCACCCCCGGGGTGAGCATTGGCCATGGTCTTGAAGAGGCTGAGCTGGGCTGCAGCTCCCAGGCATGCTCCCCATTTATTTAAGTTGTCCTCCTGAAAGTTACATTTAATGAAGAACAGCACACACAACATGAATGGTGAGTGAAAGATGTAGCCAGCGTGATACCTCCTGACATGAGCTTTGAACTTCAGGACCATGTTAATGGAAGTATTTCTGCTGCTGAAATAAGTGTTTGCTTCTGTCGCTGAGCTTGGTAAAATGTGACAGTCATGTCACTGCTCTACACTCTGCTGTAAAATACAGTTGAAAAACACTTCAAAAATATTTCTGTACTCAGTGTTCATTACATTGCAGGAGGCTTTGGTGGCCGGACCTCAACTGTGTCACTTCAGCCCCTGCACGAGGCCATGCTGGAGCAGAACAGGGTGGCTTTGCTCAGGGACCCCAGTGCTGCCCACCTGATGGGCTGTGGGCATGGCCTGGGGGTGCCACCAGGGCTTCCATGGTTGTGGCACCACCCTGCTCAGTCACCCACGTGGCTGCAGACCAAGGAACGCATTAAATGTTTTCAATATTAAATGCAACATCAGTATTTTAGACTCGGACCCGTTGGCACTCTTCTTCACTTGCTGGCTCAGGTGCTGCGCACCAGAAGAAAGCTGCATCTCCAGGAAGCACCCCCAGGAAGTGTTCTTCCCACTTCCATAACACACAGGTGGTTCTCTTTTGCCCTGGTCACCAGTGGTGTTCCCAGGGCTCAGTGTTGGGGCCAGTTCTCTTTAATATCGTTATTAATGAGCTGGAGGAGGGGATCAAATTCACCCTCAGTTAGTCTGTAGATGACGCTCAGTTGGGTGGGAGTGTTGATCTGCCTGAGGGTAGGAAGGCTCTGCACAGGGACCTGGACAGGCTGGATCCATGGGCTGAAGCCAATTGTGTGAGGTTCGACCAGGCTCAGTGCCGTGTTCTGCACTTGGGTCACACCAACCCCAGGCAAAGCTCCAGGCTTGGGGAAGAGTGGCTGGAAAGTGCCCAGAAAAAAAGGACCTGGGGGTGTTTGTCGACAGCAGCTGAATATGAGCCAGTGTGTGCCCAGGTGGCCAAGAAGGCCACCAGCATCCTGGCTTGTGTCAGCACTACTGTGACCAGGGCAGGGATTGCCCCCCTGTGCTGGACACTGGTGAGGGGACACTTTGAATCATGGGGTGAGTTTTGGGCCCTTCACACCAAGAAGGACATTGAGGTGTTGAAGCATGTTCAGAGAAGAGCAACAGAGCTGGGGAAGGGTCTGGAGCACTCATCTGACAAGGAGCAGCTGAGGGAACTGGGGGTGTTCAGCCTGGAGAGAAGGAGGCTGAGGGGAGACCTCCTCTGTCTCTGCAACTGCCTGAAATAAGGAGGTTGGAGCAAAGGGGGGGTTTGTCTCTTCTCCCAAGGAACGAATGCTAAGATGAGAGGAAGTTGTGCCAAGGGAGGTTTACATTAGATATTCAGAACAATTTATTCACGGAGAGGGTTGTCAGGCCCTGGCACAGGCTGCCCAGGGCAGTGCTGGAGTCACCATCCCTGGAGGGATTTAAAAGCTGCGTAGATGTGGTGCCGAGGGACATGGGTTAGTGGTGGCCTTGGCAATGCTGGGTTAATGGTTGGACTCAATCATCTTAAAGTTCTTTTCCAACCAAAACAAATCTGCCATCCTGTAATTTTAAATAAATCTAGAAACATATTGACAAAGATGTATCATGAATGAACTATGAGTACAGTAGCAGAGAGGACTCCTGGGCTACTTGCTCACCCCCAGCAATTACCCTGCCCGATGGCAACCAAGGAGAACTGGTGCCCTGGGGGAGTTAGTGATGCTTGCTTTCCACTTCACTCCTGCCTGCTTCCCAAGGCAGGAACCTGCCTCGTGATTTCACTGCTTCCCTGTGCTTCCTCTCCTCATGTGCCCCTGAGGCTTTGGCACAGCTGTATGGGTGGGCTGCTGTGCCTTTTATGAGTTATTACGATTGCTTTCCCTAAAAAATACAAATAATCATTTAAAAACATCAGAAAAATGTAAAATTGCATAAGCAAAACTGATAATTTTTTATGGATACCTGGTAGGATGGTCACAGTTCAGATATTGTCTGTGTACCCCGTACAGATTCTGGTGACCAGATTTTCATGTCAATATGACACTGATGCCCAACAAATTAAAAATGCTGTTTACATCCTCAAATGCCTTGCTTCAAACTGCACATCTCATTACTCCTCCTGGTTTGGGGTTCAGGTTTATTTGGGTATTTTGTTACAGCATTTGAACTACCCCTTCTGTGTATTTACTGTAGAGCTCCCTGTAGGCTGGCCAGGGGCCCATGGGTGCTGCTTGCCCATTGGTGCCAACCAAAATAGGACCAGAGCAGGACAGGTCGGTGTGGTGTGAGACTGAACCAGCTACTGCAACAGGGAAATTTGGCACCAGAGGAAAACTGGAAGCTGTCATCTGCTGACCCCTTTCTTGCTGCAGCTCAGCAATCCCTGTTGTTTCCAGGTTGGTTTCACAGATAGCTCTACAAAAGTTTACTTAAAGAGTAGATATGGTGAGAAGTAAAAAAGATAACTCGGTTTACTTCTCTACAGTAGCATGAAAATCACTATGTGGACAATGTGTCTAAAGCTATGGCACATGAGAATTAGAAGGGCCTTGTATCTAATATTGCAGAGGAAATCTATAGGAAGCACACCACGAAATGGTAAGAAAAACCAGGAAGCTCAAAAAATCAAAGCAACCCTTCCACCTGTGCTGATGAGCAAGGCTGAATCTTTCTGAGCAGCACACCAGTGGTAGTACAGCTGTTACTGTTCAGGGTGAAGGAGCAGATGGAGGCTCTTCCAAAGTGCCTGCTTTAGGGTGTCACCATCAGTGAGACTTCTGCTCTGGGGTCATGTAAAACCTCCTGGAAAATCCCATCCTCTCCCATGAGCTCCAAGATAGCAGCAGATCTCTTGGTGTGATGCAGCCTCTGGCCTCCAAGGGCTGTGCCAGCCATGAGAACATCCAGCTACTCACTGCCCACCAGGTCTGCAACCACTGTGCAGATGGGGAATCTCTTTGGGCCTGTGTGGATTATTTTTTTCCAATTGGTTTAAAAGTATGTATTAAAAACTCACTTTGAAATTTAAAAACAATTAACTCAATCAAATTATGTTATGCTGAAGCATCTCAGCATAGCTCCACCTCTACTCCTCCCTGCCTGAGAGCAGCCAAGCATCCTCCTTGCATGGCATCTAGATTGGAATACTCACAGGACAATGTGACAATCTCACCAATTACTTTCTTTATCTGTTAATCCCGGCCAAATAATTAGTAAGATATCCAAGTCACCAGAACAGAGCCACCGATTCTCCCATAATTTGTTTCCATGCAGTATTTGCAATGAGGGCTCTAACAGCCTCCAGCACAACTTCAAATAATCCAACTTTGCAAAGGAAAGGAGTAAAAACCTTGACACTGCAAGCACAGCTCTACTGCTGGATGTCACCATCACCCAAGAAGCAGTGAGGGACAGCTGAGGAGCCTTAAGCTGCTCAGGCCCATTTGCAGAGGAGGGTCTGGCTGCACCCTCGTAGGGCCCAGCTTCCCTTTGTTGTGGTCACAAAATCCCTGTGGTATTAAGAGTGTCTAGCTCAGTGGAGACACGCTGACACTAGAATTTCAGGCAGTGCTTTGGAAATAGAGCTGTTTTCATGGAGCTCCTTGTGGGACTTGAGGAAATGCAATGAGGATATAATTTTTCACAGATCATAGGAGCTTGGTGTGAGTAAAGCTCAAAAAACAATTGAGAGAGGAAGGCGAGCACAGAAAGTGGTGTGATGAGCTGCTATGATTGCAACTGCTTCCATGCTCTTTAAAATGAAAACACTGGTTTTATGAAGGGATGAAGACACTCCAACATGTGTTTCAGGTGTGCCAAGCAGCCAAATTTCTATGTGACTGTCCCATTTGAAGGGGCATCAAAATGGCTGAATGCAGTGTTTAAACACATCCTGCAGGGTGAAGAGGTGCTGGCAGATGCACTCAGCATTGCCAAGTGGTGAACTGACTCTACAAAGGCACATGTGACTCTCACACTGATTCCTGAGCCTTTCCTCCTCATCCAGCTTCACTCCCTAGTCTTGCTCTTCTACTTTCCAGCTGGAGCTCCAAGCAATTAAGATCATGAGCGGTCAACTTAAACTTAAAAGAGGTCTGCTTATTAGAGGACAGACATTTATGCTGCTCAGTGCCATGAAGAAAATAGGCCCCTTTATGTATCTCAAGATGTTCAAAACATGTCACTCAAAGCAACTGAGTCATGATTTAAAATGCGGGCCTATAATCTTCCCCTTGCATTACCACACCTTCAGCTATGTCAGAAATTAGGTCTCACTCTCCTAAACATCCATGGAGGATGAGAGCGTGCCATCTCTAATGCAAGTTCAAAGGTTCAAAGGTATCTCTGCACGAACACTGGCTGGAAGTCATTTCTGTGGCACGTCAATTCAGTGGGTAAGGCAAATAATTTTGACAGTCCCTCTTCAGTTGCCTGAATCAGGTTCTGCCTACTTTGACAATGGCCTTCTCTTTGTAGAAAAACCTAGAATTGAAGTTATTTGTCCTCTTGGATTTCCCTTGCCCTCCACAGGTGATTTCTGAGGATTTTTGCCAACCAATGAAAAAAAAAGGCAGAAGAATGTCCATTTTCCCTTTTGCTCTAAAATAAATAGATTTTTTTTCCCCTCCCAAATGGGATGGATTCAAGACACTGAATCCATTGTAATCGGAATTAACATCACATCTCAGTTGGGACTCTCTTTGTGACTACTTTGTAGGAAGCTCTTCCCCTTTTCAGGGAGGTGTGCCAGTGGCTATGGAACACTCTTAGGACAGAGATCCCCCCAGAGTGCCCCACAGTACCACCTTCAGAGTCTGGGCATTGAGGGGGAGCGAGGTTCTGCATCCTCAATTGTGGTTCAAACTCAAGGGTTCCTCTTTCTCCTTTGCTGCCACTATTGACCCGTCTCCGCCAGAGGAAGCTGGTGTCCATGGGGATGTGCAGTCTTGGGCTACACAGATGTTTGGCACCTAAGTGGCCCTTCACAGCACTCATCCAGCACCCTCCTGCTTGGGTTGGGTCCTTCGCAGGCACTAGGTATTCATTTTCATCTTTGGTGTAACTTGGAACGGTTGGAAAGGGCTTGGAAAGGGCTGCCAAGGGCAGAAGTGGGTAACTTTAAAAACAGTAATATAATTCTACCAACTAAAAAGAAGGTCTTAATGTGAGTCAAGACCCGTGGGCGTTCAGAAGCACTCACCCACCATCACCCCGTCGGCATACCGCTGCTGGCAGGGCAGCACGGTACTCACAGCGACTTTCCGCCCGCCCGCTCCGCGATGGCTTCTCAAAAGAAGCGGATTTTTGTGCTTCGCTCCTGCCGACACACTCCAGCGTCACCCTGCGCTGGATCTGCGGGAGGGGGGTGCGGGCAGCGCTCCCTCGGGCCCCCGGCAGGTCCCCCCACTGCAAGACACCCCGGGACGGAATGGGGCTAAAGCCGCGCCTGGATCTTCTGTTAAAAAAACCCTCCCTCCTGGCAGCCAGGAGGTAAAAAAAAAAACACGCCACCCCCCCCAAAGACCCCGCCGGCCGCGCTCGCCCTCTCCGCCGGCCGCCCCGGCCTCAGCCCCAGCCCCAGCCCCAGCCTCGGCAGAGGAAATACTGCGATGTTGCAAGCTGACGTAAGGACATTACAAGGAAAGGGCCACATTTCGGAGTGTTTATGAAAAGCCTCGGTACTGTACTGTCACCAGGGGGCACGCAATAGAATGCATTTCGCCAAACATTTTGAATAATAATCATTTAACAACAACAACAACAAAAAAGCCCCAGTCCGGTCGGCGTTCGCGGACCCGGAGGAACCATGCAGCCAAACTTTGGGAAGCCCTTTATTATTTTTCTGACATTGCTCGCCCGCCCTTGAGGAGCCGTAATTGCATTATCTGATTTTTCTTTTTTTTTTTTTTTCTTTTCCCCCTTCCCCCCCCCCTCCTCTTTTCTCCCCTCTCCCCCACCCCGTCTCCTCGACACGGCGGATCCGCCGGCGCTGGCAGGAGCCACAGCCGGAGGCAGCGGGCGAGGCGCCGCCACCAGCACCGTTCCGCTCGCCCCGCTCGCTCCGCTCCGCTCCCGCGGGCGCCCAGCCGTGTTTTGAAGGGAGCTAACATGGCGACGGTGCCCGTCTATTGCATCTGTAGGCTGCCCTACGACGTAACCCGCTTCATGATCGAGTGCGATGCCTGCAAGGACTGGTTTCACGGCAGGTAACACAAAGAGCTCGGGCCTTTCTCCCCCTTTCGCCGCGGTCCCGCCGCCTTTCGCCGCCGTTTCTCCGCCGGGCACTGCCGGAGCCGCCGCCGTGTGCAGTTTTCCAACAGGCCTTTTTGGAGAGGAGGAGGAGCCACTCTGCCCCCGTCTCTCTCTCGCTCTCTCCCCGTTGTATTTTTGTGTATGTTTTGTTTTGTAAATTTTGCTGGATTCCCCGCACAAAGCTCTCCCTTTCCCCCCCCGGTCCATCCCCGGGGCTCCGGTGTTACCGGGGTGGGGGCCATTGTGCTTTCCTCGGGGAGGGAACGGGTCCCGCGGCCGGCGCGGCGATGGCAGCGCGGCGCCGGGCTCCTGCGGCTGGGATGTTGTGCCCCGCGCCGCCCTCCCGTCTCCCCAACACCGCGCCGCTTCCCTCACGGAGACAGGGCCCGGGGTGGCGCGGGCCCGGCCGCGGCACACCCGGGGCCCGGGGCGGGCGGGGGCAGCCGCCGGCCGCGGTGGCGGAAGACGGGGCTCCGCCGCCCTGTCAGCGAGCTGCGGCGCCTGGCGCGGCGGGCCGGGTCGGCCTCTGAGCCGGGGTGATTCCGGGCAACCCCCCTGCCCCGTCCTCCGCGGCTCCCCGGGGCGGCGGGAGCGGAAGGAGCGGGAGGTGGGGGGCAGCCGGGGTGTTTCCCCGCTGACAGGGCTGCCATCGCCGCGACAGCCCTGCGGCTTAACCCTTGGCGGGGCGGGCCGAGGGTTGAGGGGAGCGCGGCGGGGCCCAGCGCCGCGGCGGGCGAAGGGAAGCCCCAGGAGCCTCGGACCGGGCGGGGCGGGAGAGCGCCTGCCCTGAGGCTGGGAGGGCCGGGCGGGGAAGACCCAGCTCCCCCAGAGCCCGCCCCTGAGTCCGGGCAGGGCACCCCCGCCCCGCGGGGACCTCCGCCTCCCGGTGCCTTCCCGGCGGCCCGGGCGGGGGGCGCTGCCCCGACCACCGCCACCGGAGTGGCCCTGTCGCCGCCGCCGAGGCTCCCAGGGCCGGGGCCTGCTGATAGCAGCGGCGGCCGCCGGACAGCGGAAAGCGGCGGGGGGAGCCGGAGCAGGGCGGGCCGGAGCGGAGGATTCCTCTTATCGGCTCATTTCTCCCCAAACCGTCCTCACGGAGCGCCTGCGCGGCAGACAATGGAAGGGTGGCCGCGCTGGAGTTGAGGCGGCCGGGAGCAAGTTCGGGAGCATGTACGGTTATTTTCCTCCGCCTGTGAGAAATGGGGAAGTCGAGAATGTTAAAATTTCCAGAATTGCCCGAGCAGTGGCTTCAACACCGTCCCGCGGGCGGCGAGGGGAGGGTGCCGCAGTCTCCTGGGCGGTTCGGCCGCAGCGACGGGAGGTGCTGGAGGGTCCGTGAGGGGCTCTCAGCGGGGGAGGGTCCCGAGGCAAACACAACCCGGTACAGCTCCCGGGAGGCACTCGGGCGCTGGGGCTCTCGGGAGGAGGTGCCGGGGGTCACCAGGACAGGGGAAGGTGGAGGAGGACGGCAGCCGTGTCGGCGGGTTTTCCTGCATTCGATGTTACGGAGGAGGATGGTGGAGCGTTACTGCCTTTGAAGCAGTTGTCCATGAGTGATAAAAGTGTAAAGAAGTGAAATTAAAATCCGGTAAATCACCTGGATGAGCGCTTTTTGTGACCGGTATTTAGTGAGGTTAAACTGTAACTCTTTCGTTTTCACCAGCTCCGGTAATTGCCTCAAAATTAGGCAGTGGAGGTGAAGGCGAGAGGCACCGCCCGCGCTGCTGCAGTTCACAGAGGCCTGGGAAGGCCCTGGGTCAACTGCACACCTTCCCGAAAACCACCCATGCACACAACAACTGGTGAAGAAACCTGGCTGTGGCATTAGGGATGATGTGCCGCCCTTGATTTTAAAAGCTCTGTTAGAAGCAACATTCTAAAATAAACAACTCTAGTGCCAGAGCTGATGGTGGGGTGCTCCACTCATGTGGTTTTGGACAGGAGGCCTGAAGAATGTGCACTGGCCCGCGGTCATTAAGATGAGGTGAGGCTGATTTAGAGGAGTGAAGCTTCAAGTGTTCTGTGCTTGAAACTTGGAAAACTCCACAACATGAAAAAGTTAAGATTTTTGTGCAAAGTGGTGATATAGTGGATTCATAAGAAGCTGAAAAGCAAAAGGAGTTAAGCTGTCTGCATATGGTTGTGAATTTTGATTAAAACGGATTAAAAGACATTAGTTGTAAGTGATCAAGAAAATGATCATTTTGTGGGCAGCTTGGGGGCAATATCTCATGCACCAGAAAGAAAGGTATTTCATTTTGTGGTATAAAGGGACAGAAGCAAATTGTAGCTCTGTCACAGGATTGTTGTACCCTTTTTGCTTAGTTCACAGCAGCATCCAGAGATGGATTTTAAAGAAAACTGAGAAGGAGGAAACTCTCACCATGTCAAAACTGAAGAGTATTGTATTGGAGACATATGTTGAGCGATTTAGTAGATAACAACTTACAGTTTGTTTTTCTATGAACAAATAAATATTCAACAAAGAAAAATAAAAGTCAGGTTTCAGCTGTATAAAATTGTCCTGTGTCTCTCCTAGACGCTCAAAGCACTCCTAGTGTTAATTGTGCTGCAACCAAAACCAAGCAATTGTGCCAAGCTGCACAGTTACAGAGTCTCGCCCAGTTTTGTGATTGTTTAATGATACTTATGTCTCTTTTTAACATGATGTGCAGCGTACATTTTGGGAAGAAAAAAAAAAAGTCCTTTCAGTTTTAACTTTGTAGAAGCAGACCAGGTATTTTCAAGCTTCCTTTCTGATGGTAGTTTCCAAATTTTTTGAAGCAATGTTTGTCATGGTTTTATCCACATAGCAGTTGTAGCCTCTCTCACTCCTGAGGTTGGGTAACATATCTGCAGCAACTTCAGCAGTTCTGATGGTAAATTCATATTATTAAAATATCAAATGCATGTTAACTATATTTCATGCCATTTAGAAGTTGGAAATGAGGAGATGGAACTGTTGGCAAGTGTCGGACAAGCGGTCTCCAGGCCACCGCCATACACATCAGTTTGCTGATGTGCTGTTGACTACAGTTTGGATATCATTGGTCACTGTCGCTTCCCAATACAAGTGCCAGAGGGATGGATTCAAGGTTCTCCAGAGCTTTTAGATATCACTGATCATTTTAATTATCTTTTCCAGGGAGGACTTCTCTTGTGTAGCAGTGTTAGATCTTTCTGTGGAAATGATTGCCTAATCCTGAGAAATGTCCAGGTGGTCCCTCACTGTTGGATCTGGGCTCCTGCATGGCAGAGAAGGTGGTACCTTGGAGCTCGCTGCTCTTGCCTGGTAGCCTGTCATGGCTCTGCTCTTCGGCCCGCACACTGGAGTTGATGTGTTAGACCGTATGGCTGAATGGATCCATGTGCCTGATAGGTTTCTTCTGGCAGACAAAGGTTAGGCACCTGCATTGATTTTGTAGGTCGATAGCCTTTGGTAGTCTTACCTGTGTGGTGTTGCTGATCTGTAGAAAGAAAGAGTAAAGAACTTGTCATTGTTAGCTCTGTTACTTTCTTTTTGAAAGCTTTCTGAGCCCCACTGTTACAACTCCTTACATTACCCATCATTGGAGACCCTTGGATGCTGTTTATGAAGTGTGTTGAGCTATGGAGCCACCAGTATGCTGTGGCTGTTTATGACTTCTTGTTAGAAGATTGTCTAGATTGTTAGATTGACTTCCAGTCATTCCTGTGCTTTCCATTTGCCTGAGCAGCCCAAGACAAGCAGCTTCACGCCCTGTCTGGAGAGGATGGAGATCATCGTATAGGCAAAAGGAAAACAGCACTAAAGCAGACAGTGGGGTTGTTTGACTCCTCAGTTTGCGAGGGCCATACATTCTTTCATGTGGCTGTTTGGTGTAATGAAGTCACATCTCAGTTGCTTCTAATCCTTTCCTTTAAAAAGCCAACCTTAATGCTCTGTGCTTTCCTGGCTCCTCCGTCACTCTGTCATAGTATGTCTATGTTATGTCCTCACCTCTTGGGTGTCCTACCTGATGAGGAGGTCCTGGTTACCCAGCAGCAGGACAGCTGGCAGTGGCAGTAGCTGGGGTGGTAGTTACCCTGCAGCTCTAAAGCCTGTTGGCATGAGACTCTGGCCTTGGGCAAGGCACGGAGAGGAGGAGAATGGAGGTTCATAGTGTGCTGGCAGATGAAGAAGCTGAGAATCAGCAGGTGCTCAGTGGTCACTCTGCTGCATCAGCTGTAGGCCTGGCCAGACAAATGGCTGTGTGCAGGTGGTGCTGCAGGAGATCTGCTCTGTTTCATGTGCAGGCTTGCGTTGGGTGGTGTGGGACAAGATGGGTCACCCACTTGGTGGAGCCATTTGGCCAAAGCATGGTCCACCCGTGCTGTGTGCTGAGCACTGTGCTCTCCTCTGCTTCCGGGTGAGGGTGTTGGTCATGATCTGTGAAGCTGTGTGTGGCTTAAGAGCTGCTTCAGGGACACCCTCTGTTCCTAAGTACCATTGCTGCAGTTGAAAACAGCTAGGGTGGGTTTGCTGACAGGTTGTGAATGGAAACCACTGAGGGGTGGAAGATGTCATACTTCACAATGGGTCTCTAAGTACCTTATCTGTTATTGGAGTGTTACAGAACCTAATATTCCAGGCAAGGCAAGTCCTTTTGTACAAGTTTGTTCAACTAGAAATCTGTACTGGGTTATTTATTACAGCTGTAGCTGAAGGAAGGTGAATTATTTATTTTCTCTGCAGTGGGTATTTTGTTAACAGTTCTTATAACATGCACCTGGTGTTGTAGGATGGGATCACACAATCATATGTGAAAGAGAATAACAAGTACTTCTGTACCTCATGTGTGTTAAACTTTGAAACTTCCTGCCCCAGGCACAGCTTAGTAAAAATCATAAAAGGTTTAGTTACCTAAAAGTAGTTCATGCAGTTGCTGTAGCAGCAAAAAGCTATGATGGGTGTTGATCAAGGTGTCTGGATGCACAGAATGAACTCGAGCTGGATTAGGAAATGCACGTCTGTTACATTGCAAAATGAAAAACCCCGTGTATAGGGAGATTTTATTATCCTAGTGGAGCATTCAGCATTGTTCCTTTTAAAAATAGGTTGAATTTTGTGTGGCAGGATCTAGTTTGTCTCTTTTATGTAGGCTTATCACTAGTTGTGAAATTTGGAAATTTGGGTGAATTTTTAAGATGAAGATAATCCTAAAAATACAGTGCTGTTTGCTTTAGTATTATCACAGCAGAGGGAATTACTAAGGTTGATTGTACCACACACAGAGTAATTTCCTTTAGTGTGCCGAGTTCAGATACAAATGAGGTGTGTAAGTTTTGCCAATAATCATATTTAAGATTATTTCAAGTTTTCAAGTTTCAACATTACAGCTTCAGTTATATTGGGAGGTTGACCAGAGCAGCTGTTGTGAATAAGCCATGCTAATATCTGTGCCCAAATCCTTTCCCTTATGGATGCTGTATTCCAGCAAAAAATGAAAACCAGGTTGTTTAGAAATTTTTGTGAAGCCCACAAAGCATGGTAATTATTCTGGATAAAGTGTCTGCATGGACACTTCATTTGGTGTTGTTTGCCTTAGAAGGAAAAGAAGCCAAACAAACCAAAACACCTGATTTAAAAAAAAATAAAAATAAAATGAGTTGTCAGTATGGAATGTGAAGAAGATTTGAACTTAAGATAAAACTGTTAAAACTCTTCTTGTCTTCAGGCCGAAATTGCTGTAATTTTAATATTTCTTTCAGTAACACAGCCTTATTTATTCTCTAAGATGAAAGCAGTTCAGAGAACTTAAGAAGCTTTTTTTCCCATTTAATTTTTTTTTTTTTTTTACTCTTTTTGAATTTCAGAGCTGCATAGAGGTAGAAGCACATAGCACACTTGTCCCATACTGAGGCTGGGTTCATTGCCTTGTACTGTTGTGTGGTCCCACAGTGGTTATTAACCCCAACTTCCAGAGCATCAGGAGTCTGGCTGGATGGTAAAGTGAGTCAGTTTTACGTGTTGCCAGTCAGTGTTGTCCTCTTGGCCCTCTGGCATGGCTAAATAAACTTCTCATCTTACCATCTCACATCCATTTGTGCTTTGAGAAAGAGCCTGAGATTCAGAATGGAAAATATGTCAGAGTTTTAGCATGCCATTAAAACTTTCTGTTGACCTCAGAGAGTCTCTTGGGCTGTTGTAAGGATCAGTCACAGCTGCAAGAACACTTTGCAGCTATTTGTTAAAATAGTCTAAATTTGTGCAGCAGATTTTAAACCCCACTTTTATCTGCAGTTTTATCTTGCAGAGAAAATATGCTGGAGGGTTGAAAGCTTGTATTTGGAGTAAACTAAAAGGGCTGAATTCTTTCTCAAAAAAAAAGTTTATGTGGAAATTGAGGTGTAGCCTTAACTTTTGTGTGGTGGTATCGTAATGCTGACATCCCTGGGAAAAGCACTTGGCACGCTTTTCCTAGCTGGTAGAATAGGCTCTGTGTTTAGATTTGCATGCTGGAACTCTGTTGGGTTCCCCACTTCTGTGTCTTCTGTCCTCTTCTGGGCCACTGCCAAAGTAGGAGACAGGTTTTCCATGGATGTCTATCTAGTGTCTAGGTCTACAAAGCTGAGTTGGAAGCAGAACTATGTTTCTTGGATCAGTTCTTTGCTGTAGGGCTGAGCATCACGATCAGACACCTCCAGGTTAACAGTGCCTGGCTGTCTTGTATTGGAACTTGCTCGTTAGAAAACTCTGAGGTTTCAGTTTGGAAAAAGTGTTTAAGTGAGACATAAGTCTAGTTGTGAAAACAACTGATTATTCTTGTTTATGCAAATAGGAGTTTAGTTATCATGGGTGCTTAGCTAGACTAACATAAATGTTTTGATCTGTCAGCTCAGAAACCATGGAATTATTCTCCAAATTAAAGTATGATTTAGAAAATCCAAGTCTAAGTAATACTAAGTGTGGACAGCGAGGTGGGAAGAGCTGGCCATTGTCTGGTACCCCGGTCCATGGCAGCAAGTATAGATCACAGAATGGTGTTGTATATGAAGATTAATTTAGTTTCACAGGGTTTTACCTCTGAAATTATTCAGATTTTACCTCTGAAAGGATAAAACGTTACAGATATCAAGCACAAGTAATGCTTAAGTAAGAAAGAAGCATTTGAAAAATAGTATGAATTACTGAGTGCTCCTCAGCATTCTGAACCTTTAGCTCAGCCGTGTTTGGTGAGCAGTCCTGCAAACACCCAGGTGCCTGCTCAGTTTGGTAGTTGCAGGGCTGCACCCTTACCAGCTGCTGACTTTTAATCAGAAAAGTTAGAGCAATGTCATTTTTTGGGCAGCAAAAAATCAGTTCTGCAAGCAAAGTGAGTCTTGGTTGCCCACTGCTTTTTTCCTGTTGCTGTAATAAAGGAAATGAATAAAAATGTCCTGAAAAAAAAAATCAAAGCAGTGTAACTATGTATAAGGAGAAACTGGTGAAGAGGAAAAGTGTTGTAGAATCACTGTAAGGCTTTCTAAACAAATATTTTTAATATTACCTTAACATATTTTCTTCTTTCTGATTGATATCCGTTTTATGTATTAGTAGTGTAGTGTATCTACACTGATAACTAAGGGTATTTTTCCATCCTGGATTGCTGTCTCCTTTATGGCAGCCTGGAATACTGCAAGCATGGGCTCCAGCTGAGGGACTGTTTGTCCAACTTCACAGGGACTCTCAGGAAATACTTGGTGCTTGGAGCTGTGCAGCTGCCACCAGCCTGAGCTCTGGTTTGTCACTGTGCCTGTGGGTTAGGCCGTGGGACCTGCTGCTGAGGCCACCCACCTCTGTCTAGCATGAACAGGACAGCCTTTTCCTCTCAAAAGCAAATTATCCTTTTGCTCACAGCTTGATTAGCAAAATTTTATTGCACTTCAAAAATATATTCAAATGCTGGGTCGCAGCAAATGTAAAATCCCCCTACTAGTGTTACAGTCTTTGATAAGCAAAACTCCATCATCCAAATGGCAGGAACTTTGTAGCTGTAATGACTTATTTTCCTGTTCATCAGAAATTTGTATACCAAAATATCTCACAGTTCCTGAAAACATTTAATTAAGAGGTGGTTTGTGACATTACAAGTTGTGTATATATAAAGGTGCAATGTAGCAGTGCTAGAGGCTTTTTTTGTGATACAGGTGAGCTAACTCCTTGCAATCAAATGGATTTTTCATAGTCACCCTTCTATGTGTCTGGAAACACCATAATGTGGGTGTATATTGGAAACTCTTATGCTTGTTATCTTAGAAACTCTTACATTTGCTGAGTGATATGAACAGTAATTCCTTTCTAGATCTTCATTTGAAAACAGTAAGACTGTGTGCAATCTATTTTAGGCAACCTGCACAATCTATTTCAGGATGTTACTTAGCTGTTTGTTACATCTAAATATCTTCCATATAGAATATATTGGTAATAACAAGGTTTTTAACAAATTTCACAGTCTCTCACGTGGACTCATTCTCAAGGGGTTTGTCCCTCGCTGTGTATAATGGCTGAGTAGCTCATCCCCTTCTGGAGAACACTCTCAGAGGGACAGTGGTGTCCCTGCAACCATGCTCACATGGTGTGATCAGCCTGCAACATCTTCTGCTTTGCTCCAGAGTTTGGTGGTCTCCAGAGCTGGTATCCCAGCCCAAGGTGCATCCAGGGTGCTGAGGGATCGTTTTCTCCTGGTCTTGGAGACTGCATACTCCTCCTTGAACTTTCCTGGCCCCTGGGTAGAGCTGATGGGAGAGGCTGACAATGTGTGAAGGATACCTGGCCAGCATGAGTCCACGGAGGAGTTCCTCTCTTTGTTTCCTCCTGGGCGCATCCCCCAGAAAAGGTGGGTGCCACCTTCTCTGGATGAGGCCATGGCTTACTGATGTACTTGCAGACCTGAGCAGATAAGACAAAGTTTCACGGTGTTGCCTGAAGTTGCACACTTAGCTGGTGTAGGCCTCTAATGGGACAGTCAGCAATTTTTAGTATTTTATCAACTAGTTTTAGCAAGTAGTTGAGACAAGCAGAAGGTTAAGCAATAGCATATTGCTTAACAGGAAAAAAACCCCAACAGAATTGTAAAAATAAAAATATTTTTAAATTTTGTATTTGTAGTTGTTAATCTGATAATCTATAACTACGTGAGCAGTTGGAGTTACAGCTGCCTTTTTGTTTTCATTAAATTGCTTACGGATTTAATTATGTTCTCCTCTTTTGTCAAAAAATACAGTACATTTACTTCTAGGGAGAGCATTTTTCCTTAAAATTTTCCTCTGGCAGACTGGAAGGATGTAACAAGTGAGGCATTTCTGCAAGGAGAAAGTGGCAATTTTTTGTTAAACCTCTTTTTTGGCTGTTAACATCTTAATGGAAGGTGATGAAAATGTGAAAGTTGGCAGGAATACTGTTCTGATGTCATGTGTGCCATTCATTGGTCTGGAAAAGCTGGACTTAATGTGGCCAAATTATAACGATTTAAAAAGGCCTTAGTTAATGCCTACCCATTATTTAAAAAAATCATCTTCCTGTGCTCCTTTGCCTCAGTGCCGCCCTGTCTGCACCATGTGCGGGCAGCAGAGTGATGTGGTTGACCAGCTATCTTGGGTTTTGGTGGGATTTGCACATGGAGTACGAGTGATTATAGCATGCATTTGTGATTGTTGGTGTGTATAAAAATACAGTCATTAGAAGTGAGCCATGTGGTTGTGATTTACCCTTTCAGCTCAGCTCGGCATTGTTAGTGCTGCGGAGCAGAACAGTGTCCCATTGTCCATGGCCAGCACCGGGCACCGCGCACCCTCTGCCTCCTGATGCCAGAGACAACAAAGACTGCAAATGGTTTTCATTAGGGTTTTGGATTAATGCAGAATAACATGGGAGCACATGAAACAGCCAGCGATCATTATTCAGGAATACAATCCCCATACCCAGAATATAAGCAGTATTTGATCCCTTCTGTTGAACATCTCACCGAAGTCTCTGGATTGGGGCAGGAGGGGGAAGTGAAAGGGCTTGGACTTCTGTTGCTGTTTGGTCTGTGTCTGAATGAGGAAAGTGTCTCTTGGACCACCCTGCTATCCATTTGTGATTTTCTTTCTCTCCGTTTGTAATCACTAGATACCCTTAAACACAATTGCAGCAGTTGCTAAGGAATGTAAAACTAGAGTGTATCTAGTGTACTCTTAATATTTTTTTAGCTAAAACTTGTAGTTTATTGGCTGGAATTAATTTGGAGCAGGGCCACTTGAACATCTAGGTTCTTACAGATTGCTATAGGCATGGCATAGGAACTCCTATCCAAAAAATACTTCTTGTAGAATTCAAGTACACTGCTGTGGTGAGAAAACCTGCTGCATGCTTGAAGGAATACTAATAAAGCAAAGAATGGTAAGCTCAGGGGACCATTAACTGTTTTTTCCATGGTCACTTCAGAAATCGAAGTCTCAGAAGTATCATCAAAAGCCGCAAGACCCCACAGGATGACCAGATAACCTCGGGCTGCATTCCCGCTGCACATTATCTAGCTAGGAAACAAGTCCAGGGGCAACCTCATAGCAGTCTTGGCTTGCTCCTCCCTGCCTGTTGTGTATGAAACACTAAAGCTTATTCTGCCATTATTTGCTGACTAGGGATTAATATCTCTAAAGGCTTGACTGATTTCTGGTCTGGAGACAAGGCCTCTCAGATAAGCTTTTCTATTGAAAGCCATAAAGGTGGTACAGAGCATCAAAGAAGGTCTGAGAAAGATGAGGATGCTATTTCCTTATGGCCAAACACAGGACTTTTGTTCTAAAATAATTTGTTTTAGCTTTGCTGAGGGATCTTGAAACATTCAGGCTTGTTCTGAGAGCAGCCTATGAATTCACAGATTTTAATGCCAAAATGGTGCTTGACAGTATTCTGAACTTTTAGAGATCATCAACCAACTTCTTTTGCATCAGAAGAAACACATCAGCCAAATGAAAACACATCTGCTCTTAAGGAAAAGTCAACAGATCCACTAGTCTGTTGTCCCAACGAGTTGTTGTTTCATTATTGGAAAATCAAATGTATTTCCAAAGTGAGTTTGCTTATTTTCAGTTTCCAGGTGTTGTACCTAGCTATTTTGGTAGCTGATGAAGAGCCCTCCTTCTCAGTCAGATTTTTCCATCAACATTTTGATGTCCTGCTAAGAGTCATCTTTAATTGTGAGATGATTAAATTGTTCATTTGAGTTCTCCTGAGAAAGTAGTTGAATATTTCTTCTACAGTCTAAGAAATACACCTAATTTTCTAGTTGTGTATAGAGACCTTTTCTTTTTTGACCATATTTCAGTGAATATTTTTCTACTTATTGTCCACTCGACAATAATGTTTCCCTTTTGCTTTGCCTATATTTGCAGTAACTTATCAGGCATAACCAGCAAATGTTTGTTATCTGCATGAAACTTAGAAAGAAGGCAAATATGGGTTAGCTAGTTATTTTTAAGCAGCTCAGTTCTGAAATTGATTTTTCTATTAGCTCATCAATAGTATCAGGAGACTGTGCTCTGGGTTCAGAAAGAAAAAAACGTCTGCAATGTGGTGAACTAGCAGTGGTAAGTCAAAGTGTGAGCATTTAAGTAAAGTGAAATCACTTGACAGTGTGGGCTCCTGTTCGATTTAGTCACAACCGTGGTGTCCTTGCAGCAGAGCTCCAACCCAGAGGCTCTCAGCGGTGGTCAGCTGTGAGAAGTTCTGTGGGATACTTGGTCCTCTGCAGTCAGGCTGAGTGGGAATCACAGCTCCACAGCCAGACCCACCTGTCTGCACTTTTCAGGTGTAAAATACTGTGCTACTTGAGGAAAATTATTTACTGTTACTACTACAAGGTTCACATTCTCTAGTCACTCTGGTCTGATGTTTAAGAGGGTAAAACTTTATGACAGAATTTCAAAATACAGCAAGGTATTAAATAGTGCTATGAGACAATAATTCTTCCCAAGCTCTGCAAAAGGCATGCTGGAATGGTGAAGGTGAAATGCCCCTGAAATACTTGTTTATTTTGTAAGAGTCTTGTGTAAGCAATTCTCTAGGTTTCCAAAGAATTAAGATAAATAGTGTACTTAACTTCTTCAGAGCCTTCTTTATTCATTCAGAGCAGAGTGTGTGTCCTGGCGTGCTGTGCCTTCTGCACTGACTTTGTCTTCCCCTTTATGCTTTATAAACAGTATCAGAAATAGTAACATTCTTTCATCCACAGCTGCATCTCACCCTGTGGGATTATTCATAGTCCCCTGCAGTTTTACTCCCACATCTTCAAGCAATCCCAGATTACTAATGACATTGCTGAATTCATGGAAATGTGCCCGTTCCTTCCTCAGCACCTATAGCCATTGTCTTCACAGATCTTGGGGATGAAGGAATGGAGGCTGAGCAGTGCTCGGATGAGAAGCTGCAGTGTTGGTAAAACCGGGAATGACGATTCAGTAAATAAGCTGCTGCCTTTGGAGTGCACCAGGCACCCAGTGTGGTGCCAACCGGAGTGGTGCTTGTGCACAGGAGTCCTCCGGGGTTGCTGCTGTGGCCACGGCAGCCATTCAAATGCTTTGTGCTGATTTGAGCACACTGGATTTTGCAATATTGAGTTATGTTCATTACAATAACCTAAAACATTATTTTTGGGAAATGTTATGCATTTCTTTCTGCTTTCCTTGGTTCTTGAGCATTTTTCTCTGTGGTTGCAGCTCACCTAGTGTTCTGGTTGGGGTGCACAATATGACACAGCCCTGTGCTGTTTTGCTGCAGCTGCCTCTGTGTGTTTCCTAGAACTGCAGCGTGTTAAAGATACTCTGGATTTAAAGTTGCTGTATGTTTGTATGTATGTATGTAACTCCATGTTAAATACTTGCCATTTGTGTTTTCAGACATCCTGGTTAAATCTTGCACAACCTCCCACACTACCCAGGGTAGCTTGTGGACCTGGTCATGACAAAATTGTTATAGTCAGAACTCTCTGTTAAATACTTGCCATTTGTATTTTCAGACATCCTGGACAAACACAGAGATTAGTGCAAAGAGGTGGGACTGCAAGGTTTCATTACTGGCTTTGCTCCTCCTTCCGAGTTTTTGTCAAATCAGTTAACCTCTCTGGCTGGGGTTGTTGTTTTGTTTTTTTTCATGCACAGAAATTAATTAATACATTAATATTTTAAATGCAATACACAAGACACTGAAGAAAATGAATAGTGTATCTCTGGAAAAGCAAGGGAAGTGAAAGTTGTTCTGGAAGACAGAGTCAGAAGAGGACCAGGCAGATCTGGTAGTGGTGCTGTGGTCTGTGTTTGCTGGATTTCCATCCTGAGGACTGGCTGACAGCTTGAGCTGCCTCCAAATCTGAATGTGCTCTTACAGACATCCCCTTAGCCCCTCTTCTGCCTGGCAATGACTTACACCATGCAGCAAATACCCATCAACAACCTCTGCAGGATTTCTGTTTCCCAGAAGCCCAGCAAACTTGTAATGGCATGGAGTCCTCCTCTGTTACTTGGTAGCTTAAGGAAATTACTTCTTTAGGGCAGAATGTGTGTCTTGAACATGCGGTGCTCCTTTGCAGCTTGGCAGTGATCTGGCATAGAAGCTAAGTGACAATCCACTGCGATATTTCTGAGTGTGGGACAGAATATTTAGCTCTCATTATACGTGCTAGCTGAATCAACAGATCTGCGTGCAAGTTGCGGTTCCTGGAATGCTGCTGTCAGGAAATCAGGTAATGTCATTTGCTTGCTCTTCTGGAGGTTTTTTATTTCATTTTGGGTTTCATTTTCTCTCAGCAAAAGTTACCTGATTTTACTTCTTACGTAACTCAAAGGTTTGGTTTTGCTCAACTGTTTTCCTCCTGCATGTTCACTACATACTGTAACTGAGAAAAAAATACACAAGCTGGTTCTCAGGTGATGTGAAGTGATTTTCTGATTTTTGAGCTGAATGCAGTCCATTGTCCTTGTTGGGTACTGTGGGTATTCTGTTTTAAAGATACTGAAATTAAGGCATTGCTGAAATTAGATTACTTCAATACAGTTTGAAAAATACTCAAGGGGGTGGAATAAGCAGAAGTTGGAGTTGGTCCTTTATGCTTCCAAAATAAAGGACAGTGGGAAATGACCAATGCAACATATCTGTTGTAATTAGAGCTGCTGTTACCCATTATAATAAATAAATGACAAGACAAGCTCTAATTCATCAAGCCTTTGCTTTTTCCTGGGAGGCTTTCCTCAGGGAGGGGCTGACAATTTTTTTTGTTTGCTTGTGGTTTTTTTTAGGAGGCAGAACAAGCAGAGTCCTCATTTTATGCTTTGGTGAAAGGAAGCTTTTCACAGATACAAAGTACGTGCTACAAATGCTATTAAGAAATTTTTTTTCTGCACTTTCATAGTGAGAGAGTTGGGAAATGGTGTCAGGAAGAAAATTTGGCTTTAAGAAAGTGGGTCTGAACAGAGCTAAAATGGAATTTTTTGGCGAGTAGGAAGGTGTTACATTTTCAGAGGCCCTCTGTCCGCTCATGGCCACAGCCTAACTTTCTGGCCAGTGCTGCTTTTGCTTTGTTGTTTTTGAATGTTGTGGGTTTTTTGCATTCTCGGAGCTTGGAAGTTCTGCTGGAAGCAGAAATGTTTGCTCTAAATGCAGAGCAGGGCTGGTGGGGTGGCACTGGCCTGCGCCTTCCCACCAGAGCTGGGGCAAAATGCCTGCAAGAGCAACACACTCCATCCTAGGTCTTGCTTATGCCAAAGGTCTGCAAGGGGACAGAAATGTCACATAAAGTGTCACAGTCATTTAAAGGGTGATGGAGTAGCTTAGGGGAACACCAGTCGGCATGGACTGAAAGCATTCACTCTTAAAATTTTCCCTTTGAGGCGGGCAAGGATGAACTGTTGGATGAACTCTAATTTTGTGTTGCTAAGCCACCAGCAGGGAAACAATGTTAAGGCTTTATGTCATGTTTGTAAAAAGGCATAAAATCTTTCTGGAGAAAAAGAGAAAATTTATTACTTCCTGGATAATAACTTAAGTAGTTGTGCCATTGGTAACAGTTTGCATTTTCCTACTCTTTTGATATATGAGTTCCAGTAAATGTACTGTTTTGATGTGTGCAAAATAATTTTTAAATTATTATTTTAAAATTACAATTTTAAAGCATAATGTTAAATATAAATACAATGTTAATTGTGCTCAGGAATATGTATCCAAATGAAAACAATACTTCATCTAAGGCTTTGCAAAGGCTCGGCCAGATCTCAGTAGCATGTACTGAGTATCGTAGATGGAAAGACCCAGAGGCTCCAGGTGTAGGAAAAACCAAAGCCATTCACTGTGTTTATGGAGACATTTAATCCACATCTCAAAATGTAATGTGGTACTTTTTTTTTTACAGTTCTTTGGTAAATGGAAATCTGCTTCGTAACCTGTGAGTAGTGTTTGTCGATTTGCAGGCATCTGAATCAGCTGAAGCAAACAGCAACTTGCAGCAGCATAACGTGACACCCGTAACAATGTGCCATCTCCAGAACACCTTCAGTTACTAATGACACTGAAGTGACTCTGTATTTTAGGTTCTGTTACTGCTCCTCTGCAGCTCAAAAGAATGTGTTATTAGGGCTTTCCATGTCAGTTTGAACCAAATTAGTTGAAAAATGTGAAGTTAACAGTTGCTAACACAGTTGGAGTAATTTGAAAATAGGCTACAAATTACAGGAGACTGCCACATTGTTAGAAATGTGTGATAAACAAATTAATGTCTCCATTATTATTCACTGGTCATGGCATCATATGAAATCAGTTTTAGACAGGTTACTTTGACTGTTACTGCTTATATTTGATTTCAAATTTACTGTTAAAGCTTTTAAACGCTTTGTGTTCTTAAATGACAGAAACCCACATAAAAGACTTGATAAGGATAGAGAAGAAAAGCCTCCTCTTAAATGCATCTAGATAGCCTGCCTGAATAAGGCTATTATGGCCCATGAAAACAAACTCATAGCCCCTATTGAAGCTTCTTTTTTGCCTCTCTGACTACAGAAAGTAAGCAAGATTGTATCTCTGTTCTGGATGGCCAAGACAGGCTTTCGTGATAATGTCAAAAAGAGCAAAGAGATTTAAAAAAAAAAAAAAAAGGGGGGGGGGGGGCGTAAATTAGCGCACCGGGGAATGAGGATAGGAAGTTTCTATTTTAAGAGTTGCTTAGAGCTTCATTGAGATATGTTTTTGTTTTCCACTTCAGTTGAATTAATGTTGGTGGGGTGTTTTTTTTGTTTGTTTGTTTGTTGTTGTTTTGTTTTGTTTGTTTTTAAAATAAGGAAATGTTAAAGGTGTGAGTAAGGAACTGCTGGTAGCAGCCAGTGCTGGGAGCAGTGGTCTTGGCTGCTGGGTGGGTTTGCTGCTGCCCGGGGCCTTGTTTGCCATCCTGGGCAGGATGCCACGAGTTTCCCAGAAAAGGAGCTGGGAACATGGTTCCATTTAAAATGCCTGGTTAAATGCAATTCTGATACTTACTGAGATTATTAATTCTTTCTTCCATGTATTCAGAGGAGGTTTGGATCTGTCAAGTGCCCAGAACCTTGAAAACCTTGTCTGCTTCCTGCTGTTTCTTTGGCTCAACTTACATTTCAGTTTTGGAAAACTTAACTTACAGAGTATTTGGGTATTGCTCTGAAAATGTGTTTGAGCTTCTGCTTCACACAGCATGCCTGACTTTCACAAGTGTTCAGTATCACCCTGCCTCTGTATGAGCAGCTACCAGGCCAGCAATTCCTTCTGGATTTGGTTAGAGCATCACAGACTGAGCAGCTCGGTAAATCCCATCACGTGTCTTCCTAGGTTAAAATGAGCATGGATTTCTCCTCCCTCCTTGGGAACTGGAAATCCCCATGGCTGTGGTCATGTCTGCAGGCAAGCCATGTTTCTCATATGAGTAAACTCCAGTTCACCTCCGTGTCATGAGAGTAACACTGTGTGTTTGCTGAGTCAGGCTCCAGGACTTCATCCCAAAATAGAGCTTAAAAGAACAGTTTAGTAAAATGTGATTTTATTTTATAGCTAATTCATTTTCTAGGACTCTCTTGTCAAACCCCTGAGCTCTTGCCCTGCTACAGTGCCTAATGGGCTACTGTTTCCTCCAGGCAGGATGTCTTTGGATGAGATGCTGTTGTGAAAGCTGTAAACAACAACTTAACTGCAACATGTGTTGATACGGTGTGTAGGTACGTGCTCTAAAATTGCTGATAACAATTATGAAACCCAAAGAATGCAACGTACAGAAGGAAACCACTCAGCAGTGGTGCCTTGGAACCTGTTTCAGTAAGCAGAGGTTCTGCTGAAGTCAAGAGGGAGGCGAGTGACCACAGGGTCAAGCCCTGTTGGCTGATCCATTAGCATCAACCTGTTCTGTCGTACAGCTTGTGAAAGTGAAATCCATCCCTTTCCAGAGCAGGAGGGAGACCAGTAGCACCAGTTTGCCAGTGAAGTGTGTACAAGGTAAAGTAAATCATTGTCAGTCTGCGGACATAAAGACCACTACTTCATTTTATGCCAGCCCCAGGATTAGTCTGAATGCCTGATCCAAGGAAACCTATGTGCTTTGTGCCTCTGGATAGTACAAATACTACTTCCACGTTTTTTTCATTCTAAATGTGTAGGTTTGCTTTTTTCCCCTCTATCACGGATGATACCTATCATCCTATCTCCATGACGGCTTTCCTCAGCACTGAGGCAATGTAGAGCATCGTGTGGGCAGAAGGATCCCATGTTGTCACGTGGGTTAATTATTGTTGAGGTGAGTTGGGCAGAGGTGCAGAGAACTGCACGGGAGAGACATTCAGAGCACAACACAGATGGACACGTATGCACGTAAAGCTGATTGACCATCTTGGAAGAGAAACAAAACATGATAAAGATCTAATTAGATCATTGCAAACTTTGGTGTTAAATTTATTTGAAGTGCTGGAAGCTAATTAAGTAAATATACAAGAGCAGGTTACGCAACTCAACAACAGAAATAGTCAAGTGGTTTGGGGGATTCTGTTAATAATTTATCACTCTGAAATTGTATTGTTGACGGTTTTAATATAGTAAGTTCTTCATAAATATGACAGTGAAAATCATTCCCTTTCCTTCTTCCCTCCTTGGTATACAATCAGTCATTGCTGGAGTTTTCCCAGTTGGCCATGCAAAATAGAGCACAAAAAGTGAATGTCAATGTACTATCGGTACTGCTGTGTGTTTATAAATATACATATAAATAAAGAACACATAAAAGTGGTACTGTGAATGAAACTGAGCAACCAACTATATGTTGATGTATATTTTAGTGAGATCTTAGCGTAACAATGCCTATGCAAACTATATTTATAAGTTACCTCAGATTTTAAAATGTCATAAATGGACAATGCAGTCAAAGCAAATCAAACACATGCAGTACTCAACGTTTGCTTTATGCATATTTTGGTACAAGTGGTTATTGTTGTGCAAAGTTAATGATGTTGCCTGGGACTTTGTTGCTCTTTTGTTTATTTGTAATGTGTTTATTTGCATTTATCTGTAGTTTAGTTGTTTACATATATCACACATCTCCAATGTGCTCTTGCAGTACGTATGGCTTTGTGTATGATACGCAGAATGACCAGATCCTTGATGTGGTGGATGGGTGGTTAGAAGGAATCTGGCAAACTCTGCCTTTCTAAAATGAGATTTTTTTCTGCATTTTACAGTGCACGGTGGCTGCTGGAGAAGTGAGTGTTTTCTTGCTTGGTGCTGGGGTTGGCAAAGCAAAGCAGGCCCTTTTCTGGGATCTCATTTGTGCTCAAATGTTTGTGAAATAGTGCCATGGTCTCGGCAAGGAGTGTTTTCTGAAGCTTTTGAATGGTTTCTTCAGAGAGCAGAGCAGCTGTGACAGTCAGTAGTTGTTTTATTTTAAAGTAGTTATGCAGCCTTAGTAACTGAAGTACTAAAACTTAGACTTGATGGACCTCCCATGTAGATATTTAGTCCAGAAGATTGTATACCAATGTAACTGCAGCATTAAAATTACCCAGACATTGCTCTGTATAAATGATCCCTCAGACCAGTGCACAGGAAGGCAAAGTGTGCCCAGCAGTGAGCCCAGGTGGCCTGGAAGGCCTGTGGCATTCTGGCTTGTATCAGGAATAGTGTGGCCAGCAGGAGTAGGGATGTAATTCTCCCCCTGTACACAGCACTGGTGAGGCCTCACCTCGAGTACTGTGTACAGTTCTGGGCCCCTCACTTCAAGAAGGATGTTGAGGTGCTGGAGCGGGTCCAGAGGAGAGCAACAAGGCTGGTGAAAGGACTAGAGGGAAAGTCCTATTGGGAGAGGTTGAGGATGTTGGGGTTGTTTAGCCTGGAGAAGAGGAGACTCAGGGGGGACCTTATCACTCTCTTCAGCTACCTGAAGGGAGTTTGTAGTCAGGTGGGGGCTGGGCTCTTTTTCCAGGCAACCAGTGACAGGACAAGAGGGCACAGCCTGAAGCTGCTCCAGGGGAGGTTTAGGTTGGATATTAGGAAGTACTTCCTCATGGAGAGGGTGATTAGACATTGGAATAGACTTCCCAGGGAAGTTGTGGAGGTGCCATCCCTGGATGTGGCACTTAGTGCCATGATCTAGACAGTGTGGTGGTGTTGATCATAGGCTGGACTTGATGATCTTAAAGGTCTTTTCCAGCCTTGGTAGTTCTGTGATTCTGTGATTCTGTGACGTCATTTAATTTCAGTAAGTTTAAAAACATCTGATTCAAACCTATTTCCCCTCTTCAGAGCTTGATTATTTTCAAACCCACTTACCCTTTACCAGTGTAAGTGCAGATGTGTGTATCCAGGTTGAAATCCAAACCCGTTTTGTTACCTGTGCACAGAAAAGTGATCTGGACTCTGTTTTTAGTAGTGGGAGAAAGCCCTGCTTCTTCTCTCTCAATTCAAAGTGTGGAGGTTTTCTCTTAAACTATCCACAGAAACTGAAGCTTACTCCCCAAAAGAAAACAAGAGTGAGAAAGATCAGCTGGAGGCACAGCTTCATGCTACTGACAATGTGGGTGTTGAAAGTCATAACCAAACATGACAGTTTTCATACAGAAGGTTTGTTGGACATTTTTCAGCGGTGCCCAGGGAGCAAGTACATACACATATGTGCTCGTAGCCACCTGGGCAGGTCCTTGTCTTTTCCCACTCCTCCTCTCACATGCCCACAGCTTTGCAATGCAGAAGGAGTAAGATGTGTTTAGAACCTGCTCCTGGTGCTTGGTGCGGGCAGCCAGAGCCAAGCCATGGCACTCCACGTGGCCTGGCCGTGCCAGACAGTGGCTGGTGCTGGGAGTGCATCTCCTTGCCCAGCCCCAGTGCAGCCTTTCTGCCTCCCTCTGCAGCCAGGAGAAGGCTGCTGGAGGGGTCTGGGGACACGCAATGCAACAAGTGGGAAGGGAGAAGATACGGACTCAGTTTTTAATGGTTGCAGATGGCTACAGCTGACTTTCGTGCAGCCAAGCCAATTTACATTAGCTGAAGGTGTGATCCGTGTGTCTTTGTCTAAACTTTCTGTGAAGTTCTCTTGGTCTTCAGGCTGCAAAATGACTTGCTCTCAACCGGTCCTATCAGAGGGCTGACAGTGCAGATGTGCTTGAGGGAGGGGGGGAGCAGTTTAAGCAGGAGTCTCCTGCTTTCTGCTGGAAAGTCAGGAATGTGAAATAGCTTTTGCACCAGGGAATCATCTTGTTAACAATTCGAACATACTTGGTTTGCATAAGGCACATTGTTTTTATAAATAAATGCACTGCATTAGGGTTCAGTGTTTCAGTTGGCAAGTATATTAATGTATATTTTTCTGATTTTGTTTTCAGCTATCTGGAGTTTGCCTTTAAATTCATGTTGGTCTCTTCATCACTAGGCAACTGGACATTTTCCTGCTGTTTACCAAGGTTAGCAAGTAACTTCGAGACGCACCGTGGAGTACTAGTGGAAACCTTCCAGCCACTTTGACTGCCCACATCCTGTGAAGGGCTAATGCCTGTCTGGAGGCTCTGGCAACGTGTCAGCCAAAAGCAGGAGTAAGTGCTCACCCTGTGAGCAGCAGGACAGGCATCTCCAACAGTAGTGTGTGCCACATCTCTGCTCTCATCCAGCTGAGCTGTGTCGTGGTCAGGTTTAGCGCTGGTCAAGGGAACAGTGTTACTCCAAGTGCTGTTGCTTTTGGAAGACAAAGTACAAAATGAAAAATTACTGAGGGATCTGCCAGATTGCAGATTTGAGTTTATAATAGGCCAGTGTTACAGATACTTTAGTGAGTTGTGGATATTGTGTGGCTGTTTTTTTTGTGGGGACACGGCACTGTGGCAGTAGTGTCTGCAGTCAGGAGAAAAGCAATGAAAATGCAGGTCATAGCAAGACTGCAGTTGATTTATAAGGTTTTTACATAATGGTTTATTTCCTGATACATATGTGCTTATTTTTACAAGTTAATTCCTAAAATAATGAGGGCAAGAAATAAGGAACATGTTTTACAAGGTGGTACTCAAATTGTTTTATGTTGTGATGCTGCATTCCAGGGGAAGTGAATTAGTTTCACTATCTCCGCTGAACCCAGCTCCCATTCTCACTTTTAGCCCAGCTTTTGGTGTCCCTTCTGCCTCATGTCGTTGAGGACAGCCTTGGGGCTTTCCCAGGAGGGTGGCCTGCCTCCTTGGCCATTTGTGAGGTGGCTTGCCTGGTAGAGATGCTTTTCATCTTCAAATCCTGGAAACAGCAAAGAACACCTGAGCATGATACCAGGCATTTTGTTCCAGTGGTGTCTATGTTGCCATGGGGGGCTGGTGTCTTCCAGGTCTCACTCAGACTGGTCTTCTACTGGAGCTGGCTGTGGTAGTCTGAGGGGTGTTGCATACAGCGCAGCTAAACAGCTGGAAGTGTCCATCCTCCTCTTCCATCATGGATGTGTGATGTGTTCTATTAAACCTTGAGACTGTGACCTTGGTCTGTGGGGTCTCAAGAAACCGAACAGAGTGGTATTGCTGATTTGGGATTCTGACATTCAGCTTTGGAAAACATACTAACGGCTGGTGTGTACCAGTTCTAGGTAGGCCACTTAGCAGTATGATGCTGGCAGAGATGTTGGTTGGTGCAGTACCTTTAGATTGCTGTGATCTAGAAACTTAATTTCAATCTGATTGATTTTGAAATATATTCCTAGATATATATTTCATTTATACAACAGGACTAGTTTGTTTTTGCTGAGTGTCGTGGAACAAGAAGCAGTTGCTAATAATAGACACTTTTCTAAAACAGTTTTGACCTGTCTCATGCGAAGGTGTCATGTTAATGAAAACAAATGAAGGCTTGAATTGCAGGGCTTCCTCGTGGAGAACAGTTTATGCTGGTTTTGTTACGTGACTGTAACACAAGACTATTTTGACAGTAACTTTCATAGGGGCTGAGCCTGGAGCAGTTGATAGAAGCAATGGTAAGTAGCAGAGGTGACACAGAGAGTGAGGAAGAAGTGCTGAGACACCTAATAACACAGAATTTTGTTGCTCATTACAATAAACCGGGGATGCATTTTTTCCCCAGGACAATTCCCCCTCCTGCTTCCTGCCACTGACGCAGAAGCTCAGCCCATGCTTGCCAAATTTACATTAAATTGACTAACATTGCTATTATTTTTTGTTTACTGTTGCACTTTACTCTCAGGATCTGTTAGAGAATGCACTTCATCACTTGAATATTTGCAGCTGAGAAATAATGACTTTTGACCAACCCAGCACCTAATGTTGTGTGGAAGTTTTGAAGCAGGTGTGGAGATAGATGGGGGATTTGTAGCTGTCTAGGGAGTTGCCTGCATAGCCTGGGTAGCAAGTTGGGAGCCTGAGGGAGTGGGGGTAAAGGATGATTTTAGTGTGAGTCTACTTTTTGATTTATTGTCACAAAAAACGACAGAGTTTAAAAGCCAGATTGAGCCCCAGGACCAGTACTCAGCTTGCAAGAGCTCATGTAAGCTCTCAGTGACTTGGGTGGGAAACCTTCAGTACTTACCACGTTTGTTTTTCAGATCTCAGCCATCAAGAGACATAGTGTGAGAAGTTACTCTGCTGCAAAGGGAACTTTTATAATGGAGTATCCTGTGAGGGTGACAGGTTTGAATGCATTGTGTCTGTAAGGTGAATGTCAGGCTAGCCTGTGTGGTAAGCTGCTAACCACCACTAACGCTATGTACTTCATTAGTGTGTGAAGCTGCTGCTCTCCCCAGGAGAAAGCATAGGGGTTAGCTGTCATTTGGACTGGCTGCCATTCCATGAAATGACCTGTCCCTTGAGACAGGCCTGGTCACTCCTTCTCCGTACAGAATCGAAACACTCTTCAGATTCCAGGGCAAAATGCTCTGCTTCAAGCATATTTTACTCTCTCAAAAAATATTTTCTCTGGTGTGAAGTCCCATGCTCCTTTCTGCTCTGTTGTTCTTGGGAACTGAGTTGTCTCTGCTCAACGTCAACCCATGTAGCAGGATGGAGTTTAACGTCTTACATTGTGAAAGTCCATGGTTTCTGCTGATTGTAGGTTACAAATGAGGAATCTGCACTGAAATCTGAGGCAGAGCTTTATGAGACCCTACAAATGTGTGTGCTGTTACTTTTTACAGTCTTGCATTGTAGTCTTCAATTGAGGTTGAGGTCTGTTGTGCTAAGTGTGTTGAGACTAGAAGAAAGTCTTTCCTCAACAGTGCCTATCATCTGCAAGATGGAACCAAAATAGAAGATCTTGATGTCATTTAATGAAAATTACTTAAGCACATTAATGCAGATCTCCAGAGTACCTGACTATTTTTGGTGAAATGAGACCATTTTCCTCTTCCCTAGTGGTTCTTCTCCTCTTTCCGTGTTTCCTGGAAGCATATCACCACTGCCAACAAGAACCACTTAGTCGATGTGTAGGAGACAAAGGCAAAAAACGTTTTAGCTTTATATATGTAGACATGATGAGACCTAGATTCAAACAGTGTGTACCATCATGTGTGTAAACAAGTAGGCTAGGTCTATTTAGAAAAAAAGTTATTTGTGTTGACACAGAAGAACAACCTGGGGCCTGCAGAAATAAACAGAAATACTTTGGTGCTTTCAGAGATTCCAGACTGGGAGAACATTTCCATCCCATGGGATGCTGGAGGGCAAGCATTAAGCTCTTTTATCTGAACAAACTGAAATAGGCTGCAGAGACACACAAGTGAATTGAGTTTCTTACTCTTCAGTCCCAGGTCTCACAGCACTTGGTGGCTTCTCTAAGACCTTGATCAGGACTGGAAGGGACAAATTTAAGGGAGAAGACCCATCCTTATGGTTTTGGAAGCTGATTCAGTGATTGTGAATGCAGGTTTGATTAATAAAGGTTGTATTTCACTACACTTTTGTCTTTAACATGCAGAGTACCTCATGAGAGAACAAATACATTTGCAGAGATTTCAGCCTTTTTTCACTATTAGAGGTACAAGTATGTGTGGGGCTTTCATGCTCTGTATTTTTAAATGATGTGAAAAGTTGCAGCTGAGAACATTTATAAAGAGCAAACATGTTAGGTGTTCATTCTGTTGCTGATTTGTGGGCCCGTTATTTAAAACTTTAGGTAATACTGACCTATTTATTTTAGTGGAAAATGCCTGCTGATCTAATGGATCAGGCTACTTTTGCTTACTTAAAAGGTAGTTCAGATTTTCCTTAATGGTTCCTGTCACATTGCTGTTATTGAGTTATTGCATCTGTCTCTCAACTACTGGGTCAAGAGACTCGCATGGGTCCCTAGGTGAAGGGGAGTGCCGTGTTGGTCACAGGGCTGAGTGTCACCAGTATGGAGAGGAGAGCTTTGGGGAAGGGATCATACACTGCTCCTGGGTGTTGCTAGAGCATGTGTGTGAAAGGAGGCAAGAGGTGTGTGGCCCACTTGTGTTGATTTGCCTTTAAATTGGAGGACAAGTCCTGTGAGGAGAGGCTGAGGGGACTGGGGTTGTTTAGTTTGAAGAAGAGGAGGCTGAGGGGAGACCTCATTGCTCTCTACAACTGCCTGAAAGGAGGTTGTAGGGAGGTGGGAGTTGGCCTCTTCTCATAAGTGAATAATGACAGGACGAGAGGGAATGGCCTGAAGTTGCCCAGGGGAGGTTTAGGCTGGATGTTAGAAAGAATTTCTTTACCCAAAGAGTGTTTGGACAATGGAACAGGCTGCCCAGGGAGGTGGTGGAGTCACCATCCTTGGTAGTGTTTAAAAGAAATAGAGATGTGGTGCTTAGGGACATGATTTAAGCACTGAACAGGTAGATGAGGTTATGGTTGGTGGATTTAGGTTATGGTTGGACTTGATGATCTTCAAGGTCTTTTCCAACCAGGTTGATTCTGTGATTCTGTGAAATTCTGCTGCAGAGTGCCACAAATGGACTCTTCAGGTATCTTTTTTGAATATTGTATCTGCTTCATGTTTTGTAACAGAGGAGCTTAGATGCTGTCGCACCGAGTTGGCTGGTGCCTTGGCTGGTGCCTGTTCTGTGGTCAGCAGCGACCACCTGGCACAACAGTTGAAGGTGAAATGGAAAATTGTATGTAAAGAACAGAAGGTAACTGGAGAGGGGAGGGAGAAAGCAACACAGAAAAAACGAGTGCAAACCAATTCTTTTTTCACACGTGCAGACTATCAGCTTACAGGGAGCTTCCCTGCCCTCATCAACACCTTTTGTTGCAGGTCTTGGGTGCAATGTGGTGGTTTTGAAGCTTGGGTAATGGTGCAGTGGGATCTTCCAGCCATCAGTTTGGGCTTCATGACCTTCCGCAGCACTCCTAGGCTCCCTCCAATTGCTTATGGCCATGTGGCCTGGAAAAAAATGCAAGTTTTATTACTCTGTGTGGCTAGGTTCTTTTGTGGGCCGGTGCCACTTCTTTCAGTTGAGCTACTCAAGGAATATATTGAAAAATAAGAGGATGATTTTGAGAGGAGGGTTATTTTTGTGTTTTTTGTTTAATGGACTTCCTGACCTTTTGGTTTTACTTTGCTCTAGCTTTGCAATCTTCTTCTTGAGTTTTGTTTTGTTACTGCTTTTTACCACCATCTTTCTCTCTGGTTCCTCCCTTCTTGGCATATTACCTATCTGCTTGTGGGAATCATAGAATCATCAGCAAGGTTGGAAAAGACCTTCAAGATCATCAAGTCTGAACGTCTGCCCTACAACCCCTAACCACGAAACCATCTTATGAAACACCATGTCTACCCGATTTTTTAACACCTCCAGGGACGGTGCCTCTACCACCTCCCTGGGCAGACTGTTCCAAGGCCTCACCACTCTTTCTGTGAAGAAGTTTTTCCCTGATATCCAATCTGAATCTCCCCTGTCACAACTTGACCCCATTTCCTCTTGTCCTATCACTGGTCACTAGGGAGAAGAGGCCAACACCCACCTCACTACAACCTCCTCCCAGGTAGTTGTAGAGGGCAATGAGGTCTCCCCTCAGCATCCTCTTCTCCAGGCCAAACAGCCCCAACTCCCTCAGCCTGTCCTCATAAGACCTGTTCTCTAGACTCCTAATCAGCCTCATTGCCCTTCTCTGCACCTTCTCCAGCACCTCCATGTCCTTCTTATACTGTGGTGCCCTAAACTGCACCCAGTGCTTGAGGTGCAGCTTCACCGAGGCCGAGTAGAGGGACAGGATCACCCCCTGGTCCTGCTGGTCACACTATTCCTGATGCAGGCCAGGATGGTGTTGGCCTTCTTGGCCACCTGGGCACACTGCTGGCTCATGTTCAGCTGCTGTCAATCAACACCCCCAGGTCCCTGTCTGCTGGGCAGCTCTCCAGCCACTCCTCCCCAAGCCCATAGTGCTGCCGGGGGTGGTTGCGGCCAAAGTGCAGGACCCAACGTTTGGCCTTTTGAAACTCATGCCGTTGGCCCTGGCCCAACAGTCAAGCCTGTCTAGATCCCTCTGCAGAGCCTCCCTGCCCTCAGGCAGATCGACACTCCCACCCAGCTTAGTGTCATCTGCAAACTTACTGAGGGTGCATTCTGTCCCTCATCCAAGTCATCAATAAAGATGTTGAACAGCACTGAGCCCTGGGGACACCACTCGTGACTGCATCGAACTCCATTGGACACAACTCTTTGGACCCGGTCACCAGCCAGTTTTCTTAATCCACAAAGCATGTGCACATCCAAGCCACGAGCAGCCAGCTTCTCTAGGAGAACGCTGTGGGAAACCACGTCAAAGACCTTGCTAAAGTCAAGGTAGACAACATCCACAGCCCTTCCCTCGTCCAATAAGTGGGTCACCCTGTCGTAGAAGGAGATCAGGTTAGTCAAATAGGACCTGCCCTTCATGAACTCATGCTGACTGGGCCTGATCACCTGGTTGTCCTGCATGTACCGCATAATGGTACTTGCGATGATCTGCTCCATCAGCTTCCCTAGTGCTGAAGTCAGAGTAACAGGCCTGTCATTTCCCGGATCATCCTTCTGTCCTTTCTTGTATATGGGGATAACATTGGCTGATTTCCACTCTGCTGGTACCTCTCCAGTCAGCCAGGACTGCTGGTAAATGATAGAAATATGCTCTGGGTATGGCATCTTTCATTAGCTATTATATTAACATTAAATTTAAGGCATAATTTTTTGCCTTTGATGGCAGTAAAGAAAGGAAGGAAAAGAAAGAAACATGAAATATTGGGCTGCATACAACTAATATAGTTGTGATTTGGGGAAGCAAAATGTAACATTGCAGTTTTGATGAGAAGCTGCTCGGCTTAAAGTGCTTGTAGTTTGTTTTATTTCACTAGGAAGAGAGGCTCACTGAGGACACACCAGTCAGACACACCACCCTTGAGGAGGCACCACCCAATGTAGGTGTAAGTGGACCAGAGATGTTACAGCTTCAAGCCAAGGGCCAATTCATTCCTAGACAACCTTCTGTGTTGTCCCATGCAGACACCTCAGCAGAGCACGAAGCTGTCTGTGTTTGCCATTTTAGGCCAGACCATCTGCAGTTGCAGATGAGTCGAGTTGTAGTCTTTGAATACAAGAGTCACTCACTGGGACTCACTGAGTTACGCAGAAAATCCATGGAAGACTGAAGAGGCAAGTCCAGCTCTCCCAATTCCTACTGCTGAAAGACAACACTCTGGCAAGAACAGACTAACAACAAATACATATAGGCTGAAAAGAAAGCTCTAAACAAGGGGTGGGGGTAAAAAGAGCCAGATGAGACCCTCTTCGCCTTTGTTATTCCAGATCAAATCAAAATTTTATTTCATCTCATTGTCACATAATCTAAAATCATTAAAAGCTTAGAGATTGACCCTGATGTTCAGTCACACAATTCCAGCTGAGTGCAATGTCTGTCATCTGGGTGATATCGAAGGCAACACCTTGAAGAGGTCACCTTTACTAGAGACAGCACAGGGAGCAGGGCTTATGCAATGTTTTGCATGGACACATATTCCTTTCTATATCCAAAATTCATCATCCTCCCATGACAACAGACAATCAGAGTCTGATTCTGTTCCCAGCCATGCCAGGCTGCCATGTAGGACCACACTAGTGGAAATAGAGACTAATCCAAATACAGCTGGGATTAGAACATCTATCTGACTATTTCACAGTTTCTTTCCCAAATCCATGCCCTAGCCATAAAGTCTGTCCTTGAGCTGCTTCACTTGACTGCTGTCCCCTGGCCTTGTCCTCTGGCAGGGCCAGCCCAGGGCCAAGCCCTCCAGCCTCTGCTACAGACAGGGCTCACCCTGGTGCAGGGTGTCTGCCGAGGTCACCTGTCACCTGCAAAGGACTTACTGCTGAACACAGGGCTTTGCCAAACACCACCGTTTGACCGAGAAGCTTCTCAGCCTGGTGTGGTTACCGCTGTTCTGATCCTTGTTCTGCCTCTTCTCCTTACTGGATTTACAACCACCCCCGGCAGCACTATGGGCTTGGGGAGGAGTGGCTGGAGAGCTGCCCAGCAGACAGGGACCTGGGGGTGTTGATTGACAGCAGCTGAACATGAGCCAGCGGTGTGCCCAGGTGGCCAAGAAGGCCAACACCATCCTGGCCTGCATCAGGAATAGTGTGACCAGCAGGACCAGGGGGTGATCCTGCCCCTCTACTCGGCCTTGGTGAAGCTGCACCTCAAGCACTGGGTGCAGTTTAAGGCACCACAGTATAAGAAGGACATGGAGGTGCTGGAGAAGGTGCAGAGAAGGGCAATGAGGCTGATTAGGAGTCTAGAGAACAGGTCTTATGAGGACAGGCTGAGGGAGTTGGGGCTGTTTGGCCTGGAGAAGAGGATGCTGAGGGGAGACCTCATTGCCCTCTACAACTACCTGGGAGGAGGTTGTAGTGAGGTGGGTGTTGGCCTCTTCTCCCTAGTGACCAGTGATAGGACAAGAGGAAATGGGGTCAAGTTGTGACAGGGGAGATTCAGATTGGATATCAGGGAAAAACTTCTTCACAGAAAGAGTGGTGAGGCCTTGGAACAGGCTGCCCAGGAAGGTGGTAGAGGCACCGTCCCTGGAGGTGTTAAAAAATTGGGTAGACATGGTGTTTCATAAGATGGTTTTGTGGTTGGTCGTCGTAGGGTGGATGGTCAGACTTGATGATCTTGAAGGTCTTTTCCAACCTTGATGATTCTATAATTGTGTATGAAAAAATGTCAACTGGAAAGAGCCACTTGGTAGTGTAGCACCAGTTTTGGTGTGTACGTTGCCTTAGTGAGAAATTGTTGAAAAATATCATTCATTTAAAACTAGCAGTAAGCCTCCTTTGAATTATATCTTAATAAAATAAGGTAACATCTTAGATAGTGTTTGACTTAGATGTGTTGTATTTTAAATATGTCCTAATTATAGTGCTCCTCGCTTAACATTAATTTAATGAGCATTCTCATTTATACGGACAAGGTTGGCAAATAGGAATTAGTGCCATTAAAACCTGCGAGTGTCCCAAAGGAAAAAAAATCAAAAGATCTATGAAGAAAATGCAATCTTATTATTTACTACAAGGCAAAGCACAAACTCACCAGCTTTACATTTTTGTACTTGGCTCAGGGGCCCTTAGCACATGCCGTTCGGAAAGGATCGGTGCTGTGTGGCAAGTGGCTGTTGCCTGTCCCATGGGCATCACCCTTGCTGAAGCCCAGCTTGCTTTTAGGGACCTTCAATCTGAGGTTGCAGTCTTGCAGGTGGACCTTTGTCTTTGTTTTTGTCTCAGTTGTCTGGATCAAGACTAGGCCTTGACTAAGCAGCTCCAGAAATGACCAGCGTGGTTCATCAAGGCCCAAAAATAAAGACTGAGGGCAGACATAATTGTTTTCCTAGTGTATCTGGAAGAGTGTTGATGATGCTTTTGTCATTTAATTGCATGCTGACACCAGAACTGCTGTCAGATTTTCTCTGTAGGCATTGATTTCAACACTCATGGAAGGTGGGTGATCCACTCACTGCTTCAAAACCTTTGTCATCCTGAACTGTGTTTCAGTGAAGTTACAAGAATTCAAGTGGTGGCAATGCCAGTTACTTATGAACCAGAGAGACCTAAGGGTACATTATGTTAACAAAGGGGTAGTGTAGACCTATATGGACCCCTGTGACACTCACAAATCATCCCCTTACAGGAGGCCTAGGGTGTGGTAGCATCCCATGGGGTTTGATGGGGTGCAGTTGGTACCACAGTGGCCAGGCTTTCCATCTAGTCCAGCTTTGTTGAATTCCTCTACTGCAGACTCATTTTTCTCCCTAAAAATGATGGTGATCTGCAATATTTAGCCCCTTCTTTCTGTGCCCAGTGAGGAGAACTTTCATCATCCTTATCCACATCCCTCTGTACAGTTATTTAAGGGGTCAGGAAGCACAGCTGAGCTTTAAACAAAGATGTGAGCATTGCAGCTTGGAGAGTTATGCCTCATACAAGTGCTACTTGGTAGAAAAGTGCTGTAATTGAAGGCCCAGACTGTGCAAAATTTTCTTACAGAACAGATTTTTTACTTCTGTTAGAAATCAGTGATGAGCACATGCTGAAGGCCTGCCTTACTCAGGGACCGAGCCCATCAATAACTAGTGTTTCTGATGCTTTCTCCTTACATCTCCTCTGTCTGCCACTTCTGCTGTGTCAGTGCCTATCCCTGAACTGCAGCTAGTGGTGATGTTAAGCTGTGAGCATGGTGTGCTGCTAATATTTACAAACTTACTGACTGGAAATTAACGCCTTTGTGGTAATGGCAAATGTGTTATTTCTATGGTACCATGACCCTGGTGTCAACCTCTAGGACACAGCACAAGAGGAAATGCACACTTCAGGTTCTTCATACAAATTGCCATTTATGTTACTGGATCAGGAAACGTGCAGTAAAGATGTTTCACAGTTTATTTAAGTTAATATTTTGTCTTCTGCATGGGCTTCCTGTCTCTTTGGTACTGTTTTCACTTTGTAGATGTACATGTTTTGCTGAAAGCAAGATTACAGTTATGCTCTTTGCGTGACCCATTTATTGTTGCTTCAGAAGAGCAGAATTGTGTTTCTGCCTCTTTGCTTCTCCTGGAGTACAAAGCTGAGGAGCTGCTCGGGTGCTCAGTGGCAGGGGATGAGAGCTGAGGTTGTGACTTGGTCCCTTGCCACCCATTCCTGATACCAAAGGCAGTTGCACTGAAGAAGTTACTGGAACCCAAACAGAGTTGGGGGCTCCAGAATCAGCATGGGCTGCACAGCAAAATGTGTTGGTGTGCACACCTAAGCAAAGACCACCCGTTTCCGTGAGGAATTCCTTGCCTTTTTAAAGGGAATTTTTTGAAAATTAAAGCAGTAATTAACAATCAGTAGCATGTTGAAATGAGCACAGATACATCTGTGGATTTTGAATGGTTACATTATACATGTTCAATATTCAAAGCTAAACTTATCCCAGTTGGTTTGACCAAACTGTGACAGAAGTGGGTCTGCATTGATTTATTAATAGTTACTTTTAGTAATTGTATGAATGAGAAGTGACTGGGTTATTGGAATTTTTCAGCACCTGAACTAATTCAGCTTCAGAGGAGGCTGAGGAAGAGTAACCCAGGACACCCCGGCACATCCCAGTGCACCCTTGAAAAGTAGGGGGGAAGATATTTGCTCAAAGGATCCTTCACTTCTCTCAGGCCACGTTCTACCAGCTGAGGATTTAGAGATCAAATAAACTTTAGACACATTGAAACACCTTCTTAAGAGTGGAAGGGTGGTGGCTTTCACATTATACAGGGAGAAAGCTTCTTGGAGACTGCTCCAGATAGGAGCAGTTAGGAGAGACACAGATGTACAGTCAGCTTGGAGGGAGGTTTATTTTAAATCAGCTTGCTTCCAGTTTAGTTGGCCACTGCTTACAGTTTGTCGTTGCTCCTGGAGGGAGCAGAGTTGCAGGTTGAGGCTGGCTGAGCTCCTGACATCTGAAGGGCAGAGGTGCCCAGGGGCCGGCTGAGCGGGGGGCTGGGCCGTGGGGCTGGCCCGGCTCTGCCAGGGCTGCAGCTGCAGAGGGCCAGGTGCAGCTTCACCCAGCGGAGCAGCAGCCTGCGGTTTCCCCTCTCCTTCCCCCGTGCTTCGTGGTGCAGTGACACCGATCCGGCTGCTCCACCTCCTCTAGATCTGAGCATTGGGCAGAGATTGTCCCCAGGTGCAGCTCCCTGGTGTCATGGGCCCAACAGAGGAGGTTCTGGGCAGAGCATTTGCTGATGAGGCTGTCTTGTCCTAGCACTGAGGCAGACAAGCTGTGAGATGCCCTGTGAACAGAGCCTGGAGTCCTTTGGTCCCAGCCTCTGCAGGGAAGCTATAGTTGAAGCTCTTGTCTTGACATCCAATGTCCACAGAGGAGGTCAGGAGGACCTCCAGGTAGCTTCATCTGGTAACCGCAGCACAGAGACACTGCAGGTCATAAAGTCTGTGTGTGTATATCACAAATGCACAAGTATAACTCCTAGGAGTAGGCTGTTGTCACAGCTACAGGTTGTGCAAAAACTCTAGTTTACATGTTAAAAAGGCCTTTTCTGGGGATGTTCTCAAACATAAATCTAGAATTGGTGTTTTCATTGAGTTTCCCTGACACTAAACACCTCATGTAAAGAGTTGTGGTTCCTAAGCACTGTGGGAGGTTGAATACGGAACCAGGAAAATTGAATTCTTACACAAGAATGTTTGTAAAATACTCTCTCAGCTGTTCCTGGAAGCTTTCTTGCTAACTGGGTGAGAACAGTGATTTTGGCTGGCTCTTGCAACATGGAATTTGGCATGCAAAGGAGAAACAGCAAGGCCAGGGGAAGGTGGGGACTGCATGTTGACTTGTGTTCAAATCCCAGACAGCTGCTGTGATAAAGAAGCAGTCTTGGGTGCACCAGGAAAACACTTCACAATACAACTAGTACAGTGAAGTTATTAACTTGAATTCTGGATAGTTTGTTAAGGGAGGAAATGGCATTACCTTGTCAAGTTGTTGACAGTCCTCAAGTTGACAGATTGTTGATAATTACTACATAGTCATTTAGAAAGGTATATTTATTCTACAGTAGGGCCGTGTTAGCACCGCAGTGAATATCCAGATTGGGTAGTTGAGGGCACATTGACACTGTTGGGTTCAGGACCAACATCGCTGGGTGCCGTGATTGTGCCTTAACGAATGCACCAAGAGCCAGCAATTGTCAATTAAAACAGCTTTTGAGTTGTTCCTGCTTTCTCATAAGATTGGCTGGTTTCATGGGTTTTTTGAGTTTCTCCAGGTGTCAGAAAAAAAGAGTCTTCTAATTCAGCATGTTCCAGGGACCCCTTGAAGTCATTGTCAGGTTTTAAGAGACTTTTAATCTAAGAAAAATAAGCCTGACCTCAGTAAGCTTAAATTTGCCTATAGGAAGATATATAGGACTCCACAGACCAGCAAAGGTTGGGAAACTACTTTTAAGTAATTGCATTAGCTAAACATGATATTAAGAGAGATAGAGATGTTTTTTTTAACAGCTCACTGCAGCTCAAGTCCTCTTTCTATATGTTAAATACGTGAAAGTTGTTGTTCTCTTCATTACTGCAACTGGGACACCTCTGCTTTTTAAGAACGGAAAATTAGATTAGTCTCGTGTTTGATACGTTATTGATAACTTTTGTTACCTGATATGAAATTAGGTAATGCAGCCTGGCTCTGTGGCACCCAGGCCTTCCCCTGTGCTCAAGTAATTCCCAGTTCAGCAATTAGAGCAACTTTTTTCTCCCTTGAGCCCCAAGAGCAGCCCAGAAAGACTAGAACAGCATCCAGCTCATCATCAAAATACAACTGCATGGTTGAAGGAAAGAAAAATGCAGCCAAACCTGTGCTGCTGTACGGGGAACTTGGCTCTGCAGAGCCTGGAAGGGGACGAGGGCTGGGAGCCATGGTGGGGCAGCTGGGTGGACAAGCTAGAGGTCTCTCTGCATCACTAGGGCTCAGCTCTTTCTCTAATAAGAACATGTGGTAACTAATGTATAGCTCAAAGGCTCCGAGTGTGAATACCACTAATGAAAACCAGGCCTGGGCTTCCACAGGGCTTCCACAGGGCTTCAGGGATGCTTTTAGAAATCACACCTCTTTCTTCAGCTTCACTCAGCTTCAAGACAAGAGACACTTTTCTCTCTCTCTTTTCTTTTATTATCACTTTTACTTCTTCTTTTGGGGTGAAAAATTTACAATTTTTCTTCGAACATTCCATCCTAAGGCCAAGTAGTGGTGTAGCATGCAGTGTATTTTAAGAACTCATCTTCTTACCATCAACTTAGAAGAATTTCCCTTATGGTATTTTGAATGCAGGTAGAGGTTGAAAATGGGTTTTATGCATCTAAGCCATTGGAATAATTTAGCATTTTATGCCTATGAATAGCAACAATGCAACCATGTAAAAATAGCAACTCTCTGCAGAGTGATCTAAACTTTTGTTTCCTTTGTAATGTCTTAAGATTACAGAAATCACTGGGGACTTCAGCGAGTGGATCAGATATAATGTACTCAAAAAACAGGATGTCTTTTTCCACGGCAACTAACCTGCTCACAAAAATAGCAGCTAAGGACAGATTATCATTAATTGCGTTCAGTGTAATACAGACAAAACTATTATACCTTAGGGAAACATGGCCTATAATAATAGTCTCAGCTGCTAAATATAATTTGTTTCTGGTGTTTTAAAAATTGTTTTATGACTCAGGCTTGAACAATCTGGATATTGTTGATTACATGAAATCTGTAATTCTCGGACTATAAGTTCTCAATGTCTGCATTTTGTTTCTATGCTTATTTTTATTTTAACTTTCCTTGCTATTTGTGGTGCACCTTTTGAAAAATGTTTTTAAAGCTCTGCCTGTGATTTTTCCTCTCCAGAGAGCTCGGTGTGAGTCGTTGCTTTCAGCAAGAGCAGCCAGCCCCTATCCCAAGCAGCCAATCATTTAATGTCATTGGGGTTTGAGAAATTTATGTTGAGACCTCTGCAGGAATGGCTGCGAAAAACATGCAGGTGGAATGTACCCTTGAATGCCCACATGCTGCAGAGGTAGGGTCTCCTCACCAGAAATAGGGCAGATTTGTATCCCTCAGTCCCAGAGGTGCCAAGCACTTGCACTGGCCAGTAACATCCCAATCCCTCAGCCATTTGCAATTAAAAAAATATTCTGCAGCTGGCTTAGTTGGCTGTAACCTTTGTTTTTCAGGGAGGTCCCAATTTCACTCACTTTTACAAATAGTTTTATAGAGGTCAAGTAACTCATACTTGCTCCCAAAGGGCTGATGCTCTGCTGCATGCCACAACTGCAAACAAGTCTGAAGAAAAAAAAATCGCAAAATGTGATTCAGAAAACCAATGAGCAAAGTTTATCCAAGAGAGCAGAACTCGTACAACTGGCTGAAGTGCAAGGATGAAGAAAAAGAGAGAGCAGCTCCTTGCTGTCATTCAATCCTGTTTGCATTTCTCAACCAGCCTGTAACGAACAGACCTACTCTGTTCCTATTCTTAAAAGGCAAGGGCAGCTACTTTGTAAGTGAGCTGTTAACTTGTAGTACAATTGCAAACATCAAAGAGAGGGCAACACCCCCGTGCCCCAAATAAATGCCAAAAAGTCAATACGGTAGAAATGGGATACATTCTACCATGTGCCTCTGATACAGCATGACCCCCTCTCCGGGTGCTGGATGGGGTGGTGGGACCAGGCTTCTCACATCAGAGGAGAAGAATATCTCAAGAGCAAGGAGAGCATCACTTGCAGTCCTTCCCCATTTCAGCAGCCATCCTGTTCATGCCCTTTTCCTCAGCACACAGCCAGCAGAACGCTGCAGGAGTGATCTGCAATGCAACTGTTTTAGTGTCGTGCCTCCAGCCCCTGAGTCCTTGAATGCTTTTGTGGCTTTTGTGGCTATGGCAACTATTCAGAAGTGTGGGTGGTGCTTGAGTTACTCGAAGACGTGTCCGGAGTCAGCACAGGGGTCCTGGCGTAGGTCATATGTACTTGTTTGTAGCCTGGTGGCAATGGTTGTATGGGGTGCAGCCCAAGGTTGCATGTCCATAGTGTGGAGTCACCAAGGCTCAGTCTCTGCTGGCCATAGTACCTGTGTCTTCTCCTGGTTTTTTCACCAGCCTCTTCAGCTTGAAGGAACATGGTCAAAATTGTGTAGAACAGAAAAGACCCTTCAAGGTTTTTATAAGCTGGAGGAGGCTAATTCTTTACATTTCAAATACACAGCATGCTTTCCCCAAACAACCCCAGCATTGGGCTCAAAACTCTGGAATCATAGAATCAGAATCACAAAATCATAGAATCATAGGGGTTGGAAGGGACCTCTGAAGATAACCAAGTCCAACATCCCTGCTGCAGCAGGAACACCTATGGCAGATCGCACAGGAACACGTCCAGATGGGTCTTCAAAGTCTCCAGACAAGGAGACTCCACAACCTCCCTGGGCAGCCTGTCCCAGGGCTCCGTCACCCTCACAGAAAAGAACTTTTTCCTCGTGTTGAGGTGGAACTTCCTGTTTTGTAACTTGGTGCCATTTGCCCTCATTCTATCATGGGGCACCACTGAACAGAGACTGGCCCGTTCATGACATCCACCCTTCAGATATTTATATACATTGATAAGGTCCCCTATTAGTCTTCTCTTCTCTGGACTAAACAGCCCCAGGTCTCTCAGCCTTTCCTTGTATGACAGATGTTCCAGTCCCTTAATCATCCTTGCAGCCTCCATCAGACTCTTTCCAGCATATCCCTGTCCCTCTGGAACTGGGGAGCCCAGAACTGGACACAACACTCCAGATGTGGTCTTACGAGGGCAGAGTAGAGGGGGAGGAGAACCTCCCTTGACCTGCTGCACACACTGTTCTTAATGCATCCCGGGATACTATTGGCTCTATTGGCCACGAGGGCACATTGCTGTCCCATGGATAACTTGTTGTCCACCAGGACCCCAAGGTCCTTCTCCATGGGGCTGCTTTCTAGCAGGTCAACCCCTAATCTCTATTGGTGCATGGTGTTTTTTCTTCCCAGATGCAGGACTCTACACGCATTCTTGTTGAACCTCATTAGGTTCATCTTTGCCCAGCTCTCCAGTCTGTCTAGATCTCACTGAATGGCTGCACAGCCTTCAGGTGTATCAGCCAATCCTCCCAGCTTCATATCGTCAGCAAATTGCTGAGGATACACTCCATCCCCTCATCCAGGTAGTTCATGCAGATGTTGAATAAGACTGGGCCCAGTACTGACCCCTGGGGAACACCACTAGTTACAGGTCTCCAACTGGACTCTGCACCGTTGATCACAACCTTCTGGGCTCTATTGTTTTGCCAGTTCTCGATCCATCTCACTGTCCCCTCTTCTAACTCACACTTCCTGAGTTTATCCACAAGGATGTTATGGGACACAGTGTCAAAAGCCTTGCTAAAGCCAAGGAAGACAACATCCACTTTTCTCCCTGCATCTGTCCATTCTGTCACACCATCATAGAAGGCTATCAGATTAGTCAGACATGCTTTCCCCTTGGTGAATCCATGCTGGCTACTCCTGAGAACGTTCTTTTCTTCCATGTGCTTAGAGATGACCTGTGACCTGCAGAATGAGCTGCTCCATCATCTTTCCAGGGATGGAGGTGAGGCTGACTGGTCCGTAGTTACCCAGGTCCTGTTTCCCGCCCTTCTGGAAGACTGGAGTGACATTAGCTTTCCTCCAGTCCTCAGGCACCTCTCCCGTTTTCCAGGACTTTTCAAAGATAATGGAGAGCAGTCTAGTGATGACTTCTGCCAGCTCCCTCAGCACACATGGGTGCATCCCATCAGGCCTCATGGAGTTGCAGATGTACAGTTTCCTTAATTGATCTTTAACCCAATCTTCTTCAATCAAGGTAAAGTCTTCATCACTCCTGACTTCTTCTGTGGTCTGGGAGATTTGGGAATCCTGAGGGTCGGCCTTAGCAGTAAAGACCAAGGCAAAGAAGGCATTAAGTAACTCTGCCTTCTCCATATCACAGAATCACAGAATCACCAAGGCTGGAAAAGACCTTAAGATCATCAAGTCCAGCCTATGACCAACACCACCACACCATCTAGACCATGGCACTAAGTGCCACATCCAGCCTTGCCTTGAACACATCCAGGGACGGTGCCTCCACCACTTCCCTGGGAAGTCTATTCCAATGTCTAATCACCCTCTCTGTGAGGAAATGCTTCCTAATATCCAACCTAAACCTCCCTTGGAGCAACTTCAGGCTATGCCCTCTTGTCCTGTCACCAGTTGCCTGGAAAAAGAGCCCAGTCCCCCCCTGACTACAACCTCCCTTCAGGTAGTTGAAGAGAGTGATGAGGTCCCCCCTGAGTCTCCTCTTCTCCAGGCTAAACAACCCCAACATCCTCAACCTCTCCCTATAAGACTTTCCCTCTAGTCCTTTCACCAGCCTTGTTGCTCTCCTCTGGACCCGCTCCAGCACCTCAACATCCTTCTTGAAGTGAGGGGCCCAGAACTGCACACAGGACTCAAGGTGAGGCCTCACCAGTGCTGTGTACAGGGGGAGAATTACATCCCTACTCCTGCTGGCCACACTATTCCTGATAGAAGCCAGGATGCCATTGGCCTTCCGAGCCACCTGGGCACACTGCTGGCTCATGTTCAACCAGCTGTCCACCAGCACTCCCAGGTCCCTCTCTGCCAGGCTGCTCTCCAGCCACTCTTCCCCCAGCCTGTAGCGCTGCCTGGGGTTATTGTGGCCAAAGTGCAGGACCCTGCACTTGGTCTTGTTGAATGTCATGCCGTTGGCCTCGGCCCATCGATCCAGCCTGTCCAGGTCCTCCTGCAGCCTCTTCCTACCCTCTGGCAGATCAACACTCCCCCCCCAGCTTGGTGTCATCTGCGAATTTACTGAGGGTGGACTCAATCCCCACATCCAGATCGTCAATAAAGATATGGAATAGGACTGGGCCCAGTACTGATCCTTGGGGGACACCGCTGGTCACCGGACCATATCCTCTGTCACCAGGGCACCCTCTTTATTCAGCAGTGGGCCCACATTTCCTCTGGTCTTCCTTTTAATTCCAATGTACTTGAAGAAGCCTTTCTTGTTGTCCTTGACTTCCCTTGCCAGTTTTATTTCTAAGGAAGCCTTAGCATTCCTTGTTGCATCCCTACACCCTCTGATCACATTCTTGTATTCATCCCAAAAGGTCAACCCTTTCTTCCATGAAAACTTCCTTCTTCCACTTAAGTTTGTTCAGAAGTTCCCTGCTCAACCATGCAGGTCTCCTAGCTCTCTTACTTGATTTCTTACTCTTTGGGACACTTCGATCTTGAGCTTGGATGAGGTGGTGCCTGAATGTTAATCAACTCTCTTGGGCCCCCTTTCCTTCCAGTACCTTATCCCATTGGATTTCTCCAAGCAGTTCCTTGAAAAGGCCAAAGTTAGCTCTTCTGAAATCCAGGGTTTTGACCCTGCTAGATATTTGGTACCTGCTACACATGATTCTGAACTCTACCATCTCATGGTCACTACAACCAAGGCTGCCCCCAACCTTAATGTCTTCTACCAGTCCCTCTTTGTGAATACTAGGTCTAGTAGTACACCTCTCCTTGTTGGTTTCTTCACCACTTTAGTCAAAAAGTGATCACGAATGTACAGGAGGAACCTCCTGGACTATACCTGCCTGGCTGTGTGATCTTCACAGCAGATATCAGGGTGATTGAAGTCCCCTACGAGGACCAACGCCTGTGATTGTGAGGTGACTTTCAGTTGTCAATAGAAGGCTTAATCAACATCCCCATCCTGATCTGGTGTCCTGTAATAAACACCCACAACTGTGTCCCTTGTACTGGCCTGCCCCTTAATCTTTACCCACAGACCCTCAACCTGCTCTTCATCTGCCCCCAGGGACAGCTCAATACATCCAGTTGCTCTCTCACATAAAGAGCAATTCCACCACCTCACCTTGCTGGCTTGAATGGAGGTTTTAGTTTAACAATGTACCAATGAAAATACGTGGATTTGTGAAGGAAATGTTAATGTCACAAGGAAAAGATTTATTTATGAATTCCTACTGGAGAATTCACAGGCAGTAGAGACAAACCGCTAAAGCAGAAGCTCTGTGTGTAGGTAGCACAACCCAGCACTTGCACAGAGATTGTCATCTTCAAAGCACCAAGCCAATAGTTGTTAATTATACTACAGCACCCATCAAGGCTATCAAGCAGGTATTAATATTACTGCTGAACAGGTGGGGAAGTTGAGTCAAAGAAGTGATGTCATTTAGTTGAGATTTAGGACAGTCATAACAACCTGATGAATAGTGCAGACTTGCCTTGCCTTTATGTTTGCCTGTTGCTGAAGCTTGTGTGCTCCTACAGGCGACCACATGGGTCCAGTTTGGTTTGGAAAGGAGCAATTCCCCTCTAAAATGGTGTTTCTAATGCACCAAGGGTGAGCATACATGAGGTGCCACGAAATAGTCGCTGTCCAGGATAGGACTTGGTTGTCTCTCATTTAGGCCCTAATTCACAAGTCTCATGTATTGGACACTAGCACACGTGCCCAAGCCAGCGTGCATGGGTTTGCTCCTGCTGTTGCTTGCTCTTGTGTTCCTCCTAAGGTGACATGGACTTGTGTCTCTGTCTGTTCATGTCTTTCTGTTCTCCCAAATGGCTTTTGAACTTACTGTTTAGATTTAACTGTATCTGACAGCAGGCTTGAGGTCTCAAAAGTTCTTGCATGTTTTGTGAAAATATATAGCTGATTAAATTAGACAAATCCTTCTGCTTAGGAGAAGGCTTGTCTGTTTGTTCCTGAGACGCCAGGGAGTGTACATGGAAGAGCCCTGGTCAGAGTTCACCTTGTAACAGCCTCCAGAAAAGCAGCACATGAGACTCAAATCCAAGAAACAGCTCTTGGAACTGGTTCTTTCTTTCCTTTTTTTTTGGTCTTTCTTAACATCTCTTGCATCCACAGTGCTGGCTGCAGCATTTCTGGATGCTGTGGTGTCATTGCTGCCACTAACAGTGGCCTGGCATCAACGTGTGAAGTGTGAGTCTCTCTGTTGCTGGGAAGTCCTGATTTTCCTGCAGTACTGCCATTTTTTTTTTCAGATGATGGAAGCTTCTGAAACTGAATGGGTGTTTTCCTCACAAACCGTATCTTGTTGTTATGGCAGAGCTTTATTGTGCAACGCATGATAAATGACACATAGAGAAATTATACCAGTTGTTAATGGATAGGGATGAGCTCAGGTTAATTACTTATTATGACCTTTATTACCTATAAAAATGCCATGAATGCCTCTTCTGCACTGTGATACCTGTGCCACCAGGGGCTTTGGTGCTTTCTGCTCATGTGCTGGGGAGGAGCAACAGCCCTCTGCTCTCCTGCCTTATGGACCATAGGACCTCAAGGAGAGGGGAGGAGAGGAGAGGAGTGAGGTTTGTGGCTGGGAATAAAAGTTATTTGGATTTGGACTGAGTCAGGGAGAGATGGAGGAGCAGTTACACAGTTGTGTGAAGTAAGAGTTGAAGTGTTGTGTTTTAGCAGTGTTAACATTTGCTAAGCCTTCTGGTAAAGTGGTAAAGGTTGAAAATAGAATTTAAATTAAATACACAGAATATAACAACTACTGCAGTGATTTATTTGCTGATTACAGGTTCTGAACAATGTATTACACCATGGATGTGGCAGGCAGCACTGTTCTGGGCAATGAGCTTTAGAGACCTGTGCCCTGTATTGGGCTGTGCTGTTGGCCCACTGGTAACCTGGACAAACCCCTTGGGTCTGGCCCGTGATGAATTCCTCATCTGCAAAAAGGTACAATTCTGCTCACCTAACTACCACGTAGGGAAAGGTGGGCTTTTCCCCACTCCAGGAATGGGCACCTGTAGTGAGGGGTGGGTGTGGGGGTAGGTAGGTGGGAGTTGGGGTGCCCTTTCCCAACTGAAGTCAGCGCGGTCCATGGCTGTGTAGCAAAGAGCAAGGACACAGCATCACCTCAGGAGCATCCAGGAGAGCTGCTGTCGTTCCCATCTGTGCTGGCTTGCAACTGTTCTTACAAACCCAGTCCTCTGTCTGAAGACCTTTTATTTCATGCCTGTGCCATGTTTGAAGAGTGCTTCTCAGGGATGGATAAAATGTATGGCTTTGGTTTGTTTTCAGAAGTTAAGATTTGTCTTTTTCCTCCTGCTCTGTTTATTTACCTTTAGATTTTCTTTTGTTTTGCATCAAATAGCCTTTTGTTTTGTTTTAATTTTGGATATTTTTCAATACTTGTCTTCTGGTTGATAATGGGGATTACTGGCTTTTGATAGAACAGATACTATGTGGGTTAATTTTTCTCCTAAAATTACTTAAAATGTCATCTCACTGGAGAGGACAAATCAAGGTCCTCGTAAACATTCATGCTATAAAAACAGTTCCTATTTACACACCTTTTATTATTGTTGTCAGTATAAACAAACTGTTGAACTTGTCAGAATACTGAAATCTGAACATCTCTTCATTGTGAACCCAGAAGCAATTTTTACAGTGGCAAAGGGCAGAGTTTCTAATAAAAATGTAATTGGTAGCGTCTGACTGCAAATACTTCTGTTTATGCTAATTCTCATTTAAGTCACTGTAAAATGTGTGATATATCACCTTGAACAGCTGCAATATCAAAGGCTTTTCATTATTTTTTTCTTCCAATAACAGTTTAGTTAAAATTTAAATGCATCAGTAATAATGTTTCACTTGTACTTCAAATCAGTTTTGCATTGCCTCAACCTGAGTTAAATCACTTCAATATCATTTAAAAATCAACCATTAAGTTGTTCTAAATCATTCCAACAAGATATTCTTGGATGTACAATAAGTATGCCATCTTTACCGCATTTGGGCAAAAAGGTGGAACAAGTTTTCTGTAGCTGAGGACAGTAGTGGAGTGGTGAGGTCTGGCTGCTGCCTCAGGGCTGCTGGGGCCTGCTCCTTGCCCTCCGCATCCCACTTTCCTCCAGCACACCACGGCTGCAGCCTCTCCTGCCCTGGTGCTGGTAGGACAGTGAGCACAAGGCCTTGCAGGGCCTCTGGAGGGGAATTTTCTGTCCTTGCTTCCTTACCCTCACCGAGTCAAAGTTTTCTACTTCTAATCTGCTTTGGGAACCTGATGCTTTCATAGAATCCTAGAATGGTTAGAGTTGGAAGGGACCTTAAAGGTCATCTAGATGCAACCCCCCCTGCATGGACAGGGACACCTCCCACTAGAACAGGTTGCTCAGGGCCCCATCAAACCTGCCCTTGAACACTTCCAGGAATGGGGCAGCCACAGCTTCCCTGGGCAACCTGATCCAGTGTCTCACCACCCTCATACTAAAGAATTTCCTCCTAATGTCTCACCTAAATCTCCCTTTTTCCAGTTTTGATCCATTACCTCTTGCCCTCTCACTACCAGTCCTTGTAAAAAGTCCCTCCCCAGCTTTCCTGAAGCCCCTTCACGTACTGGAAGGCCACTAGAAGGTCTCCCCAGAGTCTTCTCTTCTCCAGGCTGAACAGCCCCAACTCTCTCAGCCTATGCCTGTAGGAGAGGTATTCCAGCCCTCAGATCATCTTTGTGGCCCCTCTCTGGACTTTCTCCATGAGCTACATGTCCTTCTTATATGGGGGCTCCAGAACTGGAAACAGTTCTCCAGATGGAGTATCATGAAAGCTGAGTAAAGGGGGAGAATCACCTCCCTTGACCTGCTGGCTACACTTCTTTTGATGCAGCCCAAGACAAGGTTGGCTTTCTGGGCTGCAAGCACAGTTTGCCAGCTCACATTGAGCTTCTCGTCCACCATGCCCCCCAAGTCCTTCTCCTCCAGAATGTTTTTGATCCATTCTCCCCCCAGCCTGTATTTGTGCCTGGGGTTGTCCCGACACAGGTGCAGGACCTTGCACTTGACTTTGTCAAACTTCGTGAAGTTGGTGTGGGCCCACCTCTCAAGCCTGTCAAGGTCCATCTGGATGGCATCCCTTCCCTCCAGCGTGTCGACCTCACCACACAGCTTGGTGTTGGCAAACTTGCTGAGGGTGCAACTCAGTGCCACTGTCGATGTCACAGACAAAGATGTTAAATAGCACCGGTCCAAGTACCGACCCTTGGGGAACACCACTCGTCACAGGTCTCCATCTGGACATCAAGCCGTTGATCACCACTCTTTTAGTGCAACCATCCAGCCAGTTCCTTACTCAATGGGTGGTCCATCCATTGAATCTGTACTGTTCCAGTTTTGATACCAGGATGTTGTGCGGGACAGTGTCAAAGGCTTTGCAGAGGTCCAGGTAGATGATGTCGGTTGCTCTTCCTTTGTCCATCCAAACCATGACCCCATTGTAGAAGGCCACCAAATTAGTCAGGCAGGATTTGCCCTTGGTGAAGCTGTGTTGGCTGTCACCAATCACCCCTTTGTTTTTCATGTGGCTTGGCAGAGCCTTCCGGAGGATCTGCTCCGTGATCTTGCTGGGCACAGAGGTGAGACTGACTGGTCTATAGTTCCTGGGGTCTTCCTCTTTGAAAATGAGAGTTATGTTTCCCCTTTTCCAGTCAGTGGGAATTTCTCCAGACTGCCAAGACTTTTCAAATATGATGGACAGAGGCTTTCTAACTTTGTCAGCCAGTTCCTTCAGGAACTGTGGATGAATCCCATCAGGTCCCATGGACTTGTGCACCTTCAGGTCCTTCAGATGGTCACAAACCTGCTCTTCTCCTGCAGTGGGGAGATCTTCCTTTTCACAGTCCCTGCCTTTGCCTTCTCTAACTTGGATGGTGTGACCAGAGCCTTTGCTGGTGAAGACTGAGGCAAAGTAGTCATTGAGCACCTCAGCCTTCTCTATCTCCTGCATGGCCTACAGTTTCCCTTGTCTTCCTCTTATTGCTGACATACCTGTAGAAACCTTTCTTGTTATTCTTAACATCCCTGGCCAGGTCAGACTCTGTGCTTTGCCCTTCCTTACCCGATCCCTTGCTTCTCTGACAGCTTGTCTGTGCTCCCCCCAGGATACCTGGCCCTGCTTCCACTCTCTGTGTACATTGTTTTTTACATTTAACTGTGTCCAGAAGCTCCTTGCTCATCCATACAGGCCTCCTGGCTCTCCTGCCTGCCTTCCTCTTCGTTGGGACACACAGCTCCTGGGCATGGAGGTAGTGATCCTTGAATATGGACCAGCTTTCCTGGGCTCCCCTCCCCTCCAAAATCTGCTCTCTTGAAAAGTGAGCTTGCTTCACTCCTTCCTCACTGCCCTAAGGATCCTCAATTCGACCATGTCATGGTTGCTACAGCCCAGTCTCCCATTAAGTTTTGTATCATCAACCAGCCCGTCTCTGTTGGTAAGAACAAGGTCCAGCAAAGCACCTTTTCTGTTGGTTCCTCTAACATTTGGAGGAGGAAGTTGTCAGGAACTTCTTGGATTTCTGGTGCTTTGCTGTGTTGCCCCTCCAGCAGATATTGGGGTGGTTGAAATGCCTCATGAGGACCAGTGCCTGTGAGTACGAAGCTGCTTCTGTCTGCCTGAAGAGGCCTCATCCACTTGGCCATCCTGGTCTGGTGGCCTGTAGCAGACCCCCACTATGATATCTCCTGCCCCTGTCTTCCCTTTAACCCTGACCCATAAGGTTTCAGTCGTCTCCTCCTCCATCCCCAGGTGGAGCTCCACAGACTCCAGCTGGTCATTGATGTAGAGGGCAACACCCCCTCCTCTTCTGCTCTGCCTGTCCTTTCTAAAGAGCTTATACCCAAACATTCCACACTCCAGTCGTAGGAGTCATCCCACCATGTCTCAGGGATACCGCTAACATCACAGCCCTGCAGGCTGTGCACATCTGCAGTTCCTCCTGCTTATTCCCCATGCTCCATGCCTTCGCATGGAAGCATTTCAGGTGGGCCCCCTTCAAAGCAGGCGTGCTGGCAGGGATAACATTTTGCAGGTCAGACACTTCCCTCTTGGCCTGCAATCCTCCTGCAGGCCCAGGGCATCTGTTACTGGCTCTGTCCACAATGTGATGGGTGTGGGATGAGTTGAGGGTCCCCTCCCATGGCATCACTAGTTTAAAGCCCTCCTAACTAAATTGGCTGGTCTGTGGCCAAAGACTCTCTCGCCTTTCTCTGACAAATGAACCCCATCAGCCCCCAAGAGACCAGTTTTTTCAAAATGAGTCCTGTGGTCTATTTAGCCAAAGCCCGCACTCTAGCACCACTCCTGTTACCATTTGTTAACTTTTCCAGTTTGGTCTGCCCTTTCCAGCCCTTTCCCTTTGGCCAGAAGGATTGATGAGCACACTACCTGTGCTCTTGAGCCCTTCACCACCACTCCCAGCCCTCTATAGTCTTTCGTGATAGTCTTCAGGTTCCTCCTATCTGTATCATTGGTGCCCACATGAAACAATGTTGTGTTTGGTCCTGGCAAATGTCTTAATTCATAGAATCATAGAACCATAGAATGGTTTGGGTTGGAAGGGACCTTAAAGATCATCTAGTCCCAACCCCCTGCATGGGCAGGGACACCTCCCACAAGAACAGGTTGCTCAGGGCCCCATCCAACCTGCCCTTGAACACTTCCAGGGATGGGGCTTCCACAACTTCCCTGGGCAGCCTGTTCCAGTGTCTCACCACCCTCATAGTGAAGAATTTCCTCCTAATGTCTAACCTGAATTTCCCCTCTTCCAGTTTTAATCCATTACCCCTTTTCCTCTCACTACATGCTCTAGCAAAAAGTCCCTTCCCAGCTATGGAAATTGTCCCACAGCTAAAAAGCAGCAGCTGGAGATAATTCACAGGCAGTCGGGGACATCCCTAAATACTTATCTGGAGGACACCCGCTTCATACCTGCGCAGACCTCTGAGTATGAACTGCTCAGTGTCCACGAGGTACCCATGCTGTGCCAAGGGGGCAGATGTTCAGCCGGGGGGTAAAAGCTGCTCTGCTTGATTTGTGAGTTCTTGCAGTGAAGTGGGATCTTGCTGGGATGCCAGCACACTGTTTTCAGGTGTGTATGGGCTTTGTGAAATAGATTCTTGAACTGCTGGTGCAAATGAAGCAAATCTATTCCTGCTGTTGTTCAGAAGGCTCTTCCATCTCTGCCCTTGGCCCTCTGCTCCCTGCCCAACCGTCTGTGAGTGCTGCCTTGCAGTTACAGAGTCACAAAGTGGCCGGGGTTGAAAGGGACCTCTGAAGATCATCTAGTCCAGCCCCCTGCTAGAGCAGGATCACACAGGAACCCATCCAGATGGGTTTGGAATGTCTCCAGAGAAGAAGACTCCACAACATCTCTGGGTCAGCCTGTCCCAGGGCTCTGTCACCCTCACAGCAAAGAAGTTTTTCCTCATATTTAGCTTGACCCTCCTGTGCTACAGCTTGTGCCCATTTCCCCCTGTCCTATCACTGGACACTGTGGAAAAGAAACTGGCCCCATCCTCCTGACACCCCCTGTAGATATTTATAAGCATTGATGAGATCCCCCCTTGGCCTCCTCTCCTCCAGGCTGAACAACCCCAGCTCTCTCAGCCTTGCCCCATAGGGCAGATGCTCCATTTGTTCCTTTACTGAACTTCTTCTGTCCATTTGCATCTCCTCGGCAGATCTGAACAGATCAGATCCGATCCCACGGAAGTGCTACTGAGGGCTTTGTCCAGTTCTCCTCCATCGCTCGTGATGACCTGGGGCTGGCTGCAGCAGGGCCAGCTGCTGGGTCTTCTGCCAGTGCCCTTCTGGGACACTGTGCAGACCCTGCGCCCCTTTGATCGTCCTGGGAGTCAAACACTTGGCTCGAGTCTCTTTTCTCTTTGTGTTTCTGGCAAATAGGGCTGTAAAAAAGAAACTGGAGGGACCCGAGTGGAGCGTTCTCACTAAAAAGAAAAATAGATGGAAAAACACAAAGCACCATTTGTGGTGGAATTTGAGGGGTTGAGGGGCAGGACAGCACTGTTCAGCTGCTATAGATGACTTGGTTTTCTGCAGTTGGAGAAATGCTTTTATGCTATTGTATTCTATTGTTATTTAACCACACTGAGAAAAAAATACATCTGTGAATTAGGAGGGAGATTGCTTCAGGACTGGGTGCTGACTTCTGCCAAGGCTGGCAATCTGCTGCTGGTTCCCATTCACAGGTACAAATGCTCTGGAGACCAACCCAAGGGTAGGTCACTGCTGCAGAGCTGGTGTCGTATACCCCCTCCCCCGCCATTACCAAAACCTTGCTGCAAAAAACCCAATACACCTGGCAAGAAATCCACATTCTTCTTCTGGCAGGAAAGTTCTTGAGAGGTTGTCTTTGTCAGTCTCTTTAACTATGGAAATGAAATATTTTATTTGTATGTCAACATGAAAACCACCAGCAGTTCTGTGGGTGGAAATACCTGGCTCTTTCCATTGAGAAAAGGGGCACAAACTGGAACTGGTTCATGTTTTGGTTAGAGATCACCTGAGACATTTCAATAGGGTGATCACTTGAAAAGTTTGTGCTTGCCATTTCTCATGTGGTGAGGATAGCAGCTTCTGCCTACAAGTGGCTGTAAATGGCCAAACCCCATTCAAAGGCCTTGTTGTTGTTGGAAAAGTTGACTGCATCTTTTAGAGGGCCATTGGTGGTTGAGGTCAGTTATTTTTACTTTTCCAGTTTGTTCTAGTTAATTCTTTTGATTTGCTCTCAGAACAATAGCTCCCACCACACTGAAGCCGTCACCCAATGTGGTAGCTTTTCATACCTTCTCCTGTAGCAAACCACACAGTGCCCAAGGGTCTCATCTCCTTAGTTTAGCTAAATATAGACTTTTCAAGCCCTTGTATAGAGCCTAATCCATACCTTTCCAAAGCTTAACAAGCTGAATCCAGTGGCATAAGCAGCTGACGCTGCTTTATGGGTAGAGGAATCTTCTCCGGTCGCTCATGCTTGCTCTAATCTTCCATGGTTTGTTTAAATTTTCTACTGCTTAATCTGGTATTTTACTGCCTGTATGTACTTGACTCTGAGGGCTGGATCGTTGTGATGATTTTTCCTGTCTGCAAACTTACTCTTCAGTTTTCCACACTGTCTGTCCAGGGAGACCCAATCAGTTTATGTATTTAGAATCATAGAATCATAGAACATGCTGAGTTGGAAGGGACCCATCAGGACCATCGAGTCCAACTCCTGTCCTTGTGTAGGGCACCCCAAGAATCACACCATGTGCCTGAGAGCATCATCCAAATGCTTCTCAAACTCAGGCAGGCTTGGTGCTGTGACCACTTCCCTGGGGAGCTTGTTCCAGTGCTCAACCACCCTCTGGGTGAAAAACCTTTTCCTGATATCCAACCTAAACCTCCCCTGATTCAGCTTCCTGCCATTTCCCCCAGTCCTGTCACTGGTCACAGGAGTGAAGAGATCAGGACCTGCCCCATCTCTTCCCCTGGTGAGGAAGCCACAGATCGCAATAAGGTCACCCCTCAGCCTCCTCTTCTCCAGGCTGAGTAATCCAAGTGACCTCACTGCTCCTCATAAGTCATCCCATCCAGACCCTTCACCATCCTCGTGGCTCTCCTTTGGACACTCTGCAGTAGCTTGATGTCCTTTTTATATTGTGGTGCCCAAAACTGCAGGCAGTGCTCAAGGTGAGGCTGCACCAGTGCAGAGCAGAGCAGGACAATCACATCCCTTGACCAGCTGGCAACGCTCTGCTTGATGCCCCCCAGGACAGGGTTGGCCCTCCTGGCTGCCAGGGCACACTGCTGGCTCATCTTCAGTTTGCCATCAATCAGGACCCCCAGGTCCCTCTCCACCATGCTGCTCTCCAGCCACTCGTTCCCTGGTTTGCACTGACCACCAGGGCTGCCCTGTGCAGAATCCAGCACTTGCCCTTGTTAAACTCCATGTGGTTGGTGACTGCCCATGTCTCCAACTTGTCGAGGTCTCTCTGCAGGGCCTGCCTGCCCTCGAGGGAATCGACAGCTCCTCCCAGCTTTGTATCATCAGCAAACTTGCTTAGAGTTCCTTTGAGTCCTGCGTCCAAGTCACTGATGAAGATGTTGATGTCTAATCTGATGTTTAATCAGAAAACCATCAGCAAAAGCTGCAGTTTCTTTTACGTGATTCGGAGATGATGTCCTGTTTACCAGTCTGTTCACAGGCTGAACTCACACCAATGAGAGATTCTCTGGCTTTGGTTGCAAAGCTTCTCTCACCCTGTGCTCTTTTGTTTGGAGGGAGCTGGGTACCATACGGACACTGGTGGCTGCAACAAGATGAAAATACCCACTGTTTCTGGCAGAATCTTATTTTGGCAAAACCTTTGCAACAGATACAAAAAAGGTTTGTTTTCATATCTTAGCTAGTTTGTCTGTTTCCAGCTTGGTTGCAGACTCAGTAGGGCATTTGTTGATGCTCTTTTCTAAAAGCGAGTAGGTCTGTGGTTTGTAACCATGGTGCCTACAGTTACACACCACTGTGTGCCCTGGATTCAAAGGTGGTTTCAAACCCACCTTTGTAAGCAGAGAGGGCCAGTGTGTATTTAACTGTTGCTTCTCCTGCCCCAAGCATGCAGGTGTTTGCATGTGCCCTCACGTGCACCCTGAGCATGCACACACCTGCACACCCCTGCCCAAACAGCTCTGAGCTCCACGGAGCCAGGTAAATGGTTAACAACAGTGGGGACGTGCAAAGCTTAAAAAGCATGGAAGAGGTGGGCATGTGTGATCATACATTGTCCTTCCTTTATCTGTGCATCTTCCTGTCTGCCAACAGCCAGGAGTTTAGGGCCTTCCTGCTTCTTAAACCATCACATTTAGTCACTACCGGTGTATCCAACCTACATGAATTTCTATGGTTATTTAACTCCTTTGTGATTTTGGACGCTGTGCTATTGTCCTGAAGAGCTTGAACACAATGAGAACAGTAACTGTAAGTCGCTTGACAGAACTGACCCACCCTTTTGCCTTGCCTGTGGGAGAGAAGCAAGCATCCTCTCCTCTGTGTCCTGTGGGTCAGAACCAGCAGCTAAAAACCAAATTAATCTTCCTGCACAGATGCCTGCTTTGCACTGCCAGCAGGATGCGAGGAGGCTGAGTGCTGCCACAGGCATGGAGATGGCATTGCCATAACACGTGCCCAAACCCTTTATCTGGCAGAAGAGATGTGTTGGGGTTTCCTGCTAACTGAAGAGCACTGAGAAGAGATTTCAGGTTCTGAAGTAGACAAAACCCATGAGTGCTCTTATCATGGTGTGACCTACCCTTGTTTGTGTGGGTGGTGAAGGTGAAGCCACCTTTGCTGGCTTCTCACGGACCCTGTTTGCTCTTCCTCCATGGGAAGGAATGGCGCCATTCTGGAATCTGATTATCTGGCTGGCTGCTGGGTGCTTTGACTGTGCCACAATCACTTATCTGGGGTACTTCATACCTGTGCAGTTGGGTTTTGTGCTTCCCCAGTGCTGTGCTCTGCCCTTAGACCGCACTCCTGTGCCCACAGGCTGCACTGCGTTCTTGCATGTGTTGTGCCATCCAAAATAATCTCGGTGGGTGTTCTAAGCAGCTGCTGTGATACAACCCATCTTCTTGGCAGCTAGAAGTGCTGTGAGCTATGCATCCTTTTTTTCTCCTCATCTTTGTATATTGTAATAGAGGTGGAACCTATAGAAGTCTTGCATATGGTATATCTTGCCAAGATTACTTGGGTACCTTGCAGCTGTCCATACATGCTTGGTAAAGAAGGAGTGTTTTGTTAGTTAGGTTTATGCAGGATGGGGCTTGGAGAACTCCAGGAAGATACAAAATGGTGTCCGTGGGAAAAAAAATAATTATTTAGGACTCTCTGACACATTTTAATGGAGGTCCACAGTGAACTGGGAGTGGGCTTCTGAATGACAGCTTATTTAGCACCACATCGGGAATGCAGACTGCACAAAATCCAGTCTGACTGTACTAGTGTAAAAAGCACTGAAGCTTTGCTTTGATGTGGCTGTGAGCAGTCAGTGTAGCTGCACTGTACATGCACAGCCTGCTGGGGTTTGGTTTGGTCATTATTAATTGCTTGCATGTTTGGAGGTGGACTCAAGCTAATGTCATTCTTGCCTTCATATATTCCAGCTGTGTGGGTGTTGAAGAAGAAGAGGCACCAGATATTGACATCTATCATTGTCCAAATTGTGAGAAAACCCATGGAAAGTCTACTTGTAAGTATACTTGCACTGCTGGTCCTCAGCTACCTAGCAGATGCTGCATGTTTAAACAAAAGAAGCTGCTTTTTTTTTTTTTTTTCATTACAAAAAGACTCACCTAAATATCACATCATAAATATTAGAATTCAAACCATGAGGTGAAAAAAGATGTTAGGGGGAAAAATCCATGGTTTGGGTTGTGGAGCTTTGGATGCAGCTCCTAGCTCCAGGCCATGTGTGTGAGCTGCTGCAAGGTGACTGACCTGGGCAGCTTCTGTCCCCAGTCCCAGTGATGAAAATGATGCTTCCTTCCTCACACGGAATGAAGAGCTGCAGAGGCACTTAGTACCATGGGCTAGAAATATCCTACAGAGACAGCTAGTTTCTACAGCAAAGTTTGGAAACTACATGGTGTTTTCTGTCTTTGGATTGGAAGAGTAAGAAACAGTATGTTATGCTTGGCCTGGATATAAAACTGTAGCAATTTCAGTGGCAGTCAAAATTGGAGGATGCACTGAGGGTGCCAATTCTTGCAATTCTTTCACAGAAAAAGTTCTCCTGAGTAAAATTGATCTCAGTGGGAGTTTTGTCTGGGAAAGAACTGTAAGATGTGTTTGCTTTGGTCAGATTAATTCACAAATTCTTTCTATTATACAGTGGAAAATAAAAATAAAAGAAACCAGTCCCTGCAAAACATGAAATGCTTTACTTGAAAGCCAGTTATTGTAAATAAGCAACAAGGATGCAGACGTTCTCACTGCTTTGCAACCTTACAGCAACACACAGGAAGAGCACTGTGCTCATCTCCCAGGAGCCAAACGAATCATAATGTTCCTTTTTTAGTGCAAAATAAGGGATGGCTGGAGACTGATTTCTGCTGTGTTAGAATTCAGTAATTCTGAAAGCAGGTGATTGTTTCTGCATTGTCTTAGAGTTTAAAAAAATCTGAGGAGGAAAGGAGAGGAGCCTGAAATGTTAATTTGGGGGGCAAAAATGGGAATTTTTCCACTTTGACTTTTACAAAATCAAGTGTGAACTGGAGGCCTGAATGACCTGCAGCATCTCCCTCATGGTCTGCTAACAACTCTGGCCCAAGCAGGGCACCCACAAATTGGGCAAGCTGGTAAAAACCCCCTTGGGAGGCTTGTTCTGAAAGACTTCACAAAATGAGTATGTCCTCACAAAATGTTTTGATTTAAAAGAGTCAGCCTTTCTAATGTTTTATTGGAAGATTTCTGACAAACGCACTGGAAATCAGTCAAACAAATAACCACAAATCATCATCAAGTGAACAATTTGGTATTAGAATGGGTTGTGTTGAAAAGGGGCTACGACTGCTGATACTCCCAGGCTGTTGTTCACCCAGTATAGAAGCAGCCATGCAGGATTTCTAGTCTCTGAGTTCTGTATAACATTGAGATGTGTCTGCCGCTTTGATTCCTTTCACTTTGCTTTGAATTATGAATGATGAAAAGCACCTACTTCTCAGCACGAGGGGAAAAAAATCAGACAAAAGCAGCAAAAATCTATAATGGGGAATGAAATATCAATTCTATTAAAACCATGGTGCATAATCTTAGAATTCAATGGCAGTTTGATAAGAAAATTACAAGTTTAATATACTAGTTCAGATGGGCAGAGTTGAATTGACAACAATCTTCCGATGCTTTAGGAAGGTTTTGTCTATTCAATTTTTTTAATCCAAATAAAAATCCAACTTGGCAGTAGATCCCTCAGTCTGCACCACTGGAAGTGCTGCTGGATGCTGTCGTCAGGTCAGCTCTTATCAAGGTATGAGGTTATCAGTGTGGTAGGAATACAGAACATGATATCATCCTGCAGTATGACTTGCTTTCTCCCTTCAAACACATTGCAGAAAGCTTAATGATGTACAACAGCAATCATCAAAGTAGCTGAGTGTAAAAATTTCATAAACATTTAAACATCAGATATTGATAAACTTACCCTGAGATCTGGTGAAGTGCAAGATCAAAAGTTCTCAAGCTGCAGAGCCGTTTTCACCATTAACTTGCAGAATTGAGGATGCTGTTGAAAAATGAGGCCATTATCCTGTAGCCTCTCCTTGCAGAGTGCAATAGGCCAGGGAAGTTAAAAGAGTGATTAAATGAAATCAGGAGCAGCTTGGCTTAATGCATTTACTCTGCCAGGCGTTTGCATGCAGGGTGTCCTGCAGCATGGCCCATGGGCTCTGCTGGGGCTGTTCTGAGGTGATCCCTTCCATTTGTTTATAGCTGCTAAAATATGTTTAAACAAGTTATCTAGTGGTATCAGCTTTGTAATAAACAAGTAAGTGTTGTTCCAGAGCCAGTAGTTCACTGGTAGGATTTAATTATGACAAGATTAGCAAAGGAAAACACAGACACCAATTGTCTGTTATGCAACTCGTCTGGATTTAAAAATATATGTGTATTTCTAGAGCGTGCATTCCACAATATATGTTTTCCAGATGTCAAATTTAAAAATCATTTTCCTCTGCGCACATTTTTCCACTTTTTTTTCCTTTCCACTCCAATGTGGCTTAGTGGCTACTATTTCAGAAGATTGTTTCCTGTCATATGACATTTTAAGCCATTTTGGTTTAATGAAATTTGTAGGAACTCCTCTTTGGGAAAAATTAGACACATTCACACAAAATTTTCTGACATCATCTAAATAAAATGTAAGTGCTTTGTTTAGGCAGACTTGACTCATTTTCATAATGTGATCTGAAATGTTTGGTTTGATTGCTGTCCCATTAGTGGCAGTGAAAATCAGGAGAAATTATTTGGAATCAGTTAAGTTACGTAAATGCAAGCAAACCAAAGTCAGGCTGAAACTGTTTTAAAGTAGCTACATCCTTTAATATAAATCAATAGAGAACTAACAGGGTGCTTTTAGGTATCCCTTCTTCAGAAATACATTTGAATTAATGTAAGTATACCTTTGAAGTCTAGAATTATTCATTTTGAGATACAGTTTTCATAAAAACACATTCCCTTTTTCCTCTGGAGGTTTCTCTGTGGAAAGAGCGGGTTCTCCTTTCCAACGGTCAAATTGGGATCAGTTCTGCAGAAAAAGAGAGCTGTAATCGTTTGAGAAAAAGTGGCCTTTCTGGCCAATGCTTGGATTTGTTGCACGTATTAATGGGCCTTTAATCCTTACTGTGGTGTTCATGGTAAAGATGAAACATAAAGAGCATGGCTGAAAATGGGCCAAATGTTGGTTGTTTGACAGTATAATAGACTGCAGCAGCTGGATTGCTGCCATCCGGGAGATTGCACCTCCTGGGGAGCATGCTGGTGGGGGAGGCAGCTTTGTGCCTCTGCTGAGAGGTAGAGGGAGAACTGGATGGAGAGGTGGATGGAGAGTTGAATGGAAGAGGTGGATGCTTACTAGTGCTCATTGCTGAGGGAAATAGCTCCCTGGTGCTTTTTGAAGAAGTGCAGTGAATTTCTGAATTCCACACTGATGTGCAGCTTTTGTTTCTCAGTGCTTCATGCTATCCAACGTGTTATAAAAAACACACTAATGTGATAAGCTCTTTAATTTTCACTGTGGCAAGTGACACCCCTTCACTGGGACCTGTGCAAAGAGTCCCGGTGTTGGTTTGGGTATACTGAGAGGAGGAGGAGGCAGTCATTGGAAAGGGAAGGAGGGAAGGAAGGTTTGGCATTCATGTAGGGCTTGTTTCCTTTGTTACCAGGAGCATTGAATTAATACACTAAGCCTGAGAGTCATTAAGATAAAGAACTAGCAGCTTTAATGAATATATCCAGCTAGGCTGGAGAGCTGCATGGAACTAATAAAACCAACATGCTTTGTGCAAAACCTGGGGTGGATTCATTGGGAGATGTCTTTACTTGAGTTATTTCAGGGTTGTGGTCAGGAAAACAAATTTAGCTTTTTCTGAAGCTCATGCCTTACAGCTCTGGTCTCCAGATTGCTTTCCTAATGAAAAAGTATGTGGATCTGTGTGTGTGTGCATGTGCAAAGAGCAAGGACAGTGCCATCCATGCATGGTTACTGTGAAGCCTGGGTCCTTCCCCAACTCTTTTGAACAGTAAGAAAAGCCTGAAATCTTCATTTTGGGGTAAAATATTGAGTTTCATAATGTAAAAGAAGAGCGAAAAATAAAAGGAAGTTGTGATGATGTGAAAATTCTACTAACAGAGGCTTGAAATTGTAGGAGTATGCACTTGGGACAAAACCAATTTCGTACTCAAATGAGCATGTCCAGACAGACTCTGGAAGTACGAACAGCTGAGAGAGATAGAGCTGACTAAGACAAAAACCTGGACCAGTTTTTCTTGCTCTGCATTATCTGGCTGTCAACAAGGCAAGGCAGAAGACTTAGTTATTTGTGCTTATTCCAGCTGACACTTTTTCCATGATGAACTTGCCTATATGTCTGTCACCCTCTGGGAGCACGGTTGAGGGGCTTTCAGTTGGCTGTCATCAACTTCAGGCCTAAGCCTGGCTTGCCTTTCAAAATCAAGGAATAAGAGGAGCTCTAAAAATTGCATATGTGGTATCCTTGCACCTTTTTTCTTTTCTTTTTATGTGCATGCTGTGTGCAGGCCATAATTCAAAGCCCATCAAAATGAATGTAAAATCTACCACTGTTGGACAGACCTTTCGACTAAGGTAATTCATGACAAATACATTCATAAAGACCTACACTGCATATTGAAAAGGCAGAAAAGTGGCTTTCTAAGAGTTTTATGATAAGGATTAAGTGTGTAGTCTGGCAAGTACAAAGCATCCAGAGCCTGTGTTTGCATCAAGCCTGCCATAGCTGTGCAGCTCAGTAATTATCCGTCTGGTTGGCCTTATGTTACAAAACGAACAGTGTTCAGTATGTAATAGATCTTCAGGCTACAGTGTAATTGTCTAATGGTGAATTGAGAGCAGTATTAAAATCTGCAGTGCAGCATAGTGGGGGTTCCCTGTTCTCTGCTCACTTAAGAAATGAAATGAAGATTTGTCCTTCCTTCAAATGTCTTAGTAATTATCTTCTACTCAACATACAATCCAATTAATTCCTTTTCAGTGAAAAAGAAAAGAAATTGGCATAAACACGATACTGGACAGACAACAGAGGTGAAGCCTGTACAGAATGGGAGCCAAGTCTTTATAAAGGAACTTCGAAGTCGTACTTTTCCGAGGTAGGTTGTTCAGCTGCACGCGTGGACAGGGTGGTAAAGCATATGTATAGCTGGCTTCCTGTGAAGCTGCTGCTGATCCCTGCTGAAAGCACCATATAGTTCAGAGCAGTGGAGTTGAAATGAGTGCTTTTTTATTGCAGATTTGCCAGGCTCTTCCCTTTTTTGTGTTTGTGCAGCCATATTAAAATATAGTCTTGGTTGAGCCCAGTTCCTGCAGATTTCCTAGAAGACAGTATTTGTTAAACCAAGAATGAGAATGTGTTTGGCTCTGGCAACATTCACTTGCATAAGAAACTAACAAATTTATTGCACAGAATTATCCAGTTCTCCACAATACTAATGGTTTTGCTGAAGTCTGTCTCGATCTTGAGAAGAAGAACAATGACATCCTCAGTTGCTACAGTGACAAAGGCTCTCTTATTTGGAGTAATGAATAGTGCTAATTGTTAGGTGACATGTTCCACACTTTATTAGGCTGCTTCACAGCCATGTGTAAGAGTAATAATTTTCTTCTGGTTCTTTAATGTGGGCCTTAGCCAAATAAATCCTTAACTATTTTAGAAGAATCCTTGGAGACTGGTAAAATGTACTTGGTAAACACAAAACTTCTTCCTTTTTATGGAGAATTTAATTTCACAGTTAATTTCAGATACTGGTCTTAGGCAGGTGAAGGAAAAGACTGAAAATACCTCTGGAAGTGTTTGTAGCACGTAAAGATGTGTTTCACTAAACTTAAAGCCCAGTGTTTTTACTTGCTTGGCTGTTTTTATTTGGGCCTGTTAGATTTTTGTCTTTTTTTTTTTTTTGGTCTTTTGTATTTTTGGTGTGTACGGAGCAATTTGACAGGTTGCAAAGCTTATTTTTTAAAACAGGATTAAGGCCTGGGCAGAATGATTTCAGTAACCTCAGATGGCCTCTGAGATGGCACTCACGTATGCAACATCTCAGCATCACTCCCAAATGGTAAAATCCTTCTGTCAAATTAAAGCTTCTAAGAATGAAGGGTCTGTACCCTGCAAAATTCAGGCCCCTGACATCTACACTGGTGCCATCAGTAAAACAAAGTCTTGTTGAGAAATTTTCTCCTCTGAAGAAAAGGAATGAAATCTGCAGATGTTCACAGAACAAAACCCAACACGCGTCAGTCAGAGTGTGATGAAGAGAAAAATGGGGTCTCAGTTTAAGACAGAAACATCATTGCTGATTCACAGCACACAACAGTAAATTATACCCCACGATTAGTCCCTTGGCAAGGCTCAGACCAAAAGGAACAGTGAAGAGAGTAAAAAGGCAAAAAAACCCCAACATGTCATTCCGCTTCTGAATGTTTAATAACAAAATAGCATTAAAGTAGTAATAATAGTAGTAATGATAATTATATTGACAGCTCAGGTACTTAGGTGTAGGTGCCAGGCTCTCCATTTTGGCTCTTTACAACTGTATGTAAGTTTCTGTGACACAAATAGAAGCAAATCAGGCTTGAACAAGCATGAGAGATGCAGATGAGCACTGTGAAGTAATTGCAGAGGTTTAGTGGTAAATCATGGTTTGCTTCTTGCTCCTTAAAATCTTCAGCATTGTTCTTTATACATACATTGCTGGTATGTGGTACCAGTGCTCATATAAATAAGAAATGCTCCTTTAAAAGAATTATTAATTAAATTTACAACCTGATCAGTCATTGCTGATGCAATCTGACAGGGGTGGCCCAGGAGTAAGCTGGTTTCTACAGTTCAACTCTCTTTGTGTCCGGCCATCTTGTTCTCCCTGAGGTTCAAACCTCCCACCTGGTGTATCCCCGCCGGGGTGGCCTGAGCAGGCTCGTAGCGAGGGATTCCCCCTGCATGGTGGGGTTGGAGAAGGAGCCACCACAGCCAAGGGTGTGGGGGCTGTGCCGCAGATCGGGCTGCACGGGCGGTGGAGAGAGAGGCCTGACCTGCCGGCTGCCATGGTGGCACTCGCAGCCTTGTCCCCTTTTCTAGCGGTTTTTGGTGCCGAATGAAGATGCAAACTGTAGTTCAGAGCTGCTGCAGGAGAGGGCAGTCATGTATTAGCCTTAGCCGCTCGGGGAGGTGTTGCTTTTTGGGGTGAGCACTCAAAAGCTTTGCTGTTCCCCTCAGCAGCAGCCGAGGTCCAAGCCTGCTGGACAGTTTTCAGAGCCCGGCTGACAAACCATAAACTAGGCAGGGCGCTCTGGGAACTGATGTTCGTTCATTCACAGTCGCTTTTCACTCCAAATTATAAGTATTTTATTCTTTAAAAGATCTAGAAATTGACTTCAGTTTCTCTTGAGAGCTGTGGGTGCCAGTAGCTGGTTGCTGGTGGAGCTTGCCTTTCCTTTTGTCCCTTTGAGGCCCTCCCAGTGACTTAGGGGTGATTTGCAGAATATTTACTGAGCAATTTATTTGACTACTTAAAAACGATTTACAAAGTATTTCCTGGACAATTTCTTAGAGATTATGTTACGCTTTTAATCTTGCTTTCTTTGGAGTGTGGAACATTTAACAGTGATTTCTCTAACACTGATCGCTGGTAACTTTTCAGATCCCTATAGTTGAGAAAAACCACCTTTCTCCATAAGGTGTTATTTTAGGAGTTTCCAGTAGTTGGTGCATGAGGCTCGAATTAATCAATTGCAGACAATTTCAGTGTGCCCTGCATGCTTTGTAATACATGGCTTTTGTCTTTTGCATCTAATTTGCATATACTTGCTTATTCATAACTTTCCCCCTTTGGTAGTACAATGCAGAAATGCCAAACTCTGCGTGGAAGCACCTCACCATGGAATCTCTGTTTACCTTTTCAGTGCTGAAGATATCATTGTGAAAGTGCCAGGCAGCCAGCTAACAACAGAGTATTTGGAAGAAAATGGCTTTGCAGAGCCCATCCTGGTCCCCAAGAAGGACGGCCTGGGTTTGTCCGTACCTGCACCCACCTTCTACGTCAGCGATGTCGAAAACTACGTTGGTGGGTATCTGGCAAGCAGGTAGCACTGTACTGTTAGGAGCTCAGCTGCTTTATAAAAACTAAATAATTGTTTGTATCAAAAAATGAAAAAAAATTGTAAAATATTGTCTATGTCTTGAGCTATGCTGACTTCAATATTTGTTATATAATGGTAGCTTGTAATTGGCAATGAATCACTCTTGTTTCTTGTACCAACATGTGTATCTTGAGTGAAGCTGAACCAGACTGCATTGTACTTCATAGCACTGCCTTAAAATAAACAGTCAAAGTAATATCCAAAAATTGCTTCTTCAGGCCAGGGCTTAATTGATGACTGCCATCTCGGTTTGTACTGAAGGAATTACTAGACTGAGGGTCCCACTCTGGAGAGACAGTGTGTTTTTTTAACACTGCTGTCAGTGAGAGCTATTTTGATTGCTGCTGGTCATTTGGTTTCATTTTGGCATCCTTCTGTCCCTAACCTGCACAGGGTATCGCACTGCATCTTCTCACAAGTCATCCCACCTTGGAAGACACACCTTGGCCAGGAGCCATGGAAGTACTCTGAAGTTGCTTGTTTCCTCATCCTTCTTCCTGTGTGATCTTGTCTCTTATCCTCTCTCCCTCTGTCCTTTTGAGTTGCTTTCTGACCAGTTCTTTTTCCCTCCAGCCTTCTGGCAAGTCATCATCCTGTTGGAGCTATAACTCCAGCTCCAATCTATCTGTCAGTGTTTCATGGTCCCTCTATCTCCTGATAACAGTCTGCTAACCACCACCTCCTCCTGCATTCTTCATACCAGGCCATGGACCTGTTCCCAAAATGGAGGCTGCTATCATCAGCCCCTGGTGTTCTTGACTGCTTTTGCAGTGATCGTGTGCAGTGAGATAACTATGAATAAAGGAGAATTCAAGACCCCTGATTTTATTGTTCTCTCTATCCTGTTGCTTCTACAGGAAACATATTTTCCTTGCCCATCTGCTACAGTTAGCAGATTTTCTTGTATGACCTAGGTGCTCCTTATGCATCTGCTGGCTTTTGCTCAGCCTCTAGCTGAAATAATCCACCCAGCCAACAAAACTGTTAAAGAAAAGCTGGAGGGAACAAAACAGGTTGCTTAACCTGGAGCTAGCACCAGATTTGGAAGTGAACAGAACAAATAAGTGCTGGTGTCATCTCCATGGGGTTAGTTCACTTGGACAGGATTTCCCAGGCAGGGATTTATCTCACTGTTTGGTGGTTATATTAGACCTAGAATGTCTTTTAGAAACAATCTAAAGTAAGTAGCAGAGGACAAATCACCACAACCAAGACTGCCAAATACATCATTACTGTGCTGGCATTTAATGAAAAAACAATTATTTTTTTTCCCTCTCCTAATTTGAAAAAAAAAAAAAAGCTGTGAATGAAATGCTGGGAGAGGAAAAATACGGAATTAAAATTGAAAGGAAGAAAAGACTGGAGAGATGCAGAAAGGATAACAGAGTGTGCTTAAAAAATGGGCACTCCTCATAAAGCTCTGACTTTCTCTGTGTGTCCTCTGGTGTGCCCAGTAATAAATTATACTAATTGAATAATACTGTTAGTATTAACACTGGAGATTTGTATCCAACAAGGTCTGTCAGAGGCAATGTATAAGTACAAGCAGCTTATACTCTGTACTCTAATAGACAGGGGATGGATTTTTGATAGGTGTAATTTTGGGTGAATTAACAAAAAGTCCATTCTTTTTATGGCACACCTGAAATAGCATGTTAAAAAATGGGAATTTTCCTGAAAAACTCCTCCTTAATTATAGATTTCATAAGCAAAAACTTTAAATGAGCACTTACAGTTTTGGAAAATCAGTTTTACAAGTTATCCTAAGTTATCCTATAGCCTCTTGCACTCTGCAGTTATAAGACTTACAGCATGGTGGATTTGGCTTAGTCTGTGGATATACAAGTATTTGCATATAACTTTCACCACTCAAAAAAAATCCATATTGAAATTAATAGATTCAAAATAACATGAATCCTTTAAAGATTAAAACTATAGAAATAATTATGTCAGGGGCATCAATACAAAAGCACAGTTTGATGCAAATACATCTTATGTATATACACATCTCTTACACGTGTGTAATATGTGTATACATGCACAGACAGTAGGGAGGGTATAAAGGCTGAGAAGATCAGTGAATCAAAAAATTGAGATGTTTCTTGAAATGTTATCTCACCCCCAAGCGTACAAAATGGGGCAAGTCAGGCTGCCTTTCAGTTTCTCTTTTTCATTGGATTAATTTTTAGGACCAGAGAGGAGCGTTGATGTCACTGATGTCACCAAACAGAAAGACTGCAAGATGAAGCTCAAGGAGTTTGTGGATTACTACTACAGCACAAACAGGAAGAGGGTCCTCAATGTGACCAACCTGGAGTTCTCAGACACGAGGTAGGAGTCCAGCCTGCTGCTCCACAACATATCCAAGAACCTGGCAGGGTTCGGGTGGGGGAGCTGGAACAGCCTCTGCCTTCTCTGCTGCTCCCCTCTTCAGAAAGTGCTGCTGTCACCTTGGGGCAGCAGCTCCTTGTTGCCCTGACCCTCCACGGCGTCGTCCCTATGCACCAGCTCAGGCAAAGTGTGGAGGTGAAAGTGCTTTTGCTGTTGGAGGAGGAGTGGGCTATGTGGACCAGCGTGGGTCACGGTCACTCACGCCTGCCAAGCCTCAGCATTCCTGGGCCAGCAGTCAGAATGTCAGAACTGAACATTTTGGTACCTTTCAGTTTTATTGCAACTCTAGTCATAGAGGTATAGTTCTTTCAGTGCAACTAGATACTAGAGACTTATAACTAGAACAGAACTTGATGCTCCAGGAGTGAATTCTCTATCTGTTCTGGCAGTGAATGATACGTTCCTAGTAGTATCTTCCTAGTATGATCTTAGGTACAGCTTGATAAATACCCATAAGACCAACGAAAGGGGGACAGAACTGACCACAGAGGTGTGACAACACTGTATGTGGGAGAACATGGATGTAAGGCGTCTTATTTTTTAATATTCTGTGTTATTTTTCTGGTGAGATGGGAATCCTGATGGATATAAGACAATGATAGCCCTTCTTCCAGCTGTATCACCTGTTGGCAGTGACAGGAAGCCTCCTCAGATTTTATTTTATGTTTTATATATAGGATAATTAGCTGATGCAAATGCCTAAGAGTTAAAGTTACTGCTTTATGCTCTGTGTAGCTAAATTCAGCACCTGAGCTGTGCTTTCATTCCAGAAGCAAGCAGATGTATCTCTAACATACTGAATTTATGCAACTGTGCAGATGATTTTTACAGTTCTTGTCATCCTTCTGGGGTAGCTGATACTTCCAGAGGGGAAGTTCAAGAGAAGGAAAAGATTCCTTTAGATACCAACATTATGCAGAAGATGAGAGGAGTGTCAACATGTTCTAAAGCCATTAGCTTTTAGCCCTGAGGTTAGTGTTTTAGCAGTGCACAGCCTTTTCTGCAGAAAGCATCTCTAGTAATTACAGGCTTCGAAAATTACTGGTATCTTCAGTTGAGATTTTTTTAGCTTTCTGCCATTATCCCAGAATGATGGGAGGTCTTTTGTTCTGAAGGACCACTGGAGCTGTCACTCACATGCTGCTAATTTAGACATTAACTAGCAAATATTTTATTTCTTACCATAGACAGTGACACTTTAATTGAATACACGGCTCCATCTTTCCCTGCCATTTCAAATGAAGCTCTTGTTATCAGTGTTTGACAGTGAGCATAAATGACACGTGGGAGCATTTAATTTTAGTTTGAAGTGCAGATACTCTTACTGACATGATATTTCAGAGTGTCCAATGATGAACCTCCACCCCCTGCAAGTATTACTCCAAATTTTGGACTACTTAAGTATAAAATTTAGCACATTCTAGGAGGAAACACTTTTAATAGCTATTTATCAGGCCACTACATCATCTTAGTTGTGATTTATAGTGTATATTATAGATTTAATATAAAAGCAATGTATAAATTATATAAATACATATATGCTATAGGAATATATGCTTAATATAAATATTTTCATTTGTATAAAGTGCATAAATATTTTAGATGTTATTTTAAAAATATATTCACATTATCAACCCAAACTAGACTTTTTCCTTCTTCTGAACTTTTAATGTCATTTAGCCAGCCTAAATAAAAAAAGATCACTGTGATTTACAGCATAAGATCAAGACTTATTTAGTCCTTAAGTTATTGTCATTGAGATTTTTAATACTAAGTTTAGCTTGCACATTTTTAAGATTTGCCAGACCATTCATGGAAGAGAGCCCATGTTTCACTTTCTACTCTGAAGGGAGCTGCAAAAGTGGCTCTGATAACAGCTCTAGTGATAACTGAGCCTACAGAGCAAGAGGCAGCAACTGGAAAAATACAAACAGCGCATACTCGATCATATATACTGCTACTGCAAAGAGTCAAAGGATTGTTGCTAAATCATCATACTTAAAAAGCCTTGAATATCAGTCTGTAAACAGTTTTCACAGGTTTTTTAGAAGAGCAGTCCCACTGACACCCCAGGAGCTGCCCCAGATTGCTGTGCAAGCACTGGAGTCACACTCTGCTCTTTGTTGTGTCAGGGTCCTTGTGCTCTTTTTTAAAGAAACGCATGTTTGTTTTCACTTTTCTCTGTAAAGGATGTCCAGTTTTGTAGAGCCTCCAGATATAGTTAAGAAGTTGTCCTGGGTGGAAAACTACTGGCCTGATGATGCTCTTCTGGCTAAACCGAAGGTTACAAAGTACTGCCTGATCTGTGTGAAGGACAGCTACACTGACTTCCACATAGATTCAGGAGGAGCTTCTGCCTGGTACCATGTGCTGAAGGTGAGAGCTCACATTATTGTGGTGTATCTAGTAATGAACTGAATCTTACAAGCAAAGACTATCCTAAAGTTCTCTCAAAATTCAGGTTTCAGGTTTTTTTTTTCCTATTGTATCTGTCTGAACTATTCAGAGTCTTAACTGCTATAAGTGGATACACTCTCAGCAGTGCCAGGGTCTGCTGAGCAAGGAAGCCACTTGGATTCTGGGATTTGTCTGTGTATTTTCACCGTATTTGGATTTGAATATTTGTTTAGTGCCTTCTGCACATATGCTGCCTGAGACCTGAAAGATACTCCAACCTGCTTTTGCAGGGCAATGGAATCTGATGCTGTCAACTTTTTGCCACATCAGTCTCACAAATCTGAGCAAATGTAGTCAACTAGTGATTAAATTGTTTCAGCCATTCTGTACAAAGCTGACATGTAAATTTTATTTCAATTGTGTTAAAATATGTAATGCTATATGGGATCACAGAATCATGGAATCATCCTGGTTGGAAAGGACCTTGAAGATCAAGTCAAACCATAACCTAAATCCACCAACCATAACATAATCTACCCGTTCAGTGCTTAAATCATGTCCCTAAGCACCACATCTCTATTTCTTTTAAACACTTCCAGGGATGGTGACTCCACCAACTCCCTGGGTAGCCTGTTCCAGTGTATATTTATTTAGATAAATATTTGTGTGCATGCACGTATGTGCAGGAATCTGTGCCACTGCAGCAGTGCTTGTTTTGGCTGCTTGTTGTTAATTTTCTATTTTCTACTTCAGGGAGAAAAGATATTTTATCTCATCAAACCAGCCTCTGCAAATATTTCTCTTTATGAACGCTGGCAATCGGCAGCAAACCACAGCGAGATGTTCTTTGCGGACCAAGTAGATAAATGTTATAAATGCACAGTCAAACAAGGACAGACACTCTTCATTCCATCAGGTGAGTGGGCTCTTGCAGGGGAGGTTTTCTGCTCATTTTAGAGCTGATGAAACAGCATGTTCAAAATGCTAGAGGGATGTGATTTGACCACTTTATCTGACAAAGTATGAAGTCTGTTCTCAGTAGAACTATCAGTAGAAGTAGAATTTAATTTATAATATAAGTATGCTTACCAAAAAATATCAGAACTTTTACTGCTTTCTATCAATATTTTATCAGTCTTTAAAAAATACAACTCGTTGGTAGAGTGTTCCAGTTTTGGTCTAGCTGGGTTGCAGTAACTCATGAGTTCTCTGTCTCTATCCAACCATGACATAGGTGCTTTTTGCCATCTAACAGAATTCATAGTTAATTACTTGCTGACCATGACTGTCCACAAAATGCTTTTTATGGTCCTCAATTCCCTGTTCCTTGAGTGTGAGTGTGCATTTCTGGTTTCACATGAGGCAGAAGACCTGTCACTGATTTTTATGGGTTATTTGATGGACTCAGGCTTTCATTGCAGGTTAGAGTTGGTGGATTTTATTTTTCCCAGTTCTTGGAAGCACCTCCATAAAGATAGGGAATTGGTCAGCAGATAGTACAGAGTTTTAAGTGAACACAGTTCTACTCCTGCCCCTGTCCCTCACCTTCTCACCATGACCACTTATTTCTTCATTTGCATTGCTGTTCCCAGCAATCCCTGTTGCCTATTGAAACTGTAATCTCTTTGGGACTGGGATTTTCTCTCCCTCTATGTGCCTTTAAATGATGCACTGCTCACTCAGTCCATTGTCTGAGTTGAGGCTTCCAGGCGGTGTGAGTAAGAAGCAGCACTAGTACTTGTGTTTTGGAGGCAGCATCCAGTGGAGCTCTTTTCCTGTGTTTGACTATATTCCTGCACAGAATGTCTACACACTTGTGTTTTACTTTGACTGTAGAAAGTGGAAAGTAGATATTTCTCTTATGACCATATGTGGAGCAGATCGTTGAATAAACCCCCAGCAATTTATAAAGATTCACTAATTTAAGTAGATTTTGGTATGGAAATAAGTGTTTGGAAAACACCTGTTCCTGACTCTACAAGAAAGTCAGTGTCAGGAGCTGTTAAATTTTTATGGTGATGTGAAAGCAGCTACCATTATGTAGCTGCTGCTGCTTTTCACAGTAACAAGAAAGCAATGTCAGTGTGAGAGTGTCCTGTTACTGCCTGCCACCATCGAAGGTAGTCCTGGGACTGGCAGTCAACGGTGTGTGGCACCTTCCTGGGCTGGCCCTTTATTGTGCAAAACAAACAAGGGGCCAGATGCAGCTTTGTTCAAAGTGTATATGGTTCTGGTGCTGACTTGGGTTGGAGGAGCTGTATTGGTATCTAGGAAATGAGTTGCTAAGTATAAACATCACATTGTGAATAAAGTCTTTGTGATTGTAGTTTTTATGCTCGGGACTCTTCTCTTTCTCTTGTAGGTTGGATTTATGCAACTCTAACACCTGTAGACTGCCTGGCCTTTGCAGGACATTTTCTACACAGCCTAAGTGTTGAAATGCAGATGAGGTAATCTGTCTTTAAAATCTAAAATTAGTTAGAGGCAGGCTTTGTTATAAATTGGCCATCCTCTCTCCTATTAATTAGCCTACATTTGCAGTAAGGTTGATGTAGCTCCACTGGGCAATTTTGGAAAATGTACCCACGTTTGTTCCCTCCCACTGTGTTCTCCCATGCTGAGTTACTCCAAGCTGCCTTTCCCCCTGTTGCACAGCACATGGCAGGGGATAGGAGGTGCTTGGATTGGTGTGGCCAAGTCCTGAAGGAAGAACTGTTAAAGCCTGTAGGGGCTGTACCCTGGAACATTTGCCTTCTGGATAAGCCCCCACCTGCTCAAATGGGCTCTTTCCCCAGTGGGAGACAATACAAGTAGTTCTTTTTGGATGCTGGAAAAATGATGCAACAGAACTATCTTACATCTGTATTGCACAGGTTCTTGGTAGTGTTGTGGGTGTTTCGCTTTTGGTCTGATGCCAGAATATGTGGTAGCAGCACAAAGAAATGAAGGGCTGCAAAATGAACCTCGGGCATTTATGAGCCGTGCTTACCACCATGTGACATACTTGTGACCTGCTGTGCTTTAGGGTCCCATGGCTTTGTATTGCAGGGCCTATGAAGTAGAAAGACGATTGAAAATTGTCAGTCTGACCCAGTTTCCAAACTTCGAAACTGCATGTTGGTATATGGGAAGGCATCTACTAGAGACATTCAAAGGTAAAACTGCATTTCTTTGCCTGCCTTAATTGCTTAGTTTTGGGGGCCTGAAAATAGTGACTCTGAATTTCTGCTGATGTGTCACATAGAAGGTGGACAGATGGCCAAAATTGGTCATGTTAGTATTTGAAAATTAATTTTAACATGCCAACAAAACATGTGGGTCCGGTCCAGCTCTGCCTTGAACATCCTGCTCTCTCGCTCTGGGAAGAACCTTAACTGTCCATCTCACTTATGCCTAAGGGAAGGTTTCATCTTTATAAAACATATTTAAGTTGCCTCAGAGGCAAATAATGTTGAAACATTTATGTTTTTTAGTTTTTAGTTGCCTGTCAAGTCTGGATTCATCCCCTGTGTTACCTAATGAGCTACACACCCTGTCAGCCTGAGGCATAGAGTAGCACTTCCTTCTCCCATCGTTCTGCTGATCCCGGTGGAAGTACATGGGCAGGTTACATATATACATGGGGCCACAGGAATACCAGAGATGTGGCCAGCAGGACCACTGAGAATTAAAGCAAATTTAAAACCTTCCCAATCAGATTCCTTCAGAGTTGATTCAAACATCCATGTGTGTATGTTCTTTACAGATTCAGTCTCACTTTGCTTTTTGCCTCTGTTTCTCTTATTACAGAATGTGTCTAGAGACACCCACCAGATTCTTTTATAATGAGAAAAATTTATCTAATTATTAAACAAGGTGATGGGTCCCTCTGAGTGTCTCCTGGAAGGGGGCATCTTGGGACTGACTCTCAAGAAATACTGGAATTTTTTCCAGTTTAGGCAAGGGGGAAAGTTTAGGCAAGCTTGCACTCATGCAGAAGTGAAATGCTTTCCCCAATATAGTCTTTGTTTCCACATATTGGTACTTGCTTTTTCAGTCAGAATAAAAGAACCACTGACAGTACCTTTTTATTCCCACAGCCTAGGATGTATGAACATGGAAGCTAGCTTGGGTATGGGACCAATAAAGGAACCAGAAGGATTGCCAGTGTAGACATAACTGACAGGAGTACAGTGTAGGAAGGCTGAGTTGGATTTATGACACAGTAAATATACTCCTTATTACCATCCAGTTATAATAGGGACTAATTTGGGGTCATCAACTTTCAAAGAGTTAACTTTCACAGTTAAATTGTTTTCAAATTAAAGACTTTCTGTAAAACAGCTTTAGCTAGCAGTGTTTGAATGGCACTGGTTTATTTCTTCTACTTAGGTTTGCATAAAGCCGGGCAACAACCTCCTGCTAATTTACTCCAAGGAGCAAAAATTCTCAACGGTGCTTTCAGGTCATGGACTAGAAAACAGGTAGGAGTAGAAGCTTGTTTTAATATTGTGTGCTTCTCAGGTTTGTCAGTCATTGGAACAGAGAGCAAATGCTAGAACAAACAGCATCTGCAGCTAATTCTAAAATTCCCAAGAGAAAAAGGGACTGGGAGATGGGAAGGAGGGCGAGAGCTAGGATTTCATAGTGCCACACAAGGAGTTAGCAGAAAAAAGGTATCACTAGAGTTTAAAAAAAGTCAGTTCTGCACACAGCCAAAAGGATTCCAAATGAATGTTTCCTTGACTCTGAACATTTTCATGTGCCAAGTTAATTAAGCAGAGGCAGTGTATGCAAGCAAGGCCCTAGAACAACACCTGCATTTTTGTGTGCATGAGGTGCCCAGTTCCTGCAAACCAACATGTTAATTGAGCTAGGAAATACATACTGGTTGGAGAGAGGGCTTAGAGGGATTTGCAGCCTGAATTTTCTGCTGCAGGCATTTCAAAAGTGTTATTTTGTGTGTTGCTCCTAAAGTTGTGGGGAATTAGCTGCAGGAGACAGGCCATTCAGTCATGAAATGTGAACAGGGGAACTAGAAGCTTTAGAATTTTCAGACATTTGAAGAAGGAATGAGCAGCTGAGTACACAGCCTTGCATAGCTAGGTCAGTTTGGTGGCTGTCCCACATTTAAAGGTACTCAGGGACTTGGCTGCTCCCTACTGCAAAAAGCCACTGCTTGAGCCTGAATTCAGGATTGCTCCCTGGTTTCCTGCAGAAGGACTGGCTGATGAGGAAGCTCTCTTCTCCACGTCACCCTGTTAATTTTTTCCACTTGCCATGCAGATGAGAAGTAGTGAGACAAAGGAAGGGGGACTGTGCTGGTGTTTAGGGAAAGTTGAACCTGGACTATTTTAACATGACACATGAATGCAAATGTTGTTAGTCCTGTCAGGGAGCTCCCAAACCCCTCTGCTGAAAAGGTAGGTGCCTATTTTATTCGTTGCAGACACCAGCCTAAGACTTCCTCTCCTTGTAGATGTAGAAAAGGAATTTCTCACAGAATCTCATAGAAGGGGGTGAGCAAAATGATGTTAGAGTTGTGAAAATGCAATAACACCTGAAGAAAGACTGTTGACTTTGTTCTCTCAGGACAACTATTTACAATAACATCCAGAAGGGGAAAAAAGTACCTTTTCTCCTTATTTGACTACTGATGCAGTCAGTATTGATTTCAGTACACAGGAAAAATATGTACATGTCACTTAATTAGACTTTTTTTTAATATATTTTTGAAAAAAGGCATGCACAGAAACAGCAGTCTGGCTTTGCTGTTTTTTAGGCTTTAGCAGAGCATGAAGATGAACTACCAGAAAACTTCAAACCAGCACAACTTATCAAGGACCTTGCCAAAGAAATAAGATTAAGTGAGGTTTGTGCTCTTTTCATAACATTAACTATATTGTGGGTCTTTTTAAGAATCTAGGCTATACAATGGATGACATGAAATATACAAATCTTTTTCCCACTCTCTCTATTAAAAGAATTCATGTGAGGTTTTGCAGCAGGGTGACTGCTCAGGACTCTTGTCAGTGGCTGACTTCCCACATGTTCTGGGCTCCTGTTTGCTTTCTCCTCATCTTTACACAGTGTCTGCCTGTCCTGTGTCCTTCCTGTCCACCTTGTCCTGGCTGAGCTGGCCACACTCCCCTCTACATCCTTATTTTCTCTTTCATTTTATCTTCTCCCTACCCAAAAATATGATAGAACTCAAAGAACACTGTTGCTGTCCCTATGTTCATGATTCCTGTGTAGAATCTCCTTTTCCTTATGTTCATTGGTCTTGTCTAGACATTGTCTGAGCTTGGGACTGTTATTCTGTACATTGTCCCAACAGGAAGCCTTGCTCTTGGCTGGCTTCTAGGCAGAGTTACTATAGCAAATGTGATAATAATTATAACACACATACATCCCCCCCAAAAAACCCCAACCAAACCAACAAAAAATACAACCCCCAAAAAAACCAAAACAAAAAAAAAGGAGGTTGCATAGAGGTATCATGCATTAAGTCTGGTATCATATTCCACTTAGTGAAGATGTGAGCGAGGTGACAATAACTAGTTCAGTTGTTTTAAGAAAACATAGTGTTACATTCCATCCCCTTTCTAACTAGATCCAGTGACCTCAACACTGAAATCCATCTTGTCCTTTTATCCTTTTTGACATAGTATATAAGTTTACTGTCAGAATGGCAAGTTAAGCAGAAAATAATTTCTTTTTAATTAGTCAGACTGTAAATTTTAATTGGGCAGCTATTTTACTGCTTATTTTTCCTGAGGGCATGCAATATAATTCTACTACATTTATCACTTCTGAATCAAATTGTTTGTGCTCAAGCTGAGTAGCATTTTAAAGAAAATATCATTCATTTTGTATATTGGCTTGTGGGGGCAGCCCATTTCACAGTCCTACCTGATGATACAACCTGGTGACAGTTACATTCCTTAAGAAGCCGCTGGAGTTTCTCCAGGTGAAACTTGAGCAACATGGGGGTGGAATTAAAGGTGAGCAGAGAGTTGCTGTGGCATGTGGTGCCTTCATTGCCTGGTCAGCCTGACCCGTGAATGCAGTTACCTGTTCTGAAAGGGAGATCTTTGGGGTTTGCTTCCCCAAGGAAAGGAGGGTACAGGGCAATGTCTAACCTGAGACAGGTGGGTCTGAATGCCTTCCTGTTTTGTGCTGAACTACAGAATGCTTCAAAAGCCAGCAAAGCAGACGTGAGTGCCAACACAAATGCTGAGGAGATCTGTCCTATGGAGAAGGAGGAGGCACCATCACCTGTCCAAGTGACGCCTCCGCCCCCACCTGTTGAAAAGCTCCCTAAAAAAAAGACTCCCAAAACTGTGAAAACCCCCAAACAACTCAAGCCATCCAAACCCCCCAAACCTCCCAAGCCACCCAAACCCCCTAAACCTCCCAAAATGCCAAAAGTTAAGGGAGAAGGCAAAAAGAAAGGAAAGAAGGCTAAAGAGAGCCCACCACCAGCCATCCCCAACCTCGACTTGCTGGAGGCACACACCAAGGAGGCTTTGACCAAGATCGAGACGCCAAAGAAGGGGAAGGTGGGTGATATTTTAACCTCTTTCTGTTCTCTCTCCATAGCAGGAATAAACTCACTTCTTAGGTCTCATGAAAAAAATAATTTAAGCAACACAGTGTAAAACCCTGTCTTCACTGAAGGAAATGAACATTTTGTAAATGCCCTTTTTTTTTTGTAAATGCCTGACGGTTTAGTTTGAGTTGACTGTTTGCTTGGTTATTCATTTGATGTGAAGCCTCCAGGAAACCTATTGATTCAAGCTGAGACTGGAAAACTACTGCCAGTTCCCTGTCCAAACTGAGGCCAGATGAAAATTAAAAGACCTTTTAAAATGGTGTGCTTTTTTTGCCCCTTGAACTATTAAATTCTTATTTCAAATGTTATCAGCACTCTTGTGAGCATTTCCATAATCGGTTCTCAAAGATGAAGGAACTAATTTATAAAGCCTCTTATTTGCATGAGATTTTGCTCTAGAATGAGTGATGAAGATAAAACAATAGTTTGCTTCCATTTTTGCCCATGTAGGACAAGTTTGATTTTGATGTCCTACAATTCACCGTGAATTTTGCTGCTGACTTCAGCAGGGGCCAGGATTTCTTTGAGGCACTGACAGAGTAATGTGTTGAACACTGGTTGTTGAGAAGCCTCCATAAGTCTTTTCTAAAATCCTTCTGAATTTCCTCGTAGTTTGTTTGCTGTTTGTGAAACCTGCCCACAGAGCAACAGGCAGGGAGATCAGCATACATATTTTTATAGTAATCTTGTATTTTGATGTATCAAGAAGAAATGCAACTAATCTTCTGCATTCTCTGGAGCAGCAATGTTTGACTGAATCTCATATTTGGCTTAAAAAAAAATGAATCAAAAGAAAACTTTTCAAAAATATGTTATATTCAAGATAAAAAATGTGTTTCTTTAACATGCCAACACTCCATCCTCATTAAGAGTACATGTTGACTTTTTCCCCAGGCTGCAAAGAATGTTTTAAGTGTTCCCAATAAGGAAACTGCTACTAAGCAGAATGAGGTGGAGAAATTTGAAGTACGAGAGCAAAATAAAAGCAAAACGGAAGCCAAATGGAAATATAAGGTAATCTCTTCTGTTAAATTCCAGTACCTGAAGGGGCTACAGGAAAGCTGGGGAGGGACTTTTTGCAAGGGCTTGTAGTCAGAGGACAAGGGATAATGGTTTTAAACTGAAAGAGGGAGGTTTAGGTTACAGATCGGAAGGAAATTCTTTAGTGTGAGGGTGGTGAGACACTGGCACAGGTTGCCCAAGGAAGCTGTGGAAGCCCCATCCCTGGAAGTGTTCAAGGCCAGGTTGGATGTGGCTCTGAGCAGCCTGATCTAGTGGGAGGTGTCCCTGCTCATGCAGGGGGGTTGGAACTCAACGATCTTTAACGTCCCTTCCAACTCTAACTGTTCTATGATTCTATGATTCTATGAAATTCTGCTGCTGTGATAAGTCAAGGGTGGAGAAATGTTTGTAGGTGTATCTAAGCAGAGAGCATGAGCCACCAATTTTCAGTTCCCAAAGAAAAAATTTTGAGCAGAAAACATCAAGGAGATTGTGTGTGGGATTTTTTGAATGCATGTGCCAAAGTGTCCATCCTCATCCTTGGTAAAGCCATTGGGAACACTGTTATCAGTGAGATTTCTTCAGTGCTGATCTCGTTTGTGATTCTTACTTTAATATAGTCGTTCTACTTTAAGTCTGGAATACTTCCAGAGAAGTATTATGGCATAAAAGTAGAGTTAATGAAATTGGAATGATGCCACATGAATTAAAAGCTTGCCTTCCTGGAGGGCTATTGTAGGGTGAGTAAAATTCAGTCATAGAAGAAGACATTTTTTCTCCAGGTACCATTTAAAAGAAGGTGACCCTAGGCTTTCTTACAGAAATAGCTGTCTCCATTTTGCCTGCTTTGTGAACTTCTAATGACAAAGGTGCAAACTGATTCCCCAGAACAAAACAAAAGTACATGATTTTTCACATGGGGAAACTACTAAGAATCATGGATCATTAACATTAGAGACATCTAAGTTTTTTTTGTGTTAAAAAAGTCACAGTTAATGTGATTAGATCAATATGCACCAATTAATTCCACAGCCAGGACAACTAAGGAAATAAATGTATTTGTCTTTGCATGTAGACCAATGGATTCTCTGAAGTTACCTACGAATCTGAAATATCAACAACTCATTCACCTCATTTCATTGTTTTGTTTTGGGTCTTTTGCCTTTCAGAACAGTAAACCTGATTCACTTCTAAAAATGGAAGAGGAACACAAATCAGAAAAGACGCCGTTATCAGGAAATAAGGACAACAAATTTATGTTCTCTTTCTCTAATAAGAAGTTGCTTGGGTAAGTAAACAATATGACAATACACATCAAAGTAAAAAAGCAGATTAAAAGGTCTTGTCATTATTCATGTTTTTTTATAGAAGAAGGTGAAAATCTGCCTTTCTGGTCAATGTAGAAAATACACTGATGCATAAAATGTCTTCACTGTAGGACTTGATTTTACCTAGAAGCCAGCACAGTTGGCCATAACAGCGATGACCTCTCTGTGAGGATGGTAGTTTGCTTGAGAATAGTGTCTTCAGTATTCAGGCAGCATCTTGTGCTTTGGCACTTCAGGTACTTATAGTTGAGCTACATTAAGTAAGTTTTGTGCAGATCCTACTCAGGGTATATTTAAGAAACTGTTCAATGAACTCCTCATGCCAAGATTCCATGCTGCCTGTGCATTATGCATATCATTATCTATTCTGAGACAGCTTTAAATAATAGAGTGCTTATTTGAAGCTAACTAAGGCTACTCTAGTCAGCATCATATTTGGAGATATAAATTGTATAATCATATATATAATTGTGTGTATATATATATGTATAGTAAATAACAATAACAATTTTTCTCCTCCTTCTCCTCCTTCTCCTTCTCCTTCTCCTTCTCCTTCTCCTTCTCCTTCTCCTTCTCCTTCTCCTTCTCCTTCTCCTTCTCCATTATCATTATTGTTATATGATTATGATTATGGTTATGGTTAGGATTATGATTATGACTGCTGTGGCACCTTGGAGGTATTCAAGTTGACTGAGAATTATGCATAAAGATGCTCATTGTCTTCCTCTCCATGAATCTGACAAAATGTTTTCCAGTCAGAATATTGTTACTGATTTGTAATTTACTCTTTTTGCAGTTCAAAGGGAGTCAAAACCCAGCTGAATACTAGTGTGTTTGGATCACTGCAGAATTTTAAAGAAGATAAAGCAAAGCCTATACGAGATGAATATGAGTATGTGTCAGACGATGGTGAACTAAAAATTGATGAATTTCCAATCAGAAGGAAGAAAAACACTACAAAAAGAGAATTGCCCTGTAAGAATATTTCCTGTTTTGTCTGTATCTGCATAAAAAGTCTTACACGTTGGTTGTCTAAAACTATTCCTTGAAATCCATGCCATTTATAATAAAGAAAACCACGTCTTACCTGTAAGTCAGATGTCGGTGTGTTTGAATTGCTTTAGAAGTTGTGGCTTAGGAGTGTTGTTTTATGAAAGGAAAATAATCTTGACTGTTTTTTCCTTTTGTTTAATCCAGTTTTATCAGATAAAAAGGACACTCTGCAGCACACTCCTGTTAAGAAGCCAAAGGTGGAGCCGGTGTTGTACAAGGTGAGTCCTTAGGGTGCCTCTCCCAGGCAGGCACCCCCGGCATGTCTCTAACGGGGTGTGAGGCAGTACTGCCATGGCAGTGCCAAAGCCTTCTCCTGGGCTCTTGTCACCTCCTCTCCTTCCTGCTGCTGCTACAGCCTGCTCAGCACAGGCAGCATTCAGATCTTGCCAGGACTAAGCAGAATTTGGAGCTGTGGCTTGAACTGCTTGAACATGGCCAGGGCTGGTGGGATGTGTGCGTGGGGACTGTGACAGCTGTACCACAGTGCAAGAACAGGAGCAGGCCCTAAGGAGGATAGGGAAGGGTCAGAAGGAGTCTTCTGTCATACCTGGCCTGATGTTCCTTGCTGTCAGGTGCAGGGGTCTGTCCCAGGCTCTCTGTCCCTGTTTCCATGTGCTTTGAACAGTGGTCATCACGTTCCTGTGTTCATGTTTGACAGATGAAACTCAGGGTAATGCTGGTACAACTGAACTCGCATCATTCAACATTTCACATTACTAGTAGCCCTTAATACCTATTTATATAGCAATGACATGTTTTGTTTGCTGTCACTTAGCAGAGTCTCCCTCTGCCCATTATGGGCTGACATCTAGAATGCTCTTGACTCAGCCTGATGCTTTCAGCATGTCCCTGACCTGGAGCAGTGTCAGTGTGCCTTACCTTCAGGAAGCTGAACAGCACAGGCCTAAGTTTGCTTTTATTTTTGTTAGCACTGGGGGTCAATGCTGGGAATTAAATGTCATTAAATGACATTAAAATTAAATGTTTTGCCCAACAAAATCATGTTATAAAATCTGAAAGAGTCAGAAAAAGCAAAATAGCTTGTTAACACGAACTGCAGGTGACTGAAATGTTTGGCCCAAAGAACTAAGGAATCTTTTTTCATGCTGGTTTGGCTCAGGGATATTCAAGAGCAAGTGCAGACCTCCTTGTCTCAGTCAGTAGTTGACATCTGGAGATGTGTGCACAGGGAACAGGGAAGAACATGCTTATATCTCCACGTGCAGCAGCTTTAGGAGGGAGGGAGCTCCTGGAGAGGGCAGTGATTGGTAGTCCAAGCAATAAGGGCTGGGATTTTAGAGGCCTGAAAGAAGGGCAGGAATGGGGAAAAAAGAGCCCTCTGTTATACTCTAGACTACAGTGCACAGAGATACCAGCCCCAGAAAGACAAGTGCAGGTGGAATCCTTCAGTGGCCTCAGGTGCTCCTGCTTATATGTGTCTATCCCATTCGTCTGCCAGATCTTCCTGTTCTCCTGGAGTAGGGAAGGCAGAAGTTGGTCTGTTTCTGTGTCTGAATTAGCTATGTCAAGAGCCTTGAAGATCCAGACCTGTGCCCTGATGCATATCTGGGCTGACAGAGAGGTGGCCACACGTTCACTTCTTTTGCTATCTGGGTCTGAAGAACAGGAGCAGGAGCTGAGAAGGCAACACAGCACCTGGAAACACCACTGGTGCAGTGGTTTGATCCCGCATGCAGATCAGATCTCAAAGCTGGTTCTCCAGTGTTAGAAGCAGAAAGAAAAACCTACCATGCCTACAGGCTGCAACAAAACTTTTGTTTTACTGTCTACCTGGTTTGGGTTTTTGTTTTGGGGGTTGTTTGTTTGTTTTTCTTTAATGAAAGCAAATTTTTAATGCTAGCCGTGTGTTTTTGGAGGAGCAGCAAGCTGCAAAAATTATCATATTGTTCTTGTTGACTAACTTAGTAAGTTTCTGGGTTTTTTGAGCCATTTCCTTGTTTTTGCAGAGTGATGACTCATCAGATGAAGATTTACTTCACATTGACACAGAGGCAAAGCCAGGGCGTAATTCCAAAGTAAAGAAAGAGAGTGGAAGTTCAGCAGGAATTCTTGATCTTTTGCAGGCAAGCAAGGAAGTTGGTGGTTTAGAGTATAACACCAACAGGTATGCACTAAGGGATGTTTTTTCCACCTACCTGTAAACAAAAATTGCTCTTTTGTGGTTGTGTGAGTGAAAGAGGGAATGAATTTTGCTGCTCAGTAATTGCTTTTTTTTCCTGTAAGCGAATTTTTACTTTATCCTCTGATCTGGAGGAAGGGGTGTGAAAGTGTGTGGGAAAGATTTTGGTGGTATAATTTAAGCAGAGGCATGTAACATCTGTAAAAAACCATCCATTGTAATGGTAATACTGTAATAGATGAGTCATTCACAGAATCACAGAATGAATCATCAAGGTTGGAAAAGACCTTCAAGACCATCAAGTCCAACCATCCGCCCTACGACCCCCAACCACTAAACCATCTCCCAAAACACCATGTCTACCTGTTTTTTGAACATCTGCAGGGATGATGCCTCCACCACCTCCCTGGGCAGCCTGTTCCAAGGCCTCTCCACTCTTTCTGTGAAGAAATTTTTCCTAATATCCAATCTGAACCTCCCCTGGTGCAACTTGACCCCATTTCCTCTTGTCCTATTGCTGGTCACCAGGGAGAAAAGGCCAACACCCACCTGACTACAGTCTCCTCTCAGGTAGTTGTAGAGAGCAATGAGGTCTCCCCTCAGCCTCCTCTTCTCCAGGCTGAACAGCCCCAGCTCCCTCAGCCTCTCCTCATAAGACCTATTCTCCAGACCCCTGATCAGCCTCATTGCCCTTCTCTGCACCCTCTCCAGCACCTCAATGTCCTTCCTATACTGTGGTGCCCAAAACTACACACAGGGCTCAAGGTGCAGCCTCACCAAGGCCAGAAAGTAACGAGAGCACAGTGAATGCAGCTTGAGGGCATGAATAATGTTTTTTAATGCAATAATAATGCAATAAAGTAATCTAAATGAACAGCATTCCTTCCAAAAGGCATTGCGAGGTGCTGCGCAGTTCCCTAAATATTGAATGTTTCTAAGAACATCTACTGTCCCAGTCACCCCTGGTCATACTTCTCCCCATCAAAACACATGGCTTGGTGAAAACCAAATTCTTTCATGGGTACTTCTGTACCCAAAATCGAAGCACTTGCCTGGGCTTGGTGGTGCTTCATTTGGGACCACTGTAGGTGGACACTGAAGTTGACACTGAATGTTTTGGAATATGGTCAGTAAGGTACAGCACTAGATCTTTTAGTAATCCAGCCAATGAGCAGTGGAAAGAAATGCAAATTTGGAAAATATTGTTCCTAGACTCAAACGTTCAGGACTGTCTGGAGCAAGGGCTGTGTTTGGGCCCATCTCAGAACAAATGTATGGGTTCACTAACCCCACTCTTTCCAGGCCAAATCTGATCTTAAACAACTGACAGAGGAATTAGGTAGTAGAAGTCTGTGTGTTGTTTTGAAAGAAGCTAGTAGGACTCTTCACATAGGAAATGTCTTGCTTAACTAAAACCTTAGGAGCAAATCCCCAGAAAGGGGTTTGGGAAGTGTCAGCTGAGTTTATGGCTTGCATGCACAGAATGGCACTGCAGACATGAGTTGCTGTGTCTCATGCCCTGCTCCCCAGTAGTCTGCTGATGAAGTAGATATTTCCTGCTGCAGTCTTCCCTGAATTATTTGTTCCTTGGCTGTAGAAACCCAGAGGTATTCCCCTAAGCACTCTCCACTGCTCCACAAGGACCACAGCCTTGCTATTTTTGAAAGCTGTGGACCAATGGTAAATTGCTGGCACAAGTTTCTAGCCTCTAAATATTCCTGTTGTGCAAACAAAGGAATTGTTCTCTGAAAAGTGAGGGTAGCAGGCTGGGTGGCAATGTGGGAAATGATGTGAAACGTGCAGTAAGGCTATTCTTGTTTGGGATTTCCATCTCCACCCTGCCTTCATTTGAAAACCACCTTCACCAGGCAGGCAGGATGTGTTGGTTCTGCAGGCTGCCTGCTTGAAGCAGCATTGATCGTACTGGTGATTGATAAAGCAGATGTTGCATGGAAGCAAGAGACTGTTGCACCATTTTATACATGCAGAGCAGCCCAGTCTGCTTTGAGTAGTAAAGCCAGGTAGATGCCACATTCAGTGCTTGCTGGGGTACCCCAAGAGCACCTTTTTCCTCCCCATTTTTTCTACTTCTGCCTTGGTTATACAAAGCCACAGAACCTGTGGAGGAAGTAGAAATAGCTTCAGGAGAGGTCTGAGAGTTGAGAATGGGCTGCACAAAGAGAGTCTGGTGTTGTGCTTCTTGCCCATGCTGTGCCCTTTCTGGGTGTTGGGTGTGCATGATCCAGGAAAAGTGCAACTTGAAGATTTGAAAGGACCTGTTAAAGTGGCATGAGAAGGTCCCTCCCTCAAAGAGGAAGATATTGTCTAAACCTGGGTAAGACTGGAAGCCACAGCCACACCACAGCCAGGAATTCCAAAGGACATGCCACGTGGTCAAAGGGGTACGTATGGAATAAGTTACCATAGAAGCAAAATTTTATCAGTGAGTTGTTTGGTTTTGTCTTTGTTTTGTTTTTTTAAAAAGGAGGTTTTTTGATGTTGAGAGAGAAGATGGAATTTTTTAAGGTTGTAGTGTGGTGACAAAGCTGCAGAGGAATCAAAAGGAGTGATTGTTGCTGAAGCACAACATCTGGTTCAACCTTCCTCAATTTATTAGGCAATTGTCTCTTCCACAGCTTAGATAGCTGCAAGAGATTAAAGTGCATGACATAGAATGGTTTCATGCAGGGTGCATAAATGGTGAGACACCAGGCAGCTCTGGGAGACAGATGTGTCTTTCTGCATCAACATTTAGAATGTATTCCTTGTTGTTCCTGTAAGAGTTCTCTGTTCATTCTTAATGGGGGTGAAAACAGCCAATTATTTTAAAATCAAGTAATACAGTCATGACATATCCTTCAAAGGCTTGTCTTGACAAGGCTGCTATTTCTAGGGAAGAGATCTCATCTCAATTTAGTCCTGTTTTTCCTTTATTATTGCCTTCCCCCTAGCAAGGAGTGGTTGATCATGACAGCCAACAACCTCCTGTGATTGCAGAGGGCATGGGGAGAGGTACCACTGTGTCTGCAGCTCCCCGGAAACAGATGATTTTCTGTTGTCTGAGCTCAAGTGGGCCAGTGGTTCCGGATTTTCCTGCTCTCTCGAGATTTGGCCCTGACTCTGCATCTGCTCTTCAAAGGAAATAACTTCATTGGCACTTGTTGCCTATGTGGCTGTTCCTGTGAATTCCTTTTCCATTCTGTGTTATGGTGCATAATGGAACTAATGTTTATGTTGAGTTTAGACTCACATTTTGGCAGGTAATTAAACATGTTGGCAGGTAGGTAGGTGTATCTAACTCTGGGAATAAAGTTGCTGGTGTAGTATAAGTCCCATGCTTGAAGTTTGGTATAACGTAAGAAGTCATCAACCATTGTGAGAATTACAAGAAACCTGCCTTGGCCCCATTTACACTACTGCCCATTCCATGTGGAACATGTTCACTGCCTGCTTGCCATGTACAGAAAAGTGGAAAAAACAGGTTAAAGAAATGGTCCTCAAAGATTCTGCTCCTTGCTTGAGAGGTGTCTTTTGCTGTCTGCGATGGGTTAAAGCTGCCACTCAGTGATGAAGTAGTGCTCAGGCTTTTTGTCTTTCTTCGCTTCAGCTGGGGCTCTGTACCCAGTGTATTTGTAGACATCGTGGTTTCTGAAATCAAAGTCACAAACGCAGTCACGTAACTAAACTGTGCATGAATTACTACACTGTGTGTGGCAGTTTAGTGGGAATGTGTCATCAGTTTTGGCTCTTGTATAAACAATTAGGCTTTGGCAGCGTGTGTTGCAGCTTGATTGAAAAAAGCTCCTGATAAATGAAATGACTACGTTTCATTTCATAATTACACTAGGCTTTTTAAATGGCCATAATGTGCTTTCTTTTAAAAAAGTGGAAGAAACATGATATGCAAACATACTGTGTCGCAACATAATGCCAATGTGGTCGTGTCTGACTCTCAGGAACAATTTCCATCTTTCTCTACTTGTAAGGCAAATAAAGGGTAGGCATATGTATGTATTTATATCTACATACCTATATATATATATCTATGTGTGTTCTGGATACTCCATGTAGCCATAGTGCTGGTCGGTCTGTGCAGGATCTCCTGTACTCACACAGTGGTCTGTGCAGATGAGACCCAGCTCTCCAGTGGGAAGCATGGGGTCCTGCCAGACAAGCACCAGAACTGCAGCACCCCAGCAGTTACTTAGGAAGGCCAGGTTGCATGGGGCTCTAAGCAACCTGATCTAGTGGGAGGTGTTGCCTGCACACAAGGGTTGGATCTAGATGATCTTTAAGGTTCCTTCCAACCCTAACCTTTCTATGATTCTATATGATTTCATGAAGCATGTCAGGGCTTTTTGTGATAATGACCTTATCTGAATTGCATAAAACTTTATTCTGTAAAATATTGGACTGTCATTTGCTGTTTGCCAAAGCAATCTAGGTAATGCCAGCAGGGGTATTTCCTTCCATTTGATTGAATCAAACCTGGAAACAACAAATAATTTTGCTCAGTTCAAGACCATGTGACTACCAGTCCTTCCAAGCTTTTCTCCATAATCCATTTCAGCTCTTTCAGGCAGTTTACACATTTACAGCAGCCTTTCTGCAGGACCTCTGTCATTATCTCTCTCCATCTCACTACTGTTGGTACAAGGATAGCAGATGCAAGGGGAGCCATCAGTGAGTGTACTGTCTCCCATCGCCACCTTGCCCTTCGGTGCCTCCAGCTGTCTGTGTAGGCAACATGGGGAATGGGGAAAAAGCCACCCCTCAGTCAGTAATATTCTGCTGAAATTAATAAATGCACTGTCTGAATAGGAGGGTATAGGTGAAAGGATCAGTAATTGCTTGTGAAAGGAAGATGATCTGCCTAGAGATGTTGAACCCTCAAGAGAGATGGCAGGAGTAGAATTGGTTGTGAAAAGCAGGGCATGGGCTCCCTGCATGATCTCCTCTCCAAGCTTCAGGATGCCAGCCTCAACTGAGGAGGTAAAACCTCAGTCTGTCCCTGCTGAATTGTGTGTTTTCTGTCATGATCAGGCAGGTCTGTGTGCCTGTTGTCACCAGCTCCAGACCATGCTGTCAGGGAAAGGATGCTCTTATCAACTCTAGGCAGGTAAGGCAGCAATGGGAGAGCCCCAGAGCATAGCCTGGAGGGATGCTTTGTTCTCTCCTCCCTGATGAAGGTGCTGCTGGCCACAGCAATCTGTTCTGGGACACTGAGGCCCCAAGGCTTAAACCCAACACAGCAAATCACTGCAAAGAGTACTGCATAGGGCACAAAGCCATCTGTGCCACACAGACCCATGTTCTGCCTCGGTTTCCCATGCAGATACGTTGCCCTTCCCTGCTCCTCATCACACCATCCTCACCTGCTCTGCGGGGTGGTCAGCCCTGGGGGAGATTTTCTAGAGGATGAGTTTTAGCAGCAAACTTTCCCTTCTGTGTTGGTGCTTCGTTCTGCTAATACTGTGGAAACGTGCTGCCTGTTTCAGCTCTGGGGAGCAGCAGCACAAAGGTGGTTGCTGATGCTGACAATGTCCATGGCTCCTTGGTATAGATGGAAGCTTCGCCCGCTGGGCTCCAGAGCAGCTCAGCTCCCACCATGGGCTCTGGGTGGGAGGGTGGGAGCTGGGCCTGACAGACCTCAGACTTGGCCTCCACAGCACAGCCCTGTGGGTCACTGAGGTGGCACTGTGCTGCTTTGGCCATGCCCTGTTGGCCATCTGAGCAGCTCCTTGGCCTGTGGAAGGTGCAGCAGCTGCACCAAGGTTTACTGGGTGATGCTGGGTGCTGCAGGGGCAGCTGGTGGTTCCCAGTGTGGATCTCTCAGTTCCTGGACTACACACAGCTGAAAATCACCAGATCCTGCGAGGCAGCAAATGGTCATTGCAGTAAAGTGATCTCTCAATCGTGTGTCCTGGTCTTTACAAGAGTACAAGGACACAATAAAATCGAGCAAAATGCTGAAGTGGAGCAAAAGGCATTAATTGCTACCAGTCAGTTTGTTAAAGGGTCTTTGTCTTTGGGCATCCCCAAAGTAATTTTTTAGCTTGAGGGAAGGAAAGCAAAGCTGCCAGGACCTGCAGAGCAGCAGCAGCAGGGCTGTGCTGTCACCAAGTGCCACCTCACTGCATGTTGGAAGGGCCCTTGCCAGCCAGCTGGGAGAGGAGCACAGGGGGCAGAAACACTCCAGCTGCTCTGTTCCTGCTCCCACCCTCCATTTAAATGATTTTTAAATCATAGTTGTAACTCATAGATAAGTTTACTTTTGTAAATGTTTTTTTGTGTTGTTGTTTTTTTTTAAATAATTGCTGAAGCTACAGAAAGAGGATATGGCCTTCCAGAGCTTCAAAATTGCTTCCTGATTCTTGAATTTTTTTTGCTTAGAAAGCTGAAACACTTCTCATGGAAGTACATGCAAGCACATGCCCTAATGAGAAACACTTTGCCCTGTGTGCAGCTCTGTCTCTGAGACATTTCACCCACACATTCAGGTTGTGGTTTGACTCAGAACCACTGGTTTTGATCATATTCCACAATTTATTTGTTGAAGCTTGTGTTGCTTAAGGCAGTTCCTCTCTGATTTGCCCATTTAGTGGTCAGTGCTTGATGGTCTGTTTGCAGTGTTTTGAGAGTCCAGTGTTTGCAAAGACAGTTGGGGGAAAAAATTGAGAGAAAATATGTGAGTTTCTCCCCAGTTTCAAGAGGAACAGGGATCTACTTGTGAAAGTCCAACGGAGGCTACGAGGGTGATTAAGGGACGGGAACACCTGCCTTACAAGGAAAGGCTGAGAGACCTGGGGCTTTTCAGTCTAGAGAGGAGAAGACTGAGGGGGGATCTAATTAATGTCTATAAATAGATGAGGGCTGGGCCTCAAGAAGGCAGGGACAACCTCTTCTCACTTATTAATGTATATAAATATCTTAAGGGTGGGTGTCAAGAAGGAGGGGCTAATCTCTTTTCACTTGTGCCCTGTGATAGGACGAGGGGCAATGGATTCAAACTGGAGCACAGGAAGTTCCACCTCAACATGAGGAAGAACTTCTTTCCTGTGAGGGTGACAGAGCACTGGAACAGGCTGCCCAGAGAGGTTGTGGAGACTCCTTCTCTGGAGACTTTCAAGACCTGTCTGGATGCCTTTCTGAGTGACCTGCCCTAGTTTTGGTCCTGCTCTGGCAGGGGGGTTGGACTCGATGATCTTTGGAGGTCCCTTCCAACCCCTGACATTCTGTGATTCTGTGATTCTTATAGATAGTGCAAAATGTGCATTTGACAGGGAGAAGGCTAAGGCATCTGGCATGATAAGGGATTAAAATGTCTCTTTCCTAAATAAATATTTCTATGTTCCTCTGCTTGTTGAGCTGCTAGCTGCTAGCATCAGTCTTAACTCATTTTCAGGGTTATTTATAAATGCAATTAGTGTCTAGAAACTTATTACATCTTGTATGTCACTCTATCCAGAGTCCTGTAATGGTTTAAAGTGGATTCAATTAAGATCAAGCCAGAGCAAGTGATGTGGTACTGCTAATTTACTTGGGAAGTGCTCTGTGTTAGTGGGCTCTACTGCATAACTGTAAAAAGAAAATCATTACCACAGCAGGTTTTTTTTTTATTTCACCATTTGCCTAAACTCCAAAGTTTTGGAAATATTTGATGATGTGTTCTGCCTGTCATGAACGAATGTCTGGTGTTTTCTAATGAGATTATAATTCTTCTGTGTTCTTCTGTATTGTGAGGAGCTTGCTTTCCCACCTTGCTAAGTCAGAATTTACCCATTGTTTGACCTCAGCTTCTTCTGTAGGAATGTATTTCTTTCTGTAGTAGGTGCACAGTGCCAGTTGAAAACTGGCAATAAAATGCCAAAAAAACATGTACAATGGAAGCAAGGTTTCTACCCACCCTGTAGTCCACCCATTCAGTCTGTACCTCTCCAGCATCTCCCATAATCAATGCACCCCACATCCAGATCAGAAAACCCTCCCAATGCACTGCAGAAAGCTCCTGATTTGCTTGTGCCCTACCATGTTGCTCTTCAGCAGATCTGGAGTGGTGGCAGTCACAGAACTGTGGCCTGTGATCATGAGCTTCCTTCCACTTGTCCAAATTCTTCCTCTCTTGCTTGGCAGTAGGTAGCAGAAGTCCACCACGACATCCCCCTCCAGTGCTCACCTATCAGCACCCACAGTTGGCAGTAGAAAAACTACGTAGTTGGGAATGCTATTGGGCTTTGAAAAGTTACCTGGCCCTATCCTTGCCTACTGGTGACAGCAGCCCCCAGGAGCTGCCTGTCCCACGCCCAGCCACATGGCATGCAGCTTCCTTGGGCAGCAACCCCACATCTCATCTGCTGTCTGTGATATCACAGAATCACAGAATCGTTTTGGTTTGATAAAACCTGTAAGATCATCAAGCCCAACCATTAACCCAGCACTGCCAAAGCCACCACTAACCTATGTCCCTCAACACCACGTCTACACAGCTTTGAAATCCCTCATGGGATGGGGACTCCACCACTGCCCTGGGCAGCCTGTGCCAGGGCCTGACAACCCTTTCCATGAAGAAATTGTTCCCAATATCCAATCTAAACCTCCCCTGGCACAACTTGAGGCCATTTCCTCTTTTCCTATTTCATGTTCCTTGGGAGAAGAGACTGACACCCCCTCAATCCAAGCTCCTTCCAGGCAAGTTGTAGAGAGCAAGAAGGTCTCCCCTCAGCCTCTTTTTCTCCAGGCTGAACATCCCCAGTTCCCTCAGCTGCTCCTTGTCAGATTTGTGCTCCAGACCCTTATTGCTGTTAGCTTAAAAATAACCAGTGTCCCTGGTGGCATGGCCAGCTGCTCAACAGGCAACAGCCAGGACATCTCTTCTAGCAGCACTGTTTGTGAGGGGTTCATGTTTTTCTGGAGTCACTAACAGCTCTTGTATGTCTCAATGTTTCCCCACAGCCAGCCACCTGCCTCACCTAGCACGCAAGAAGCAATCCAGGGCATGCTATCGATGGCAAACCTCCAGTCCTCCGAGTCCTGCCTCCAGACACCGTGGGGTACCAATCAGGCAAAGAATAACTCCATCTCCACACAAAACTCTAAAAAAATGGGTGGTGGCAGCAACAAAAATGCCAGCAAACGGTTACTGAAGAAAAGCACAAAGAACAGTATTGACATTGAAGATTACGATGAAGATCAGGACCACTTAGATGCCTGTTTTAAAGATTCAGATTACGGTCAGTACAAATGAAGCAGTCATACCAGTTATATTCAGTTAGATTGTCTTCAAAGCATGGCACAATCAGAAGATCTTAAGAGGCATGGAGGCCCACTGAAACTGCAGCAGTCAGCCAAGAAACAGGAAATTGTCCCCAAAATGTGTGTCAGGTTACTGGTACTTATGACACAAATATCCTTGTCTGCACAACAGTAATCAAGTAGCTAGCTGAGATGAGTGAGAAGTTGAATTTATACTTGGAAAAGGGATCCAGTGGCATTTGGAGTGTGGGCAGAGAGTGCAAGCACCTGAAGCAGGGAAGGGCACAAAGCCAGTTTGCACTCAGTTCTGCAGGAAGAAGTGAGGCAATGAAGAAAAGTAGTCATGTGAAGACTGGTAACCCTGAACTCCAAAAGAGGGCAAGAAGTTGGTAGAGGTTTATGCTGCATAACAGGAGTCTATGTGTACGTTTAAGTCTCCCTGGCAAGCGTGACCATCAGAAATCATCTGTTACAATTGGAAAAGTGAAGCGTGTGCTTGGACATAATTAACAGAGATGGCAAGGGAAAATGGAGATGCTATGAGATGTTGCAGCAGTTGGCTGCCCAGCCCTTTAGAGTGCACTGCATGCACTGGGATGGGGCATGCTCCGTGGAGCTGTTGGACAGGGCTGTGGTTTAGGGACAGATGCCACACATGAACAAGGCTCTGCTCTACTCAGGGTGGATTTGCTCACGTGAGCAGGCTTGGTTTACAGAGGATCTGTTTGTGCCACATCTGATCAACAGACTTCTAGTATCAGTGGCCAAACGCCACAGTAATGCCAAAATCAGCAGTGATGTAACAAATAGCAACTGGCAAGAAAATGAAATACATGTGGAAAAAAAATACAGAAACTTCATAGTAAAGGCTAGGACAAAATTTAGACAGATAAGTTGGTGTTTATCCCAGAGGACTGTGAAGGTTCCTTTGGGAGAATGGTTCGCATTCATCTTTTGGATGCTTCTCAGCCAAGGAAAGCAGTTTTCAAGGTCTGTCACAGCACTACATCATTTCTCTCTGCCCAACGGTGCAGGAGTCCTATGGGCTGGGAAGGTGTGGTGCTGAGTGAAACAGTTGGCTGATGTGTCTTCAGGTCCGGTCTAGCTTGGGTCTGTGTCTCTTCTGTTTGTGTCTCTTCTAGCTGTGCTGCCACTTCACAAACAAGGGGAAGACTGATTTTTCCTCTCTGAGAAGGTTCACTGTATCCTAAAAGTTTAATGACAGCAGATCCGAAGTGTAGCATGTGGCTGAGAGCAGGAGGAATCCCAGAGTGTTGCAGCTGTGTTACCACTTAGTGGTACCTCTGGGGGGACCTTGTTGTTCCTGCTGTGATGCCTGTAGTTGCCACACCTGTACAGAGCAACAGGGTAGAGCTGTTTCTTACAGTGAAGCTATTGCCTTTGTTTCCTACTGTAGTTTACCCTTCTCTCGAATCAGATGAAGATAATCCAGTATTCAAATCCCGATCAAAGAAAAGGAAAAGTTCAGATGATGCCCCTTACAGTCCAACAGGTAAGTCCATACGGTGTGTGCTGCCAGACTCAGGCTGAGTTGTGCAAGTCCCTAAAACAACTCCCATTTTTCAAGGAGTGTGGAAATTGTAAGACCACAACTAGCAATTTCTTCATCATGTGAAGGATTAATCCTTTCCAGCAGAGTGGGACTCACACTGAGCAGTGTTAGTCTTCCTCTGTCAATCAGCTGGTAGGAAAAAGTCGTTCCTGGGTGGTTGTTGGATTATTTTTCTTCACACTCTTGGTTATGGGACAATTGGTGGCCGCCTTAGCAGTGATGTAACAGTGGAAGCCCAGACAGCTGAGTAGCCATGACTTGTGTAAAGACAGTGTGTGGGCATGGTCTCCTGCAGGTTCTGCCAAAGCTGGTGGTCTGGGAGTGTGTTTTTGTTGCAGCTCACCAGAGGCAGTGACAGGCCAGAGGGGTCCTTAGACCCCTGGGATGTGGCTCACTCACAGGGGAGTCTCCGTGGCTAGCTGTGTGTATGACAAGCAGCCCTCAGCTTGTGGCACTCAGCTTGATGGAGTGGTGAACACTGTCCATTTGGAAATTACACTGGAGTCACTCATCTCTGTAGTGGAGGCAGAAACCTCCTGTGGCTTTGGCTTCAGGTGGCTGCAGCTGCCAGTGAAGTTGTTCAGCTGTGTTAGATCTTTATTGGCAGCTTCTCCCCAAGCCACTGTGTTGGCACCTTCTGCCTTCACATGCATCCTAGTGAAGGGGGGACAGAGGCTGCAGTATCTCTGACCTTCCCTGCTCAGGGGGCAGTGCCTCGCTGCCTGCTGTGTGGTTCTGCTGCTCACACGGGCACACTCTGCACATCTCACCTGCATCTGCTTTCCTTGTAGCACGAGTCGGCCCCTCGGTGCCTCGCCAAGACAGACCGGTGCGAGAGGGCACCAGAGTCGCCTCCATTGAAACTGGACTCGCTGCTGCTGCCGCCAAGCTGTCACAGCAGGTGAGGTGGCTTGAGAAGTAGTAGCTGTCAGGAAATGAAAGCCCCCAGCAGCAGTCGTGCCCAAATGCAGTGCCAGTCCTGCTCAGTGTTTACCCATGCCAGTGACACAAGGGTCAGCAGTCTCAGGGGAGATAAATGGGATGAAGGTACAACAGTGTGGCAGCAGATCCGAGAGTGCTGTGGTGCAGAGCAGGCTGTGCATTGTGGGTGTAGAGAAGTACGAGTGAGCGAGCCGTGGCTCCCAGGCTAAGGCAGAAGGAGGCTGCCCAATATGAGTGTGCGTGAACCAAATGTGAATGTGTATTTGAGTCTGACCAGTGTGATTGCCTTGTCTGTGGAAACTGGCTGCTGGGAAGGCAAAGGATTTACTTCCAAAGGTTTGGTTAACCATGGGTATCTGTGGGTCAGTTTAACAAAGCTATTGAAGCACTTTCGGTGTTGGTAAGTGTCCAGTCTCTGAAGGTCAGATAGATGCTAAGTGCCTAACACACATAGGCCCCACAAATGTGACACTGAGGTGTGAAGGTGACACGGTCTTCTGGAGCAAGGTTGGTGAGACATCTCAGCAAGTTGTTGGAGATGCAGGTTTTGGTGGCATTGGGCTTCTGCAGTGGGTACTGTTGAGTAGAAGAGCTGTAAGAATGGTAGCAGTTTCATCAAGAAGCAGACTGAAGGTAGGTGAGAGAAACTGGGTGGTGACAGTTCTGACGGTATGTATGTAGATGTGCAGTTACAGGTTGAGAGATAACATGTGTGTCCTAGCAGGAAGCAGAGTCTGTGAATCAGTGGGATGTTTAATATGCCCCATGCTATTGTGAAAGCATATGAAGATCCCTGAAGGTAGGAGGTGCCAGTTTTTGTGGAACATCGAAAGGTTTGGTCATGCCAAACCCCGCTGGTCTCCCAAGGCAGGGTCGTTTGTGGTGCTGGCTCCCCCTCGCTGCAAAGTACGCAGAGTTAACCAACAAGGAGGCTCTGCCCAAAGCACATACATAGATGCAAGAAAGGCCCAGCGTGTGCATGCAGCAGAGAGAGCTGTGGGTGAGATGGTATCAGAACAGCCTCTGAGCAGTTGGCAAACTGCTGAGCATGGCAAACTTCATGGGTTTTTGTTGTATCAGGACTCTAAGCAACACCACTGGCCCTTGCCGTAGCTAAGGGTCTTCTGGGGATTAATCTGAGCTTCATGTTTGTCATTTTAAAGGAGGAACAAAAAGGCAAGAAGAAAAAAAATACCAAAAAGAAGCTGTCAACTAACAACATGAACAAAGTGGCTCAGGAAGGCAGCTCGCCAGAGCCGAAGCTGGAGTCACATGCCAGCAGCCTCACAGATCACGAGTACACCGCAGGGGCCAGCACCTTTGGGGTCGCCCAGCCTAACAAGGGATCGCAGCCGATGGCACCTGGTGTTTTCCTCACACAGAGGAGACCCTCATCATCCTCGCAGAACAATGCTTCCGCCAAAGGTACCAGGAAATGCCTGGGGTTATGGTGTAGGAATGGGGAAGGGTGAATTGGTCATGTAATCCGTGCCTTTTGCAAGGCCCTCACATGTCGTGTCATGGGTATGTAGAAGTGCTTCGGCAGGTCAGATCTGGTTGGAGATAAGGCCCATGGCGTTGGCTTTCCTGGCACCGCGGGCCCAAATGTGTGTTGTGCTGCTGGGCTGTTTGTTGCAGAGTGTGACATCCCATGCCAGGAAGTACTCCCGAGCATGCCCCAAGTCTCCTGAGGGACACCTGCAGTGGTCATATCATAGTCCAGCCTGTCTGGTGAAGTCTTGTCCAGGGGAAGATGCATCCATGAAGGCTGTTCTGCCCAGGGCTAGGCCAGGCTCTGCTGAGGTTGGGTGGTGGCTGTACACCAATACCTGTGATGTGTGCATGAGGACATCCTACCCAGCCAGTGTAGAGCAGTGTGAGTCCACAAACCTGCCTTGAGAGTTGTCACAAGGGAGCAGAGGAATGTCAAAGCTTGGGAGTGACTCAGCTACACAACCAAAGCCAGGAGAGGAAGAGGTCACTTGGTGTCTGCCATAGGGAGAGCACTACAAAGCTGAGGCTGGCCTGGAGGTCTGGGCTAGGACCTCCTATCTCTGCTTGCACTCTGCTCAGAAGGCATGACAGAGGCAGGTGTGTGGGACAGGCACCATGTAGTGTGAAGACAGAAGTGTGTGATCCCAGCAGGAGAGAGCCTGATGTAAAAAGTGAGGCAACATGTTTCCTGTGTTCTGCTATAGCTGAGCAGAGCAAGTGCACTACCTCTAGTGCACATTGTCCTGCCAAACAGTAAAACATCAGAGCAGCTTGAATGGGCCATACAGGAGGACATGAATAGCCCGTGGTAGGTGCCAGGGCCCTGCCAGGAGCTGGTAACACCTACGGCTGTTTGCAGAGCCAGAGTGGAATGAACGTGGAATTGTGTCTTTGTGGTGAAATGGTGGCGTTAGTTAAACAGGCACAAGCCAGTGGAAGATGTGATGGGAAGAGGAGTGCTGAATGGAGCTGAACTGCAGTCTGGCTGGTGAGCTGGGTGGCCCAGTCAGGGCATCATGAAGGAAGCCTGACCAGGCATGTGGATCACACCTTGCCCATGGTATAGCTCAGTCCTCAAAGGAGGGAAGGAGCCACGTGCCAAGAAAGCGAGTGGCTGACCTTGCAGGGAGCAGAACACTTTCAGGGCCTCCTGTACAGGGTCTTGGGACAGCTGGAGGCACCAAGGGGACTTCAGAGTGTCTCTCTGCATGGACGACAGGAGAGTCCTGAGCCTGGGGACTACCAGATTGGGCATCACTGGGAATGAAGGGACTGTGGAAGGAGATGGTGGGATCAAGCAAAATTAGGGAGCTCTAGGACCTCCTCAGGGAAGGTCTCTCTGTCTTAAGAGTGAGGCAAAAGGATAAGAAGTGAGGAAACTTCCCATGGAAAGTGTCACCCACACTGTAATGGTCTTTAAGGCTGGGGAACGTAATGCAGATGGGAAAAGTGGAGAGGAGCTGAGTCTCTGCAGATATTGCACAAGAGTGCACTGATGGCAGCATGGTGGGAAGAGAAAAGGCTGTGTGGGGTTGTTTTGTGCCTGGCAGTCCCAGGTACCTTGGTGACTGGCGAACAGTGGGCAGTGAGCAGCTGTGGCAGCTGCATCAGGCCCAGGCCCAGGCCCAGTACACGGAGAGCAGGGACCTCACTCCACCGCACAGCTCATGAGCAAGAGCCTGGGCTTGTGGTGGTGTCCACTCGTCAGTATAGGAAGGAAATGTGTGTGGGTGTGGGTGTGTTTGGGTGTGGGTGGGTGTGTGGGAGTGTGTATGTGGGAGTGTTTGCAGCAGCTCCTGTGAGGCCCTGGGGAGTGGGACAGTGGCTGGGTTTGACCTGTCACCACTGAGTGGGCAGCTAGGCCGGGTGTCAGGGCAGGCAAGGGCACAGGGCAGCAGGGCTGGCACTGTGGAGGCAGGAGAGAAGGGGGTGAGATGAGCCCCCTGAGCAAAGCGTGCTGGAAGGGCTCTGTCCCGGTGCAGGTAGCGGCTGGCTCGGCAGAGGCTGAACTCCCGCCGAGTCCTCTCCGGTGCCTGGGGTGGAGCCCCCCAGTTTGAGGGGCGGTCGTGGCCTTGGAGGTGCCGGGCAGGGGGGCCGGGCTGGAGGGGATCCGGAGGAAAGAGGTGGCCGGCGGATCGTTTCCGTGGGGGTGGTGCGGGGCGGGAGCGGGCCCTCACCCCGCTCTCCTTCCAGGGAAGCGCACGAAGAAGGGGATGGCCACGGCCAAGCAGCGGCTCGGCAAGATCCTGAAGATCCACCGGAACGGGAAGCTGCTGCTCTAGCGCCGGGGCCGGCGAGCAACCGGCGGCGCCGCGCCCGGGACGCCGCCGCTTGGCTCTTGGCCACGACGACAATAATCCCTTTAACTTTCAGCGGTCGGAGTGTACAGAATCCTGCTATAAATATTTTTTAATATAGATGTCCTTTCTCAGAGTGCTGAGAGTGACTAGCCGCAAAAAGTTAATACTAATCCCGGCCGCGGAGGAGCGTGCCTGTCCCCCCGGTCCCCGGCCTGGCCCTCGGGCGGAGCTGCCGGCGCAGCCGCAGCGAGGCCAGGCCCGGCCGCGGGTCTGCTCGCCGGGCCAGCGGGCGGGCAGGGGCGGAGCGGGTGAAGATGCCGGCCGGAGTGGAGCGGGGCCTGGGGCCGGGTCGGGCCAGGCAGGGCCGTGGCCGTTGGGGCGGGGCGGGGCGGGGCGGGGGCCGGCCGGCCGTGGGGCGCTGGACCCTGAGGCCGTGGGCTCCGTTCTCAGGCAACACCCGTCGTCCTGTGCAGCCGCGTTTCCCCAGACGCCCTTTACCTAGAATGTAGCTTGTACATAGCTTTTGGAATAACCACCACCGGTTTTTTATAAGGGGAAAGTATCTCCGGGCGCCACCCGCCGGTACCAGCTCTTTGCGTAACTTCTTGTACGAGGAAGGGAGACAAGTTATTTTACTAGCACCTTGTGGAGTGTTTCCGTGTTTTGTGACGATGTAATTTATTAATGTTTGTAGCTTTTTATATTTGTACATTTCTTATGAGCTTTGTTTATATACACACATTACCAGGGTGCGGCGTCCGCGGGGAACCAGAGCCACCCGCTGCCATGGGTCAGGGCCGCCAGGGCCACGCCAGCCTGGGTGTCGCGCCGGCTTTTTTATTATGATTATTATTAGTAGTATTATTATTTTTTCGCGCCATGTACATTTCTAACAAAGTTTATCGTGGCTATCTATCTATGATGGTGTTTTATTTACCGATTCATATCAAATGCTATTGTATCGAGTTCACAAAATCTAAGTAAACCTAGAGCAAAGTTTAAAAAAAGGAAAAAAAAAAAGCAAAGTAAACTATTTCAGGTTTTGTACAGAACCGCCTGGGCCTGGCCTTTTTGTGGGGTCAGCAATGGGCAGCACGTGGGCTGGGTGGGGGAGCGGAGGCAGCCAGAGCCTCTGGGGATCCCTGGGAGTGGAGGCAGGAGCAGGTGGGACCTGCAGCAGCCAAGGAGGACAGACAGCTGGTCACAGTGCCCTGCCCCGTTCCACTCCGCAGCAGGAGCAGGCAGGCAGAGGGGTCCACTGTACCTTTACAAGCCCACCACAGGGTGCTGAGCCTGTGCCCCATCTGCCACCCAAAACCCAGCAGTATCTCTGCCTGCTGTAGCACCAGAAAAAGACCGGGCTAATTTGGCATGGCCTTGAGCGTCCTGGTAGGACACCCCATGGTCCACCCAGACATGTCCGCCCACCCCAGCACTGTACTCATCATCCACCTCCCATGGACAAGTACACACACTTGTGTCTCTGCTTCTCCCTCCATCTTGGAGCTCACCAGGTGCTACAGGCTTTCCCCTTCTTTTCATTCACTCAATATCAGATCTCTCACCATTTCCTTGGAGCTATTTCTCCAGATTGACCCTCCTGTCCTTGGGGCTATTTTTTAAGTACTCCTTGGTTATCACACAAGAGGCTGAACATGATATAGTTGGACTCGGTGATCTCAGAGGTCCTTTCTAACCATGACTATTCTGTGATTCTGTGATATCCACACTGACAGTCCAACTGCTGCTGCTCCTGCAGTTCTCTTTCCTAACACAAGGCCGATCACATCTCCCATACCTAGACTGATACTAGCACTTGGCACATTATGCTAGCAGTGACACGAGATGACCGTGGCCTGCACAGCATTAACTGTTACCTCTGACAGCCCCAGCAGGCACAAGTCCTCTACCTAGAGGTAAGCATGATGTGACCTCAAACCCTGATGATGTTATATTTCCTTATTAGGTGACAGTGACGGGATGGGATAAAATGGACCTTTTCACTGGCCACATCTCTTGAAACAAATAGTTTTTTGATGAAGCTTCATTGTAAATAATTCCTTAAGAAAGACAGAAGGCCAGGAGTGCTGCTTAGGGATTGCTTCCTCTTGGGAGGCTTTGCTTCTCCTGAATCTCCATGATGCACAGCCACGTGTGCACAGGAGAGGTGGTTGCCTGATGTTATGTGTAGTATGAAGCATCACAAAACTCACCCCAGTTGGATATTGTCAGCTACAACCCAGGCAGTCAGTAGTGTCACATGGTGAGTCAATGAAGACCGTGTTTCCCAGGGCAAGACTCTGACCACCCATTTGGATTGAGGGATCTGAAGGAAAGCTGACAAGTTACTTTCAAGAGTGCTTTTGGCCAAGGTCAGCACAGCAAGTATATATGGGGGCCCAGGGAATGTTCCTGTGGGGAACAGGACACCAGGCCCTGGATGGAAGCACCAAAAGAGGCAACAGTTTGGCCCTCTTTCACTGCTGTCCAGTGGAGAACTTAGCCAAATGCTGGCCGTTAGCTCCTTACAGTCACAAGAAACGGTAGCACTTTTGATAGATGGTGCTTCCCACTGAGCAAGCTCCCAGTCCCTCCTTGTTCCCACCATTGCTCAGGAGCTCCCTACAAGAGCAGGGAAACCTCTGCCAGCGGGGTTGTGTCCTGCCTGCATTCCGCACCTTCCCACTCCTGCCTGTGTATTCCCCTCAGGCATCCTACATTGGCTATGTGAACTGGTGAGGAGCTCTGAGCCAAAAAAGGATGTGTTTCATTTTCCTCTTGGAAAGGTATTTTTGATCCTGGCAACCTCCACCTCCAGCAAGTGCTAGAGCAGGTTGGTGCCCACGTGAACAGTGGGGTGGATCAGGAGTACGACATTTGCTGGCTGCAGACTCAGACCTTGGCTTGGGGCCTTGCAGAACTACAGCAGCATGACCAGCTTCTTTAAGGCCACATGAAGATGTGTGCTGCTGGGCAGTGAGCAGCAGCTTCTTTGGTGCATGCTGCCTTCCCATTTATGCTGTGCAGCAGCGTTCCTGATGCTTTAATATGTTAGGGATAAGGGCTTCAAGCTCCACTGGGGATGGGCAGTGACCTGCATAGAGCCTCTTACGTACAAAGCCCCCAAGAATGTGCGAGTGACCTGAAACGTGTGGCCCAGGCCAGGTTTTGTGACTGTGTTCACCTGAAGTCACACTGCAAAGCAGACTGGGTAATGTCCCTCCTGGATATTGATGGAGCATTGATAAACTGCTATGCCCACAGCTGCTGAGGGTTTGTTTGGCTCTTCCCACATTCCCATCCAGCATCCCACAGTCTTCCTGAGACAGACAAACCCTACCAAGCATGTGACATCTGTAAACACCTGCTGACCTCTTTCCCCTTCTCAATGCCACAGGAGACAGTTGTGCTCCTGCACCGCTGGCTTTGTTGGCCTTCCCTCAGCTCATTGTCCTGCAGATCCGCATCGCTCAGATTTCCCCTCCGGCTTCCAACCGACCGGACATCCCCGAGTGCTCGTGAGATATTGGGGTTGGTCTTGCAGTATGTCCTCCCAGGGACGTTTTGGGCTGGAGGTCACCTCACCGCCTGGCTGGTGGCAATAGCGGACCTTCACCAGCTGGGGGAGTTCGCAGTTCAGAAACAGCCGCAGCCTAGGAAAGAGGAGCTGTTGTCATGAGATGCCTGGCACCTACTAAGGCTTGGTGGCACCTACAACCTTTGTATACCAGGTTTATTGCAGTGCAGTTGAGGGTGCCCTGAGATTCATGCCAGTGTACAGCTACCAGCAGCCTGAGGACGCCACTGCAAGTCTCTGGTTCACTCTGTGCGGAAAACACTTTCAGAAATCATGGATTGCGTGGCTGCTGCAGTCCAAAGGAGACCGTGCACAGGCGAACTGGTACAAGAGCTGCAGCTCTCATCCATGACAAGAGGAAACAGTTGCTGCTTCAGCTGCCCTTTGCTGCAGCCCAGAGCTGCCATGGGTGACATAGTGCTGGAGCCGACTGCCCACGTCCTGGGTTCAGCCAGGAGGACCCTATGTTTCACCAAATCCCCTTTGGATGCCTTTAGAAAGCATGAGCAGCAGAGCCCAAATGCTGCATCTTCACCAACAGCTCGAGCTGTCCTAATTGACTAGCACAGGTGTGTCTCCAGGCCCAGGGCTGGCCACAGTTCTGCCGCTGAGTGACACAGGTCAGGCCTGGGGTGCCAGACCACCTCCAAACAGCAGCAAGACAGGCATCTGCAATTGGTGGACAGTGTAGTTTCTGATACATGCAGCATGGCCATCAGAAGTTCCAGCAGTGGTGTTACACTTCCCAAAGCATTTCTTACCCTTCCTTCTCCATAGCCAGTAGTAAAGTTTGAGGCTAGTGCTGCAGACATCTCTCACATGCTGCTTCTCGGGTTGCCATGATGACATCTCAGAAAGGCTGGCCTCTTGGGTTGCCAGGGACTTCTTGCCACTTAACTCCTGGATTATCTTTGCTTTTTCAGTCTTCTCCCTAAGAAGAACATGTAGGGGCTTGTTACAAATCATTCCTTAGTCTGCGATCCTGTCCAGACATTTAAAATCTCTTGCCTATTTCCTGAATTGTTATTGCTTCCATCCGTTGCCTGGATGGAGTTCGCTCTGTGCACCCGAATAGTCTGTGTCTTTCAGTTCCGTACACGTGCACTGGCAGGTGCAGCTCAACCCCAGCATTCACGGCACGTGTTGGCAGGAGGGCAGTCATGTCTTTGTCTCTACAGATGGGCTGCTGACCCTGTGCAATGAACACCATTTCTAGGCAATTCCTCCACCCCTTCTTTGCCAGACTCCGGAGAGCTCTGCATTTGACAAGTTCTTATCTGACACAAATGTAATATAAAAACAATAGGAAAGGCGGGGGGAGCAACTCAGCTTACCCTCTGGCTGGTGTTGTGCTTCCCTCCAAGCAAGCATGAGTGAAAGCTCTTTGGGTGCCAATGAGACAGAAAAGTCACTTTTTATTTTCCTTACTCTGTCTCACACTGAAAATACAGCCTGTCCAACCACAGCCACATGCGATACCTCCAGGAGCCCCCAGGCTGCCCTGGCCCCTATCCCTTGCTGCTGTCCTTGGCCAGTGTTGCCCCAAACCTCTGCTCCAAGATGAGCTGTGTGGGGATCCTGCTACCTGCCTGGTTCCACTTGCAGCAGGGGTACACTTCACCTTCCCCACAGGCGTTTGAAGAGGCCACAGGGTGTTCCACGTTGAGTACCTCGAAGCTGGCTGAGGACACCTAATACCCTCAGGTAGTTCTCACCATGCTTAATGGGTGCTGTATTGGGCACTTCTGTAGACTCAGATGAAATAATTCTTAATTCTTTCTCTTTTTTTGGCCAATGTGGAGTTGCCTGCAGGAGGGGCTATAAGTGCACCTTACATGATACTTTTGCAGTGACTGGCAACTGAAAATTGATAAATCCACTGCTCAAAATACAAAGGATGCCATTGCCAGGAGGTAATTTCTGTACTTACGTGCAGAGAGGCTGTTGGCTGCTCCTGGTAAATGATTGCTAACAACATTTGGGCTTCTGTCTTTAAACTGACAAGAATCATTCAAAATAGGACATTTAGCACAGCCTCACCTTAATCTCACAGACCCGATGTTCATCTTTCATCTCTGATGGGGGCAGGCTCTGACGGCACTGCAGACAGCATGTTTGTTACTTAAAAGAGTGGCACGGTGCCATCGTGCTCTACAAACCCTGCTCTTTCCATTAACATCTGACACGGATTTGTAGTACCCACCCTGCAGAATTCACAGCCTTTGTGTAAACAGTTTTGAAGTTGTTCCCTGTATATCATGAGAGAAAGTCTGCTTCTCCTCTTCTCTTAAAAACGTAATAATTATAATTAATTAGAGTTCCTTCTGTTTCCAGTCTGCTGGGAAGGCACACTTTGAGGCCCATTTTTAGGTCACTCTTTTGTCAAGCTGTACATACTTCTCTCCCCCAGCTAACTGGATTTACTAAACATTTAGCTCCATGGCGTGCTCCTCAGAGAGAGGCACAGCGCAGCCTAGGGCTGCCAGCCGGGCTTGGCTTGCTCCCTGGCTCCCTCCTTGGCTCACCCCTTCACACACTGGTAGCTGTTTGCAGACCATGTGCAGAGCATGGGTCTTCCTCTCACCTCCAACTCCACCAAATTAATAATTAGTAGTCCCTTAAGTGACAAGGAGACACATCTTAAAAGGCTTTGTGTTTATACTACTCCTTCATTTACTGTTTAAAAAGCTTTCTTTGGCAGCAGAAGCAAAACACAACACATCTCTTTCTTCCTGAGGTCACCAGAGCATCTTTGGTTCAGCTCCTCAAGCCAGCCTGCACATGGGCCTCATGCCCATATTGCAATGGTGTCCATCAATCATTCCTCACGTTTAGCTGGGAGAGGGCAGTGGGCACCATGGGACAGAGCCCTCCTGTGACCATAGATCTTTTGCAGACGTTGCTCCGTGGTCACGCAAAACCTGCAGTCACTTCACCAAGACTCCCCACTTGTGCTGCAGAGGTCTGTGAGGACCACGCAGGTGTGCGGAGCCCGTTTCATAGTCAGTCCCTGTTCTCACGCTGGTGTCCCCTGCACCACTGCAGTGTCCTTCAGGTCATACACCTCTCATTTTTACCTGGCTGTGGCAGCACTTACTGTCTCTGATGTATGGTTCAATCAGAAAGGCAGCACAAAGTCAGTGTATTGGTTTCTTCTACATAACAGGAAGACTCACCACAAGGTTATTTGTGGATTCCCTGTCACACGCCTTCATTCTTGATCCACTTCACACTACAGGGACCATCTGTCCCAGAGAGGATTTCTTTTTCCTGCATTTGTGGTGTGGAATAAATGGCCCTTTCCAAGAGCTGAACCCCTCTTCAATGTGGTGCTACTCACAGACCTACTGAGAAGTCCCTAACCCCAGAAATTCCTTTGCTTCCTTTCCTGTCTGCCCTTTATCTTTCTTTTGTAGCACCATGATGTACCTCCAGCCACAGTGGACCAAGACTCTTCCTCCTCACTCCGTGGGGAATGGACAATAATAGTTTAACTGGTTTTCCTTGGGACACCACAGCATCCCATTTAACCTGGGTGTGCCAGTGTCTGTAACATTCCAGGATAATGTCATCCAGTGATGCATGAGCAGAGTGCTCAAGAGGTACTTAACACCACAGTGAAAGAGCTGGTATATCAATGTCATGGAGCCATCAGATGGATGAAGTGCCTCTTGCTCTCTCCTTGCACAGCCAGGCAGGGCTTTCTTCTAATTGCACCTGGAAAGCTCACAGGTAAACCACTCAACACATTGTGGTATCATTTTTCCTACTATCCCTGCAGTGTGCAAGTCTGAGATCTGTTATTACTTTGCTCTCTTGAGCAAGCTGTATCCTGAGGAATCACAGCAGGATTCAGTGTCTTCTGCCTAACAATAACCCATGGCAAAGAGAATGGGAAAATGCTGAATGGAGCAGCTGAGCTTTGACACGGTGCCACAGCCATCTGATGGCTCCAACCAATCAAAGCTGCGAGGCCATCCTCTCTTGCTCAGCTCTGGGGAGAACTTCCTTCCACAAGGGCTCGTCCTGGGCTGGCAGGCTGAAAGATGGATGCTATCCCAGGATGACCAGTGTCTTGCCATGGAAGCTCAGAGGAATTCCTTCTGCCTGTTTTCCCAGTAAGTAGCCTTTCTTTTTCACATTCCGTTGGATAGACAACCCTAGAGATGAGAGGCCCATGTTGAGTGACACAGTTTCATCCTTTAGCTACATAGGTGGTTATAGTCTTGCTGGTAATGACTGATGGGATTCTGTTGTTGCAGTGCCCAATCATAGAATCATGGAATGGCTTGGGTTGGAAAGGACCTTAAAGGCTATCCAGTTCCACCCTATTACCATGGGCAGGGACACCTCCCACTAGACCAGGTTGCTCCAAGCCCCATCCAACCTGCCCTTGAACACTTCTAGGGATCGGGCAGCCACAGCTTCTCTGGGCGCCCTGGGCCAGTGTCTCAACACCATTAAAAAATTTCTTCCTAATATTTCATCTAAATCTCCCCTCTTTCAGCTTGAAACCATTCCTCATCTTCTTGTTGCTACAAGCCCTTGTCAAAAGTCCCTTCCCAGCTTTCCTGTAGCCCCTTCAGGTACTGGAAGGTGCTCTAAGGTCTCTCAGGAGCCCTCTCTTCTCCAGCTGAACAACGCCAACTGTCTCAGCCTGTCTTCACAGGAGAGGTGCCCCAGCCCTCAGATAATCTTTGTGGCCCTCCTCCTCCAAAGTGCCATATCTGTAGAGTCCTGTGCCCATGTGTCCCATAGCTCTTCACCATGAAGGCTGGATGACCCACCAGCCTGCTTTATCTAGGCCCCTTGCACTTGCTGGCAGCAGAAACTCCCCTTCACTGGCCATTTTTTTTTCGCTTTCTTTGCTGAACTCAGCAGTTCCAGTCGCATAGCCACTTTATTTTATTGCTTTCATAAAATATATTTGGTGGGTTGGTTTGGAAAACAAACACCTCCACAGAATATGGAATATCAGATGCACCAGTCCAGAGGAGGTAGAAAGTGAAGAAGGGGTTCCTAGCAGCATTTATGTATAAATTTATTGGAGCAGACTGTAAAATAGGACATAGAACAAGTTATACAATAAAAAAAACAGACTAATACCATATAGTTTACATGTCCCTTGCCCAAGGTTAAAGACTGGAACAGCTCCTTTCAACATACTTTCTTAATTCAAGCGCACCAGCCTCGCTACTTTGCCTCAAAATGTGCAAACCTTTAACTTCTCTCAAGGGATAACTTGAAACTTGCTCTGAAAACGAAATATTAATTAGAGTAAAGAATCTCACCGTAGCCCCAGCACTGTGTGGCCTCTAAGAAGCCAGAGGAACCCAGACAAGCTCCAGACCTAAAGTGCTCCCTTTGTGTGGGGCTTTTGTTCCCCACATTCCACCCGTTCTGCCCTGTCACAGCTGATAACAGCTCCCCAGCCCACTGAAAGGAAACTGTCATAGCTAAGTGTACCTTGGCTGATTACCGAGAGGCTGAGCTATTAACAAGCTTGTTATCTTGAGCAGGTTTTACACAAATTGTTCCCTGTCCGGCATTTGGCATAAGCAGCAATGACAACTTTTTGACAGATGCTAGTGAGAAGAGAATAAAGATGCTGTGGCTTCAGACCATCTGCAGGGATTAAACCTTCATCGCATTAGGTGACTTTTCTGCTCTTGAGACAAAGGAAACCTTTCTTTTTCTCTAGCTACACACCTCAGTTTCTCCAAGACACTGTTTCATTACCAGACACTTTCATCACAGCTTGTCTGTCACAGAGTCATTTGAAAACCACTCTAAACTGGCATTTTGCCCCTCAAACATCCAGGCATATTTCATCGTTAATGCTCATTAATATTTTCTCAGTTGCCATCTACCAATTTCTGCTTAATCCCAGGCTGCTTCAGGAAGTTTCTGGTTGCTCCTTGGGCCACCAGCTCCCAGCACTGGCTAGAGCTTGCACTAGCCACAGATGTCCAAAGAGAAAGTAACTCTGCTTTGTAATGTGTGATCTGAAGAGTCACAGCTTTTCATAAGCTTCTCAGCTATGTGCAATGGGAAAAAAAGACCCTGTAAACCACCGAGAACATTGTGATTCTCTGTTTTCTGCACAGTGGCACAAATATGATTTGAGGAACAAAAAGGAGCATTTGCTATAAAAAAAAAAAAGGAAAAATATTAATGCTGGAGTTTTTTTGTCCAATGCTTAAAATTGAACAAGAAATTAAATACATCCAGGCTAAGCGATTAACTTCAGTTAAGAAACTCTGCTATTTGTTTTCAGCATGTTTTAGCTGGGTACAGTAGCCTATGAAGAGGAAACAACATCAGATGGGGCCTGTAGTGGTTTGTCTCATGAGAGTGACTCAGGCCTCATGCCCGATGCTCTGTGCTTCTGTGCTGTGCTCCCTGCCACTACGGCCCGAGTTCCCACTGACTATCACTTTGCACTTTTATGCCTTCCAGAGCCCTGGACTAACAATGTGGTTAGCTCCAGCTAACAGATCTCAACTGTTTAGATAGCAAAAACCTGGATCCTGTGTTGCATGTGTTGTCACTGGCCAGAGCAGATGTCCTGTTCCTCCTCTCAGGAGGAGCACTTACCCTTTGTACCAGCAGTAGTGCACACAGCACGATAGGTTCTCTTTATGGCCCATTTCTATGCAGTTTCTAAGTGTGCTTCCAGTGAGAAAAAGCTGTTAAAGTGTCCTTCTGGTGCAGTCCAAGCACCCTTCACATTCTAGAGCTGTCCTGGCTCTGCATTTAGTGTGCTCTTCTTGATAAAAGTTACCCTTCTCATCTCTCTGCAGATGAAAAGGGGAGGAAGTCCAAAGACTGTACCTGCAGATTGTTAGAGCCCCAAACTGACTTTTCTAGGCTATTCTCTGAACACAAGTAATAAAATGTTTATCCTGGAAATGCTGTTGTAGCAAACATTTCTGGTGGTTGGTTGTGTGTCCGTGGTGGTGTGGGCTGCCTTCTCACCAACTGTCTAAATCCATTGAAAGAATAGGAGAAGCTCCACTGTCCAGCCACCCTTCATGTTCAAGCCAAGCGGGCACTCCCCAAAATACTCTGCAGACTCTCAGCTCTGTGAACATTGCCAGAGCCACAGTGCTCAGAATTTCCATCAACCTCAGTGGACTTTGAGTCAAGAAAGATGCCAGCCACTGGCTTCTCGATCTCCAGAGCTCAGCTCAGTTCACCATGCCTCTCCCCATAGAAGGAATCTCAGGAGTTACCAGCTGGTCCCACAGTGCTGATGCCACCTGTAGCTTCTCACACTGATCTAATTCGGCCTTGTGACAGAAAAGTTCTTATTAGCTACAGGCCTTCCTGGATTACCCAGAGGCCACCCACATGCATTGTAAGGGTTTGGTGCCACCAGCCCAGGTGGTTAACCTTCTGCCATGTATAAGGAGAGGGGAGAGATACAAAGCAAGCACCTCAAAATCTCACATTGATAAATCTTACATGTGCTGCCTGTTTTAATACAGAATTTACAAAAAGTCCACAAAAGTCTTGCCTATCCTTTATAAAGTGCCCAATATGTTGAGAGCATCAAAACAGACCTTTCAGAGGGAGGGACATAACCACTCCCGTGACTGTCACAGGAACATTATGCCATGGACAGAAGGGGCTAGCAAGAAAATAAAGAAATTGAAAAAAAGGAAAAGAGTGGCGAAAAAGAAGGCAAAGATAAGGCAAAGATTGCCTGGGAGACACAAACAAAAGGATATCCCGAGAGTTGTGATTTGCAGAATGGGACCACACAGTGAGAGGCTGGGGAGATTATGGGGTAGAACTGGGTATGTGCAGAAGGGCACAGGTTTTCAGGTTGTCAAAGGTAAATTTTCCATTACATACGGTGAAATTACTGGGAACGGAGTGTGCTGACACACCACAAAGTCTGATAAAAGGTTTGGTGCACTCATCAGTTCTTCAGGCAGGGCAGAGCTGTTGAGCTGTGAGACCAGAAAGACAAGAAGAAGGATGACACTTATCCAAATAATTCTTTGATATCTGAAAATATGGCTTGTTCCGCTGAGCATGTTCCTTGCTATGCAGAATATCAAGTCACCTAGAGTAAAAGCAAATGAGCAAGTAAACCAGAAGTCCTCATTAGTTTGGTGCCCAGAGTTAAAAAGAGCAGGATTTTTGTTTCCACTTTTGCTTTTACTGTCAACAGAAACTCCCTGTTTGTGTAGTGCTATCAACAGTGCAGATCTGTACAGCACTTGCTGCAAGACCTTCCATCAGTGTCTCAGCAACCCATTAAAGGAACATGAATAATCAGATGACTCTTGACAAAGACCACGGTTACCTTCCCCCATCTTCTCTGCTTGGCAAGGCTGGATAACCTGTAACTCACAAATAGTTGTACCCTTCCTAGGCCATTTGTGACCTCCCTTGTCTATCGTTTTTATTCAAGAGTAACACCACTTCAATCATTACCCAACAGGAGCCTCATGAAATATTTTCCCGAGTTTTAACAGTCTTGGTTTGCTAAATGAGGAGCAGAGGGAGAAATAAAACTGTAAAACTTGGGTAGCAAGTGTTTTTTTTGATTTATGCTTACTTTGCACTAGACAAAATGGTGGACAGACTGTAAGCATGCCTCTTTCTATGCCTGCTAATAGATATCCTTGGGTTTTGGAGGACTGACTACGAGCTTCCACTGGTTCTTGGCAGGGCTTTTTGTTCTGGTAGGGGCAGAGTGTGGCACTGCAGTTGCTGCCATCAGAGCCACTGCTAGAGGTGGACTATCCACTATCCAGCCACACCAGAGCAGCCACCAGCATTGACCTCCTACATCCACACCTGACCTGAAAGGGTCCCAACATTGGCTGCACCTCTGTAGCATCTGTTCCTTTGCAGCAGCATTTTCCAGCAACAAAGGGAAGAAGCGGCTGGGAGGGGCTCAGTATAACTGCAAGGAGGAAGAAATCCACAGAAGCTATCTCATTAAAATAACTTAGTGTTGATTGCTAATTAATGTGGAGGCCATGTATTCCTACATGGCATTGAAATGGAGTGTACCCACAGACACGAGGGAATGGCCTCAAGTGGTTGAGCTGCCCCATGCCTGCAAAGAGAAACAGTATAAATACAATACTAAATGGGGAGGAAAGGGACTGTGCAGGGAGCAGAGCTTCAGCCTGAACCCCAGGATCTCCCCATCACCTCCATTTGCTGATGTGCTGCAGGCCATCCCACAGGCAGCACTTGCAGTTGCATCCCCTGGGTGTGCCGTGTACCTGCAGTGTCCTACTGGGAATGCTGCTGCAGAGAGAGCAGCACCAGGTATGTTTGGGATGTTACCAACAGACCCCTCTTGTAGCTCATTACTTGTGCACAATTCATAGAATCATAGAATCCTAGGGGTTGGAAGGGACCTCGAAAGATCATCTAGTCCAACCCCCCCTGCCAGAGCAGGGTCACCTAGAGCACATCACATAGGAACGCATCCAGGCGGGTTTTGAATGTCTCCAGTGAAGGAGACTCCACAACCTCCCTGGGCAGCCTGTTCCAGTGCTCTGTCACTCTCACAGTAAAGAAGTTTTTTCTGATATTCACCTTGAACCTCCTATGCTCCAATTCCATACATGTTCAGTACTGCAAATACAAAAAAACCATCCAACCACAACCTCAGCAGCCTCTGAAAGGGATATGTCTTGCAGTGTCACCAGTTCAACAAATTGATCTTGAATTTCATTTAAAAAAAAGATTTTATTTTCCAGCAATGCACTCTATGCTTCCTAATACCTTGTGCTATATAACCCAATCTCCTTTTAAAACAGAATAACTGAGTTTGAAAAAAAACATGACTTCGAAGATTAAGAGGTGGGATCAGAAGTAAGCCACCTGTCAGACAGGATAAGAATGCAGTATTTTTTTCTTTGGATTCAACCAGTCATTTAAAATGTAATAGTCATGTTTTAGTGTTCTCTATATAGTGTAATTTTAGAGTGTTTGTACCAAATAAAAGCCATATTTTCAACTATTATCTTCTTCATAGCCAATAATGACAAGGACGCAGACTCTATTATAGTTCTTTCTTGCCAGAAGCCATTTCTATGCAGAAATCAATTGTTATTTCTTTTTGAAGACTGTCTCCACTCTGGCCCTGAATGGTCAGTAAGTGCTTGGCCAGGTGAGGTGCTTCATACAGAATCACAGAATCGTCGTGGTTGGAAAGGACTTCTAAGATCACCAATGTAACTGTCCACTCAGGGGGAAAAAAAAACCTACAACAAAAAAGTACACTACACCAAAAACAACACACAATCCACAAAAGCCCTACCATGCCCACTAGATCATGCCCTAAAGTGCCACATCTACACGTTCCTTGAATACCTCCAGGGATGGTGACTCCACCACCTCCCTGGGCAGCTGTTCCAGTGCCTGACCAACTCTTCAGTATAGAAATTCTTCCTAATATCCAATCTGAACCTCCTCTGCTGCAACTTCAGGCCATTTCCTCTGGTCCTGTCATTATTTACTTGAGAGAAGAGGCCAACACCCACTTCCCTACTACCTCCTTTCAGGTAGTTGTAGAGGGCTGAGGGTCTCCCCTCAGCTTCCTTTTCTCCAAACTAAACAATCCTGGTTCCCTCAGCCTTTCCTCATAGGATTTCCTCTCTAGACCCTTCACCAGCTTGATTGCCCTTCTCTGGACATGCTGCAGCCCCTCAATGTCCTTCTTGTAGTGAGGGGCCCAGAACTGATGGCAGGATTTGAGGTGTGGCCTCACCAGTGCCATATAATGGGGCACGATCACATCTCTACTCCTTCTGGCCACACTAGTGCTGACATAAGCCAAGTGCAAGACTTAACACTTGGCCTTGTTGAACCTCATGCAATTGGCCCTGACCCATCAATCCAGCCTGTCCAGTTCCTTCTGCAGAGCCTTCCTACCCTCAGGCAGATCAACACTCCCACCCAATTTGGTGTCATTTGCAAACTTACTGAGGAAGCACTCAGTCCTCATCTAGATCATTAATAAAGATATTGAACTACATTCACCCCACAACTGAGCCCTGGGGAGTGTGGACACATCTGTCGCAGGGAGGCAACATGAACCCTGCTACCTGTGCAGATTACAGAGCTGCAGAGGTGTAAATAAATAGCCTGTTCTGTGCCTGTAGCCCTCAAAGGTGTGCATCCTTCCCTGGTCACATGCTGTGCTGGGGGAGGTAAACTTTGGCTCAGGTCCCTTTCCTGGGGTAGACCCTGGCCGAGGCACCAGATCCAAGCCAGGAGGCCAGGAGGGCCCCAGCAAAGCATCATTGCTGCTGCCAGTTCAAGGTTTGCTGTTTCTTAGAGCATTGTTATTGCCAGGGTCCTGTGAAAAAGCAGCTAATTCTGTGGACCAAGGGCACATGGGCAGGACACAGCATTTAAGGGTCCTTCTCTTTGAGAAATGTGCTTAGTTTTGCTCTGAGCTGATGTGATAGTGGCTGATGGGCCCATGAGAAATTTGGCTGCAGCTCTTGACTCCCACGGTGGGAGTCCTGAGCTCAGATCTATCTACAGATTCACAAGACACCTTACAATGCTTCTTGTACACTATTTTCCATAATGAGCGACTAGGATGAGAAATCCAGAATAGCTGGGGTGTTTTATCTAGAAAGACATTGCTTTGCCTTTAGGTGTATTCCTTTTATATACACTTATTTATTTTTTTCAAATACATATATATGTATTTATATATATAAGAAACAAACTAACCTTAGACACAACAATAGCTAAAAGCCATACTTCAAAATGTTATTCATTCTTATTGCTATTAGAGGGCCGTTATTCATAACACAGCCCCACAGCACTTTGGATCTTAATCTCCTTTTGTGGTGTAAAATGGTCCAAACAGCTGCTAGACAGAACAAAAATGTCATCCATCAGTATCAATTTGGATAAACATAAACATCCCATTTCCTTGCAGACAAACATGGTGTGGGCTGAGCAGCTTGCTTTGACCCTCAGAAGGATGCTCCTGGAGCTCTAACAACATGGAATACTGGGGTACTAACTGGAGCCCAGCACGTGGCCCCTGGGTCTGTGGGGATGTGAAAGGAACATGTTATGTCTCTGATTTTATGGGCGACTGGAGGATGGGACAGGTGTACCTGCAAGGCAGAGCCACAGTGGGCAGGGGGATTGCCCAGGGCCAGTGCTGGCTCCTTGGCAGCCCGTGCCAGCTCACGAGAGCACCTTGCAGTTCGCCAGGGTCTGAGAAGTGTCTCAGCAGCAACCAAAGTAAGAAAACCCCAGCAGAAAAGAGGACTCCCTGCATCTGCTGTTCCAGAACCCACACTTCCATCATTTTATCAATGATATATAGTTGGGGAGGGGCTGGGGTGGTCTTTGGTCCCAGCATGGTCCTTGAGGCAAAACCGAGGGGATCCCAGCTGACCCCTGGACACCAGACCACAGCTTAGCTGGACTTTGGCAAGGGGAGAACTTTTAGTGCCTTTCCACTGTGCAGCCACCAGCGTGGGGTAGTGTCTGTCCCTAGGCAAGATGATGTGTTACTAAGGGCTGCCAGGGAAGTGAGCCTTTTAGGTAACACAAAAGTGGAAGCTACTGGCATGAGGTTCCTCCAGACAACACACTGCCAAGTGCTTTCCAAGCCCCTTCTCCACAGCCGCAGCACTTGCCAGCATGTTCCTGGTGGCTCAGACATGGCCATGACTGGACAAAGAGGATGATCAGAAAAGTCTGGTTTTAAGAGGCAGAAATGCTTTCTCTGATTGAATTTAAAAGTTACAAAGCTGAAACTAATCAGAAAAATGTTTCTCCTTTTGAGATGCAGGGCTGTTTTGCTCTGTTCAGCTCAGTTTCAAAGAAAAGCAGGTGCTTGGCATCCAAAGGCTGCTTAGCCAAAGGGTTGGGGCAGGATGGATGAGGTCATGCCTGTCAGCCCCATCCCCACATGCCTCCTGTAGGTGGGACCCCTACACTGAGTGAATGCAAGGGAGTCCAGAGAGGGCTAAAAAAAGGAGCATCAAATACATAGTAACTCATCCTGAGGTGGAGACAGAGGCCACAGCAAAGGAAGTGAGGAAATGGTCTGGAAAAGAACATGTTGTCTTCATCTACAGATTATTGCTACTTCCATCAGCTGCCCAGAGTTGCTGCTTTGGCGTCTTCTGCAGGTGCTTGGATCTGGATGGACACCATCACCAGGTACTTTCTCCAGAGCTCAGAGTTGGTCAGGTTACTCGAGAAACCAGAGCACTGCTCCATCCTAACAAATGCCTGGCACCTCGAGACTACTTGGGTGACTTGCTCTTTGCCATGAGTTTCAAATGAGGTATTAGATGGCACCATGTCTCCTCTGGGATGTGCCCCTCCAGGTCTTGGCTTGCACTGTCAGCTGTGCCTCAGTCAAGTGAAGGTTAGAGGCATTAGCATTTGTTACCCCTGAGGCAGACCTCTTCGAATCCAGGAGAAATCACCTGATACCCAGCAAATGAAATGTTATGGTTTTGAGTAGGGGACTAGATAAGAGTTCCTCTTCATCTAAACAGCCAGCCTCTAAATCTTCCCTTGCAAAAGAAAACAATCAACAACGGAGCTTTGTTAATAACAAAAAGATTTTAGCACATCACAAGTACTTGCAAAAGGTCCATGTGCTTTCTAGCTACCACAAGTCCAGACTCAGCATCCCATTTGACTAGGATCTGCTGTATGAAAGTAATTGGAAAAATATGGGTTCAAATGTGTGTGTACACATGCACATGAGAAAAGCAGCTTTCATTAAACAGCATTAAACATAGAAACATATGCCAGAAGATATAAATCACAAAAGTTTCTGCTGATTTATTACAGCCAGTAGTGGGTGTATGGAATGGTACCTCACTTGGCTTGCTCATGTGCAACACTGATACTTCCAAGCAAAGAGGTGAAGTTAAAAAAGAGCGATGGACTGGAAATTTGGAGGCTGACAACTAAGCCTTGTAGATCTTCCCTGTTCAAGTAGAAATTAGTGCCAAGTCTCTAGGAGACACCATCAAGGGGGGAAACCATGAAACTGTAAGACTGAGATCTTCTTATTTGCTTGCAGCCACTGTCAATACAAGATCTGGTGAAGATATAAAGTGATTTATAACTTCATGGTGAAAATATAAATTTTTTTAAAGTGTATTTTTAATAAATGTGTACCCACAAGGTAAGCACACCTTGGATTTCCTCTCAGTGTTCTGCCTGATGCTGATTGCCAGTACATACATCTGGACCCAGGTTGGTTTTAGAAAAAACTTGGAAGGGAAGAAAAGTGCTTGTAAAGCTCAGAGGCCCAGAAGAGTGTCCTGTGCTGCCCACCCTAGTCAGATGGGCATGAGGAGGGCACTTCAATTCCCAAAGGTGCTCAGATCCCCTAAGCCTGGCAACAGCTCATGGGCAGGAGCTCAGGCCCAGCCTTTCCTGCTGGGTGGTTGCCTATAGGAGCTTTCATAATTTTTTCTGCCACAAAACAGCCCCTGTCCAGCTCTAGTGGCCCTGGGCCACGTCCAGGCCTCAGCAGGAGCAGACCCCCAGAGGGTTATCAGGAGGCTGTGAGAGGGGCAAGAGATGCATCAGCTTAGGCACAGGAGACAGAGCAATGGAGCAGCCACCTGGGCACAGGGTTGTGGAGACATGGATGTCCTCAAACAGCCACAGGAGCAGAGCCCAATCCCCTGCTGCACAGCTGCTGTTCTCCCAGCTTGTCTCTGTTACACTCTGGCAATCAGCTTAACCCCACATAAGTGATTAAATGGCCTCTAATCCACTCTGGTTACTCTGGGTGACCCAACACAGGCTCGTCCTGGCCTGCAGAGCCATGGGTATCTCCCATGACTGGGCAGCCTGGTAGCATCAGGCCAGCTGCCTGTTTGTGCCTGATGTTAGCTGGCCTGCTGCTGTCAGGGGAGTGCAAAGATCATGCTTTCAGTCTGTAATGGGTTTAACTTGTTTTTTTGAAGCTGAATCAACAGACCTTTTGCTTAGGAAAAAAGATAATTGTTTTTCAGGGGCCTCTGCTACGTGAACCCAGAGGTGAGATGTCTCCTGTGAACATAGCCTGTGACTAGCCCAGGCTCAAGTGCAACACTTGAAAGAGAATTTGTAGTGGCCACCAAAAAGGCAGTTAAGATGACAAAGAAGATTTGAATCTTATCTTACTCTTTTTTTCACCATCTAGCTGCTGGCTAGTTCTTTCTGTGAATGGTCCCATGAGGTTCAGTGAGATCTCCTGCCACAGACAGTACCAGCAGGTCAGAGTAAGGGTTTCCAGCAATTGTTTTGTGGGCCCGGAAGGAGTGCTTCTGCAAAGGACCATCTATGAGAGGCATCAGCTCAGCCAAGGGCAGGAGACTCAACTGGTGACAGCCAGCATGTCCTCACCACAGCACAGCCTGAGCGCCATGAATGCAACTTGCTTCAAAGACACACCACCACTTCCAAAGGAGTTCAAGGAGACGGGACATGGAGTGTCCCATGAGACTGTACCCATCTCAGGGAAAGAGTCAGGCCAGAGGACCAACTGGAGAAAAGAAAGAGTGCAGCATGCGATCTTTGGAGAGGAAAATACGGTTTGTATAATGGCCCTAAAATGTCTAATGTTTAGAAACATGAAACCACCAGAGCCAGTAGGTTTTTTTAATTGGGAGTGTAGAGTTTTATTATTTAAAAGGTTTTATAAAGGAGTTTTAAATAGACCATGGAATTGGTATAGCAGATTTTTTTTTTTCTGCTGGAAATTACTCAGCCATTTGGTTTCTATTTTTGCAGAAAGCACAAGCTTTTTGAACAATCATTTGATATGCTTGTTGATGCATCACAAAAAGGAGATATACTTTGAGTTCCTCTTAAAAACCCCATGCAAACACAAGGTTTATGTATAATTGCAACAAAATACCATCTCCTTATTGAGTGCTTTCACATGTAATTTCCTCTTTGACTACTGCATGTAAACACACTTATTGTATTTGGGAAACTCCCAAATCTCTGGCACAATCAGGATCAATAGCTCAGTAAAGGCAAATTATAGTTTGCAATGTCCCTGTTTTGCAACAAGATGCCTCGATGGTAACAGAGGAGGAAATAGAGGGACATTTTAACGTAGAAGGGTGGTTGGATGGCCCCGTTTTCCACTCTTTTGTCACAGGTTTGCACCTTGCACTCCAGCAGCACCCTCCAGGTGTTGCTCGCTCAGGGATCCTCGCTCACAGGCTGTAGGACAGACACCCAGACACAGGAGTGTAATTTCAGACATTTGCCTCCCTGTCCCCTAAATCATCCCCTGAATTTCTTTCTTTTTCTAAAGGGAAGACACTGTCCATCTTTGTAGTGTTTTTGTTTCCCTAAAGCAGTGGAGGCTGTACCAGATCAGGTCCCAGCAGCTGCTGCTACCCCAGGTCTGTGTGTAAGAAGAAATAGCAACATGACGAAAGACTGCAAGAATATTATTAATGCCCCCTGAAGTAAGGGATTGTCTTGGTTTCCCATCACACACCTAGCACATTTCTGTGCATGTGTTTGATCACTCTGTACTTCCCTCTTACCCCCCCCCGCAGATGCCAGCCAAAATGCTGCATTTTCAACTTGATCTTCACCGTTCTCATGGAGACTTGCAAGGTCTTTTTAGGTTAGCCCAGAAGCCATTACCACCTTCTCCCCCCACAGCTGGGCCTTCTGAGCAAAGTGTAGAAAGTCTAAATCCTGTTAATTTGTAGATGAATTAAAATCTCTTAGAAAAATTCCAAAGAGCTATTTGTATCCCCGAGGCCATATATGGTTATAATGGTAGATGGTTATAATGGTTATATGGTTACAACCATCATCATAATGGCCATAATTTTCCTCTGCTAAAATTGACATTAGAATTTACACTAGATACAGTTCCAGTACCTGCAGGCAACACAAGATTTGGTTTCTGCTTTGCCAAAGCTCTTCAGCTTCCCCAGGCTGAATTAGATGGCTCTGGACTGAGCAGGGCAGGGACTCGTGAAGCCTGGGCCCGACTGGTGTTGTGGTACAGCAGAGCCTGCACCTCTTGAGCTTTATCCATGCACAGGCAATCCCATCACCCCAGTGCACAATGGTGGTGTCTAGCGAAGGAGCTGCGTCATGTGAGTGTCCTGTCAAAATGGCTTGGTTGCAAGCTGAAATGGTTTTCCCCTCAACTTTCTGTATATTTTTTATTTTTCAAATTTGTTTCTGCTATGCTCTGATTTACCAAAACACTAAAACACATGCTTGAGTTTAAATGCCTCATTGCAGCTAAAACTAATTGCATACTTGGTCTTTGATGGCTCAAGGTCATAAAGAAATCACTAGCTTTTCCAAACAAATACTTCAAAATGTTAATTTCTAGCAAATTGAGTCCTACAGTCTCTTTGGTTATGGCTGTAGGGTTGTATGCCTGACTACAGGGTTCACATGTTTCTGCCTGGGATTTCCCAGCACAAATGTAGGCACCACATGGTTACTCAGGGCACAGAAAGTCTGAAAGTGTCAGACTACATCTTTGGTGTTTCATTCTTCCTCTTCAAGTGAGGCTGAGACAGAATCACACTCTTCTCTGAAAAGGTAAATTGTTTCTTTCTGAAGGCAGGAGGTGAAAAAAAGGCTACTGGATGGTTCATACCTACATATATATGTAGGCTTATGCTTATATGTATATATTTATATACATACACAGAGCATACATATACATATATTTCAATATATGCCTATACATAAACATATAAATATGTAAATAATATAGAAATAGATAAGCATACTATATACAAGAATGTGCAAGCAGTACTGCATGAGCAGAGTTCCTATGGGCTCTGACAGCCTGGGGATATTCACTCCCTCCCTCTACACTGGCTGCTTTCCCCTCCAACATTTGTAGTAGAACAATAATATTTTAACAGTTGCAGCTTAAAAAAAAGCTTGATTATAACCAATAATTTCTCCCAGGCAATTTTATATTTAGCAGAAGGGAAAAATTAAACTTCCCAGGAATGAGGTTATTTAGGTCATAAAATTCAAGGAAATAGGTATTTAGGTCATTGTGAGCATGGTTTTTATTTTCCCTAATTTTCAGATTACTTTCGATTAGGCCTGTTCAGAGTGGAAACTTCTTGATGTGAAATAGATACTATCTAAATCATTAGAGCTCATTCATTGCCATGTGCCACCTTTTAGAGCAATTAAAGCTGACCTTGGGGTTACCTGGCTGAACACGCGCCGACCCAGGGCACTTCCTCTGCATATCAATAAGCTCGAAGCACAAATACAGTCAGGAGGCAGCATCGCTGCTGCCACAGATAATGCCTTTGTTAAAGGGAGCTGGTCTCCACCAGCTGTTAGACTATGAAGTCCGTTGATTCATAACATTCTCTGTTGTGATCAGTTCTGGATTGTTGGGGGTTTTTTTCCTTCTTTTTTTCTGCCCTGACATCTGGAGTTTATCCCTTCCTTCCAACCTTTCAACCCCCTGCTCAAAAGGAGAAAGTGAGGGAAACAAACAGACAGACTTGCAGACAGAGTGAGCCCCAAAAAAGCTTTGACAAAATTTTTAAAGAACATTAATAATACCTAAGCTTTTGTGGCTTTTGGACATTAATATTTTTGTCAAATATTCACCAGGTGAACTCCAGGCACTCGCAGAACCACAGCCCTGCTTCTCCCCAGATTGGTTTCTTCTCGCTTCCAAATTTCAGGTAGTTCTTTCCCATGGCTGCAATGTGCAGCACTTGTACATCAGATTTGTAGTTCTTTGATCACAATATATTTACAGGGCAAGGAATGTCCAGTATGTGGATGACTGATCTCCCTGGAAATATCTGGGAGGCCACTCTCCCATCAGACTTATTTCAATTCCTTCTTCCTCTGGCAGAACAAATGTGGAAGCTGCCTTTACTTATGTTAAACAGAAAAGGAGATGCTGGTAAACAATTAACTGGGGTCTTGTTTAGAGAATAAATCTTTTATTTGCTGCCAAACTATGCTAAACAATAACTGTCAGAATCTGTTAAAGGAACAGAAAAGCAACGTTGGTTGGTACAAAACTAATTTTACCAGCATTTCTTCACAACTCACATCTCACGTTTGGTCCTGTTTACCCCAGGAACTCTCAACAATCCCAGACAGCTCCAAATGCTGTTTCTTTTATCTTTCATAATGTGTTATGTGGGGAAAAAAAGCCATATGGCATTCCTTTGCCTGGCAGGGTGACTCCTCATTAGGCTGCTGACCTGCAACGTAATCTCCACTGTGGCCTAAGGAGAAATGCGTGGGACCCACCTACAAATAAAAGCCCTTTTTGAGGCATTGTGCCACATTCCTGCTCACTGGTATGTTAGAATTCACCTTTAGGAGACTTTCTCAACCCATATTTCATTGCCATGATGTTCAAAGGTGGGACATCAGAGGAATCTTCTGCGGTGGTGATTACTTCAGAGATGATAGAGATGATCCTTTTTTTTTTTTTTTTCCCCCATTTTCTCCATGTTTGCTATCTGCAACATGCTGAAGTACACAGAATTGGGAAGTTTTCTTTTCTACCCTTAGCCTAGCTCATGGCCTGACCTGCAGGCAATTTGTGTGTCTCTGCCGACTGCCAGTGGCGTCTCAGTGATGCTGGGATGAATCCATGCAGAGCAGAGGGAACCCTTGGCAGGAGACATTTTTCTGTTAAAAGAAAGGATTAAGATTTTCTACATTAGTATCTGACAGTGGATAAAGCATTGTCATTGTTAACATCCCCCCCCAAGTGTTAAGCAGCAGGAGTCCTCTGAGCACAGTCAAAGGCCATCCCTCAGAGCTGGCTGTGCTCACACCTCAAGGAACAAACAAGCACAGGGAGATGGTCTCCAAGTTCTTGTTATTAGCATGGAAATTTGAGGGCCAAATTGTACTGCATTTATCCAAGCTGACAGTACTGTGGGTGTACAGATGTTACTCAGGCTCCTTTTAATAAACACTTTCTTCTGAGAAAGTCTTCCTATTCATTTGCAGGCAGAAGTGAAAGCTATGGAAGGAATTAAAGCAAACCTCATTGTTCCTCATGGACAGAGTCCAAGAGGACAAGATATGGACATACTCTGTCTTGTACCACTCCTGAATTCCTTTACACCATCCATCCTGTACACAGGTTGTGCAAAGTCACAGCACAGCACACAGAAGCGAGGTCAGGACTTAGTGTTGGGAGTAACACTTTTCCACTATGGCCTATAAAAGTCTAAAGAATTAGCAAATATCCACAACCATGACAGACTGTGGGATTCAAACAGAATTTTTTTGCAGGTGTCTTTATCAAAAAATATTATGGAGACTATCTGAAACCCAGCTTTATCTAAAAATTCCATACAAAGTAAAGATGCGGCTGAATTACATTGTTATGAGAAAGGCTCTTTATACTAATTGTTGTCTTCATAATTGTTGATATGTTATAAAAAACACTTGTTCAAGAAGACTTTTCAGCTTTAAAAGTCTTGAGGATGGTATGGAAAAGACCTCAGACTTTGGAAGGCTTACTCATGACTTGGACTTGTTCAAGACTTGGCAATTATACTTCCATGATAGATTGATCTGGCTACAGTACCCTTTCAGCAAAGGGAAGCCAAAATTTGTAAATAGATAAACTGATATTTCCCTGAAATCCACTGCTAAGCAGTATTTTCCAAGTGTCTTTAACCACTGGTCTTACAGTATCCACAAAAGAAATGACAGTGATTGTTACAATACTGTGCTCCTGACCTGTCTGATTTGGGACATTTTGTTTTCTAAACTGCAAAATTAAACATGTTAGTGAACTGTTGAACTCTTTATCACAAATTAGACAGAGTGGGAGGTTTCCTTTCCCTGGAACAAGGTATCCATGTGTCCACCTCTATAAATAAAAGTTGTATTTTTGTAGAGTTGAAGTAGCAGATTTTGTATTAAACATGACTTCATGATCTTAAATTGCCTATAAATAAATAAGCATTATGTAATATGATAGAAAACTAATCATGTTATAAGCCTATTAATTACCCTAGTCCTTCACTTGCTCTGGCTCCTGCCCAGATGCTGTGTGGATCGAATGACTGACTGCTGCCTTTCAAAATCCAGCCCACATTAAAATCATCTGCTTGAGTGGAGAATGGCATTTCCAATAAGGAGGTAAAGTAGAGATACTTTGAGAGTCAGAGCTATGGAAATTGCTGGGCTTTTTCTCTTCTCCTGTAAGGGGGAAATTATCATTGGGCCTCTTGTAATAAAGACAAAATTATCACAATTCCAGATGGAAATCTTATTGTCTAATCCAACAGAAATTGTGTTTTTTCCAAGTGGAGTGGCTGCTAATTCCTGGGGAACAGCAGAGTAATTTGGGGATTCTGCCTGCACTGACTTTGTGAATGTACAAAGAAACAAAATACAAAGTCGTCTTGCATTAACCAGAAATAGAAAGTTAATCCATTATGCAGTGGGGAATGTACTTTACTCCCAGATTTTTATGGATGTCTTGCATTTTTCCTGTGGCTTTCATACCCCAACTGCTTGGATATGCCATGTTGCTTTGGACGACAGCGTACTTGGTGACAGAGGTCCTGCCTGCACATTTATATGACTTTAAAACTAACTGCCCCCGCATCTGCCATGGTCTTTGGTCTGTAATCTTGATACATTGCTGAGTTCGCCATGTTTATTTACAGAATGGGATCAAAGTTGCGGACTTGGAGTCTGGATCCACCACCCAGCCTCCCCAGAAGATGTGTGCGTGAGTTGTTTTCTTCCCAGTTTCAGGCATGTTCCCTCCATGCTACATCCATCCATGATGTGTATTTTAAACAAAACTCCCTATTTCTACTTCTCTCCAGCTGGAATGCAGCAGAGCCAGCTACCCAGGGCCTGGTGGTCTTTATGCCAATGGAGATTTCCTGTGCTTGTTTCTCAGCATTACAGGAGCAGGCTGTTGCTTCCAAGTGCCTAACAACGCAGAACTTGGAGGAAACCAAGTTCCTGTGGCAGCGGAACAGTTTCAAGGTGAAAGCTCTGCCCTCTTTTCTACTTTATGTACAAATGCAGAGTCAAACCAGCCACTGTTACACACTCCCAAGTGCAGCACTTGAGTTCATGAAAACAGCACTCTTCTCCTCTTGAAAGTCTCTCTCTTCACACATTCACATCCCCTAGGGAGCAAGTTTTCTAGGGACCCATTTTCTGGGTAAGGATTTTAGTTGAAAATATATTACCTTTTAATGAGTATAATGAAATGTCAATCATGCCAGGATATCAGGTTGGGAAAGAGAGGCTGGAGATTCCCACCACTGCCATCCATCACAGAGGGCCAGCAGAGCCAGCACTGCACTGGGAAGAGAACCATAGGATGCAAATGAACTTGTATTTGCTCAGCTAAAATACTGCAATTTTAGTTGATTAGTTGTTTGCATGTGCACTAAAAGAAAAGAAGAAAAAAAAAAGGTTTATTACCTGATTACAAAATTGTACTTTCCTTGTACAAAATTAATAATTAAAGAAAAAATGTGGAAAGCATTAAGTCTGTCCCACCTTCTCTGACCATGAAGCAGGCAGAAAAGGTGATCAGAAGGAGCTGCAGATGAACCCTGTAAGCCCATGCCCCACAGCATCCAGCTCAGAGATGCACCTCGGGGGCTCCCATGTTCTTGCACAGAGTAGAGCAGGTGGGTGCCATTATTGGTTGATGTATATTTGCTAAGGAAGGCAGGATAAATGTACTCATCACTTAATTCCTACTAACTAGACATTTCACCCCCAAAATCATCAGCACAGGCTGCCCAGGGCAGTGGTGGAGTCACCACGTTTAGATGTGGTGCTGAGGGACATGGTTTAGCACTGAACTCAGTAGAGTTGGGTTAATGGTTGGACTTGATGATCTTAAAGGTCTTTTCCAACCAAAACGATTTTGCAATACTGTGAGTGTTGGAAAAATGGCCAAGCCAGCAGCTCACCAGTGTTGCAGTAGAATAGATCACATCTCAGTGTTTGCAGTGTTTTGGTTTTACTTTTTCAACAAAACCACATTTTATCAAACTACAAGTATCCTATTGCTAAGTAGATCTTCACTGTCCTTGGCCCAGAAACGCTGCATTCATAGGAGAAATTAAACAGAAATCCCTGGTTAAAGCCAACCCATTTCTCTCAGAAGTTTAAATATCTCACTAGCAACGTTACTCTGGCTCCTTTTAATCTTGTGATTGGAAAGAATAAGGGCCGCGAAGCAAGGGCTGCTTGGGAAGGGGCAGGGATTGGTGGCAGCAGGAGAGGCAATATCACCAGCTTCACTCCAGCCATTAGCAAGAACAATTTGCCCACGAACAGTCTGGAAAGGGTTTCCTCAGGTTACAGTAAAGTTAATGGAGTTGGAAATTCATCCTCTTTTGGATTAGCTCAGCCTTCTTTATGCAACCTTTCCAGTGTATGGTGAAGGGCGAGGAAGGCTTTTGTAGCAGCAGAAGCAACTGGGCAGCATGTACCTGGTCTGGAACTGGAGGTCTCTGACAGCTGCCATGTGGGACGTGATCCTGGGGCTCCTCACTGCTCCCTGTTACTTTGGGTGCAAAAGCACGAGACCCCCAGCCTTTGTAAACTGAGAGGAAAATTAAAACACTTGTAGGCTGATTCTGATCTAACTAGGTATTTAAGGGGGCGGAGAAGATTGACACAAACAACACCACATATATATTAGATTTTGCTGATAGCCAGAGCATTGCAGAACCTCAGGAGCACTGAGAAGCATGTTGAAAGGAGAAATAAATAACATAGGCATGCCAACAGAAAACATGCATTCTAGAATAACTAAAATTAACTGCCAGTCTGAGCCAAAGTCCATTATGTGACTCAGATTAATCAAAACATCAGAAACCAGCTCCATTGTTCACCACATCAGGAATCTCTTCTGTAGATCCCTGATACCAACATTATGGATTCTTCACACTGTTCTTTCAAACGTACCTTTCCACCTCCTCAGATTTCAGAGCTATTATTATTGTGTCAAAGTAATTGATCATACAAAAATGGAATGTCATCTGTTCACATCTGAAGGGAATCAAGGAAAAGCTATGTTTATTCTTCATCCATCTTTATAATATTTAATATTTTATAAAATTAATTAAATTGGGAAAAGTCTGTGTTGGGAACTAAGAGTCTTTCCACCTAGAGGTCAGCAGGATTTATCCACACATGGCTTTTACCACCAGAGAAGAGCTAGGAGGGAAGCAATGAACACCTGCTGGAATCACCTCTGCCTGCAAGAAATGAAAAAATGCTTGTGTGCTTTAGTTAAAAAAAAATGGAGAAGCTCTTGCACTGCATAGACTTGATCCAAGACCTACTGGAGCCATTGCTGCTAACTCAAGTGGGTTTGAGAGCTATCTGTGCAAAGGACCATGTTTTCTTCTATTTGCTAAAGTAGCAGAAGCAGGGCAGGGAGGGTTGCTTCAAGACTCATTTTCTTTGAAGCCAGGTGATGGTTTAGCAAGTATGAGCCCACAGACATGGGTGACATCTCAGGAGCAGCCCTGGTCATCTTCGGATGATGGATGGAAGAAGTTGGTGAGGGCATATCCTCCTTTTAGCTCCACCTCCCCCCTTTTTTTTTTTTAAGTGTCATTACATTACTGAAAAAATACTTATGGCTAATAAGCACTGCTTAATCCTATTCACTTCCATCTGTGCCTCTTTGTAGCCTGACACCTCTCCTGTCCTGAGGCCATGAAAAGTGGAGGGTATTTAATGCTTGGGCTCTGCTATTGGAGGCCTCTGGGGAGCAGCTGTCCCCAATCATGCTGTCCATGGCCCTTTCATTCCCGGATTACATCTTGTACCAACAGTTTGTGTGTGGAAAAAATCAAAGATGTCAGGGGCTCCTCCCAGGACATGCACTTTGCATAAGGTGCCCAATCACGGGGGCGCGGGCGCTTGACCTTTGCGCTTGTGGAGAATAATGAATTGGGGGCCAGTTTTCAGGCACTCACCATCATCATCCAGCTCCTGCCAGAGCTCAGCATTGGCGTAATCACTGACATGCTGAAGCAATGAAAGCAATCTGTTGTTAACTGACTGAATCAGCCTGTCCCCAGCCCCCAGACTTCCTCGTCTGGGCATAGTACACAATGGTAATTCTCTCTTTCTTTAATAGAGAAGAAAATACTCAACAGGGTAAAAGATGCCTTTTCGTAGCCTTCCTTCCCCTGGACAGGGGTTCAAGAACTGTTGACAGAAAATCCAAAAATTGTATTTCAGAAAACAGAGACAGTGATGAAAGTTGAATGCCTGAATAAATAATGGACTAGAAAGACTTGATAATGAAAAGAATTTATTAAATATTAGTTCTTCACTCAAGCTCATTGCCATGAATCTATGGAATCACTCACATTCACTGCCCTGGGCAGTGATCTCAGCCTCTAGTTACACCTGATCAGGGTGTTTCCAATGGTTTGACATAAAACCACACTTTCTTTATAGGTACAACTTTGAACTGTAATTCACAGCAGACAGTGTTTTGGTGTCAGCCCAGCTCCAGGCCAGGCCAGGGAACTGGGCACATGCCTTGCATGGCCTTCACAAGGCAGTCCTGATGTCACCAGCAGCACCAGACATCACCCATCCATCCCAGGCTTTCACCCCAAATTCTGTTCTCCGGTACCCACTTTGTAAGCAGCAGTTGCATATCTGCCAACAGCAGTACTTGCCTATTTAGCATTTAACCTAAACATTCATCTGGGCAAGCACCAAATGCTGTTGGGTTCCTTCACACACATGCACTGAGCCTGCTGCAGTACCACCCTGTTTGGCTTCTGTTTTTTAGCTTCAAACAAGAGCTTTTACACCACAAAATCCTCACAAAACCATAACAATAAAGTGCAGTTTGATGGGTGTATCAGTAAAGGACAGGGCAGCTCAGGACAGGAAGCCATGGCTGAGCAGGAATGCCTCTCATATCGAAAGGCTTTGAACCCCTTAGGAACTATCCAAGTCCCACCATGCCACCTGCATGGCCCCAGCCCAGCTCTGTGCCTGGCTTCAAGCAGCCCATCCCTCTGGTCTGTTGTTAATCCCAGCCAAGCTTCAGTCTCATAAGTATGTGTCTGGCTCATAAAGCAGAGCCTGCACTCCCAGGAAAGACAGAGGCTGTAGTAACTCAGTAAATACACAGATGTGGTTACAAGTTCAGGACAGGCAGCACGGGAGCTTTGAGCTTTTAAAAATTATATATCCACCCTCATATGAAATGCTCTTTTTTCACTACATGAACACCCTTGTTGAGAATATAAATGGTACTACTAGATAAACTTGTCAAACCTGGGTAATAGTTTATGAGTGATTTAAGCATTTTTTCCCATTGTTAAACAAAGGCTCCTCTTCCAGCTTGGCTGGGGAAATGCTACTTAGGGCCTGGGTCACATAAAAAAAAATTGTTATTTTATAAACAGCATGAGATGACACTATCGCTCTTTCTTCCATACTTCATCACTTCCTGTTACTGACCTGTTAGCAGGTATTTTAGCAGGATTAAATGACTGATATTATCAGTGTTGTCAGGCTTGGGGCAGAGTTTGGCATGTCTGGACAGATCTGATCAACTGACATTGTGTCCTCTCTTCAGCGCCCAGAAAAATAATCCCCATTTTTCATGCCACAGGGCAGGAGACATAGTCAAGCTTGCATAAACAGATATTTGACATGGAAATTTAAGTTTATCCTCCATTATTTTGTCTAATATTTCTCATGTTTTGTCTGTTGGATTGCAGATTGGTTAAAACAGGAGAGCAGCTGATGTGGTAGCGTGCAAAATTGTCCACTTCATTTTTCCATTAGACAATGCTTGCAGGTTGAAGAAATCTACTCCAACTTAGGAAAATATTCTCATGTTTCATTGTAAATCCTAAAAAAAATGAAGTTTTAACACCAAACATGCATATTCCAGTCACAACCTTGACCCTGACCTTACAGTGGTGCCTGCTGACCCTCAGCTGGGAGAACCAACCCAGCCTGGCTGTATTATAAGCATTTCAGTTAAGGATTATAAAAATCATTAAATCCCCCCAGCTGAAGGGCCAGGCCACAGGCATCCTCCTATTATCAAGGAGAAACATGGCTGTGTGTCAGCAGAGTGTCCCTGGTCCTCTTCCCCATCACCCACGCTCTCCCACGGAAGTCCAGCACTACCCCGTAATTGTCCTCCTTACTTGCAGGGCCACACGATCCATGCCTGACTTGGCAGATCCATGTAATTTACCTGTCATAAGTCTGCTTGTCTTAATGTTCCAAGGGCCATTCCAGACCCTTGAGCACCCTCCAGCAGAAGCAGGGCACACATGCTCACCAAGCATGAGAAGAAACAATGAGGGTGATTGATTTGAAACATCTACATGTCTTTCCTACCTCACTTTACAGATTTCCAGTATTATTTTAATTTATAAATATATGCAATTTATAAATATATGTAATGTTATATGTATCCCAGGAGAGTTGGCTGAAGCCGCCCAGCAATCTCTCACTGCAGAGACCACTCTGCAATCCAGAGGTCCATGTCATCCCTGATATTTCTGTCCAACTCTGCCTGTCATCCAGTCCTTGAGGGGTAAAAAACATGAAATGCATTTGTTAAATGACTGTCAATCACAATCGTATTGGTCTGAGCTGTTTCCTTTAAAACTAAAATAATCTTGCAATGTGCCTTTAAAAATGAGGAAATTTCAGGGATGAAATCTTGGGTCTCTGCAATTGAGTGGTAAACCTCGCATTGCTTCAGAGGAGGTTGGCTGTCACATTGCTTTTCTGGTCTGAGGCAGAAAGGGAAATCAAGTGCACAGTGCAGGGTCCCACTTTTGGAAGGGAAAATGCTGGTTTGAGGGTCTCAACCCAGCTCAGCAGGGGTGGTATATCTACAAGCAAGTTAACAGCTGATGCAGGCATCTCCTGTATAAGTTATATAGTTGTTAATCCCCCACAGGTTTTAATAATAACTTAGTATTTAGTGAATATGTTATACTATACATGTCTTTTTAAACCTAAATTAAATGCAGATTTTTCAACATAAATGTGCTATAGAAATTTATGATGGATCTTAGCAGAGAATAGGGGTTTTTTTTAGACACTGCTGTGAAAGCTGCAAAATATCATTTTCTGAATTAGTATAAAATATAGTGTGTTAGTTGTCAGTTATTAGAGAATGAGACTGTGGGGGTATGTCCTAAACCCCCTAGGCAATCCCAAATCTCAATCCATCAGCAGGAATTTCCAGGTCTGTAAAAAGCAAATGAACAATTTCCATGTCAGTACAGTACTGAGTCACCTGGAATCACAGGGTGCAGGTCCCATCTTCTCCATCTAACCCAGCTTGGGATGTGCAGAAATGCTGGGCACACCCCTAGGCTGCAAAAACTAGGGCTGATGGTGCTTGGTTGGACTGTCAGTGGTCATATCTGACATCTAAGGATTTCCAGCCTACTCTGTGGGTTGCAGTACCAGTTCTGATACAGGCTTCAAGAAAGAATTATTAACACTACATTTGTGTTTATTTTCTCTTAGCACTTTTTTGCTGAATTGTTTTAACCCTGAGGCCTTTGGCAAAAAAACCCAAAACAACACCAACCATCAGCAAGTGTTTCATTTTCCACCCTGAGTGGGTCCACCAAAGCCCAGTGGGATATCTCACACACACAAGCCCTATGCTGGCTGAGGGCGTGAGTCTGTTTGTTCAGCCCCAGCCTGAGCACTTCTGACAAAACTCCAGACCATTTCAGACACAACTCAATCCAGAAGCCACCTTCCCCTGTCCCAGGTCAGTGCTGAGCCCGTCCCTAAACCCCCACATCTGCCCCTGCTCAGCACAGCCCTGCCCAGCACAGCTCCCCGGCCCCCCCTGCGAAAAAAAGGCTGGATGTGTCCACCCCAATGGGAAATTGCTGAGAAACTCCCTCCAAAATGAAGAGCAAAGCCCAGGTACAGACATGCTCAGCATTGATGCTGGCTGCAGCAGCTGATGAGAAACAGGTCAGAGCATCTCACACTCCCTGTGAGAAGCTGAGAACCTGTGGGCAGTGTTGTCCCAGCTGAGTCCTGCAGACACAACGCTGTGTTCATCCAGGTCTTAGAGTGATCGTCGGAGCTCTTGCGCCCCTCACTGAGAAGCCTGGAGATGTGGTGTTGATAAATTCAGGGAAGCCATTCCCAGTAAATGTCATGCCTATCATACAGCATGAGGTACCATTAGAGGACAGTACAGCATGGGCTGACATGCCCCTGGTAGAATTTACGTCAACAATACTGTGCATTAATTTAAAATACTTACTGTTTCGCTATGTTGGGGTTTTTTTAAAGTAAACGTACAGCAATTTCAACAAGCTTCCAGAGCTGTTAATGCCTGTGAAAGCTGGACCTCATTCACGCTGCAGCCATTTTTTGGCTCAGGTGGCCAGGCTCTGAGGTATGCAAGGATCCCTCTTTTTGCCAGAGAATAGGTCATCACTCTTGCAAGGTTCAACACTTTCAGGCAGATTAAAGCTGTTAGCTGAGAAATGAACACAGTCATGAAACAGCATCTACCTGAAACTCCTCAGTGGCTGGGAGGTTGGAATGAGTTTTAGACAAAAGAGTGGAGAATAAGCTAGTTGGTCCAATGATTTGCTTTATTTTAAAGTCATACCAAACTGCCTTTATCGTCTGCACTGAAAATTAGCACACAGCTGTCACGTCCACATGTTTATTTCCTAAAGGACCATCTCTTTTTCCAGTACTTCTAGAAGCAAATGTAAACCTTACCTTAATCAGGCACTGGGGAAATCTGCACCCATATAGACAGACGAAAGGAAGTGGCAGGGCAAGGCCAAGCTCCTCCAAGTGCTGGCACAGGAACTTTTGGTAGTTTCTAGAGGAAAAATAGAGACACATTGACTATGTGCTTTGCATGGAGTAAATCAGTGTTGATGACTTCCTATCACTTTTGAGACTGACACATCTACAATTTCTGTTTCCAGCCCTGCACTTGATTAAAGGACACTCTGCCTGCCGAGCCGTGTTGTTATACAGAATGCCTGTGCTATCAAATAATAAACTAACTGTCACAATATTGGCTCAAAATTTAAGGATTTTTTAGCATAGGAAGATTAAGACGATTACAGTTCAAGTAAGTATCATTTTTGACTAATTGTTTGCAGATATGGCATAGAAGCAATATGGCTTGCTTTGGGAAAGCAGTATGATTTTACTGTACAACTATCTAGCTGAAATGTAGCTAAAAATAAATGCTCAGAGCCCAAACTTGCTTAAATCTGTACATTTGCACTAATGTGAAGGGAAGTTGCACTTATGGAGCTGAAGAGCTATTCCAACATTATGGTCTCCCCTTTAAAATTGAAATAAAAAAGCAGTTACTATATTCAAGTCAATCACCTGGACTTAGATTTTCTTACAACCACATGGGCAGCTTTTTGAATCTAGCCTACAGACAACTGACTAGACCTGTGAACAAGTCTCCCCTCTCCCTGCACCACGCCCATAAAGATACACAAAGAGAAATTTGCTCTAGAAACTCCCTAGAAGCTCCCAGTGCTTTTTCTAACCATTTATATATGGCCTCTTTTATATAGGAATGGCACAATGGCCACCACATCTCCATCACTCCCTTCATGTGCTCCTGTACTGTCTCCACGAGGAGCCACCATTCTTTGCAATTCTCCTAATACAAAGGGAAATTAATGTAATGCCTGCAACTGAGCCTGGCTGGGTTATAAACAGAACCTTTCTGCACAGAGAGGTTACTGCTTCTTCCCACTCCAGAAGCCACCTGGGGTTGGAGTGTTATTCACTGATTTGGGCTTGCTGTTGCTGGTGACCTGCTGCCAGCATGAGTTATCCTGCTGAGCTCCATGGGGTGACCTGCACAAGCCCCATCTCTTCTGTGGGTGCTCAAGCTGCTCTGCAGGACATCGAGCAAAAGGCAGAACGATCTTGGCTTTCCATTCCAGCTGAGTCAGAGGCTCAACATGTGATGTTCTGTCCTGTCTTCTTATGTCAAACTCAAACTGAGTTTAAAACTAGGAACACACTGAGATGCCCCATCCGAGCCAAATCTTTCTGGGTAAATGTATTGCAAAGAGCACAAATCATATCTTTTCAAACTTTGGGAATCTGCATATACTTAAATGTATACAAAATTCTGCTGTTTCTTGACAATAGGTTTGTACTACAGAAGAGCAGAAATCCAACAGACCGAAATTAATAATGCATTAGAACAAACACCAGTGCATTGTTTCCCATTTAAGGAACTGCCTGGATATAAATAAACCCTTACTCATATTCTGTGATTTAAAGAACAGAATCGTTCTTACCCAGAGTAACAATTGCACCTTTCAGAAAAATAAGAGATAAACATGGTTTTCAAGAAGAAATCTGAAGAATTAGTCTCAAACTCCGATGCATTGATGCTTTTGCTGTCAGTGTACTGAAATCACATACCTGGAACGTGCCTCTGTTCAAAAACTCTTCCTCGGAGCGTCCCCAAAATTTTACAAGACTGCATGGGATGAGTGAGATACAAGTTGAGGCCATTTCTACTTCTCATGCCCTAATTAAAGGTACTGTTTTCTTGAAGAGGCCAAATCATGTTCTGCCTAAATTTGCACCAGTGTCGCCTCTCAGCAGGTTTTCCTCTTGCAAAGTACAAAAAACATGGAAACATGAATGCAGTTATTTGCCCAAAACAACAACTTAGCTAAAAATCAGAAAATGATGGACAAGGATCAAGGATCAATGACCCTCCCTGAAATAATTATCTTACAGAGCCAGTCTACTGGCAGTGGGGCACCAAATTGTGAAAGCAGTGAGACTGTGTTTTGCTTTGCTACCGGGGCTACAGCCTGTCACGAGAGTAGCTCATGACTATGCAAGTTCCCTGGACAACAGGCTGTGGAATCATTGCACATTTACGCATCTCTGACAATACCTCCAAATAATGCAGGGAAGAAGCCAGGCAAATGTTTTAAAAACCTCATCTTAAAAATCTGAATTACAAAGCAAGAGTTCAATTTAATACCCAGTTGTATGGTTCCAACAAAATGTACAGTGTACATTCAAATGTACATTCAAATACAAGAACAAGATCCTTTTCCCTATGAATTCACAGTGGAGAAAGTTGGTTGCAAGGCAGATAGCTAACCACTTCATTTTTATATTATTTATGAAATCTATAAGGCCAGAGTGTCTTAGTATAAAATTTACTGCAGCATATACAGAATTTAGAGTGAATAAGAAAAAAACCCCAACATTATATTTTCCTTTGCTTCTCCTATCAGTTTCTGAAAACAATTGTCTCCTGAACAAACCATTTTAAACAAACAGAATTCTGTTAGTGTGCAGTAGAGCAAATTGTTGTTATTTCTCACATTATTTTGTTACATGTCAAGCACCGATTTCCTTTTTATGTAAATGAAAGCCTATAAACCGATGCAATTACCCTCTCACATACATTAGTTTAAATGCTGGGGCACTACAAAAGTCATTTATCTTTCATACTCTCTGTTAGGCTGCAAGTCACTTCTGAGGTTTAAATTTTGTTTAAAAGTTCTTGGCTAATTGATCACTTTAGAGATGCTTTAAACACAGGTAAAAACACCAACAAAGACTTTTAAAGTAAGCTTTCTTAATGAATGAATTTTGACTATCCATCACTCTGCTTGCCACTTCCCCACCACAGTCCCATTAAACCTAATAAGTTCTATTAAAGCTGTTAACATGTGGCATCTGTTAATGGAAAGTGTATAATGCACCAGGCATGAAGGGGACTTGAGGGCTCATGGGAGTGAAGTTTGGAACAGAAAGACAAATTCTGACTGTTGGTGAAGTTAATGTCACAACAGGTCGGTGCTGGAGGCCTTTCTTGGAGATGACACCCAAGTCAAGCCTTGCCTGCATGGAGGCAGCACAGGTCGATCCCTGGCACAGCTGTTTGGGTGCATGTTGTATTTCAAATGCTTCAGTAGATGAAAAGTAGAAGTCTAAGGGAAAAAAAACCCACCATATTTATTTTTGGCTTGAGAAAACAGTGTGACACATGACAAGCCTGGATCTCTTTTGGAGAGGCTGTGCTCTATATTACCGAGATTAAGTTTGATCATTCCTGAAGGAACACAGAAATCCCCAAACCTGGATGGTGAGGGCCATAATAGTTGCTCTTAAAGTCTGCTGTTAGCTGATTACTGACATCTTGAAAGCATTCCTCAAGTAGGCCTTCTCAGAAGCTTCTGTCATGTGGATGCTCTTGCAAATAGAGAGCATGCATTGTGTCGAGCTGGTGACTGGGAGCTTCAAGGACCAGCGTGTAATCAAAAGCTTTGAACTGTTCCTCTCTTGTGAGACCGCTTTGCTTGTTACTTAGGGGGACTATCAGAACATATTATAATGACCAAAGCCAGCCCATGTAGTAACAGCTGTGAATGTAATCCAAAAATTAGCTCATTAATTCACAGGAAAGTAGTTTCTACTCATCTTTCATTACAAAAAACGTGTCTGCTTGTTAGCAAAATTTCAAGCTTTAAGTGGAACCTTTAAAACATTAGCAATGTACATGTATTTTTCTGTGCCTTAGTGGGAGATTTATTAGGTTTATTCTCTAATCTTTGTTTACAAGCAGAAATATGACAAACATAAATCATTTGAAATAGTATTTCAAGTTACAAATACAGTTTGCTATTTTCTGACATCATGATGTTATTTCAAACCTGCAATTAATTCTTTTCTTTGCTGGCCCGTCTGTTTTTAAGTACAATTTCACTCCACTTGACCCTTGTATTTCTTGGAAAAATGTTCAAAGTTGGAAATAACCCTAGATGTTATCTGTTAGTGCTTATTTACCATACCCAGCGTGCTAAACTGGAGCTGAAGCTCAGGAGCCCCGGAGAGATGCAAGATGTGAGGAGCGAAACTGCAAACTACCAGTAGGAAACAGTGTCACAGTTATACTGTGGTCATTATTAAAGACAATCAGGTGACTATTCAAGTCGTGACTCTTATAAAACCCTCAAAATTAAAAAAAGGAAAAAAAAAGATGATACATTGCCAGCTCTTGCAGAAAAACTTTATTCTTGGTAAAACATGTTTCCCATCATAGGAGAAAACAGTGCAATGGAGCAGTGACACTGTAAATTAAATGTTTATACTATTATTATTATTTATCCCATTTTGCACAGCCCAGAAGCCATAAGCAAATATACTTAAGAATTCTATAAACTTTGTTCTTTATTGCCAATTTGCTGCAAAGCTTAAACTGCAGTGAGAAAAATTTTAACCATACACAGGTTAAACCTGCCTCAGCCATCTTTAAGGGTGAAAAACTTTAGATTGTATAATTAACTTTTAATGGATCAATAAATTCTGATGGGCCAGACCACTAGCACAGCTTGCTCATTAGGAAGGATAAACTTTTAATTACTTCAATAGCCTGATGAAAACCCAGATGCCCATGCCCGCAGGGCAGCTGATTATCTGCCTTGAAGGGGGAAGAGAGAAGATGACCCAATGCACACAGCAGACCCCAGAGCAGGGGCTGCAGATCCCACAGGAAGGCTGGGTCCATCTGGGAGAAAACTGGAGCACATAAACCCCAATAACATGAGCAAACTGTGAAAGAGAAGAAAAGAAAGGCTGAGACAGAAAAGTACCAAAGTGAGGAGACCCCTTTTCTCCACCAGCCCAAGATATTCCAGCTGTTAAACAGAACTGAGGAAAAAAAAACAGCTGCCAGGGCATTTCTGTTTGTAAAAGTGAGAGGTATTATAAGCTGATGAACAACGGGATCCTGCAGTGGGATAACTGTGGCAAGTCTCTCATCCCTCTTTTTGTCTGTGCATGTGATGAAACAGGGGGCACACAGGAAAGCTGGGGAGGGACTTTCTACTAGGGCATGTAGCAAGAGGATGAGTAATGGATTAAAACTTGAAGACATTTATATTAGACTTTAGAAGGGAATTCTTCACTATGAGGCTGGTGAGACACTGGAACAAGTTGCCCAGAGAAGTTGTGGAAGCCCTCCCTGGAAGTGTTCAAGGGCAGGTTGGATGGGGCTCTGAGCAACCTGATCTAGTGGGCTGTGTCCTTGCCAATGCAGGGAGGTTGGATCTAGATGAACTTTGAGGTGCCTTCCCACACAAACCATTTCATGATTCTATGAAAAGCTCAGGAAGTGCAGAAGGTACCAGCCTAGCAGGGTGTCTGGGGCTGCAGTAGGATGTCAGCACACTGCCCATCAGTGCCACTTCCAGTGATCCATAGAAAAGCATCTATTGCAAAATGCTAAAGTCTAACGGGATTATGCTCCCTGTAAGTTTGGAAGGGCTTAAAAACATTTCATGGAGGGGCTTACAAACATTTAATTCTTTTTGGCTGCTCTTAACCAATCTGCCCACCCTCCTCCTTTCCCCCAAAAGAACTTTTCAGAGCACTGCATTCGAACTATCTTTATTCAAAGCTATCACCTAAAGGATTTTACTGCAACTTGTTGATGAGCAGGACACTCACAGAAGCTCAGCACAGTTACATTGGTGGAGTTGCAGTAGTGCTGTGCTGAACAACACAATGAGAAAAAATGCTTACTTTTTGAAATTAAAATGCTTAGGGAAGAGTAAACAGTTTAACACCTCTTCAGGGCTCAGTCCTTCAAGGTGCTGAGCACGTTGGCCATGACCCAGGCAAGCACTTCAAAAACATGCCTACCTAGTGAGCAACCGTATGCCTGCCAGCCTCAGGCCCTCAAACCCTTAGTGCTGGAGCAAGAGCTACTTGGGCACAGGTACAGAATTGGACCCAAGACCCTGAAACAGAAAAGATTGTCATTACTGTTAATTAATTACAATTACTGTCATTGAATGGGAAAAAAATGTGCTATTCACTAACTCCATTACAGCAATTCGATCCCTGTCTCAGGAAGAACAGGACTCTACAAAACTGGTAATCATTACATTAAAGCAATTTTAGTACATTCTTCAGGATTCAGTTTGATCTTTTTAGGAAGTTTTGTGTGTTTTCAGAGGGAAATCGATGTCTTCAAATGGCTGCACTGGTTTTAAGACCTCTTCTGCCAGCTAAGAATCTGCTGGAACTTGTCATTTCAGAGGTACTGACTATCTATACTCGATCAGGAACTGTGCAACGGCAATTCTATAAAAGCATCAGCTAAACCATTTTACCTCCATCCTGTATAGTCCAGATATGCAATCTCTGCATTTTTTTGTGCTAGAGGGAGGAAAAAAGTTCAACTCTGGCAACAAAAAAATAATTCGAAGAAAAAATGTAATACAGAAAGCCAACAATATTTACATTTAACAGATTGTAGCATTTTGGTGTTCAAAAGACTGAGCCCAAGCTAATTAAAACTTTGGTGGCCTTTCAGTTTTTAAATTGCAAATAAAGGATAACAAAACTTAGAGAGTGGGGTCTTTCTCCAGCACATGTGGCACGAGATGTCGGTGCTGTCACAGTTTGACAGGTGTGTGCTTGTGCGGCTGCTGCGCCCAGTTACTCCTGAAACCCGAGAGTGTTTGTAAACAGTCTGTACTTTCTCAAAAGTGCCCTAGAGATTTGTTACAGGAAGTCAAATTGCTCAAATCTACCTAATTTGGCACGATATGTTGAAAGCATGCTTGAGTGATCATAATTGCACTGGGACTGACTTCATTTAGCAATCTCTAGGCATACCTTTCCAATAACAACTGCAGGCGATATAAATTCAATCTCTTGTTTGTTTCTGAAAGTGATTAGCCTAAAAAATTTGGAATTTAAACACTCATAATTGCAAAGTGTTATTTATATTCAATTTTGATTTATTAAATTAAAAAGTCCCCTTTTCTCCCCAGGAATGACTTGAGTTGCTTTGGAAGGTGAAAGGGATTGCAAAGAGAAATTAAAGAAAAAAGATAATTCCCATGGATGGGCAGCCCTGTTCTTACAAGGGCATTTTTTTCCTTCTAAAATATATAATATTGCAGCATAGAAGATTCTGATGTTTATTTGAAGCATGGACTTTTTGCTGTGAAATACCTATGGTTCACTAGGCTTAATATAATTTTCTTCCCATCTATGCAGAAATACAAGCATAGATAAGCCAAATCAACTGTGCTGTACAACAAAAAGGTCAGAAAGGAGAGCTGAAAGAGTCCCAGTATGATAAGCAGTGTTATTGAATATGAGGAGAAAGGCTGAAATAAAGTTATTTGGTTCAACCCTTCATTTTTCAAAACGAATTAATCTAACATGTATTTGCATCCTTTTTATATTGGCATTATCCAGAAACTGTTGGGGTAAACCCCATGATGGGCAAGAATTGCCCTGAAAGTGAATTCAAGGAAAAGGTTTGGAGAAAGAAAATACAAAATTCATAAATACAGGCAAATATTCACAATCCCTTTTCAGCAGGATGCTACCTCTAAGAAGAAAAATGAAAAATACATAACTTGCATATCAACTCCAAATATCTGATTTCCAATTAAAGAAAAATACTGCGAACTCCATAAAGAGCAATTTCAAAAACTCAGAGAAAAACACAAAATTCATTAGAAAAAACTGTTTGCTGAGAATGTCTTACTTAGCCCTAATCATTAACAGATGCATGTTTAGCTTCCTTGCTTTAGTTAAAAAGAAGAAATGAGAGATGAAACAAAGCATTAAAATCTCCATAAGGAGAACCCTGTTGCCCCATCCTTACCCTGTCAGGAAGGACTGGGTTCTCCTGCCCAAAAAACAGAAGTCTGTTTTCCACAATGATTTATTCATATCTTCTTTATAAGCATCTTCCTCCTCCTCTGCTCTTAACCTGAACTGTCACTGAACTTGGAAACTTCTGTGCCCACAGACAGGCAAAACCCTGCACTCAACATGAGCAATGTTACATCTCAGCCAAGAGTTCCCATACACTCTTGGATGCATATCTGGCACTGCGATAAGACAGGAACACCAGCTCCCCAGCGGCAGAGCTGCAGTTCCCTCGCTTGGTGCCCACCTTCATGTCCATCTGACCTGGCAGCCCCTGTCCCAGATGGGTGCTGCTGAGACAGGATGCCCCCAGAGCACACTTCAGGCCTGGCCAGGAAAGGCCCCAGTGCTGAGCACACGGAGGGAAAAGCAGTTGTGCATACCGAAACTTAAGTTGAATCTTCCAAACCTTTCTGAATCCTTACAGGGCCTGGTGGCAAGTCATGGGATCCCATGTAACAACAAGGAGGCTGGGAAGCCAAGGGGAGTGTCTGTTGCCTGGTGCCAGCAGGTATATCCAACAGGGAATGGGTCACTCCAGTGGAGCTGGAACAGAGAAGGAATCTGTCAGACCCATCAAGCTTCACCTAAAGTTTACTTTGTTTTTAAAGTCCCAAATTAACTAAATTGTCCCTAAAATAAAGCCAAACCTCAGGGCGAGTCTGATTTGTAACGGGTCTGTGCACAGTCCATTTCAAAGTAGGTGGGACCTTCACCTACCTAAGCAACTAATTTAGTACTATAATTTAGCCCATTTCCTCTTCAGCAATACTACTGCTTACCCAAAACATCTCCATTTAGTTTTAAGCCAAACATATTATTTATTTGATGGGAGGGAAGAGAACAGAGAGAGCGGCACAACTTGAACATTCATCATTATTGTTTGTGCTCCTTGAAGGACATTGTTGAATTATTGCTATAAACATTCCACATTTGGCTAAATGTTGTTGATATAAACAAGAATTTTTCCTCATTAAGGTAATTTGGTGCAGTCTGAAAAACTGATTTATCAAGAGAATTAATTAAAGGCAGATATGATTTGTGGCTCTTTGTACTTGTAGATGTTTCAACATAAACATCCCCATTAAAATTAAATTACTGCTAATCTGATCCTACTAACAATAGTTTTTAAATACACTTCACATATGCAGACATGTTGCCCTTATTCAAATTCAGAGCTGTGCAGCACAGTGTCCCAGGCCCACAGCTGTCATGGTGCATAGGTAGAAAAAGAGTTTTGCAGATGTGCTGTGTGGGGTATGGCACCTTCTCAGTGAAGGTTTGCTAGCTTTGGGGGATGGCAGGTGAAAATTCTGGTTTCTTCTCCGGTTTTCCTATGAGGTACATATTTAAGAGGACTTTTTTGGGCTGGGGGGAGGATGTAGCTAAGCAATTGAAATAAAAAGTCTGTCTGTCCTTCTCTCCAATCAAGACTTTATGTAGTACACAGAGGCAGGACACAGATTAGGTATCAGCCAAACCAGCTCCCTGGTTTGGTCCCTGTGGACCAAGCAAGATTTGTCTGTTGCACTTTGGATCAAGAGTCAGTCCTTTTATATAATATTTCCTAGCCTTTTTCTTTTCAAAAGGCTACAGAGACAGGAGAAAAAATAAGACAGTGGTGGATGATGTCCTGCTTGTTGGACTTGGGTGTTTTGCAGCTGGAGTTCCTTCAGGACACACATCCACAGTGCAGCCCTCCATTTCCTCTAAGCCAGAAGAACCCTGAGACAGTCACAGAGCGACACAGAGCAGGAGCCCTGTGCCCTTTGGGGGCAGTGTCTGGAGACCCGACAAAAATGGCACTAGAATCTTGTGCTGATGGAACCTGAGCCCTCCTTTTGCAGGTTCCTCAGTCTTTCTTTCACATAAACCCACCAGGGAAAGGTTCACAAGCACGAACCAAAGCTACTGAAGTGTCGCTCCTTCCTCCCTTACATGGGAGGAGCTTACAGAGAACATCCACAAAGCAGAACCAAAGCACAAACTCGGCCCAGTTTCCCAGGCTACCTTTACAAGAGTGGCTTCAGATGGCACATGAAACAGGCAGCAACCTTGTGCCAGTCTGCCTGAAAACCAGGTCTGTGCTCAGAAAGATACTAATGAAAACTGTTACCATTTATTTTGTTTCCCATGTTCACTCATGAAAACTGGCAAATAAATGTAGTGTCCACCCCTGCTCCATATGTACCAGGATTTGCTCCTCATATCTTCAAAGGCAAGGGGGCACAGACCTTGCTTGGATTAGGACATGCTTGTCCCCATGCTTTCATATATTGGGTCAAATTTCATGATAATCAAAAGCAACCACATCATACCGATTTTCTTACTTGTCAGCAAAGAGATTATAATGTGATAAAGAAAGAAAAGACTTCTAATCTTGACACAAAAAGAAACCAGGCATGAAGAGGAGTAGGGAAAAAGAGAAATCTGGCTTAGGTCATGGAAGTCTATGTCAGGTCATGGAAATATACCTCGTGTCTTAACTAACAGCCTCTCAAAGACTGTAGTACTTGGCTGTTCAAAACACAGATGAAAATGCCTGAATCTATCTCGAGTTAAAGGAAAGGCTGCTCCTAGTCTGAGTCATCAATCCTGTAAAGATGCTGAACATCTTCAAGGCGCTGTGTAATAGACTCTGCTAATTACAGTGCTCAGCAACTCACAACTCGTGAACATCACAGAGCCAGACAGGCAGGTATTTACAAAGAGGGCCTTTGGGAAGTCTAGATTAGTCTCTGGACAACTTGAAAGGAAAGATAAGGACGCTTAAGGGGACTCTTCCTCTCCTGCAGCAGACGAATGAATTAGCAGTGAAGCTCCAGCTCTGGTCAAAGGGAAGGGATAACATGGTGATGAAGTAGGTCTTAAATAATTTTGATGCATTTAAGTGTCATTCCAAAGAAGATCCAGAGATGTAGAGAGAAAACAAAGTCTCAGTCAAAATAATCAGGCAAATTAGAGGATGCCACTGGTTGGTTTGATATGTAGCTTTTTCAGCACAAAATTTTCATCTCTTCTAAAGGGTCTTTTATACATTGTTCATAAGTGACAGAGATTTTGTTTAATCAAGGAATTTATCCAATTTTTTTATTTCATTACTCACAGAGGAGTCTTTTAAAAAGCATTCTATTTTGCACAGACAAAACAGTGTCACGGGGCAGGAAGGGTTACATGCTACTTAACCAGGAAACTACAAACAGTTGTGGAGACTCTGGTGGCCCTACCAAGGGAAGCAAAGTCCTTCCCTGCTCTCTGTTACAGGACAGAGCTTGACATGTGGACTCCAGCACCAGAATGTTACCCAGTTACAACAGTAACACTGAAGTGTTATGTAATATTATATGTTATGTTATCTTATGCCACCATTATGGTGGCACCCAGAGTTCCAAGCTGAGGTACAGTGGGTCTTAAACACACTGATACTCCATATAAGTGGTATGTGGTGTGTGTCTGAGATGCTTATGGGATTGCCAGCAGGCAGCTGAATCTCTGAGAGGTGGGAGAAGAGATGGTCCTTCAAAGTCCTCACATTGCAACACAGGAACAAGAGGATCATATGGGATGCTGCAGGGTAGCAAAACAGTCCTACGGCAGAGATTAATCCAGGCTCCAGACTGGGCCAGTCTCCATCTTTAATCATTGAAATAAAGGCAAGAAAGATAATACATCATGCTTCTCTATTTGACGACTGAATTTCACATCTTCAAAGAATCATAGAATCATAGACTGGTTTGGGTTGCAAGGGACCTTTAAAGGTCACATCTAGTCCAGCCTCCCTGCAGTGAGCAGGGAAATGGGATCAGGCTGCTCAGAGTCCTGTCCAACCTCACCTGGAATGTTTCCAGGGATGGACCATCTACCACCTCTGGAAAACCTGGGCTAGTGTTTCACCATCCTCAGTGTAAAAAATCTCTTCCTTATATCTAAACCTCTCCTCTTTTCCTGGTGCTACAGGCCCTGCTAAAAGCTCTGTCCCCATCTTTCTTATAGGCCCCTTTAAGGACTCAAAGGGCTCAGTAACATCTCCCCTTTTGCCTTCAAACCAAAATCAGAGAGATACAAGACTCAGGGGAACACGGGAAGAAAAACTCCTTGCATATACTTTTTCAGAAGTGAGCACTCCTCAGGATACACACTGACAGTTGAGCTACTACTGTATAGAAGAAAACTGTAACATTTCACTTAGAATTTGTTAACTAGGAATTCATTAACATATTTTGCCTTCATGGAAATATATATTTCAGGGAAGGATATCTGCATATACATCGTCCAGGAGGGAGAGGGAGAATGCAGAACTTACCTCATAGAACTTGAGAAGATACAGAAGTCACGTTGTTCCTACACTTCTCATAATTGTTGGCTGTCAACAGCTGCATTAAGTGGGCTGCACCCATTACAGGGATGGAAACTGTCATCAAAATGAATTAGAGGCTTACTTGACCATAGCTGCATTTTATATTCTGTTTGCAATTCACTGTCTGTCTGGCATGCTAATGAAATGTAGGCTGGGAAAAGAAGTCACTAGTGCGTAAGAACACAAACTTATGTAGATTATTTTTCCTTTTCATAATAAAATCCTGTGGGGTTTTACAGTTGTTCAAAGAGACTTTTTTCCTTTTTTATAGCTGTATCTCACTACTGAAGAGTAGCTGTCATCCTAAATCTTAACTAAAGATTATTTGGGAAGAACAATTAATGGCTATGAGATAACGCCACATCTGCAAAGTGAGATAATTGATGAGTAATAACTGATGCACTTGTGACTGCAAACAAATGCATCTCCACTTCAAACTATGAGCAGACACAAATCCAAATTCAACCAGAACACCGATCCAGGGGTATAATAAGGCTCAAATATGAGCCTCACACACTGGCTCTGGAGGAAGAAAAACCAACAAATAAATCAGATCTCAGCCCACGCCCCAGATCTCCAGTACCAGATCTGTCTTTGCTGTGAGCACTCTTACAGCACAGTCTGGAGAATCCCAGGGTTCCTTGATGAAGCACTGTCAAGGGATCTTCTCTAGCCCTCACAAGCACCAGAAAACCTTGTTGCTCTTCCCAAGGCCACCAGCCAGAGAGATGGCAATAGGCACTTCAAGTGCTGCTCACACAGGGACCAGCAACAAAGCGGAAGGGCTGCTTGGGGTCCAGGTGTCCTTCCCCTGCCACTGCTGTTAGGCCTTGTATTACTGTCTGCTACCCACCTCCTGTGATGGACTGAAACCAAAGAAACTGTCCAAAAGTTTTTCTTCTTTACCAGGAAATTCTCTGTTCCCCGTGCTGGCTTGAACCTGGCCTCTAGATGCCCAAGTACACAGAAAGATCACACACAAAGGGTGACTACTTAGAAGAAAGAAATGCTTATGTTAAACTTATTTTCAAAGCTGGAACACTAAGTATTTTAAAATGTAGCACATAAAAATGTGGCTTTTACATGAGAGTATTTATTTTATGCAGGTATATGCAGTTTTCTGGGGTCAAGACACAGTAGTGAACATGTACTTTACCAGCAAGAAAAGGGTAGGGGGGGTAAGAGGAAGAAGTGTCTATTGGGTGAGTATGTATCCTTGTTCCTTTTAGTCCCAAAATGCTGAGCCTCATTGACTATATCAGTATGCGACATCACAGCACCCAGAACTGGCAAAGAGCAGCCTGCATGCTGCCTGCAGGCTCAGGGGACGAGTATTCACCTTCACAGCACATTGCCAATGGGCTGTAGGACTAGATCCCACCATTTCCTTCCTGGGAAGGTGCAAAGCCATCCATCGTTTCCATGAGAGTATGAAACATCCACATGGTTTCCTTGATGCAACAAGCTGTGTGTTGAAAATGCAAATTCCCTGTGCAGGAAACAGGGCAGTTCAGCTCAATCTCTTCTTCAGAGATTTGAAGCCAAAGCTGTAACAAGGCTCGAGTGGAAGTATCTCATGCTATCACAAAAATAAGCCAACACTGCCCTCCTAATTTTTCTTACTGAATTTGTTCATCTCCTTAGTTGCATGTTCAGTAACTTGTGGCTGAGCTCACCAACGTGGCCATGTGGAAACAACACCCAGGAGGACAGGATTTTTTTTCTCTGTCAGTCATTGCCCTGCAGCCTGTGCCCCATAGTTTGCGTGCACAACACAGTGACAAGAACTCGGTGGTCTGCCAGTGCCACCTCATCTTTCATGGAGCTCAGGACAGTTCAGCAGTACAAGCTGGACCCTGTGGAGTGTTGCAGAAAAATGTTGAAGTGTCACACCAGCATTTTGCAGCCTTCAGCCCTGCCTGCAGTTCTAGAATGGGGCTGCAATTATGAAATCCATTTTGCTCTCTTGGTTGTAAAGTGAATGCAGCCTACTAGGCCTAATGAATTACCCTGATCTGGAAAAACAACATGATGTGAAAAAAAAAAATTCAACAGAAGTCTTAGGAAATTGAGAAATGTAATGATTACATTTTTATCATGCTAATCAGCCCACAATCAGTAACAGGCTATATAAACAGGGATATAAACCTGCAGCACCTCTGGGCTCCTTCCATGCAGTTAGTTCATCCATCCTTCAGAAACAGGAACCCAAATAAAGAGATGAGGTGGATAATTCCAAGTGATTCAGTAAATCACAAAATAATCCTAAATTTGTCTGTTTGCATTTGTGAATCACAGAATCACACAGAATCATAGAGTGGTCAGGGTTGGAAAGGACCTCTGGAGATCATCTAGTCCAACCCCCCCTGCCAGAGCAGGTTCACGTAGAGCAAATAACACCCCTGACTCCCATTCCTTCTGAATTAGCCCCATCAATCCTACAATGAGACAAGTGATTTTGCCTTGGAGTCTCTTGATCCAGAATTAACAACCTTTTTCATACAGCCATTTGTATTTGGGCTCAACTGCAAAAATCCCACTGCAAAAATCAGCATGAGCTTGGACTTGGAGCCATTTTCCCCCAGTCTAAGACTCAGTAGAGAGAAAAGGGAGGTGTTGGATTTGCAGGTCACCTCTCAATGCAGATGAGTTTATTGAAACCACAGTGAAAAGCTACTGTTGTGCAGTAGGCAATTTTCAAGTGTTAATAAAGCAGCCAGTTTTGCCAAGCAACACCCCAGCTCCCAAGATCGTCGTAAATACCTGAGGATCCTGCCAAATTTCAGTGTAACAATGAAGTGTTTTCTGTTATCAGAGCACAAGAAGTACTCTTAACTAGTGTAACTTGCCCCTTGACTTGAACTCAAGGCACCCTCAAAATCATTCTCCCCTGGAAGGCAGGGGTCATTTATGCAGGCCCCAGCCGGGGAGAGCTTGAGGCCTGACATTAATAGGGTGGCCTGAAAGGCCATAAAGGGAAAACCTTAACTAGGTGTTATAACGAGGGGATATGAAGTGTCACAAGGTGTGTAAATGTCACAAGCTCTCTACAAAGCCTCTATGTTAAAAGTCTTCCTCATCTTAGCTCCTCTGGGAAAAGTATTTTCCTTCTACTGTTGCTCCTTTTAAAATATTTTGATAACGAGAGTGAAAGGATAATTTCAGCAGCGTGTACACTGGCAGCTTTGTGGGGAGGGCAGCACAGATCACAGCACTGGGGAGAAACAGGGAATACACAGCCCGATAACAAAAAGCAAACATGTATTACTATTAAAAGCTGTTTACAGAGTGCCACAAGTGTTTCAGATGCAACGTAAACCCAGCTTCCTGCCACCAGCATTTACAGCCTAATGTTTAGGCGTGTTCTTTACTCCACGCACTTGGTAAATTTGCTAGACTGTTCCCATGGATTAATGGCTATAGGGCTGGAAGGCTGTAAACCAAATCTACTGGTTGAACACATCACCCAAATGGAGCTAATTGCTGTAATAAAGACTTTGTGAGGCAGGTATCAATGGAGAGAACCCTGCAATGGAGCTCTACAAGGACTGTATTAGATCACAGGAAAAACCATCTCTTTTTTTTTTTTTTTCAGAGAGAGAGAGAGAGAATATTGGAGAGAGGATTTTGATTGAGAGATAATGTGTAAAAGATGATGGGATAAGATTGTTGGCATGCAGAAGCTGGTTCTATCATTTCTATGCATGAGCAAAGAATAAAAAAAATAACCATTACCCTGCTAGGGCCCAATATTTTATAGCAATTATTACAGACTGCTTTAGCTCCTGATTCCTGGTACAACCAGAAACAGGAGTTTAAAATTACTGGGAGACCTCCCAGGCTGTTCCTCCTCCTCTGGCACAGGCAGGTCCCACGGCACAGCGGCCAGGCTGAGGTGGCAGCGACAGCCCTCTCCCGCCATGGCAGCCATCTTGCAGCCCTGCGCGGGGTGCCTGGGCCTAGGCCTAGGCCTCCATTTTAACCCCAGCCTTATCTCTGCTGTGGACAGTAATATGAATTGCTTCATGTCATGGTTTTTTGTTAATGAGAAGAGTGCTGAAGTGCTGAGTGGAGCACCTTCCCCCAGCCCTGACACTGTCATTGCTGCCTGTGATGAATTGGGGCTTCGCTTGAACCTAAAGACCACCAAATTAACAGTTAATTAGGAGTTGATAAATAGCAGAGTCACGCAGACCCTCTGATTTAGCTTGTTTTCAGCTGCTGCCCTTCTCCCATATCTTGAAACAGCAAGTGTTTATGTGCTTGTAACAAGTGCCTGAGTGGGCCGCCATGCCTGGGCTTTGTCAGGGGGCCCTCCTGCTCCTGCTCACTTACATAGCTCTACTTGACACAACAGTTTTATCAGTATTTATCCCTGAGATAAGGAGATGTGACAGTGCTTTTGGGGGAAATTAGACCGTGAAGGGAGGGAGAGAGGAAGGGAGGGGAGCACTGCCCAGCCCCTGCCTGGGTAAAGCCTGTTCCCTCCCACGGAGGCACTCCTGGGCCCCCGAGTTCTCTCACAGGGACCGATGAATCATAGAACCACAGAATGTCTTGGGTTGGAAGGGACCACTAAAGGTCATCTAGTCCAACGCCCCTACAATAAGCAGGGACATCTCACACTAGAACAGATTGCTCAGAGCCCCATCAAGCTTACCTTGAATGTTTCCAGGGATGGGGCCCCCACCACCTCTCTAGGCAACCCATTCCAGTGACCCACCACCCTCATATTAAAGAACTTTTTTCCTAATGTCCAACCTAAATCTATCCTTCTCTAATTTGAAACCATTACCCCTTGTCCTATCATTACATGCCCCAGTGAATGGATCTTCCCCAGCCTGGGAAAACTTCACACAGCCAGCAGTGTGCCCAAGTGGCCAAGAAGGCCAACAGCATCCTGGCCTGCATCAGGAATAGTGTGGCCAGCAGGAGTAGGCAGGTGATCGTGCCCCTGTACTTGGCATTGGTGAGCCCACACCTCAAGTACTGTGTCCAGTTCTGGGCCCCTCACTACAAGAAGGATGTTGAGTTGCTGGAGCATGTCCAGAGAAGAGCTACCAGGCTGGTGAAAGGTCTGGAGAACAAGTCCTGTGAGGAGAGGCTGAGGGGACTGGGGTTGTTTAGTTTGAAGAAGAGAAGCCTGAGGGGAGACCTCATTGCTCTCTACAACTACCTGAAAGGAGCTTGTAGGGAAGTGGGAGCTGGCCTCTTCTCTCAAGTGAATAATGACAGGACCAGAGGAAATGGCCTGAAGCTGCACCAGGGGAGGTTTAGATTGGACATTAGAAAGAATTTCTTTATTAAAAAAGTGGTTGGACACTGGAACAGGCTGCCCAGGGAGGTGGTGGAGTCACCATCTTTGGAAGTGCTTAAAAGAAATAGAGATGTGGTGCTTAGGGACATGATTTAAGCACTGAACAGATAAATTAGGTTATGGTTGGTGGATTTAGGTTATGGTTGAACTTGATGATCTTCGAGGTCCTTCCAACCAGGATGATTCTCTGATTCTTACAGGCTCCTTTCAGGTATTGGAAGGTCACTATAAAGTCCCCCCTGAGTCTTCTCTTCTTCAGGCTGAACAACCCCAACTCCTTCAGCCTGTCTTCATAAGGGAGGTGCTCCAGCCCTCTGATCATTTTTGTTGCTCTCCTCTGGACACGCTCCAACAGCTTATCTCACCTGACTGCATCAGACAAGCTCTTTGCTCTGAAGAGTGGTATTTTATGAAGTCCAGGGGACTGAAGTTCATCCCTCCTCTCTACAGAGACAGCTTTCCCAATTCCTGCAGAATTCCCTGAAAGAAATTCTCCATTTCAATGGGAGCAGCTTCATTCCATCCACCTCAGACAGAGCTCAAGCACTTTAGTGAGGTTCCTGTACAGTTCAGCTGGAGCCCAATAGCCTCTTTTGTGTCCTGACACTGCTGATGAATGCAGGGGACCAGGAAAGAACACCAGCAAAACCAAATTAAAGGATAAAATAACTACATTTAGTATAGGACTGGAGGTGCTGGACATTTGCAGGACCTCCTCAGGCCCATGACAGCCATTAACAACAGCCATGTCCACTGTGTAGGTGCATGTGTTGGTGTGTGCATGCTCACTCATTTAATTATCTTCCCTCTGCATCAGAGAAACTTTAAGAGTTGGAATAAATCTTTAAACCACCTTGAAACATACTTGGTTTGGACAGCCATGATGCAGGGACATGACCAATATGTATTTTCAGAAATCCAAAGGTAATAGGGTTTTTGGAATTTTCCTTATGATTGGGAAGCTTAAGTGTATGTACCTGTTTGCACTTCTGAGATTCAGCTGAAAATGTGATCTATGTCCTCCAAAGAAATGTCAACCCAGTTGAAGGCATCATCGCCTAAATTTGTAACTCAATAACATTGCAAGGAAGGAGGGATGACAAGTACTCCCAGGACAAAGAGGTGTCTCAAGAGAGAAGGAAAGCAGGGTGCTGGGGCTAAATTGGCAGGGGCTAACAAGGCCATCCAGAGGGACCTTGACAGGCTTCAGAAGTGGGCTTGTGCAAACTGCATGAAGTTCAACAAGGCTAAGTCCAAGGCTCTACACCTGAGTTGGGGCAATCCCAAGCACAAATACAGGCTGGGTGGAGAATGGATTGAAAACAGTCCGGAGGAGAAGGACTTGGGGGTGATGGTGGATGAGAAGCTCAACATGAGCTGGCAAAGTACGCTTGCAGCCCAGAAGCCAGCCATGTCATGGGCTGCATCAGAAGAAGTGTAGCCAGCAGGTCAAGGGAGGTAATTTTCCCTTTTTTACCTGGCCCTTGTGAGACCCCACGTGGAGTACTGTGTCTAGTTCTGGAGCCCCCAACATAAGAAGGATGTGGAGCTCATGGAGAGAGTCCAGAGGAGGGCCAAAAAGATGATCAGAGGGCTGGAGCACCTCTACTATGGACACAGGCTGAGAGAGTTGGGGTCATTCAGTCAGGAGAAGAGAAGGCTCTGGGGAGACTTCAGAGAGGCCTTACAGTACATGAAGGACCTCCAGGAAACTGGGGAGAGACTTTTTACAAGGACTTGTAGTGAGAGGACAAGGGGTAATGGATCAAAACTGAAAGAGGAGAGATTCAGGTTAGACATTAGAAAGACATTTTTTAGTGTGAGGGTGGTGAGACACTGGAACAGGTTGCCCAGGGAAGTTGTGGAAGCCCCATCCCTGGAAGTGTTCAAGGCCAGGTTGGATGGGGCTTGAAGCAACCTGGTGCAGTAGGAAGCGTCCCTGCCCATGCAGGGGGGTTGGATCTAGATGACCTTTAAGGTCCCTTCCAACTCAAACCATTCTCTTAATTCTATGATTCTATGATGAGCCACCCATCATCAAATGGCTCTGCTCCAGCCAAGTGAAACCACTTCACCTCTCATTTTTCTGTCCCATTTTTACCTGCCTGGTGGCTTTCTAGCTCTGCAGGGTATGGGACCTTCAACAGTTTACAATATGTTGTATGGCCCACTCCAGGAATTACTAGATTTGGCCAAAATAGAGAAGAATAGACCCAACACATTACTCTTGATTTGAAGGGGCTGTATATTCATGAAGCAGCATCTGAAAGAACCCCTGTTAATAAATACATAAATCAACAAAATCCCTTAAGTGCCTTAAAGATGATTAAACATACACTCAAATTAAATTCACTGTAGCTTTTACACATTTCTTTAAGTGACTTGAATAGGTTTGTTTTCCCTTGGAAAAAAAGAAACCAAAACAAAACTATGTCACATTCATATAAGAGCATTGCTTCTTTCAATAAAAACACATTCAATCAAATCCAGAAACCAACATTTAAATAACATTACAGCTGGGCTTAAACCAACAAAAGGTTGCAGTGAGGGAGTGATACCACGTTGCTCCCTAGTCCTACTTTATAAAAATAAGGGCCCCACTGTTACAGAGAAATAATTTACCAGTTTTACTCAGGGAGTGTCAGTGGCTTTGCATTGCTAACACCGGGCTCCAGGTCCCGTGTAACTGTTTATTGTGTTACACTTCCATGCTTGGAGATGTCAAACAAAGTGGAAACTTACTTCAGGAGTTATTAAACAGTTATCAGTCTCCGAGATACATTATCATCTGCAAATACTAATATTCATCCTAATTAATGGTAGCCAGAGGTAAACGGAGTATTAGATACCCTGTTACATCCATCCTCACTCCCTAAGCAATGGCAGGGAAACTGGGCCATTTAAAATTATTGTCTTTATAGTGATAAGTTTAATTTACCATCAATACCCACAAATGGAAGAATTAGGGACCTGAAATAAAATCCAGGCTACTGAAGGTGCCAGTAGGAAATCCATCTATAGGAGGCAAACAGACTTTGGACCAGGTCCTGTAAGAACTGAGAAGGGAATTTTCAGATGGTTTTTGTCTCTTTCCTGTTCAGCAGCATCCTGTACTGCCTTTCCTCAGCTTTCCTTGCTCCCCATGGAGCATGTTAGTCAAAGGGTTTGATGGTTTGGGTTGGAAGGAACTTTAATGATCATCTAATTCCAATCCCTTCTTAATTTTTTTAAATAAGAAAATTCGTTGCTACTATAAACAGCCAGGAAAAAAAAAAAAAAAAAAAAGAGGTTGATCTGGCTATATCTAACTATTTTAACATATATCCTTGAGTACACATATAGCTTTAAGCAATGGTTCTAAACTTATATTTATCTGTTCTTCAGATTTAAGGCCATTCCTTTGACTGCTTTCTGGGATTTTCCTCAAATTGTATGGCTTCAAGAGGAAGTGGTCTTTCAAGGTTTGAGCTGATGGTAGCAAACTTAGAATAATAAAATCATAGAATGTCTTGGGTTGGAAGGGACCACTAAAGGTCATCTAGTCCAACGCCCCTACAATAAGCAGGGACATCTCACACTAGAACAGATTGCTCAAAGCCCCATCAAGCCTGACCTTGAATGTCTCCAGGGATGGGGCCTCCACCACTTCTCTAGGCAACCCATTCCCGTGATCCACCACCGTCATATTAAAGAACTTTTTTCCTAATGTCCAACCTAAATCTATCCTTCTCTAGCTTGAAACCATTACCCCTTGTCCTATTGTTACATGCTATAGTGAACAGATCTTCCCCAGCCTTCTTACAGGCGCCTTTCAGGTATTGGAAGGTGTTATGGTTTGAGTGACCCTGGCATAGTGTTGAACGTCTATAAGAGGAACTAGAGAGAGGGTCCTTAAGACCCTGAAAGACCCGGGAGGATCGGAACAGGGAGGGGTCAATATTCCCTGCACTTCCTGCCATACTCTGTAAAAGCCAGGAGAACCGGAAGCTCAGCCCTTTTCCTTCCTGCACCTCCTTCCTTGTGGTTGCTGCTTGAAGATTCTCTGGTTCACCACGTGCTCTCCAGAATCCAACTCCATCTGGTGCTGCGAGGAGCCGTGGACCCCTCTCTTGAAGCAGCCTGGCCGCAAGGGGCTCTTGCCCACCTATTCCTGCCATCAGAGAGATCAGTTTTGTATATATTTGTATGTAAGTGTATAGATCTGTTCTTTCCCCCACGTGTTACTCCCTTTCCAGTGTTATAGTAAATTCGTTCCTGTTTCAGTTTCCAACCCTAAAGTCTCTCTTCCTTATTCCCCTTCTATCTTCCCTTGGGAGAATGCAGGGGAGTTAATAGGAAGCAATTCTGCCCTCTGGTTTGTGGTTCACCCTTACTGTTTAAAGCAGGACAGATGACCATTATAATTTCCCCCCAGAGCCTTCTCCAGGCTAAACAGCCCCAACTCCCTCAGCCTGTCTTCATAAGAGAGGTGATCCAGCCTTTTGATAATTTTCATTGCCCTCTTCTGGACATGCTCCAACAGGTCCACATCCTTCTTGTGTTGGGTGCTCCAGAGCTGGACGCAGCACTCCAGGTGAGGTCTCACCAGGGCAGAGTAGAGGAGCAGAATCGCCTCTCTTGATCTGCTGGCCACACTTCTTTTGATGCAGACCAGGATGCGGTTGGCCTTCTGGGCTGCAGTTATACATTGGTGGCTCATGTCCAGCTTTTCATCCACTAGTACTCCCAGGTTTTTTTCCACAGGGCTGCTCTCTAGCATGTCTTCCCCCAGCCTGTATTGATATCTCTGGTAACTTAATCTACAGTTATCTTATTGTGTATTCTCATAGGATTAATACTATGCTGCCGTACAGACCTTAAGCGCGTGGAGGAACAACTCCATTTAACCATGTATTTAACCATGTAAATTGGACTCCCTGTTTAAGTAAAGGTAACAATAATGGTGGTCTTAATTGCAGAAATTACCAGTTACTTTGAGTCTGACATGTGCTTAATGACTAGGCAGATGGAAACACTAAACATAGTGCCACTTGGCAGACAATTGGAATTGATAATCACCTCTAGAAAAGCTGTTGATGGTAATCTGTGGTTACCAACAGGTTTGGCTAATTCCAAGCAGTGGTGGTGCACTACTCTTAGCTCTAGGACACAGCCTCCAGTAGATGGAGAGTAATTGAGAATATTCACCCATCAGTTAGAACAGAAACACAGATCCTGTAAAGAAAACACAAAGCACTAAGAGGCAATGTTGTTTCCATCACTAGTTTTTTATAGAGGGTGCTTACTTTGAAGTAATAATGCACTGCACATTATCTGCCCGATTTATTATATCTGCCCTTATTACTGTGTATAATGTGTTCCATCTACCCTTTGTGCTGCCTGATCCCAAACACCACTCTTCCCCAAGTTGTGATGAAGTATGCTGATGTGCTGGTCAATATAAAAACTGGATCTTTCCTCTCCAGCAGGAAAGAACCCACAGCAAAGCCAAGTTGTTAGAAGCTGTCTTTAGTGGAAGAAAAGCCTTAGGAGGGGTTGATTGTGGGACTGATATTGAACAGATTAGTATCAGCAGATATCCCAGGTGAATTTTCTTATGTGAAGGCATGCAGATGGGCTGCATTGCCCAAATCTATCTTGTTTATTTGATTTCTGTCTCACCAACAACTTGGCCAGTATTTTTCTTTTCACTCTGAAAAATTATTTCAGCAGAATTTGCAACTATCTTATATACTACATAATTTGTAAAGACAGCCTTGGTCTGTCCCAACCAAAATATTAACAGAATCCTCTGCTGAATTTAATTGTAACCTAAACAAAGCCATACCAGAATGTGATGTTCTTTTGAGAAAATGTTTAATCACTCATATCACTCATATCACTTTTCCATGTCTGTTCTGTAAAAGAGCTCCTATTTAATAATAAGAAATAATATTTAATAATTTAATATTTAATAATATTAAATTATTTAGTAATTAATATAACTATTAATTATAAATAATTAATAATTAATATTTGATAATAAGAAGAAATATTTAGAGTCATATTTCTGTCCAGTCCAATGTACTTGGTACAACCAACTTTCCCTAACATTTAGGGAAAAAGGAATGTTAAAAGTTTGGCCAGAAGGGGGCCAGAGGAAAATACATTTTTTCAGTCACAAACTTAGGATAGAAATGAATGGTGGAATATAAATATGGATATGAAAGATGCAATACAATTCAATACAATTAAATAAAATCAAATTTGTTTGGAGTTTTTAATAGACTGCATATTTACCTAATCACAAAAGGATGGTATTAAAATAATTTTAAAGGCCACTATGTAAAGGCATAAATTATATAAATCCATTTAATAAAGAAACAGCTTTTAGGAAAGTAAAATGTTATGATAAAGAAGAAAAAAATTCAAGAAGAAAGTCTTCAGATTTGGGGGCTGCTAGAACAAGCAGCCCTCCTCCTTCAGCCTCTCCCACAAACATTCTGCATTGCAAACAAGCATGAAAGTTTTCATCCCAAAGGAGTTACACATTCGAAGAAAGATGATGCATGAGAAAATGGAAGATAATAGTGAAAATCCAAATATAACCTTCTCTGAACTTCAGCCATTTGGCAAACTACAATTACGCAGAGTGATTCTTGAGATAACAAGAACGCTAGTAACAGAATCTGAACACAGAGTTCTCAGTTTTATAGTAGTACAGCTTTTATAGAGAAAAATATTTACCCTGCAGGAAAAAAAAACAAGTCCTGACTTAATTTATAATTTAGTAGCATTTCTCAGATGATATTTATTTCTTGCACAATAGATGCATAACCAACATGCCTTCTGGATAAGGAATGTTGTGTTTCTGACCAGCCCAAGAGGATGTATCACTCATCAGAAATGCCCTGAACCAACAATGTCACAAGCAAGACTTAATGATTTAATGTATATTTTAAAATACTATTTTAGTTTGGTGCTTATCTGGCACATGTATTCTGTATCAACAGGCTGTAATCACCATCAAATTTCTAGTTATTTTTCTTGCAAGCTATTTGAAATCCTTAGTTTTCTCATTTGAGAAGGAAGATTTGCCAAGTCCAGTCCTATATATGTTCCAAAGAAGTAAGCCTGGGGTCCTGTCCCCTCTGCACAGAACCTCCTGGTTGCCCTCAGGAAACATGTGCAGAGCCAATTCAAGGTGCTCCAGAGTTATTAGTAAGACTGGAAAGGTTCAGCAGGTCCCTTCCAGTCTCTCGCCTGCTTGGAGCAGCTCTGCCATCCCTTGTGGTGACAGCTGATCCCACCTGGCAGCACTGCAGGTTGTGGGGTTGGAGCTCAACTGGGGATCTGCCACCACCCAGCTATGTCCTAAAGCAGCAATTCTGCAGCAAAGAGTTTTTGGGGGTTATACCTCAGCAAGCTCAGCTGTGTAAAGGATCTTGGGCCAACGCTGGTTTTGGCTTTCAGATATTAGCTGGCCCCTCTTTGCAGATGCACAGTAATGGTTAAGACAAGCAACTGTCCTCTATTCCAACGTGCAGTAAAATGTGTTAGGTTAACCTAAGCTTCACTGCCACCTTCAAATGAAAGGTCATTTATCCCATGGCCACAGCAGAAAGGAAATAGCTGCCACCTGGCAGAGGGTGGGTTCTTCAGCTGCCTCTCAACTCTGTTACATGTGTTTGTAAAATAAAACCTGTTACCAGCAAGTGAACACTTAAGCCCATTTACTTTGCACTGGAATGGCTTAAATCTGAATGTGGAGAAGACCCGTGACAACTGCTGCCCATCAGCCTGTGGAGAAGGCCCTGCTGAGGAACCCCTCTGCCCCTGTCTCGGCACCTTCCCAGGGACATGCCATCTCCAGCGGTGATGGCTGCCCAGCCTCCCAGCCCAAAAGCTAAGATACAATGTGCAGATGATGGACAGTAGGCCTGGCACAATACTTCAGACTGGGGCCTAAAAAGTGCTGCAAATTCATCTAGGAAGAAATTCACTTACAGTATTGTTTCAAGTGTAATTATCCACAAGGTTATTATGCTTTTTTATTTATTTATGCTTTTAAGAATGAGCACTGCTTTATAAATGCATTCCTGAGTGTGCCATAAGTAAGATATGCAGAGTGGAAATTTGCTGTAAAGTAAGAGGAGTTGAGAATTTGTTGTGAAAGGTAGGAGACAGCCCAATTACCAAGGCATTAGAAATAATTCCCCTACCTTATTCCAGGCAAGAGCTGAAGCCTGCTTTTTGCCTACACTGCAGGCAGCAGGATCCCTCGGTAGGAGCAGCCAGCCATGTGCTGGAACCCTATTGGTGACCCAGCAGCCTCATTGAATAGGACACTGGATAAATACACAGGCAAATTCCTTGTTTCCCTTCAAAGCCCCCAATTCCAAATAATCTACCAAGAAAAAAAAATCTAAAAAGTAAGCCAGCAGCAAAAGATACTATCAGCAGATATCATCAGGAAATTCAACACGGCACAGCTCCAGCTTTGATCTTACCAACTTCTAGGAGTTTAAGCATTTTTCCACATATGCTATTTCACAAAGAAAAAACCCAAAGTCTTTAGCTTTTATGACACGTAGATTTGTCTCCAAATTAGTACCCTAAAAGAGGAGATAACATTTGATCTACTCCTTTCAATAAATTATATGTATTCAGAACACAATATTTTATTGTGTTGAGACTATGCATGAATTACATCCCACTTCATCTTAATTTGACAGTACAGCTTTCGTGCTTGCTCTTTACATTAGTGCAAATTCCAACCCTGAAGCCCAGGTGGCAGCCCAAGCCTAACTCAAACTGCCCAAATTAGAAATACAGTTTGTAGATATCAGTTAATAATAAATATTGAATATGGTTTTCTGATACAAAGACAGAAATAACCCACTTTTGGTGATGCTACCCATCCTGTATGCCTAAATCAGGACATGTATATTAGCCATTAATCACTTGTAATCAGTCACCTCTTGTTGAAGACATAATTTCAGTGGAATTTATGCATTATGATCACAGAATTGTTGAGGCTGCATGTCACCTCTGACGATCACCCAGCCCAAACCCTTTGCTTGAGTAGGTTGCTCAGGGATGTGTTCAGTCAGGGTGTGATTATCTCCAAGGTGGGACCCTATGACCCCACTGAGAATCTTATTACAGTGTCTGACCACCCTCACTGTAAACCTCCAGCATTCCAACTTATGCCCATCACCGCTCATCCTGTCACCAAGCACCATTGGGAAGAGTCTGGCTCCATCTTTTTTTTCCTGTGTCCCTTCAGGTATTTACACACACTGCGGAGGTATCCTGAGCCTTCCCTTCTCAAGATATAGAAACTGGAAACTGAATTGATGTGTTAATTAATAGCAGTGACTTAAACATGCTTACAGATGGACCTGAGATCTTAGCCATGGCTTCCTCACTACCTACCTGAAGCTTTCCTTGGCTCTGCAGCATGAGACAAAGTCTCAAATGTGAGGCTTTCATTGCAGAAATGTGATAATGTGTGGTTAGTACTTCCAGGATGAAACAATACCCTAGATCTCAGATATGAGTGTTGAGACAACAGTCAATGTAATCAAACATGTAAAGCCTCCAAAGACTATTTTGTAGATATCTAGACCTTCTCAATACACTAATTTTTCTCTCATTTGAAAACAAATTGCAGAATACCATTGCTCTACAGTATAGAAGCCATTCACTGCCAATTGACTTTGAAAGCAATCACAAGTATGTTGCGTGTGTGCTCTTTGCCTTGATTCTCTGGAGATTTATAGTGTCACCAATTGCTTAAGCTCAATGCCAGTGTTCTAAATGTGTGAATAAAATCCTAAAATAATGGAATAAAACATTTTTTATGGGATTATTTTCCTTGCTTTCTGATTTATGATCCATAGGGCTTACAATATTTAGGCAATCTTGCACGCATTGGGCCTAGAGTTTGTTTTGAATTAAGAGAAAATTCACAGAATTATTTGCCTGCGGAGCCTGGGTCATCAGGCAAAAGTGAAATATTAGGAGAACAATCATAAATTACAAGTGTTAACCATACTGCCACCCAACATATCAGGGCAAGATTTTGTTTTATTTCTGTACACAAGATTCAAGACTAAACACTATATGTCAGAGATTCTCTGGCCAGAACTGCAAGAGTATGAACTGAACCACAAACCTGATATTGAAAAATGACCATGTTTAAATGGTTACAGCCTATTTCTGAGCTGGAAGCTGATTGCAAGGCTAAAATCAAATTCAAATGGCCAGTATCAGTACCCAAAGCTCAGATGAATTCTGCTCTGTGATAGCTTTAAAATACCTCCTTTTTACCAAACATATCCAGAACTTTTACATATGTATATCTATTAAAAGAAAACAAAAAACTCATATCCTTAGGAACATTATCCTTGAAAACAGTCCAGGATAATGCTGATGTGAGATGAGAGCATAAAAAAAATATTCATGGATTACATTCTTCACCTTTTATTATACACAGAATTCTAGTATCTATAATGTTTTAAAGTACTTATATACACTATAGTCTAATATGATTTATTTGGTTATTGCAATAACATTTTAGTGCCATTTTATCTGAGAGTTCATGGAATGTTTTAAAATCCAAGCCTAATGGAAGCCAATCAATCATCACATTTTCAAAGAACAAATTATTTAAGTTTTTGTACTACACTGAGCTAATCACTGTACAGAGATATCCTATTGTTTTGACTGATGTCATTCATTTTTCTTTAGCCTGCCCTGATTGATGGTCTAAGTGCTGAAGTTAACCAGACAAATGGATATGTACTTCTGGGGTATTTCCAGTCCAGCTGCCTTTTTAGCACTAAAAACTTCATACGCCTGATAGCAACGTGCAGCTGCTTCTGCTCATAGAATTGAAATTACAGTCTGGAACAGAAAGTGACAGCCTACACTTTTTCCTCTTACATTAAGGATTTTGTCCATGATGCCTCCAAGAAATCACCAGTTATAAATGAGCTGTATTAAATCCACATCTATATTTGAGTATGTGGTGGCTTGGTTTCCAAGTTCCCACTTTCACATCTTAAAACACTTATTAATAGCATCGCTGAGACACCCAAATATTATTGCAGGTATTTCTTCCTCTCCTCTGTGAACTGGGATCCAATGCTGTGTCATATTAAGGCTGTTGGTCCTTCATGGGTCAAAAACTAGCGAGAATTCATCAGGTGAGCTGGTTAATTGAAGTGGATTGGATGATTACCTGATTAAGGCAAAGCAAAATTTGGCTTATCACATGTCAAACCAGCAGGAACAAGAAGGCAAGCTCCCCCAAAGGCTGAGAGATCTAACACAAGCCAGTTCCAGCCCAAATGCTAGATGCTTTTACTCTATGTACTATGTTACTGCTTTATTGGCTGACACGTACTATAAAAAGTTCTAGAAAAGGTTCACATGAGGAATTAAAGGAAAAGTTGTATATCCATGATTTTTCATTGATGCAGTCACTGGACCAAATAAATCCCTGGTTCCAAGCAGTCGCATTCAAAGCCATTAAAGCACAGATAGATTTGGTCTTTATGCTGTGACACAAAGCATACACAACTCATGCAAGTTTTGACTGTTTAATCTAAATTTACATTTTGAAGTCTCTCCCAGCATCCACTGTGAAGAAAGTATCAGTGTTGTTCTTTTTTTTGCTGCTAACGGAAAAATTTTCAGATTCTGGAAATGCATGAGCAACTTTGCTGTTATTTGACATGGACTGTGACATTGTAAACAGAAGCTCAGGAGAAAATGGCAGAGTTGGAAATAAAAGCGGTTTATTACCTGACAGAACTCAGGCACCTCTTTGTGAGGCTGCATTTTTATACAAACACATGAACCTCCAGAAATACAACTGCTTCCTGCAGACTAATTCTTTGAGCAAATATGCAAAACCATATAGACATGTACATGTCATGTTCATATCTCATGGAATAATTTCCACTCTCACCTCAGCAGTGAGGGAAGAACAGACTCTTGCAGAGCGGTTTCTCACTAATGGCTGATGTCTCTAATGGCTGGTTTTTGCTTTCTGAGTGTACATTTTTGCTATACAACCAGGAAGCTGAACGCTGCAATCTCCTCATGCCTGTAAGCAGTGTGTTTACAGCATAGGAATCACCACTACTGTATAATATGGCTTTTGCTAAGGATATTTTAACTGTGTGCCACCTGACAGAAGTACTCATATATGTTTTGAACACTACTTATGTTATTGTTGTGAAGAAATCTGCCCTGTCAGCTGCAACTTAAAGCCCACTGCTGCTGTACAGGAGAAATAACCATAGAGCAAAAGGCACGTACTAAGAGTTACAGGAAATAATTGCATAGATCAGTCTCATTAAAAGTAACACAGCTATAACAAACAGCAATGCATCATTTAATTCTACCAAAATCAACAATGAAAAAAAACCCAGCCATAAATCAGCCTGCCATGAATTAAACAAAATTTTGCTAGAAGCTACCTTCACTGGAAGAAAGCATTTCCACTTTCTGCAATGCTTTCTGAAAGGCCAGGCCAAATGCTCACCAGCCGTAGAAACATTATTAATACTATGTAAGCAACATTAAGAGGTTATCTTCAAAATGGGCTTGTTGAAAGACCAAGTATGTTTGCTAGGGTAAAATCTTGCTCCTTTTAAAATCCATTAGATGTTTTGCTGCGAAGCCCAGGGTTCTGATGTCACAAGAGCTAAATAAAAAATAAATAGAAAATAAATAGAAAATCTAGATTTTCACAACCATTCTTGTACCCAAAAATGTCACATTGTAGTTTTATTAACTCACATTTTACTAAAGCTGAATTATTACAACACAAATATTTTCAAGTGGTAGATAGCTATCAGTGTGAAAAATTAAATCAGCCCCTAATTGGGTTTGATTCTATGAAAATACAGTTGACACCTAACATAAAACTACTGCAGACACTGCACTGTCACATCATTGTTTGTCAAACTGGAAAATACTGGACTCAGCTTCACATTTAATCCAGAATTTTATATAGAAGCACATATTCTTACTTACGAAAAAAAACAAGAAAAGAAACCAACGAAAACCCAAACAACAAAACCCAAAAGAAAACAAAGCTGGGACCTTTTACAATTTTGTACATAGCTAATAAACACCCATATTTAAGAATTACATTATTAAAAGCAAAATCACTTCTGGCACGTATATAGCACCTGGGTCCACAGGTTTTTCTGTGGTGACCTGAGTGAAGATTAAATGTGTTTCCAGCTCTGTAACCACACCATTCCCTTCTAGGCTTCATCCTTTTTATATTCTGGCTCTGAGATATCTCTAGCCTTTGTAGAAGTGGCAAAATCCCTATAAAAGTGACTTTTTTGAGGTCTTTCTGAGCAATGGAGGGTGAGAATTAAGCATATTTCTTCCCCATATGGCTGCTCACAGGGGAGTGTTCTGTCATCTATCTTTGTACAAGAGAAATGTTGTATTATGCCACCTTTGCACAAATTCTGTCATTCTACCCTGGCCTGAGAACCTCAATGAAGCCACTATAGTTAAAATAGAAGCAGAAGTCAGATCATACAGTTTATTTCCCGCATTTTTCTTGAAAACCCTAAGCTAGGACAGCATCACATACAGCAGAGCTTTATACAGTATCATATCACTATAGCTGGCTGCAGCAGTTGCTAAAGAACTGGAGACATTAGGCAGAAATTTTGATTAAGGTAAATCAAAATGATTAGGTTTGAAGTGCCCAGTGAGCATTTACTTGATAAAGTGCAGTTAGTCATTATATTCTGGAATTTCATAGCAAAAAAAAAAATGTCAAAAGTCAACTGGCTAGAATTTTAAACAGCAGGAGTTTTTCTTAGTACAGAGAATGAGAATTTTAAATCCAGGAAAGTCCAAAACACAGAATATAGAAACTCTCAATTCATTGAATAGTTAAAGGACTCAATTCAGAGTTGGAATATATTTGAAGTCAGAAAAAGGTTGTTCTACATGGAATTGGACTTCAAACAAGGTCTAGCAGGAACTCCTTGATGGCCATCGGGACAGGCAGTGGGGTTAGTCTCCTCCTATGTCACAGCCTTGACCTGGGGTCCATGTTTTGTCATCCTCATCCTGCCCACAACACTTATTTGTCTGTGACAAATGACATCTTGCCACAGGAAGAAATTGCTTTTGATGATCTGCTCCTCCCTATGAGCCTCAATTTTGTAAATGGCTTAAGGTGCACAGATAGCTGTGTGAGAAGGTCTCATTGCACAAGCACACATTTTCTTATCTCTCTTTAACAAGAAAAATGCTGATCATATAACATGTACAAAAACTAAAATGGAATACTAAATTTCACACAATCTCGTGAGATTCTGATACCTGTAAAAGCTCAGAAATCCCATTGTGATAAAGGCCTGAGCTTGTAAGGCGATTTTCTATTTCATATTCAAAGAAAAACTGTTCATATGTTTTTCAAGACTTGGAAACAACTCTGAGGGGGAAGAAAAAAAAGAAGACCTTTCAATAAATTAATTACTCTAAACCTTTCACCCTCTAATTTTTAAATTCTGTCATACCCTCTGGCTCCTTCAGTTCCACTGAGAAAGGTTCACGGAACCTGCTGGCACTGGCTTTATCCTTTTAGGTTCAATTCTTTGAATTCATCTCTCTAAAACAAACAGACAACTATGTGCACTGGGACTTTCGTAAGCATATATTTCTAGAGAACCAAGTCCCACTTCTTTGAATATATCTACTAATAAAAAAGTATTTCCTTTAGAATCCCTGAAGTGAGCTACAAGAAGAAAACCAAACTTGAACAGAGCCACGGGCACTAAAACACGAAAGGACAATTACAATTATATATTTTGGCTTCTTTCTTAATTCTTATATAGAACTTACTTCTTATGTATCACTTCAGCACTTTCATCATCTGAACACAACTTTTGTTCATCTATAACACATCTAGAAAAATGCACAGCCTTCATGCAGGAATTTCAGATGAAGATACCTCTCTTTATACAGGCTATGGATATTTCCAATGGTCTCTTGGGAGAAAAAAACATCTTTAGCAAAGGGGAAAGAGTCAAGCCCCTTACTAACCACCACACACAATACTCCTTTCCCCAGACAACTTCCCCAGTAGCTTTTTTCTGCCTGCTCTGTTTTCTACTTCCAAAACATGCTTTATTTTTCATGATGTCTTGGTTATTATGGTTCCTGCCATAACTTCTCTGAATAAAAAATACCATGTCATGGTTTATAAATAGATGTAGCAAAAGGGAAGGCTTTCCTGGGCAGTATAGAATACAAATACAGAATTATGGCAGCTTTCTATTAACAGTAACTTTTTTGGTCTTTGTTAAAAATTTAGTTGCTGTATTTTTCTTTTTTTTCTTTTCACCTATAAAACTAACCAAAAACTGTCTTATGCACTGAAAATTTCGATCTTATCTGATATCACTACAGAGTAACTGATGGAGCCTTTGAAAAAGTTTGCAGAGTGTTGGGCTGTTTGGCACAATGGAGGGCATTGGAACTACCACCTCAGGATGTCAGCACCGGCATCATTTCATAGAATCATAGAATGACAGACTGGTTTGGGTGAGAAGGGACCTAAAATATCATCTCGATCCCACCCCCCTGCATGGGCAGGGACATCTCGCACTAAACCAGATAGCTCCAAGCCTCATCCAACCCAGCCTTGAACACTTTCAGGGATGGAGCTTCCACAACTCCCCTGGGCAACCTGTTCCAGTGTCTCACCACCCTCATAGTGAAGAATTTCCTCCTAATGTCTAACCTAAATCTCCCCTCTTCAAGTTTTAATCCATTACCCCTTGTCGTCTCACTACATGCTCTAGTAAAGTCCCTCCCCAGCTTTCTTGTAGGCCCCCTTCACAACTTTTTCACAGTTTCAAGGTTTCACCTAAAAAGTTTTAAAGATTTTTGTTAAATAAATGTAGCTGGATCCTCCTGTTACACCTTCAGTGCTTTGGTTGGATGACAGAAAAAGGGAAGCTCATACCTGTGACATGTAGGAAACCAGCCCTGTAATTTATATACTTGCTAACAGGGAACTAATGTAAATCTTTCAGCAGAGGGAAAATATGCTTTGAAAGTTTACTCTGAGTGATAAGGCCTCCAGATACATTTTGAACCTGCTCAGCTCTTTAAAGGGTCTTGCCAGGAAAGCTCGCAAGCATTAGTGTAATGAGTGGTCAAAAAAACCTGGCCTAACAGTCCTACTTGCAAATATAAAGTGCATAGCTGGGCAACGTGCTAAATGGAGTCTTTAACTTACAGACTAATATTTTCTAATGTTTATTTAAGAGCCCACAGTGATGGGAATTGCTGAGTATAGATATCATGTTATTCCTATTAATGGGAATGAAGAATAACACAAAAGAAGTTAAGCAATTGTTGAGTTTACTCCAACAGAATCTAATCCAATTTCCATTTTAGCAAGAAGAAACTGAATTTTGTGACACTTAAGCAGATATATTGCTTTTGAAGAACTAAATGCAGGTTTCTTTATATTTTTTAAATGGCATCAAAAATATAAAATGGAATTGTTTAATTTTCAGTAATTTTCCTTGAAATATTATATTAAATACTGCCTTTTTAAAATTTTTTGTTCAGATTTTTTTATAAAAATCATGTAACTTTAGTCAGTTATGGTTCAGAGGAGTATTGTTTAAATAAAATGCCTGAAACAAAATCTCTTGAGTCAATGGAAAAGATTTATACCAGCTCCCTGGGCATTTGATCAAACTTTCATTCAGAAAACATTTTTCTCCACCGACACACTTAAGCTGTTAAAATTAAAATGCAATTTAAGCAATTACATGTATAAGAGTGACAAATGTTTCTTTTCCTAAGTGCAAGCAGGTGTAAAGCACAATCAAGGTTATTCTCCAAGAGCTGCAAACTTTACACCTGAGAGCAGAGCCAAAGGAGCCTAAGACAAAAGCAACAAAACATTGTGGACCTTAAGCAAGATTAGCCCATTGTACAACCTGTTGTGCAAACAGATCTACAACATCATCTATTTGAACTAGGCCAGCTGATATCACAAGCCACTCTTAACACAAATACACATGTAACCTCATGAGCACAACACACAGAAAGAGGTGACATATCTACGTTTAAATGACAAAGTTGTGATGCTTTAGTCTGCACGATTGATCATTGAAGCAAGTAATTGTATTTTAAAGAACTCAGAACTCAACTACCAATGGGTTTACTTTAAAGTAGGAAGTTTCCTACATGCTACTACTGTAAAGTAGGAACTTCACTGGAATTACATTGGTATTTTTCCACAAAAACCGAATTCAATACATAAGGAAGCTCAAAAACCTTTTCAAGCATTTTAAATGTCAGATGCTCTGATCACACTTATATTTCCAAAAGCTAGCCTTTGATGATAAAACACCCTCCAAATTTAGGTGAGCAGAAAATTACCTTAATAGTTTATAAAATTTCTGAAAATTAAAATGTAAAATATGAAACCTTCAGCTACAGCAGTTTGGCAGCTAATGTGAAATACCTACACTTAAACATTTGATCCAATTCTTGATAATCTTTTACTGTCCTTGGATAGAAATCATGCCAACACACAAACCTGGCATAAATTATTTCTCTCTCTTCACTGATTGAGCCGTGTGGGTTACGACACCCTAAGTGAACGCCAATGGCTCTGCTCATACCTCAACCCTCCCTTTCCCTTTCCCCCAAGTTCTTTTTCCCCCATGATTCTTCATTCAAAACAAAGGAGAAGGAATTTTTCACAATGAGAACAATCAGCCACTGGAATAATCATAGAATCACAGACTGGTTTGTGTTGGAAAGGACCTTAAAGATCATCCAGTTCCAAGCCCCCTGCATGGGCAGGGACACCTCCCACTAGACTGGGTCGCCCCATAATCTTCCCAGGGAAGTGGTGGATTCCCCAGAATTGGACACTTTTAAGATTCAGGTGGACAGGGTGCTGGGCCATCTTGTCTAAACTGTGTTTGTGCCAGGAAAGGTTGGCCCAGATGATCCTTGAAGTCCCTCTGAACCTCGTATTCTATGATTCTCTGTGATTCTATGGTATGCACATGGCAGCAAATGGAATTAGCAGGTCCTTGCAATAGGGCCTTTGTTCTCTGTAAAGGAAGTCATCAAGACAACTGCAATGAGGACAGGTGAACAGCAAGACTTCATAGATGTCCATGGTTAGACCCTGCCTACAGAGACACATGGGGGCTGCACGCCACTAGATGGCAATGCATAGTGGAAAAGAAATAATTTTGATTTTACACATCCTGTGTTGGTGAAGGGTTCTTTGTGACAGTACCAAACCAAAGAGCCTTCCTTTTCGTGTTGTGCCATGCATTTCTGGAGGAGATACAAACACTCTTCCATGGCATGGTAAGGATTTATTGTAATTCGGGAACTGAGTAAAGTACTTAAGTGCAAGTATCCAGGGAGAAGGAGCAGTAAAATACACACAGCAGAACCTGCTAGCTATTTGGTAGTTTTTGTCATAATGAAACAGTTAAAAATAAATAATTATTTGATTTCTGTGCAGTTCTGTTATTGTTATTAGAAGCCCTGGTATCATTTGCAAACCGCAAGAATAGGCTTTAAGTAGCAAAGCATATGTTTCACACTTACCAAAATTCCAAATTCTGTGATTTTTTTTTTTATCACTGCAGTCTACACTGTGAACAAGCAATTACTTTACATGCAAAGTTTTGCAAAAAGTTACATACTTACACTGTGTTACACATTTAGCCTTTAGAAGTTTTATATTTTACAGCTAGAATTAGTATTCAGGTTATTTCTATTTTTGTTTTTATTACTGCTGAAAATTTCCTTGGGATTACATTACACATGCAAACATGTCAAAAAGAAGATATTTTAAGCCCATATTTCTAAAGCCATTCAGGGGAATAAAGAAGCATGGCACATTCACTAACTGTTCCCTAAGGGGCATTTTTATAAAATCATTTGTACTTGAAACATCTTTTATTATCTATCATGTTTTTGCAGATAGTGCCAGGAATCGCTTCCTGAAGGAGTTCTTTAGCAGTGTAAAATACTGCTTCAGGGCATGAATCTTAATGCAGCCTTCTAAACAGCCATGAAACAACAATATAAAATCCAGCATTTTTAAATCTTCCAAATCCAACTTTGGGACTGGAGCAGCACTTTGTGATGAACACATCCATCCATGAAGAGGTCAAGACCTGGATCTAAAGCACAGCAAACTCAATGCAAAGACTTACGAATTTCAACAGCCTTTGAGACAGCCTGGAATTATTATTAAACACACATACCCAGAAACCACAGTCAGCTCCTCCACTTATTTAATTGGTTCTTGTTTCCAGGCTCCTGAAATGAAAAACACGCTTGATGTGCAATGGAGGCTGATTTTCTGTAGAAGAGTGCAAAATCAAGGCCTCAGGTGGATGATTTGAGTGTTTGGGCCTAAATACTCCACCTGTACCTAAAGTTGTAGATTGAGGTGTAATGGGGTTTTCCAGAAATGCCTACATACTTTTATCACTTAATTGGATTTATTGAAATCTGGCCACGCACAGTCATTTCCTAGGACAGTAGGTACTGATCTCCATCTTTAGACAGATAGATTTATTCCCTCACACATCTAGATAGGGGACTTTCTCGTACTTTCAGGCCTTAGCAGCATCTTCATTTTAATGGCATCTTCACAGTCAGAAAACCTGACTTCCAGCCTTACTTTGCTTATGACAACAGTTCCCCTTCAAAACACTTAATAATCTGCAGAATATTTATCTCCAAGGAATATGAACAGTAACAGTGTATATAATCTGTCATTCTTTAAAAGATGCATTTTGCACTTTTTTGTTGCCTTAAAGTAGAAACTCTAGAATTTGGACAAATCTGTATATTTTGTTAAAGAGCAAATGCTCATGAGTAGGCTGCAGTGAATGGAGTCATGCACACCTCCCAGGACATAAAATCTAGTACATTTTTTGGAGGAAAAAGGACTCCTATATGCCCACCTTACACATAATCTTTTAAAAGAGAAGGAAATACTTATTTTTGCTTTTGTTTTGGTTTGGGTTTTTTTGTGTGTGGTAACTGGTAATAAAATATTACTTTGTATAAATAGTTTGGGATCTGTTTTCTGAGAATTAACACTCCTCTACGCAACTAGTATAAATAAGTGATTTTTGTACCAAGTACAGCTCCAGTTACTAAGAATTCTGTATTTTGAAAAAATAATTGCTATGTATTCCAAGTGCTGACTAGGGATTTGCACAGCACTCATCCCAAGATTAATGGAAAGCACATTGTGAAAGCTCCACAAATCACCTGGAAAATGTGTCCAAAGAAGCAAGTAAATACCTGCTAAGGGACAGGCTCCCTGTACTTTCACATTGGGAAATCCATTGGTATTAAGGGCACTGTTCATCCTGAGGAAGTATAATAAAATCTACTTCATCTTCACTCAAATGTGAGAACTTTGAGAACTTTCAAAGCAATTTTTCATTCTCTGAATTTGTTCCCAACGTATTATTAGTGGTCTGCAGAAACATGCTGTGCCGGGTAAGCCTTCCCAGTGTATCCAAAGTAATACTGGATGCAATATAAGAAGCTGTTAGGCCTTTTCAGAAAACCATCAGTTCAAAGTATTTTCAGAATAATCCAGGACACTAAATCACTACTTAAATAGAAACATTTACTGACAGCTTGAGTACAAATGTTTTATTGTGAAGAGCGATTAATATAATGACCAGGGCTGTAGCCTCTTGGTCTGGCTAAACAAGGTGATGGCATCAATGGGTATATGTGATTAAAATGTCATTGCCAGGGTGAAGCTGGCAGCTAAAAAGAGAACAGGAAGAGTCCCCACCAGGCCTATTAAAGTTTTAGAAGGGCTTTATACCTCTGTCAGTAGGGGTCTAACTGAGATCGCCTTATTTACTCTGAAGAGGGCAAAAGGATTCGTAAAAGTCCATAAAGCTTCTTCTGAAGTTTAATAAAATGGAATACTATCACTTACCCTAATTGGTAAGCCATCTCAGAGCTGGCTCAACAAACCAACCTTAAAAGCAAAGGTTTCGATGTCCACACTGAAATAAATCGTGCAACTACAACAAAGGCAAGTTTGCTTTAATCAGGTACAGATCAGCTTTCATTTGACTAGTCCTGGTGTCCACAGCCCTGTCTGTGCACCAGCACGAACAGGCTGGTTATCCTGGGACCCTCCTGCTTTTGCCCAATCCACACCAGGCCATGTCCTCTCACTGTGACACTGCTCCTGGTACACAAGTCCCCAGGCTGGGACCGAAGACCTGTAATCCAGCTACACGCTCTACAGCTGCGTCCTGGGAGCAGATCCTAATCTTAGTTACTATCTGTTAACCAAATTGCAGGTATTTTCATTAGTTAGTTTTCAGTCTGAAAAAAAACAACAACCCGATTCTGGGCTCAGGGATTCTATGTCTCCTGTGCTATGTCTTTTTCATGCTGAAAGCTTCTGTTTGCTGATTATGGCTCTTCTACAACAATCTTTTAGTTAACATTGGACCTCTTTTCAATAGTTCTTACTAAGTAGCAAAGCTGGGTGAGCAAAACCCCCAAACCCCTCTCACTTCAAAGAGTCATAAAATAGTTTGGGTTGTAAGGGACCTTAAAGATAATCTAGATCCAACCCCCCTGCATGGGCAGGGACACCTCACACTAGACAAAGTTGCTCAGAGCCCCATCCAACCTGCCCTTGAACACTTCTAGGGATGGGGCTTCCACAACTTCCCTGGACAACCTGTTCCCGTGTCTCACCACCCCCATAGTGAAGAATTTCCTCCTAATGTGTAATCTAAGTCTCCCCTCCTCCAGTTTTAATCCATTACCCGTTGTTCTCTCACTACACACCCTTGTAAACAGGTGCTCCCCAGCTTTCCATTAGCCCCTTCAGGTACTGGAAGGCTGCTAATGAGGGCTCCCTAGAGCCTTCTCTTCTCCAGGATAAAAAACCCTGCTCTCTCAGCCTGTCTTCATAAGAGAGCTGCTCCAGCCCTCAGATCATATTCATGGCCTTCCCAAACTTGCAGAATTGTTTCGCTACTAGTTACACATGATGCAACACCCACTTTCACTTGCTAAATACTTGACGACCTTTGTAGCTCAGTGGTATGGACAACAGACTCCAGAAGCATGATGAAATCTACCTTTTTGCAGCCAAAATTCTGGAGATTACTGGGCATGGAACAGCTGCTCAGTGATTTTGAAAGCCAGCCTCCAGCCCTCAGTACTTATAGAAAAAGAAGTGCATTATATTACCTTTGTATCTCCAGAGAAAAAAAAAAAAAGGAAAAAGGAAAAGCTAGTTTGTGTGTTCAGAGGCTGGGTTTCCAGGTTGCAAAATCGTTGGTGAGAATTGTTTAAGAAATTAACTGGCCTTCTGAAGAAGCAGAGAAGCACCTCCTGGTACCCTGATGTGCTGCATCTGATGCTGGCAGGTTCTTTGCCTGCAAAAACTGCCCCAAACCATCTCACAGCAACCAGCTCATTCTTTGTTTGGCAGAAAAGGCACCAAGAGATATGACAGTGTTATAATTATAGTTGGACACTCATAACAGAAACAAGGTACTATTCTGGCTTAGCTGGATTATGGAATACTACATTACAAATTCCATAATTTAAAATGTAAAGCACAAGGTTGTTGGTTTTTTTTGCTAACAATCTACTTTTATTATTTCAGCTATTTATTTCCTATTTAGCTTTCGAAATGATCAGAGTAATGCTACCTACATACTTTAAATGTAGGCTACCAATGTATGTAAAACCCCACTGGTATTCTCCTTTCACCAACTTTTAATATTACTGGGAGTAGAGTGAAATAGTGAAATGTTGTAGTTGTACCAGTCAGAATAAAATGACAAAGTTTCTAGAGAGGGAAGTAAACCATCTCAGATGGAAAAATCTTCTGTATGGACAGACCCTTTTCTAATGATTTACAGAGTATTTAGAGATGCTACTATTACATTTTCAGTATAGGATTTATATACAGCACACACCACTACAGGCTACTCGCACTACCTCTTCCATATGGTTAAACTAGATTTCATTTTACTGCCACTAACAAACAATGAGAAATGCACTCCTATAAAATACTTAATTACTCAACTTTTCAGGAACCGGAGTTGAGAAAAAGTGCAGGAAGGCAAGGCATTTTTTACTTTATTCACAAGATTATCCACGTGTGCTGTGTGATGAGGGAGTCGCCATGATTGGCTCACCTTTTTGTTGAAAAAAGTAAATTAGTAAGCAGGAAAGTATGCATTGACTTGTCAACTTTTACATTAAGGCTGCCTCGGGGAAGCCTTCACTTGCATGCCTTCCTCTAGGTCAGAATTTCTTTTTAATCCGCATAGTTTGAGCACTGAAGCATAACCCATTTCTTCCTTAATTGATTCTAAGGTTAGAATGTAAAAAAAAAAGAACAAACAACAAACCTTTAATAGTCCTTTAAGTCTAGGGTTAAATTATATTTAAATCAGTGCAATTTAGACAAATGTGTTAAGCTAGGGTCAGGTTTCCAGGCTTTACTGAATGAGAGACTGCAAACCAAGTCACCCTCAGTGGAAATGAGCAAAGCTGGAAAGAGAGCCAGGAAAACCCACTGCAAATGCTGTTTACTTTCCTGGATGAATAATTGCTTTTTTCTTTTTTATTAACTACAAAATGTGACTAGATATGCCTTTATTTGTTTGAATAAAAGAAAAATGGAAGTTAAAAAGGAAATGTACTGCAGGATGAAATATTTTAGATTTTTCAATATTCTTTACAAGTTATATAAATGCTACAGTACCAAAAAATAATGTCTTCATTTCGAGATGGCATGATGGCAATCATCTCTGCTTAATGCAAGATATCTACAACTTTTAAGTAGGAATTAAAATTCAGGGACATCTCTTAGGGATACCATTGAAACAACAGACACCAGCACTTTATATTACTTTCACTGTAAAGGTATTTTTAGACTTTTCACTCAGTTTGGATAGGTCTGCTATCTGCCTGCACATCTTCCCCTAGAGAAACTGTATGGATATGGATATGGAAAAGAATGTCGTAAATATTATAAGTACTTAGGTCAGATCCACTAACAAGATCTGTTCTGAACCACAATATGCTTGTGCTTCAGTTCACAATGCTCCATCCCCAAGCACTGATAGGCCAAATTTCATCTCTGCAGACTGAATCAACTAAATTGCCTTACTTGGAGTTCAAGTGAAGGAAAACCAAACACAGAGGAGACAAACTGAATGTAAAGGTCTTTCTTGCACAACTTTTGATTGCAAAGATGTGTGCCTGATACAAAAATCATTTGCAAAGCTAAAAGCTAGTTGAGGAACAGCCAAGGTAACCCTACTAACTCAAGATTGCAACCCAATTTATTACCTAAAATTCCTTGCTCTAAGAAAAACATGGATATGATACATCCGTAGAGAAACAAACTTCTCTGGCCACCACAGTTGGATCCCTTTGCCACCAGGGGCAACTTGTGTCACCTGCCCCTTCTTCTACCTGTCCCCCATGGACTTCTTCCCACCTCCCCCTGCTCTGCCTACATCATTCCCATTCTCTGTCAGCTGCAGGTGGCCAGGGTAACTTTGACTTAGTGTTCTTTCAGCACTTTTCTTTGGATCCTTTTTTCCAACCTGGAAACTTGCACATGCTTTAGTCTAGACATGAATGCGCTGTCTGTTCCTGCTCCTCAGACAGCATCTCTTCACAGTAACTTCAAACATCAGAGCTGACAGTGGAACCTCCATATTTACCATTGGGGGATGAAGGAAAAAGCTCCAGCACTTTGGCAGCCCCAAGTCTCTGCTTCCCTGCGTTGCCCCTACCCAAATTCTGGTGGTGAAGAGGGGCCATGGAGTCAGCAGCATTCCCCCACTGTGGGGAGGAGATACCTTTCTGCCATGGAGCAGAGACATTTCCTCATCAGCTCCTAGGGAGGAACCACCAGCGATCCCTCTCTGACAGCAGGAAGGAGGGAGGCTGGAAGGCATCCTTGGAGGGACAGCAGTGTCCTGTGCTCCCCCCTGGAAGAGAACAGCTGGCAACCAAGGTCTTTGCATATCTGGCAGAAGTTCAAAACCATTACCAAAGATGCTCAATTTTATTTTTTTTCATCCGGCTCATTTCTAGGATTTCAGGGTAAGTACATTCCATCCCAAAGGCCCCTTCTTTGCAGGGCTGCTGAATTCCTCCTTCAAGCCTTGCTCTGTTCATCTCTCAGTACCCAGCCTGTGCCTCAAGCCCAGGCCACATTACTACTCACGGTTCATGAGCACTAATACAGATTTTGTTTGAAAAGCCACACGTTAGCAAACCACAGTTATTTGCAAGCCTGGCCCAGGGCTACTCTCAGACATCAACACATAAGGTTCACAGATATTTTAATTAAGTCATGCCATCTGGGCCAACAATGAAGGCACTCATATACTTTGCCTTTACTTTCAGACTGCTTAGTGCTCTCTTCCCCCCTTAAATTGTTCTAAAAGCCAAATCTCCACAGAATTTAAAGAACACTTTCAGGTGCTACTTGCGTTAGACTGAATTTCTGCTGCAACCTACTCGGGATTTTTCCTATCCTAATAAAACATGTGATCACAGTCAGATTTATGTGCCTTAGTTTCACTTGAATGCTGCATCCACCATGCAGGAAATTACTAATGAGCAGCTAAAAGGACTGTGCTATATATAGTATGTGTGTGTACTACCAACTTTATTCTGCCAAAGGTTATTTGCAATAAAAAACAAAGGTAGCACCAAGCAGCCAGGCACTAGACCAGGAGAGCTGCTACTGATGCTGCGTGCGTTTTCCAGACCTCCAGCATCACCATTCCTATTCACAGACCCTCCTACAAAGATGATCCTTTATCCCAAATAGGAGGTTCCCTAACACCCCCATGATGAACAGGAACCAAAACAAAATATTTAGTGATAAATATGAGCTCAGGTCTTAAAAAATGAGAACTGTTTAAATGTTGGAAGTCTCCTGTCTTAGTTTTGGGGCTCAAAGAAATACAGAAAAAATGTTGTATACTCCCCAGGGCCAGATTTTTGCTGCAGTCCTGACCCAAACACGATGGGCAGCCACCCACCTTTGTCACAAGTTAAATAGCTCTGGGCAGACTGACCATTGCAACTCTAAAGTGACTGACACCTATAGGGTTTGAGGACACTCATAGCACAAAACACAATTAAAAGCCAGAAGTCACAAAAACGTGGTGTGTGGGCACTTACAAACTGTCAAAGTTATTCTCAGCTGTTCTTTACCCAGACTGTGGCAGTTCCACCTTGTTTATGGGGAATGCCCTGGCACTTCTTGATGACGGGTGGTGTCACCGACGTTACCCAGCATTGTCATGTGCTGCTACAGGGTGACTCACAGAAGTTTAAAATTAATTAAACTATTTTGATAAATTGACTGAAATATTTTAGTGAAGTTTAATAGCTTCAGTTGAAATGCAGAGTTGAGTCAAACATGTAATTAATTAACTGCATTCCCTCAATATTTGTTACCGTTACTGCTTATTTGATATGGAGAAGATTTTATTGTGTGTATTGAGTTAAATAGAAACTGAATTGTTTTTCTGAACTGAGGCCTAAGCCCATGGTAGTGTAATTTTTCCTTACTGAATTAAACAGCATAACTTAGGATATCTATAATATTCAGCCTTTAAAAGTTCTAGAAAGGCATGTTCACCAAATTTTTAATGCAAGAAAGCAGGGAACACAAGTGAAGATCAAAGTGAATTTATGTCACTCTTTAATTGCTGGATCTCCGGGAAATTACCCAAGTCTTTGCATTGTCTAGTTGCAATTTACATCTGACTAAATCAAACAATTCTAACACACATATATTTGAGCACAAAAAAAATTTCCTTTTTTCATGTTACCAAAACCAAAACCCAAGCCATATATCCTGGGAAATCACACCACTGAGCATTTTCAAGGGAAAGGGTATTTTTACATTCCTATTTTCTGAGTTTCTGTATTTAGCAATGCTGGGCAGAAAGTCAAACATTTCCTTTTCACTGCAGCAGATGCAAACTGCTGAAGCTTCTCACGCTCTTTCTACCATCTTACATTAAGGGAGCAAGAGTAAGTACTCCTAAGCACTGCTGAAATACCTATGTTGTAGAGATGAACAGCAGATGGACCCTTCAGTCAAGGATTTGTTAGTACCATCAGCAATAACCAGTCAGGGTTCAAGGACACCTGTGAGTGAATTTCTTTAGGGACTGCCTATTATTTCATGATTATGGCATTTACTATGCAAGAACAATTTTAATGGATCCAAAAGAAGCATAACAGAGGTCATTATGAGGTATTTCACTAATGTACTTCATGCTTTTTTTCTTTGCTTCCAAAAATACTATCACACTGTTTTAACATAGCTGGTTTATGTGGTAATGAACTTAGGAATATCAAGCAGTAATGAAGTTACTGTACAGAACAGCAAAACATTCTGGGGAAATTAAAATATTGGAATGTGTTTTAGCATGTCAGTTGATAAATCACACAGAAGGGCCAGCACCTTGATTAGCAATTAGTTCAAAAAAGGGGAATAGGGTCACCTAAGGTAAAGCATTCAGAAAGTGTCCAAAACAAGGTATTTCCAGAACTGCTAATACTGTTCTAAATATTTCAGAAACTGTTTAAGAGGATACGAATATTCTTATAAAGTGTAAAATTCTTTTAGGTTTGTTAATGACTGAACAATCAATTTCCAACTTATCTACTCAAACCTAAAAAGATTTGTCCAGTAAGTGCTACGGTTTTAAAAAAAAATAAAAAATAAAAAAAGGACTGCTAAATAAGCACAGGTTTTAGGGGGAAAATGAATGAAGTTGGGAGGATTAGGAAATTGCATATTTGGGTAAATAGGAACTCTCCATATTTACACGTTGCATGACTTGGAATGAAACCAAAGCAGTCCTTCTCTTGCACGTATCACAAAGAACTCATATAGTATAAAGCCAGTATTGCAAAAGGCATTTTTTTGGATGTGCAAGGTGGGTCACAGCTCTAGCTCCCAAGCTAGAGAAACTTTTAAAAGACTGAATATGAAGAACAAGTGAGAGCAGAGAAGTTCAATTTTCCCAATTGAAAAGCAATTCTGAAGGCCTCAAATCCCTGCTTGCCTGTCCCGAATAGCTCCCTGAGGCAGGGAGCAGTCTGCATTTTGCCACAGTGTCATGGACTCAGAAGCTGGAAGACACAGAAGAAAAAGCAGACAAGGAGCAATGGCCAGAAACTAGCAGGAAAATTTTAGCAACAATGTAGGAGAACATTTTGAGAAAGGACAATTGGAGAGTAAACAGATAAACAGGGAAAGGGAAAGGAGTGAATAAGGCACCGAAGTGTCAGTAGTGACACGGAAAGACATTAGTAAAAAAATTCTGCTGAGATATAAGGGGGAATCCTGGGGCATTGTCCAGCTTTTACAGAGCTTATACAATTGTGCTTTAGAAAGTAAAACTATATTGAATAATAAAAAATAATAATTTTTATCAAATTATTTTATAAATTTTTAATCAAATTAATTTTAAATAAAAAAAGTAAGTGATCTGTAGACCCCATAATAGGATACAGATCATTTATTTTTTGAGATGCAGGATGCAAAGCTTGCCAGAATTTAGTTCAATTTATAAAAACTCAGAAAAGTAGTAGGAATTGTTGACATCAAAATGGCAATTTCTAGAAAGCATCCAAATGGAGGTGAGTTGCATTAGCCATCAGAAAAAGAGTTTGCATAAGCGTGTGTAAATTGGAGACAAAGATTAGAGCAGAAAGCTAAAGCTGAGCTGAAAACCAGCCTGGCCATGGGCAGAAAGATGAGGTCACCTGGCAGGCCTCTCATACCCCTTCCTTTTTCCTAGTGTATCAGAGGAGCATAGGCTGAAGTTCACTCAGTTGGAACTGAACATGTTTTAAATTCAGTGGGATTTTAAAATGTGCCTTGAATGCTTTACTGATTGGAATTAATATGTTTTACAGTGTAAACGCAATAGCTTCATGATGACAAAGGTTCAGTCTTTCTGTCTCTCAGACTTTTTTTGGCATCTGTGACTGCTTTCATTGGATCATCTCATGACACTTAAGCACATTCTGAACTTTCCCTTGTTCTTAGGCTTTGGAATATTAAACCCAGTCCACTATTAAAAAGATTTCAACCAAACATAAAAAAGAATAATTTCTCACTGCTTAAAAGATCTTGCTAAGGACGCCTCATTTCCATGGCTCTCATCAAAACAGCTCATGTCAAAATTTTTTGTTCCTACATTTGCAATTCCTAGGCTTTATCTCTTTGAAACAGACAAACAATGAAAAGGAAGGTAACTCTGTGAAGAAATTCTTACTGCAATGATACATCTTTATGTAAAAAATTATGCACAAAAGTTCATAGATGCAAGTAAAGCTGGAAGCTCAACATCAATTTCTCACCTTCTAGCTCCACTATTAAGGAATGTCACTTCATCACAGGTCAAGACTGTGATAACTGACTCGTAGCAGCTGCACATCAGCTTATTTTTTTCTTTTTGTCTTAGCAGTCATTACGATGAGGAGTATTTCTCTTAAATAAGGTTTTATGAAGAAAATAAAATGACCCTGTTGTAAACCTAAATTTGGGGTTCATATTTTTGTTGATTGTGAAGTGATATCAACTCTTGGTTGAAATTTTAATCTTTATCCAAACTGTATCTTAATCTGTATCCAACCTACATCAGTATCCATGTGTGCATGTACATAGGTATTTTAGATACCTACACGCACCACACCTCTTCATTCCCTTGAGAGCATGACAAAACTCCTCTTGACATAAATGATCATGATTTCAGCCTATTGACTTTTAGACTGGGGCTTCCAAGCAGGTGTCAGGATTGTGGAAAGGCCTTATCCTGCTATATGGTCCAAAACCTGAATGCAGGGGCAAAACATGCCAAAGGTTAAGAATCACTCTTTAATGCTATTTATTTCCAGCAAATTATCTCAGCCTGCCTTCAAAATAGGGTTTTCCTAAATTTTCCTCCTGCTGTTTCACCTGATTGGATGAATCTATTTTTCCACTCAATGGTATGAAATAGCTGCGTGACAAAGTGAAAAAGAAATCCCAAGTAGAATATAAAATTAAATATAAATTATTTGAAAGTATGTTACCGCAAAGGATAAAAACATATAATTCTATCAACGAAGAGTTGACTGTCAAAAATTCAACACACAAAGTACATATGAAATATACAATCTGCTTTTTTTCATGTTTGAAAAATTACATTAATCCTTTTAGTGAATTTTTTTAACGTGTGGAGTACATTAGTCTGGATTAATGGATGGTGTTTATCATACTTTGTATTGTGGTTTCAGGAAATAGTCTGGCAATGCTAGGTTTCTACAAATGGATTTAAAATTAATCAACATCTATTTATGAGAAAGTTTAAACCATTATTAATACACTGTAAATACAGATCTCCTTAGAGCTGACCCCAAGTGTCTACCATCTGCTCAACTGTTGTAATCACATTTTTAAAGAGCATGGTCATACATAATGATTCTTCTCAGGAAAGAGCATCCTTAAGTACATCAGCAACATTTTAAATTCCACTTGTGTAATGCAATAATTTCCTACTGCCCTTTGCTGAGGAAAAAAGCATATGGCGGTGACTAAAAGCCAATCAAGCAACTCTTGATTTATTTTCCGTGCTGCACGGGTGATGAAGGACTTTATTTTTAGAAAAAGCAACCAAAAAACTATAACTCTCATAATACTATTTTTAAAATTAAATGTAAGTGTTCTCTCTGGCTTAACTAAAGCAGTCCCAATGTTAATATAGGCATAGATAACATTAACTCCAAATACAAACGTTGGGGTAACTTCAGATGTAGTATATGCTTGAATTAAAACAGTTTTAGCAAAGCCAGCTGAACCAAACAATTTAATTTGAAGTATGCCACAAAATCCTTTCTAATCCTGACAACATCATTCCAAGTTAATAAACAAGGTACAAAACATCTATTGGACACAGGGACAACACATCCTGTACTCCCACTATTTCCACCCCAGGACAGGCAATGCGTCCTTTTAATCCATTTTACTGCTTTCTGTTGGACAAGTGGGGGAGGGAGGAGAAGGATGAACATGCCCCAGATGAGTGTCCTGTCTCCAGGGTCCTTAGAACACAGACCAGCTCAGGAACCACAACATGAGTTTAAATGGGACTTCACCCGCTATCTGCTCACCACGCCAGCCTCCACCTTGCCTGTCTCCAATGGGGAAGGTGTTCCAGGATTTCTGGGGGAAATCCAGGCACTGTTTCCCATGACACCATCATCATGCCATGCCTCCCCTGCACACGCTGCTCAGCGTTCAATCCTTTTTATGCCTGGACAACATAGACCACCGACAATACTATCAATATCTGTTCACTGTTTGGTTGTCTAACAACAGTCACCAACAAGGAAGTTTCCTTTTTGTTTTTGGTATGGGGCTGTTTTCTGCCGTAGGTTCATGGTGCCCAGCAAAGTCCACATTAACTTAGTTCAATAATTTTAGTAATCACTTTTCCTGCAAAATGAGCAGCAAATGCAACCAAGACACATCCTGGCATGTGACTGGGAAGGGTTCATCTCCCATCCCTGGTGGAACTGCAGAATTCATCCACAGACTGTGTTTTGTGGACCAAATTGTCAGCAAATGTGAACTTCATTGGCTAAATGATATTTATACCAGATGAAATCTTGTTTTTTTGGGAGAACGACCACAGTCTTTGGAAAAGACCGTTAGAATATCTGTAGTACTGGAGTATCACTTTGGAAAAAAAATGCAAGACACAAACAGAGGGACAATTTCTCTCTCCCTCTTCTATCTCAAAAACCTTCTAGATTTATATATCTGGTCTTTGCCCTCCGAGTGTATAAATGATCTTTCATTATTTTAGACTTGGAGTTAGGTCCCAGAATCTAACACAGAATCACAGAGTCTTGTTCCAGACTCCAGGTAAGATCATCAATTTTGGGACTGCTTGGAGCCCTCACAGGCTGTGGAACTCCACAGAGCCCAATTAAGAAAATCAAGGATGGACTATATACCTCTCCACCCATCTCACCTCACTGTTTATATAAATTAAATATATTTTCAGCAGTAATTAGAGATTTCTAAAGAGTGTTTGTTTTTTTTTTTTAAATCCAACATGTTGAGTTGTTGAAACAACCAATAACCTATCCAGCTACAGCTTGTAACTTCAGAAAATAAATTTATATTTGTATTCTATTTTATTTTTAAATTATTTTCATTGGAAGTAAATTATGCATAAGTTTTATTAAACACTGTGACCCACATATAGTAGCCATATTCTGTATGGTCTATTCAATGATATTCAACAGTCTTCTAGATAAATGGAATGTCTACCACCAAATCAATTGAGAAAATATTCCAGATTTACTATTTTAAAATTTCTTCAGATGCTGCTAGAACTATGTATATAGTTCTCCCAGTTAAAACAAACAAAATCCAAGTGATTCAATGACTGAAACAATTCATATTAAGATACAGAGTTTTTCAGACTTAATTTAGCAGGTGAAAATTATCAGCAGCCAGTAGTGCCAGAAAATCATTGCCATGGGATGCTTTTGTGACAGTCCAATGTGAAGTAATTTTATCATCATGGCAGCGCTGCAGTTTGCTGAGCTTAGTTCAAACTGGCTTGCTGAGCCATGCTAGTGGATATGGAAGGCTTGATTTCACATGTCCAAATGGACTCCTCCATTTCCCCACAATACTCCACAATTGCCCAGAGAACATGGACAAGAAATTTTACAGAGTGTGTAATGGCTTGGTGAATCTGTCAGTGCATGGACAACTGACTTCAGTAAGGACACCAAGCATTGGCATTTCTTCCCCTACACTGACACCCTTGCCCAGAGCCCACTCTGAAGCTCTGGGGTTTCTTTCATGCTGCAGGAGACAAGCAGGCTTCTACAGCAGAACACAGAGGGAGAGAATCCAAGGAAAATCCTAGGGATGAACTTAAGTGTCGAATTTCTTTAATTTGCTTTATTAGATTAGTTGTTAAACCTGCTGTTGTCTTTCCCATGTGCAAATCTAAAACTTGCTGCTCAGTTTTTCAGATTCCCTGATTCTATTAGTTTTAACTCTCAAATATATTGAAGCGTGCTCAGCAGGACATGGCACTGCCTGGCAGAAAAGTAGACTGAGCCACCAGGTTCACGTGACTTCACAGGGAATGGAGAGAGCATCAGAAACCCCAGAGCAGTCTGAAGGGTGAACAGCCAGGGCAGAGAGCAAACACAGGCTTGACTGATGGGTTAAAGAACTTGAGAGCATAATTGATGAGGGTTGGAAAGAGGTGAGACTCTCTTCTGATTTGAAGGAAGGCTCTCCACTCCCACTAGCAGACATCTACCACCCTCACCTGTTTGAATCCAGCTAGGGAGGAAATCAGGGCACAGAATCACCAGCACTGGTATCAGGAGCACAATTTCGTGGCTACAACCTAAACAACAACCAAAAAAGGCCTTGAACAAGAACAACTTCATGGATAGTTTTCGGTTTTGTCGCACCAAGGTAGCTCCTTTTTTAACTTTCATCCGTTAAGCTCCCCACGTAAAGGTAGTGGAAATTACTGTCTCTCACTGTGCTTCAAGCTATGGGTGTGTCGTAGTGGATAGAAAGGTAATTCCTTTCTATAGGAATAAATACTTAATCACATAAACCTCATGTTAAACATGAATTCTTGCCGTAGGAAGCATCTCAGAAATATGAATTCTAGAATGCTGCTGCAGTTACATTATCTCAGGCAGCTCAGCTGCCTGATAACAGCTGCTGAGATAACATCATCCGAACAAACTAATTAAAATTAAAATACATGTGCCAGCTTTTCAACCATGATTAACAAACAAACTGCTAGGATCTTGAGAGTGAAAGTATAAAATTAGGTCACTAAGAAACCTCTCCTTTACTCAGCTTTATTTACCCAGGATTGTATTTAACAGTCATGGAGGACTGAAAATCAGTGATGCAGAAAACACTTCGTAAAATCTTCTTAACAGTTTCTGCTGGTTATCCAGCAGAAGTGTAAGTTGTACTTTATGACATGACTGTGTAAAGTCAGGTAGGATTGACTTTAAAAAGGCTATAGTACCTTTAAAAATTTCTCTGACCATCACATGTTGATTCAAAGTTGTTTTTCTGAAATGCTTTTCAGCATAATATTAAATATTTTACTATGAAATGCACTGTTTCTTTCTTAAAATAAGTAATTTGTTTATCTGTGATTTGTGCATTTATGTGCATGATTTATCACACACTGCACGGATCAAAGAATTCCACACCCCTTTCCTGCACCAGATGTACTTGGTTCCAATAATTACTATTTCAGGCTAGTTCCTTTTTCATATTCATTTTGCTGCAGTACAAATGAAAACACTGAGTATGGGGGAAAATGGAATCAGGCCTGCCAAATCAAGGATTTATTTACCAAATACAATGCAGAACGTGCTAAAACATGAGAACAAGCATTTTTAGTGCATGTCAGCAGCAAGAATTTAGCATTTCAACATGTAACTATTTCCTAAAATATTACTTGAAAACAAACTGCACCTACTGCATGTTTAAAATGAGCCATTAAACCATTTGGGAAGCAAAGTGAATGTTAAACTGACATTTCATTGCTGTTGTATTCATTACAGTTTTACAGAGGCGTTCACATAAAAATATGACCTGGAGTACATGATTGCTTGTGGCAAGCTGTGTATGATGTCGGTATGTTTATGGTGACATACCACCATTGACAGGGTTGGAGGGGTTTAATATACTCCTTCCCTTTGGAAGACCTGTTTTTTTTTCAGAATATATTCAAAAAATAATTTTAAAAATTAAAAAAAAAAAAAATAATCAGAGGATGAGGCTTTGACTGCGTTGTTTTCACTTGAGCATTTTCATTCATTTGGAGTAATTTTATTTTGCCACATTTTCTGTGCAGAGCCTTTATTACTCCAAATTGATACAAGATAAAGCAAGGAAAGAGGAAACCAGTAATTTCTCATTAAAAAGTGTTTCAAGAAACAGCCATAGAGTCTGTATTAAAAATACCAACAATGGTAAAAATATTTATTTATATACCTATTGAAAACACACTTCTTTAAAAATGTTGGTACCCAGCTTAAATACTGGGTAACTGGACCAGATTTCTTTCTTCTTTTTCACACACTTCTGAAATAACAGATGATATGAGAGGGTATTACCAGAAAGTAATTCCTCCTCCTGGAATTCAGACCTTTTATTGAAATCACTAAAAGAAATGACCGAGTCAAACAATAGGACGGCACTGAATTGTTTTTAAATATTTCATTTCTGAAAATTCTGCTTTCTGACATGGGCCCAGGGAGACATTTGTCTTCCCTGAACGACCAGTACACAAATTCTCCTGCAGCCATCTCTGGATTGGTTACAATATGTACAGGCAAGTGACCAAAGAGACAAAATTCCTAAGGCTTACTCCACCCTTCACCATATTCTTCATGCCTTCTCTCCAATATCAGAGTGGTTCAAAACTGGAAAAAGAAGCCGGGCAATTAAAGGTGATTTTTTTTCAGCCACTAACTGCACTGACATGAGGAACGTCTGCACTGCAGGATGTTCTCCATGAGATTCTTGGCTGCTCTGACCTGCCTCCTTCCCTCTTCAATGATTGTGTCTGCAAATACTTGTTCATTTGAACTTAACTCCCCCCAAAAAATGCAAGAAAGTGAAGCTTTCAGCTGGAATGAGCAACTGCATTAGAAAATGCCTGTTTTTTTCTAGCTGGGGAATATGCTGCATATTTTCCTGATGTAAAAGGAGCTCTCACCTTGCCTAAAGCACAGAGATGTCAGCTGGGTTTGCTGCTCCATGACTAACTAAACTTGGCCCACCCGGGTTCAGTTTCTGGGCTCTGAATTTAGGGGAATGTGAAAGAGCAGCATCTTCGAGCTCATGCTTTAAAACCAACTATAAACCAAGGAGGACAAGAAAACGATGGGTGTCTCTCCTCATCCCAAAGCCAATAATGGAATTTTGGATGACTGCTGAGGTTGCATTTCAGCGGTTTTGAGCATTTAGTGTGGAAGTTCATATTTAAATATGCCAAAGTGTATAAATTAGTGTATGACAAACAATGTAAAGAAAATACAAGAACCTAAAAACCAGCACTAAGTAAAGAAGTAAAATACTGTATTTTATCCCAATTCTAATATTTGCATTAGCTATTTCAGCTCCATGCAAAGATATGCTTCAGTTGAGGAAGATGTAAAGGAAATAGATGAAAATGTTAAGCCATTGCTACTAGCTTCAATTTTTAGGACTTGGCAAACCAGTTTATCTCAGGTATTAACTGAGGAGTGTGTAAGGTTGCCTGCAAAATCTAGTGAGACTTCAAAGCAATGCGGAGTATATAAAGCAATAAGAAAATCTCTGTTATTTCCCAGTGAGAGACTTGGATGCTGTCTAGCTCTATATGCTATAATTTTTGGGAAAATATTTTTTTTGCAAATGATGGGAAGTCAGTAGTTACAGTTACTGCTTACTGTTGACATTAGGTGACTGTTCATATGCCCAGAATACCACCTACCTCAGCTAAATGGTATCTTTATGAAATTAACAGAATGCGGTTACAACGTGGCTATGAGAAAAAATATTCACGTCAAATTTTGGATTATAATTGGAAAACTGACCTTTGGAAAATATGTTACCACTGCAGTACTGTAAAATGACAACTTTAAGATCAAGAAGAATGACTGTATTATGCAGTTTAAAAAACGTCGCAAAATAAAAATAATTATACTCTTTATGCTTCACCAGAACTCTACATTTAAAAAACTGTGAAGTAATTCACATTATTTTCTGTCTTCCAACTTTGTAGAGGTGTCTGTCAAACACTTTAAAATACTTTAAGTAAACTATTTTTTGTCATTATATGGGCAAGCTCCATAGGCAAATGTGACCAGTATTGTAAATAAACTTATTCCTAGAAATATCTCATAGCAATATTATTTAATGGCATTTATATGATCCTTTTTTTGTTGTTTAACAGCTACATTTGATTGAAAACCCTGAAATACAAAAATCCTAAAATGCCTCACAGCAGAAAATTTTGAGAAGCTTCTCTATAACTCATTTTGATATTTGACAGTTTCTCTTCGCTACATTACTTAAGATTTCTGCAACTCTTTCAAATTTTTATCAGTGCTTCATGCATTTTTAGTTGCTCTTGGTCCATTGCTTTCCTCCCCACGTCACTGTTCATTAATGTATGTGTTACTCTATGCATATATAGCGTTATGGACATGTATTGACCATTCGGCTGCTCTTATATCATTAAGTTGAATGGCATTTTTCCAATAAAGACTCCAAGATGCACAGAAAAAAGTCAACCTGCCAGTATTTTTTCTTTATCAACTGATCACAAATATTGAGTAACTTAGCATTTTTTCTGAGATCCAAATAGTCAGTTATAGTTTTGTTTCTCACTGGATACATAAAATTCCACTTCCACACAAAGCTTTTGATCAGCAAATTTGTAATAGACTTCTATATAGATAAGTACAACTATATTGCAATTGTATTTAGTCCAGATGTGCTAAATTACATTCTAATTGTGAATGTAGAACTCAAAGCAGTTAGCCTAATATTTATTTCTAAGACAGCACTCATCTTATTCACAGTATAGAAAAAAAATAGCACATTACAAATATTGCATCTGCCTCAGTTTATCAGTGACTTAAGATTGAAAATTAAATCTCAGAGAACTGAGAGAATCACAAGAAACAATAGCATCGGTAAAATAAATTTTTAAAAACACCAACATGAATACAGAACACCTTGATGGGGGAATATCCCCCTGATTGTGTCACTGGAGCTGACAAAACCCTTCCAAACCAGATACAAGGATTACCAAACTCAAGCAAGAGTTTGTGTCATAATTAAAATTAAAAACCTCTAGAATTCATGGTGAGGGGAGGGGGGGAAATTTTAAAATGTTATTGTTTCAACTCACAATGTCAAGACTGAGCTCATTTAATTTAAAATCAAAGATAAACATTTACTAATAATCCTATAGTGTTGTTTTTTGAACTAACAATTCTGCATTGGTTTGCTTCAGGGTTGTTTTTTTTGTTTGTTTTGTTGCTCATTTTGCTGCAGGAACAAAATAGATTTAATTTTACAGTGACACAGAATGATCCAAGTCAGCCCAAAATTTTTGGGCTTGGCCAGAGAAATTAGAAGAATGACATATTCACTCATCTGTATTTTAGACACAGCTGCTAAAAGGTCTGAGTTAAGGCTTACTTGCAGAATGATGAGTGAGAATCTTCTGGACAATCCCACAGCATTTTTTTGACCTTCTTCTTCTTGACAACCATGTAATGAAGTATGGAACTTAGAGCTTCTTGGTGCATGGCAGCCACTCATGGCCAAACCCTCTGGGGTTTGCTGTACGTAATAAAGGTAGTCCCCTGAAAAAAAACATTTCTGGCATCCTAGGAGGGAATGATGCAAAGAAAAGTTATTTTTCACAATTTTATGTCAATCATTACTGTTCAATTCAGAATTCACCTACAGTCCATCATCTATCCCATCCCCTCCAGGTTTTCAAACGCATTTTATTAAAAAAACAGCCTCCACTTCCCATCTTAGAAGAACAGCTATTTTTCTCTCTTTCTTTTAATTAAAATATTCATGTCAGTAGCATGTATTAAATCAAGCTCCATTACAAGGCCAGCTTTCAAAAGTGCATTTTCTTAAGCAGCTCATATTTTGTCAAGCCTAAATGCCTTAGTTCTGTGTTGCAGAACAGCCAGTAATAACCTTTAGTCCTGGCAAATTCTCTCTCTACAATAACTCAATCACATAACATAAACAGCTATAAAAGGGGGCTTTTTAAAGCTTTATTCATAATGTGTAGCACATGCATGTGGCAACGTATGTCAGATCACAACACTGAATGAAACAGGACATTTAGCCATGATGTAAGTTATGCCAACATCTAGTAAGTTGAGAGCATTACTTTGAATTTAGTTATATTAGAAAGGGGGGGGGGGGGGGGGGAATGACATGCTGCTCTATTAGAGCAGGCTTTCCAAATTAAAAATTAAAAATAATTTCTGATTCCTGAAAGCCCTTAGTAGTGGGACAATGTTTGGTGATGCAACTCAGAATAGAAAAGACACAGGGAGCTGTTGGCAGCAGAGAGGTGGCCTGTTTGAAGAACTGCACACTCAGGATTAATGGGAAGGAAGAAAGATTTTACCTCTGCCATGGTAAAGCAGTACAAAGAAAGCCGTAAGGACCAAAAAAATCAGAAGAATGAGAACTTAGGATGGCCCCCAGGCCAGCACATGCCCATGAGCTGATGGAGCCCAGGCTCAGACACATACCTGAGAGCATTCCCAAGATCCACAGGCAATGGAAAAGCCACATGTTGGCCATCCCTGACCAGCTGTGCATCCACAGCCTGGTATGGATTATTCTCAAAAGCCCATGTGCAATTTATGGGGTGTATTTACTAAATGTCTTCAGCTTAAGCCACTGAATTTGTGAATTCCCAGAGATGAGGATACAATCTTCAATATGGCAAATATACTGCAAGGATTTAATACCAAATTATTTAACACTTAATTGAGTATATTTTAAGCAAATCTATTAGAGGAATATGCCTTGCAGACAGTTTTCAGCCTAACTGGTGGTCAGCGAGAAAGACAGTCTTCTCAAACCCTCCACCACGATGCTGTCTGCTCCTGAAAGATGGCACAGTAACAGAGGGCATATTTATGCCATTCTGTTGCTTCACTGCTTTTAGTTCTATTCACATAATAAATTACAAAAAGGAGAACTAGATCTAAAATGTCACAGTACACAAGGATAGTATTTTGAGAGCAGAAAGGTAAATACGAAGCAAGTCACCCAGACATTAAAACAGAGAGGAGGCTGATAAAGAGTTTACTTTTTAGTCCCAAGGAGCACAACTCACTTAAGACTAGTATATAATGAAGAACCTGAAACGTGGTGATAGAACTTTCTTTCTGATTTGTAAATACCTATGGATCAAAAATACACCATTAATTTCCCCAAGACTAGCTGCAAAATGAAAATCTACATCACAAGTTTGAAAATTAAAAGGCCAAGACTCCCAAAAAAAAAAGTCTTCTGTAGGACTGTTACTTAGTTCACCAACAAGTTTGCGTAGTTCATGCCAAAGTTTTCTACAAGGTAATACAATCCCTTTTCAAAGGATCCATTGCCAAGTGCAATTATTTGTGAGCATTTGAGGAGTTCATAGAAACATTATGCATACAAAGTCAATTTGAGAAGTTTTAGGAAGTCCAGATTAATTAAGGAAGGCTGATCACAACTGAAAAGCAATTTGTTCAGCCCATTTATGAATGTTTTGCAATCCCTGAAATGAAATCTTTTCTTTAGCAGTTACAAAAACTGATCAGTATTTGCTATCTGGTTTGTTCTATAAACACTGTCCAATTATTTACTATAAGTAAAATGTTATTAAAGAAATGAAAAAAAAGTTAAAAAACCAGTTTATTTTCAAAATTAAATATGGATTTGCACAACTCTTAATTCTTAATACACAGTTATTCTACCTGAAAGAATTTATAGCACCTGGTTTTTTTTTTCCTATCTCATGAAGATTTAGGAATTGGATGTATGAGGAAGGGACTTATTAAAAAAAACTTAACTTTCAGCATGCTAAAATTTTAAAAGTAGAAATGTGTATAAATCTTTGCTGGATAATGGAATTAATTTTATTTTTAAATGGATAACATTAATACGCTTGGTTAAAACCTTTTTTCTTCCAAATGGGATCAAATCCACAAAGGCTTCCAAATGAACCTTGAGCGTCTTCACTAGACTTTCCACTCAGTGCCTTAACATAAATCCAAACCCAGGCAGAAATATCACCTGCCTGTGGCAGATCCACAGGCACTTTGATAATTTCGTTACTTTTGGCACATTCACATAGGAATGTGCACAACCAGCAATGAAGTTCACTAATACAAAGTAAGTATCAGACAATTAAAACCACCATTTTCTGAAGCAGAAGTTAAATAAATTTTTCAAAACAGCATGTCAGGTTTTCATGAATTTGCTGTAACAAAAAAGGCTTTTTTGACTCATTCTTGAGCAAATCCTGGCTACGTAGGTGGATTCCCTAGTGCAGTGTCCTGCTGCTGCCCCAGGAGCTCTGCAGAGTAGCAGAGTTCATCCCTGCCTGCCAGGCTGGATATTCCATAGCTCTTCAATGAGAAGGTATTACAGAATCATAGAACCATAGAATGGTTTGGGTTGGAAGGGACCTTAAAAATAATCTAGTTCCAATCCCCCTGCATGGGCAGGGACACCTCCCACTGGACCAGGTTGCTCCAAGCCTCATCCAACCTGCCCTTGAACACTTCCAGGGATAGGACTTCCACAACTTCCCTAGGCAACCTGTTCCAGCATCTCACCACCCTCATGGTGAAGAATTTCTTCCTAATGTCTAACCCAAATCCACCCTCTTCCAGTTTAAAGCCATCCCCCCTCATCCCATCACTCCCTGCCCTTGTCAAAAGTCCCTCCCCAGCTTTTCTGGAGCCCCTTCAGGCACTGGAAGGTGCTTTAAGTTCTCCCTGGAGCTTTCTCTTCTCCAGGCTGAACAACCCCAACTCTTTCAGCCTGTCTCCAGAGCAGAGCTGCTCCAGCCCTTGGCTCATCTTCCTGGCCTCCTCTGAACTATCTCCAACAGTTCCATGTCCTTTCTGTGTTGAAGGTTCCAGAACTGGACATAATACTGCAGGGGGGTAGAGTAACCCTCTAATTGCAATAGCTTGTTCATAAGAAAGCACTGAAGGAGATGTAAAGACTTAAAACAGATATAGAGCAGCACTTTAAAAATATTTTTTTCTTCAAATAAATGTTTAGACATACAGGTGGCATTCATACAGAACAGTGATATGAAGTACAATGTTTAAAAAATAAGAAACAAAGGATTTTCTTTCCAGAAACCTTCCAAAAGAAATTACCATAGCAAGGGAGTCAATTAAATTTCATAACTCTGTTAGGCACTTGTTTCACAAATGTTATTTTTATTTGTAATGATTTGCTGTTTCATATACTGGTTTAGAAAGCCACACAAAATGTTATTTAAAGACATACACACAACTAAATATTAATATAATTCTGTTAAAAAAACACCCTCAAAATACAGCTTTATATTACCTAACTATACTAATTTCCTGAAGAAGAATTTCAGTAGATTTAGGATTAGTTTGCACACCAGATAACAGGACCCAACAGAGTTCAAAACTAGAAAAAAAGAGGCAGCTTTATTTGTGTTATTTACATTGCATGCTGGCTTAACCTGTAATTACAGAAAAGTTTTCTTTAGCAGAGACCACAGCAAGTGGAAACCACACTGGCTTCTGCCAAGAAAACTGCTGCCTGCTCCAGTTAATTTCTAAATGTGTTTCTCCAACAAAATTTTATCTTTAAGACCAATCTTCACATTAGCAACTTGGCCTTTCTCTGGTACACCACCTGCTTTAATATTCCAATACGTGGCCTGGGTACCCAAAAGAAAAGGGCAGGCACACGAGAGGTGAAAGCAGCAGTTTCATTATCTCTGACTTTCTTAGAGAATAGAATAGAATAATAGAATAATAGAATAATAGAATAATAGAATCAGAGAATCAGAGAATCAGAGAATCATAGGATGGTTGGGTTTTGAAGTGACCTGTGGAGATCATGGACTCCAAGCCCACTGCCAGAGCAGGACCACCACAGAATCTAGGGCAGGTCACACAGAAACACATCCAGACAGGTTTTGAAAGTCTCCAGAGAAGGAGACTCCACAACCTCTCTGGGCAGCCTGTTCCAGTGCTCTGTTCACAGGTTTTCTCATACTTTTTCTAACACAGTATGTTCTTTTACTGCACTACTGCATCTGAAAATCAGAACCATATTTTTCTACTTTCTCATGTGATTAGAACTTAAAAATTGCTACAAGAAAGGGATTGGATTTGGAGTGCCTCCTTTCCTAATGTTCACAACAGAGAGTTTATTGCTGTTCTGGGTAATAGCAGGAACTTCAAAGATGTCACAGAGATATTACTCAGAATCTTTCATCATGTATCATCATATACCACTAACCCACAAAACAATTGGCATTACGTCTATAGCAATGAATACAAGGATAAAATGTTTACAAGGAATAATTAAAAATCCTCTCTTATACTAGAAAAGGCAATTGTATCTAGCAATACAAAAGCCACCTGTGTAACCATATCCTGTACCTACCACTGTAATCCCCCTCACCTTGACTGTCATCTATAAACAAGCCCTGCACAGACCAACTCCTCTGCTTACAAAAAGAGAAAAAATGGCTATGTGACTCCTATCAAGAAAATAATTAAATAAAAATGTTTTTATTAAATACTCAATATTATTAAAAATAAAAAAATATTCTATCATATTAACCATCGTGACTGTACCTGTAGAACAACACACTATCACTGCCTGTACAATATATGTGTAGTTCTCAAATTCCCTTCAAGAAGTAGTAACTTTTTCTTACCAATTTTTCATGCAGTTTTTCTTGAAAGAGTAATCTCACAGGCTGTCTCTAAGTGCTCATCATATCTGGAACAAACCAGAATAAAGGGAGCTGAAGAGCTATGTAGTAGTATTGCTCAATAGCCTTCACTTTCAAACTAAGAAGGCTCTAATTAATTAAAGAATAAACCAAACTTCACTAGCTCGCACTGTGCCTTTGTTGGTTTTGCTATTAAATGACATTTTGCAAATTAAGAATTAATATAATTAGTGGACACTGTCACTTTATCAGCAGACAATTAATAATTCCAGAGGCTCTCAATATTACAAAGCCTCCTTTTTGTTCCCTCTCATCACTAGGCTTTCTCTTACACCAGTTACTCCAGTTCCTCTGGCATGGTTTATGAAGCACATTGTAACACCTGTCCTGAGTCCCTCAGAAAGGAGAGCTGGATGGCAGGGAGTTGAGCACCCAGCCCTGGCACTGCAGAATTCCTGATATTGACATCTAAAATCTATACCAAGTTTTTCAGATAGAGATCCTCAGTTAAACTGATGTATTTGCTTTTATCACAGAATTGTTCTGGTTGGAAAAGACCTTTAAGATCACGGAGTCGAACCATAACCCAACTCTACCATTACCTAACTCTAACTCTACCAACCGTTAACGCAATTCTACCAAGTCCAGTGCTTAAACCATGCTCCTAAGCACCACATCTACGTGTCTTTCAAACACCTCCAGGGATGGTGATTTATCTTCTATTCCAGTCTCTTATTTCTCAGATCATTTTAATTCCATTGCCAGTTCTGAAAAAAATGATAAATTTGTCAAGAACAGATATAAATAAGATGTAATAGAGGAACATTTGAGACTTATTTTAACCATCTGTGTAATATTAAGAGATAAGGAGGGGAAAGAGAATGCTCATTTAATAGAAACAATGCTAGGCAAAGTGGAGAACAATATATAAGACAATCCATTCTCCCAAACATAGTCTACTTAGAATAGCAGATTTCTCTTTGAAAAAAAAGATACAGCTACAAATGTAAGTTCTGATGTCCAATTCCCAGTGCTGTAGGTGGTCCACTCTTTCCGTATGAAGTGACTCAGTAAACGACCAGGTGCCTATATCACCTAAAGTGCAGGGGCAGAATTCTGCAGGGTGCCAGAGCAGCACCAAATGATTGGGCTGGACTGGTGCTTTTCTAGAAACTGAAGCTCTGATAAGGAAGCAGCATACTAAAGGAAAAAAGCAAAGTTCAGAGCAAAAAGAAGCCAAAAAGAGGAAATTGAAGAAGCCTCAAATACCTAGAGATAGACCCAAAAAGCAAGAAAAATGTATTAGTTGCCACTGAAGATGTTCCAGTAGTGCAAAAATGGAATACAGATTCAGGTTTGCATACTAAAAAGCCCCAGAATATAGAGGTGCTTGAATCTGGACAGACAGTGTAATTCTGTGTTCTTATTTTCCTTTTTATAAAGTATCAGAAAAGGGTAAGGTATTTTTTACAACCACATAAAACACTGTGGGCACAGTATGGCTAAGTGGCTAAGTGGCTAAATGCATGTTTAGTGTGAGGGTGGTGAGACACTGAAACAGGTTGTCCAGGGAAGCTGTGGAAACCCCATCCCTGGAAGTCTTCAAGGCCAAGTTGGATGGGGCCCTGAGCAACCTGATCTAGTGAGAGGTGTCCCTGCCCATGCAGGGGGGTTGGATCTACATGATCTCTAAGGTCCTTTCCAACCCAAACCATTCTGTGATTCTATGATATGATTCTATGTTTACATACTGTTAAATGCACACAGAATTTACAATAATATTAAAATCTTTTGTTGCATCATGGATGAGATCAGGCATGTTTACTACAATCAAATTCTATGTTATTCTATTCCTAAACCTGAGATTTAATTTTTATTTAGTTTTCTAAAATAAACAAACTACTTGGAAGAACTAATGCACCAGCCTGCTTGCAAGTTACAGATCTTTTGGGGTCCCTTCTAACCCTTAAAGATTCTGTGATTCTGTGATCTCAACCTGTAAACTCCTACAGCCACATGAACCAGACTTAAAACGCACCTGGACACTACTATAGAAATATAGAAATAAATAGCAGAAGCAGTAGGAAAACCTATCCTGATGGAAGAAAAATGTTACATCCAGAAGGGAATGCAGCTAACAGATACAATTGCAATAACTGCAAGTGAAATGGTTCTCTAAGTAGGGATCACATGGAAAACAAATTAACAGAACTTGAAAACATCTGGAATAGATATCAACATAAAGCTTTACAATGCACTTGAAAACCAAACAAAATTCCAGCAGAACTATCATAGAAATAGACTGGAAGAAATACTTAAGTACTGAATCATGGAGGCCTCATTTCAGTTAGTATAAATGATTTGTTATTTTTATTCCGTTGTCATTATCAGTTAGCTGTATATATTTTGTCTAGTAAAGTGATACATGAAATCAATTGACACATTGGTACTGAAACATGAAAGACTAAGAAAAAGAAAGTTCTTGATTAAACTAGTTTACTTTTGCTATGTTTTGTCAATATTTTACCTGCTATCTAAGTCTACACATGTCATTTTAGCATTAGTAAAAATGGGGGGTGAAAAAACCCCAGACAACCCCCTTTCCAGAATGGATTGTCCTTAGTGGAAAGATTTCAGCTGAAATGTGGAAAACAGGCTACATTATAAGACACAGAAAATGCAGAATATGGCATTGTTCTATACCAGATGTTTTAAATATACAAGAAAATATCCAGTTTGGGGTTAATCTAAATGTCTTTTTGCATTGATTCATATTTTTCATAATGCATAATATAACATGTTTTCTTAGTGTATAAACACGTTTCTGCAGTTGGAACATGAGGCTTTTAGTACCAATTGCATTACCAGGGCACTATTTTAAATCTATTAACCATTTTGAAAAGCTAAAAAAAACCCTTACATCACCACCACTTCCCAGACACATTTCTTAGTAACTTCTTTACCTTTTCCTCCCTTGATTGCCCCAGGTGCTGTTTGGTCCATTCCTTGTCCAGTTCCCCTTCGCATGGGACAGACTCTTTCCTTCTGAGAGTCTGAAGGATGTGACTGGTCCTCACTCAGGCCCCAGTGATGCCTGTCACGCATATAGGGACAGACCTTCCTCCTCATTCTCCTCTCTCTTTCCTAGTCTTTGTTCTGAAAGCAGTGTTTATTTCATAGGCATGTTTAAAACCACAGAGAAGTTTCTGTTTTTCTCCCAGATAATTTAAAAGTAATTTTATATAGTTATGAGGAACATGCCTGAGCAGACCAGCAATCCCACTGACCTCAAAGAATTCAATGCTGAGCATGAACAGCAAATTTTACAGAGCTGGGGCCTTACACTAATGCCATAAAGACATAGAGACCACGAGAAGAGGAGTGTCCACCACAGTTACCTCCTCCTCTCCTCATGGGTTTTCTGCCCATAGGCATGTTCCAGTAAAGCTCCCGGTTCTGCTATCTCAGTGATGCTGAGCTTTACCAACACTAACTTCAATGAAACAAAGTGGATTCCATTTTAGTTATTACAAATACCAGGAATAATTATTTTCATTTGGGAAACAGAAAATTCCTAATGCATTTACATTTAGACTACACAAACCTTTTCCTTCCAACCTAATTTTTACTAATTTTTACTGTGTATTTCATGTAGTTAAGCAAACCAGTTCTTCCTTAATCACTGTTTTCTTCAAGAATATCCAAGTTTAAATAATAGCTCTGCACTTGAAAATGCTGATACAGAAGACATGCCTTCTTATCAAACAGTCTGCCACCACTTTAAAACTGTGATCAGTATTAGCCATTGGCAGCAACTGGCACAGTCAGAACATTCATTTCAGCCAACAAAGGAAGTAACAAAACCTGGAGCTGAAATATTAATTTTCAGTGATGAAAAAGATTTCACACTGACCAAACTTTTGGCTGAGTTTGTAGACATGGCAATAAGTAAAATAATCAAAGTCATACTGTAGATAGTTTAACTAACAATTTATAAGAATTAAGACACAATAGTTACGCCTAGACACATCTAGTATGTGCTAAAGTTATATGCGCATTGCTGGTATTATGGAAAGTTATTATTGTTATTACCCTGTTGTACTCTACAAAGATGGACTTGTAGATGTCTTAAGAAAAAATCAACCATTAACTTTTATAATTAAGTCATAAATACTGACTTAAAGTACAGGTTGACCAACTTTTTTGTGTGTGTGTGTGTAAGATTTTTTCACCAGAAATAAACGGCAGTGATCGCAGCCTTCCATACTGGCATTTTCACAGTAAAACTCAATCCAAACTAGTTAGCAATTAGGATTAATGAATCAGAAAGAATTTAGGAAAAACAACTATGGAAGGGCAAAAAAAGAAAAACCCCCAAACAACTTTAAATCTTCTTTTACTTTGTTGCCTATTCAAATGCTGTGTTGTCATTTGAGGGTTTTGGGTTTTTTGTCATTTCTGCTCTGGTGCTTCTGCTACTTTAAGTGCCTTTCCATGCTGCAGCACTGAAGCTGCACAACGGTGGTTTGGACCTGAAATCTAGAAATTTCACAGTGCTTTTGAACCACCTCAGAGCTTTTCTGGTGCTTCATTTACCACGACTTCACATTTGCATCAATTGTTTTCTCTGTCACTACTGAATTGGTCCCACAATTTGAACTTAATTCCTTGCTCTGTGGAGCATGTCACAATTCTGAGTAATTTAAATCAGGGGCTAATTATACTTCCCAGCTCTGTGGGACAGCCAGAGCATTTATAATGGCACATTTGAAAAAATGGTCCCGTGGTTTCATGGAGCCAGGGAACAAGGTGCAGCAGCAGAGAAGAACTTTCAGGTGAAACAGATCCTTGGCCAGGTGGGCAGCAAGGTCACCCACCATCTCCCTGCATTTTCCTACCACTAAATTCAAGCTCATAAAACTAAGATTATGGCTTGGTATGAGGAGATTTTTCAGTAGCTTCCAGCCAATACGTTTTGGCAATTGATATTAAAAAAAAATTGGCTCCAAACGGTCCTTGTTCTTTTTTCAAACCACTGTTTACTCACCAGATTTTTTCTGTAGATATGATTGCATCTTGCACAAACAGCATCAAGCTAATGTTCCTCAGCAAGGGCAAGCACATGCACTACAGTCTGCTCCAACCCCAAGAGGCTTCGTTTTTGTTAAAGCTGTGTTTACTCCAGCTGAGTAACTTTTGGGGAGTGCAAAGACACAAACCAGAGGATACACTGGACAAGGATCTCATGGAAAGCTACATATAAGCTTTGAATTGTTTGTTGCTTAAAATATTAGTGTGTCAAATCACTCTCATACTTCTTACCAAGAAAGAGATATTTGAGAGAAAAGAATTAGAGCTGAATTAGGATCAGTAAAAAATCAGCCCACTAATTGCACTTGGCCTCCCTGAGACATAGGTGCAAGAGAAGAGACTCCAATTTCTCTACAGAAAATCTTTTACTTCTGTTCCTGCTTTATTTTGGTTTCGTATGACAGACACCACTAATTCAGGGAAGGAGTGACCCCCAGACCCTGTTTCTTCTCCCCAGGGGAGCTCCAATCAGTCAGATTTTTCTCTGCCTTCCTTGCTACCAATGTATTTGAACTGGTTCCCCTAATTTTTTCTGCTAATTCCCATTTCCTTCATAATCACAGGCTTTTATGTGACTTGCTGGCCAAGCGATTTTCAGGGGAGCTGTAATTGCCACAGGTCTTAAACATTAACCCTGCCAGGTGTCAGTGCTGGGACTGCTTGTGCATTTGATTAATGATACCAGACCAAAAAAATTTGGTTTTAATTGACTGTCATGTTTTTCTTGTTCAAGTGCTTCTGAAACAGTCAGATGATCTGGAACAAACGTTTCTTGGGAAAAAAATCCTGAGATGGCATGCTGAAATACAAGAAGTGCAAGAAAAGTAGAAGGTCTCAGAAGCCCAAGATATATTGACTATTTCACATGTGCAGAAATCTCAACCAGCCTGAAGCCTTTCCAGCTTTGTCACTTTGGATGGATGTTGCACCACTGGGAGCAGAGACACAACCAACAACTTTAAATATCACAGAATCACAGAACAGCAGGTTGGAAGGGACCTCAAGGATCATCTGTTCCAACCTTTTTTTGGCCAAAATAATCTCTCTCTTTCATAAATAAACACACAGAGAAATAACTGTAACCTTGATACTGTTAACTAATAAGAATAGTGCTTTTGTTGGGTTGGAAAACCCACAGGATGAGGCTCACCATCACAGGAGGATGAGGAACTCTGATTTCCCAGTTTGCTATCAAGGGGCTAGGGCACATGCTGGGAGCTCAGCACATGCATGGGTCACAGACTATTTTTTTTTAATCCATTGGACAGCAGGATCCATATACCTGGTGTTCCTTTTAGCACTTCTAGGATCTGAAAAGTCATTGTTCTGATGAGCTGTTCACAATGAGGATTTTCACAGAATCACAGAATGTTAGGACTTGGAAGGGACCTCAAAAGATCATCTAGTCCAAGCCCCCCTGCCAGAGCAGGATCCCCTAGTATAGGTCACACAGGAATGCATCCAAGTGGGTTTTGAATGTCTCCAGAGAAGGACACTCCACCACCAGCGCAGAGCTACTAAGATGATTAAGGGAGTGGAACATCTCCCTTATGAGGAAAGGCTGAGGGAGCTGGGTCTCTTTAGCTTGGAAAAAAGGAGGTTGAGGGGTGACCTCATCAATGTTTACAAATATGTAAGGGGTGAGTGTCAGGGAGATGGAGTTAGGCTCTTCTCAGTGATGACCAGTGATAGGACAAGGAGTAATGGGTGTAAATTGGAGCATAGGAGGTTCAAGGTGAATATCCGAAAAAATTTTTTTACTGTGAGAGTGACAGAGCACTGGAACAGGCTGCCCAGGGAGGTTGTGGAGTCTCCTTCGCTGGAGACATTCAAAACCCGCCTGGACAAGTTCCTATGTGATGTGCTCTAGGTGACCCTGCTCTGGCAGGGGGGGTTGGACTAGATGATCTTTTGAGGCCCCTTCCAACCCCTATGATTCTATGATTCTATGATTCTCTCTGGGCAACCTGTTCCAGTGCTCTGTAACCCTCACAGTGAAAAAGTTTTTCCTTACAGAATCATAGAATCACTTGGAAAAGACCTTTAAGATCATCTAATCCAACCATTAACCCTACTCTACCGAGTCCAGCACTCAGACATATTCCCAAGCGCCACATCTAGACAACTTTAAACACATCCAGGGATGGTGACTCAACCACCTCCCTGGGCAGCCTGTTCCAATGTCTGACAACTCTTTCAGTGAAAAAGTTCTTCCTAATGTCTAGTCTAACCCTCCCCTGGTGCAGCTTGAGGCCATTCCCACTTGTTCTATCACCAGTTACTTATGAGGAGAGACCAGTGCCTACCTCTTTACAGCGTCCTTTCAGGTAGTTGTAGAGGGTGATGAGGTTTCCCCTCAGCCTCCTTTTCTTTAGACTAAACAGCCCCAGCTCCCTAAGTTGCTCCTCATAAGACTTGTTCTCAAGGCCCTTCACCAGCTTCATTGCCCTTCTTTGGACACACTCCAGCACCTCTATGTCCTTCTTGTATTGAGGTGCCCAAAACTGGACACAGTATTCAAGGTGTGGCCTCACCAATGCTGAGTACAGAGGGATGATCACCTCCCTGGTCCTGCTTGCCACACTATTTCTAATACAGACCAGGATGTCATTGGCCTTCTTGGCCACCTGGGCACACTGCTGGCTCATATTCAGCTGCCTATCAGTCAGAACCCCCAGGTCCCTTTCTGCTGGACAGCTTTCCATCCACTCTTCCCCAAGCCTGTAACATTGCACTGGGTTGTTGTGCTTGTTATCATAGAATCAGAATCATAGAATCATAGAATCGTAGGGGTTGGAAGGGACCTCTGAAGATCATTCAGTCCAACCCCCTTGCAGCAGCAGGAACACCCAGGGCAGATCACACAGGAACACATCCAGACAGGTCTTGAAGGTCTCCAGAGAAGGAGACTCCACAACCTCCCTGGGCAACCTGTCCCAGGTATCCATCACCCTCACAGGAAAGAACATTTTCCTCATGTTGAGGTGGAACTTTTGTGTTCTAGTTTGCATCCATTGCCCCTCGTCCTATCACAGGACACCACTGAACAGAGACTGGCCCATTCTTGACACCCACCCTTCAGATATTTATATACATTGATAAGGTCCCCTATTAGTCTTCTCTTCTCTGGACTAAACAGCCCCAGGTCTCTCAGCCTTTCCTCATATGACAGCTGTTCCAGTCCCTTAATCATCCTCGTAGCCTCCATCAGACCCTTTCCAGCATATCCCTGTCCCTCTGGAACTGGGGAGCCCAGAACTGGACACAACACTCCAGATGTGGTCTTATGAGGGCAGAGTAGATGGGGAGGAGAACCTCCCTTGACCTGCCGGCCACACCATTCTTAATGCATCCCAGGATACTATTGGCTATCTTGGCCACAAGGGCACATTGCTGTCCCATGGATAACTTGTTGTCCACCAGGACCCCAAGGTCTTTCTCCATGGGGCTGCTTTCTAGCAGGTCAACCCCTAATCTCTATCGGTGCATGGTGTTTTTTCTTCCCAGATGCAGGACTCTACACGCATTCTTGTTGAACCTCATTAGGTTCATCTTTGCCCAGCTCTCCAGTCTGTCTAGATCTCACTGAATGGCTGCACAGCCTTCAGGTGTATCAGCCAATCCTCCCAGCTTCATATCATCAGCAAATTGCTGAGGATACACTCCATCCCCTCTTCCAGGTAGTTCATGCAGATGTTGAATAAGACTGGGCCCAGTACTGACCCCTGGGGAACACCACTAGTTACAGGTCTCCAACTGGACTCTGCACCGTTGATCACAACCTTCTGGGCTCTATTGTTTTGCCAGTTCTCGATCCATCTCACTGTCCCCTCTTCTAACTCACACTTCCTGAGTTTATCCACAAGGATGTTATGGGACACAGTGTCAAAAGCCTTGCTAAAGCCAAGGAAGACAACATCCACTTTTCTCCCTGCATCTGTCCATTCTGTCACACCATCATAGAAGGCTATCAGATTAGTCAGACATGCTTTCCCCTTGGTGAATCCATGCTGGCTACTCCTGAGAACGTTCTTTTCTTCCATGTGCTTAGAGATGACCTGTGACCTGCAGAATGAGCTGCTCCATCATCTTTCCAGGGATGGAGGTGAGGCTGACTGGTCCGTAGTTACCCAGGTCCTGTTTCCCGCCCTTCTGGAAGACTGGAGTGACATTAGCTTTCCTCCAGTCCTCAGGCACCTCTCCCGTTTTCCAGGACTTTTCAAAGATGATGGAGAGCAGTCTAGTGATGACTTCTGCCAGCTCCCTCAGCACACATGGGTGCATCCCATCAGGCCTCATGGAGTTGCAGATGTACAGTTTCCTTAATTGATCTTTAACCCAATCTTCTTCAATCAAGGTAAAGTCTTCATCACTCCTGACTTCTGTGGTCTGGGAGATTTGGGAATCCTGAGGGTCGGCCTTAGCAGTAAAGACCAAGGCAAAGAAGGCACTAAGTAACTCTGCCTTCTCCATATCCTCTGTCACCAGGGCACCCGCTTCATTCAGCAGTGGGCCCTATGTTTACTTGGAACCTCCTATGCTCTAGCTTGCACCCTTTGCACTTGTCCTATCATTAGACATCACTGAGAAGAGTCTGGATCCATCCTCCTTACACTCACCCTTTATATATTTATAAGCACCAATGAGGCCACCCCTCAGTCTCCTCTTCTCCAAGCTAAAGAGACCCAGCTCCCTCAGCCTTTCCTCATAAGGGAGATGTTCCACTCCCTTAACCATCTTTGTGGCTCTGCACTGGAATATTTCAAGCAGTTCCCTGTCTTTCTTGAACTGAGGGGCCCAGAACTGGACACAATAGATGTGGTCTCACCAGGGCAGAGTAGAGGGGGAGGAGAACCTCTCTCGACCTACTAACCATACCCCTTCTAATACATCCCAAGATGTCATTGGCCTTCTTGGCCACAAGGACACATTTCTGGATCTGGCTCATCCTTCTGTCTACCGGTATCCTTGGGTCCTTTTCACCTACACTGCTCTCCAGCAGGTCAGCCCCCAACCTGTACTGTCACATGGAGTTGTTCTTCCCCAGATGCAAGACTCTACACTTGCCCTTGTTGTATTTAGTTCACTGATCCCCTGCCCAGCTCTCCAGCCTGTCCAGGTCTCTGTGAATGGCAGCACAGCCTTCTGGTGTGTCAGCCAATTCTCCCAGCTTAGTATCATCAGCAAACCTGCTGACTGTGCACTCTGTTCCCTCATCCAGGTCGTTGATGAATATATTGAACAGTACTGGTCCCAGTACTGACCCCCAAGGGACTACACTAGATACAGGCCTTCATCTAGACTCTGTCCCAATGACCACAACTCTCTGACTTCTTCCTTTCAACCAGTTCACAATCCACCTCACTACCTGCTCATCCAGACCATACTTCCTCAGTTTAACTGTGAGGATGTTGTGGGAGACGGTGTCAAACGCTTTACTGAAATCAAGATAAACCACATCCACTGCTCTACCATCATCCACCTGATTATGTCCTCATAAAAAGCTATCAAGTTGGTCAAACATGATTTCCCCTTGATAAAACCATGTTAACTGCTCCTAATAACTGTCTTACCCTTGATATACCTAGAGACACTGCCAAGGATAAGTTGTTCCATCACCTTTCTGGGGATGGAGGTGAGGCTGACCAATTTATAGTTACCTGAGTCCTCCTTCTTACCCTTTTTGAAGACTGGAGTGACATTTGCTTTCTTCTATTCCTCAGGCACCTCTCCTGCTCCCCATGACTTACCAAAGATCACTGAGAGTTGCTTAGCAATGACTTCCTCCAGCTCCCTTAGCACCTGCAAGTGCATCCCTTCGGGACCCAGGGATTTATGGATGTCCAGATCTCTTAATTGATCCCTAACCCAATCCTCATCTACCAAAACATACTCGTCCTTTATCTTGACTTCCTCTGGGGCCTCAGGGGTCTGGGGCTCCTGAGGACAGTCTCCAGCAATATAGACAGAGACAAAGAAGGCATTCAGTAACTCCGCCTTCTTGTATCCTCTGTCACCAGAGCATCCACCTCATTCAGCAATTATTGCCTCTAGTGTTAGTTTTATCTGCAATGTATTTGAAGGAGACCTTTCTGTTGTCCTTGGCCTCTCTTGCAAGGTTTAATTCCAAGGAGGCCTTAGCTTTCCTAGTTGCCTCCCTACATCCTCTGACAAACATTCTATATTACTCCCAAGTGGTCAGCCCCTTCCATGATCTGTAGACTCTCTTCTTCTACTTGAGTTTGCCCAGCTGTTCCCTCTTTAAGCATGTGGGTCTCCTGGCTCCCTTTCTTGGTGCCCATTGGGATGCTCTGATCTTCAGCTTGGAAGAAGTGGCCCTTGAATGATAACCAACTATCTTAGAATCATAGAAGCATCAAGGTTGGAAAAGACCCTCAAGATCATCAAGTTCAACTGTCTGCTCTATAACCCCTAACCATTAAACCATCTCCTAAAACACCATACCATTTTTTTAACACCTTCAGGGATGGTGCCTCCACCACCTCCCTGGGCAGACTGTTCCAAGGCCTCACCACTCTTTCTGTGAAGAATTTTTTCCTAATATCCAATCTGAACATCCCCTGGTGCAACTTGACCCCATTTCCTCTTGTCCTTGTCACCAGGGAGAAGAGGCCAACACCCACCTCACTACAACCTCCTTTCAAGTAGTTGTAGAAAGCGATGAGGTCTCCCGTCAGCCTTCTCTTCTCCAGGCCAAACAGCCCCAGCTCCCTCAGCCTGTCCTCATAAGACCTGTTCTCCAGAACCCTAATCAGCCTCATTGCCCTTCTCTGCACCCTCTCCAGCACCTCGATGTCTTTCCTATCATGCAGTTCCCAAAACTGCAGACAGTGCTTGAGGTGAGACCTCACCAAGGCCACGTAGAGGGGCAGGATCACCCCCCTGGTCCTGCTGGTCAGGCTATTCCTGATGTAGGCCAGGATGCTGGTGGCCTTCTTGGCCACCTGGGCACACTGCTGGCTCATGTTCAGCTGCTGTCAATCAGCACCCACAGGTCCCTCTCTGCTGGGCAGCTCTCCAGCCACTCCTCCCCAAGCCTGTAGCCTGCTGGGGGTTGTTGTGGCCAAAGTGCAGTACCTGAGATTTGGCCTTATTGAAATGGGCCCCTTTACCTTCTAGTACCCTGTCCCATGGGATTTCCCCCAGCAATTGCTTGAAAAGGCCAAAGTTGGCCAAAGTCCACTCCTTAGAAAGCAGAAGCAGCTGAGGATCCATCAGTTATGAAAAAGTAGCTGTAAGGACTCTTCTGAAGCCATGAATTGTAATCAAAATGCAATATTTAAGCACAAACATCTCCACAAGCTGCTGTTTGAATCATGTTATTTAACAAAAGTTGTTAGATTTGAATGTAAATGAATGTATCAAGACAATCTTCAGACAAGCCCAGAATAAATAATCACTCAAAAGAGACCATTGTTTGAAATCTACAAATGGTTAAATATCTTTGCAGCTTTTTTTCTTTGTAAATTAAAGACATGGGATATTTCAACTAAATTCCACTGTCCTGACTGAAACTGGAGTGGGGGGGAAATCAGTGCAGGTGCCTGTCCCATGGCCTCTGAGGACACACTTTTAGGTGTCTCCCCTCTGCTAGGTAATCCAAAGCCTGTCCCAGACCAGGGGCTTTCATTAGGCACACTATATTCCAGCCAACAAAAGCTGGCTCGAGGTAGCTCAACTCTTTAGAAGTTTAAGCTAATTTAAATCAGTTGAGGTGATGCTCTCTCAAAGTCTCCTATTTCAGCACAGCAGCCTTTGTACTTTAAGTGCTTTAACAACATCTTGCAGTCTCACTGACTTCAGGCAGTGCTGGTCCAACTCCTGTTCGTGATCTACCTTCAGGGCTGAAAATTCACTTTCTCACAGACTGTTATTGTTGGTTGCTGCTGGGCTATAAACACTTTGTGATTATTCTATAACATTTTAAATACTCTAATTTGGTTGCACTCACAAGTAGTTAATCCACTGTTAACTTCTAGCTTTTCAAGATGCAATTTCTTCAAAGTAGCTCTTATTGCAAGACCACCCTCCAGGTGACCGAAATCACTCTGTGTGTATGGGGGGAAAAAACAAACAAACAAAAAACCAACCAAACAAACAAACAAATTTGAAGAAAAGAGGGGATGGAAAAGAAACTGGAACTCTATTTCTTAACAACAGCAAACACTGCAAGAGATGGTTATAATAAGTGTTTGTTTGAGATACAGTTATTATATATTGCCTAAATATTTATGTTAGCCAAACCTCTGATCAACTGAAACAAAACCTACACAGGCCAAGAAGCTGGAGCTAAGCTGTTAAGGGGAAAGTGAAGCTGGCATCAGCACTGAAGCAGGAACAGAGGTGGTGCAAGGCACACAAAACCACAGAAAGTGATCTCACATCTTTAAACTGTCCAAAGAATCATAATAATAAAGTTCTAGATGAATGTTGAGGGGACACATGCCATTTCAAGGAAAAAAGCAATAATTTAAATGACATTTTGAAACATTCCATGGAAATGTATTTGAAATGTAATATGGGGGCGCCAATAAAGAATATGCTTTTAATACATTACAGATTATATGTGATCATCAGTTTAAGACTTCCCCTCAACAAGTAAGGTAATTCAAGTAGACATCTCATCTGTCTGTACAGTTTGAATTGCCATCCTTTCAAATGCAAACTCTGATGTTGCATCATGACTGGAGAAACACAGAGGAGGTATGGTTTTAATTTTTCAAACTCCTTTGCAAATAAGCTTAAACATTTTACAGTTAAAAGGACAGAATTTACATTTGCTGTGTCTGGTCAGTTTTAAAATTGTATCTGTTATGAATCATGTTCACTTTTAAAGTTCATTTAACTTCGCTTATGGTTTACTTTAAAAAACAATGTTCTGCATCATTTGGAGCTTGCACTCCTAGCTGTTATTAGTAATAATAAAGGCGTGCAGGTTCCATCTGACGGCCCTTGAAAAAACAAACAGGATCCACACAGACAGTAATAAATCCCACAGCTTGTGCCGTTCCTGGTGCCAGGAGTTTTAATCCAGGTACAGCCATTACAGCTCTTTCTGCTGCCTTAATGGGATGTCTGCGTGGATGGTATTAGGCATAAAAAAAAACCCCAACATGTTAACCAGAAATGTTGTGGGATTTTCTGCTTTTAATCCTAATGAGCAAACATGCCTTTATGGTGGGATGAAGTCACAGAATAACTGTAGTGGGACTTGAGGACTCTCAGCACCTTCTGGAGCTCTTTCAGGCTAGTCACAGCCTTGCAGCTCCTGTGCTGATAGCACAGGATCTACAGGTTATCTACAGCCCTCAGGTAAGGGAATCACATCCAGAAAGAGGAGAAATGCAATAGTGTAAGATAATTTGTTTTCAAGGTGGATTAAGCTCCTGCAATTATCAGAGACACCTTCACATGATGGTGTCACCTCACCACATCCTTTTGTCATTCTCTGAAGGTTATCCCCAGTTGCAATGTCTCCCATCAGGCTGAATCATCTATTCATTTTTGGGACCTCTACTCTACTGAGACCATGCCAAAGTTGCCCCCCCAATCTTCCCCACCTCTCTTTCGGGTTTTTTTAAAACAAACTATAATACACAAGCCAGTGGACTTGCTGCTCATGCCAAAGGAGCCAAAGAAACCATGGCATTAGCACCTCCAGTGCTCCAATAAACATGAAATTAAAAAAATTGAAAAGGACGATCTACCCACTGTAGGAAAAGAGCAGGTTCGAGGCCACCTAAAGAACCTCGAAGTGCACAAATCTATGGGACCTCACAAGATCCATTCGTGGCTCCTAAGGTAACAGCCAGATGAAGTTGCAACACCACTTTCCATCATATTTGAAAAGTCATGGCAGCCTGGTGAAGTTCCCACTGACTGGAAAAGGGGAAATATAACCCCCCATTTAAAAAAATAAGTCCCTGGGAACTAGAGACCAGTCAGTCTCACCTCTGCCTGGTAAGATCATGGAGCAGATCCTCCTGAAGGCTCTGCTAAGGCACACGGAAGGGCACATGGAGGTGGTTGGTGGCAACCAACATGGCTTCACCGACGGCAAATCAAGCCTGACCAATTTGGTGGCCTTTTATGATGGGGTCACAGTGTCAGGGGACAAGGTAAGAGCAACTACCTGGACTTGTGCAAAGCGTTTGACAGTGTCACACATGACATCCTGGTCTCAAACCTGGAAGGATATGGATTTGATGGATGGACCACTCACTGGATAAGGAATTGGCTGGATAGTTGCACTCAGAGAGTAGTGATCAATGGTTCAATATCCACATGTCCAGTGGCATTCCTCAGGGGTCAGTACTGGGAGAGGTGCTGTTTAACATCTTTGTCAGTGGCATGGACAGTGGGATCAAGTCCACCCTCAGCAAATAAGCTGACGACACCAAGCTGCATGATGTGGTTGACACACTGGAAGGACAGGATGACATCCAGAGGGACCTTGACAGGCTGGAGAGGTGGGCTATGGCGAACAGACCATTTTTCCTTCTCCCCCCCATATAAGATTAGGCGGAATGCCTTTCAAGCCAGCGAAGTGCCTTTTGCTGATTTAGCCAAGGACAAACTGAAACAGACCTGGCTTGCCAAACTCATGAAGTTCAACAAGGCTAAGTGCGAGATCCTTCACCTGGGCTGGGCCAACTCCAAGCACAAATACAGGTTGGGTGGAGAATGGATTGAGAACAGCCTTGAGGAGAAAGACCTGGGGGGCACTGGTCAATGAAAAGCTCAACATGAGTCAGCAATGTGCACTTGCAGCCCAGAAAGCCAACTGTGTCCTGGGCTGCATCAGAAGTGTGGCCAGCAGGTTGAAGGAGGTGATTCTGCCTGGCTACTCCACACTCGTGAGTTCTCACCTGGAGTGCTATGTCCAGTTCTGGAGCCCTCAACACAGGAAGGACATAGAGCTTTTGGAGCAATTCCAGAGGAGGGCCATGAAGATTATCTGAGGGCTGGAGCATCTCTCCTATGAAGACAGGCCAAGAGAGTTGGGGCTGTTCAGCCTGGAGAACAGAAGGTTTCAAGGAGACCTTATAGCTGCCTTCCAGTACCTGAAGGGGCTACAGGAAAGCTGGGGAGGGACTTTTTACAAGGGTGTGTAGTGATAGGAGGAGGGGTAAGGGGGATCAGGGCCAGCCAGCATGGGTTTATGAAAGGGAGGTCTTGCTTGACCAACCTGATCTCTTTCTATGACCATGTGACCCACCTTTTGGATGAGGGGAAGGCTGTGGACATTGTCTACCTGGACTTTGGTAAGGCCTTTGACACCATCTCCCACAGCATTCTCCTGGAGAAGCTGGTGCATCATGGCATAGACAAGTGGACTCTTCAATGGGTAAAAAATTGTCTGGATGGCCAGGCCCAGAGAGTTGTGGTAAACGGGGTGAAATCTAGTTGGGGCTGGTCACCAGTGGTGTCCCTCAGGGCTCAGTGTTGGGGCCAGTCCTGGTCAATGTCTTTACCAGTGACCTGGATGGGGGGATTGAGTGCACCCTCAGTATGTTTGCAGAGGACACCAAATTGGGTGGGAGTGTTGATCTGCTTGAGGGTAGGAAGGCTCTGCAGAGGGACCTGGACAGGCTGGATAGATGAGCCAAGACCAATTGTATGAGGCTCAACAAGGCCAAGTGCCGGCTCCTGCATTTTGGTCACACCAACCCCAGGCAACACTACAGGCTTGGGGAGGAGTGGCTGGAGAGCTGCCTAGCAGGAAAGGACCTGGGGGTGCTGGTGAACAGGCATCTGAACATAAGCCAGCAGTGTGGCCAGGTGGCCAGGAAGGCCAACAGCATCCTGGCCTGCATCAGGAATAGCGTGGCCAGCAGGAGTGGGGAGGTGATCATGGCCCTGTACTGTGCACTGGTGGGGCTGCACCTCGAGCACTGTGTGCAGTTCTGGGCCCCTCACTACAGGAAGGACATTGAGCTGTGGAGCATATCCAGAGAAGAGCTTTCAAGCTGGTGAAGGGTCCAGAGAACAAGTCATACAAGGAGCAGCTGAGGGAACTAGGGATGTTTAGTTGGAAGAAGAGGAGGCTGAGGTGACCTTATCACCTACTACAACTACCTGAAAGGAGGTTGTAGGGAGGTGGGTGTTAGCTTCTTCTCCCAAGTAAATAATGACAGGACCTGGTCTGAAGTTGCAGCAGGGGAGGTTCAGATTGGACATTAGGAAGAATTTCTTTACTGAAGGAGTGGTCAGGCACTGGAACAGTGTCCTGGGTTGAGCCAGGATTAAGCTAATTTTCCTTTTACTGATTTTTTTTCCTTCAGTAAGCTTTCTTCTAACTAGCAGCAAGTGTTCCAGCTAGTGGACTGATAACACTGGAATGTTCATGTTTCTGCTGAGACTCCAAGGTCACTTCTCAGCTCTGCTGCTACAGAGGCTACTGGGGCAGGAGAATTGTATCTGTGACCCCCCCGTAGGGGAGCTGGACTAGACGGACAGCAGAACTGACCAAAGGTATTCCATTCCATAGATCTATGTATGCTCCGAGGAAGGTCAGAGATCACAGAAGACAACTTCCTTCCTGCTTCTTCTCCCCTTCTCGTCCGTCCATGGCTGACGTCTGGGGAGAACTCCATCCATCACTGTCGACCCCAGGCTCAGCCCTGACCCTCATAACTCTACCCTTAGCCCCTGTCTGCTCTGCCTTATCTCAGACAGCAGTCCAAGAGTTTTCAGGACTGCTCACAGCTCAGGAGATGCCAGGGGAGTTGCTGGGGGTGGGGGGAGGCAAGAGGCTTTTGCACATTCCTGAACATACTTGTATATAATTGTACATATAATTAAAGCTGTCTAATTTAGTTTTCAATCCAGCTAAGTCTCTCTCCTAATTCTCTCTCTCCTTCCTTACCTGGGTGGGAGGGGGAGGTGATTGAGTGCATTGTTTGTCTCTGGTTTATTTTTTGATTCTGAGTCAAACCATGACAAACAGCTGCCCAGGGAGGTGGTGGAGTCACCATCCTTGGAGGCATTCAAGAAACGTGCACATGAGGATCTTCAGGGCATGATCTAGTGGCCGAGATTGTAGGTTTGTGTTTTGGGGTTTTTTGTGGGTGTTATATGGTGGAGTGTGTGTGATGTTTGTGTTTGTTTGGGGTTTTGTTGCATGGGGGCATTTTTGGGTGGTGTGTTGTGTGCTGTTTTTTGGTTTTGGTTTTGTTTTGTTTGTTGGTTGTTCTTGTGATGATGGTTGGAGTCGGTGATCTCAGAGGTCCTTTGCAACAATGACTATACTGTGATTCTGTGACTCTGTAATGGTTTTAAACTGGAAAAGGACAGATTTATGTTAGACATTAGGAAGAAATTCTTTACTGTGAGGGTGGTGAGACACAGGTTGCCCAGGGAGGTTGTGGATGCACCCTCCATGGAGGTGTTGAAGGCCAAGTTGGACGGGGCTTTGAGCAACCCGGTCTAGAGGAAGGTGTCCGTGACCATGCAGGGGGGTTGGAACTAGATGATCTTCAAGGTCTCTTCCAAGCCAAACCATTCTATGATTCCATGAAATAAGCCCCTGAATAAGTCTGAAGGAGAAGACAAAGAATAGAGGTGTCCAGACTGAAACACACCTTCATCTTACAACTCAAATTAATGTCTTTTTTTCCTCACCGCTGTGTATTTCAAAGGAAGAAGAAAAAAAAAAAAACAAAAAAAAAACCACACACATTTGTCCACAAACCCTTGTAATGATGCAAGCACTCCCATGTTCACTGACATTTTTGTCACAAGAAAACCACTTTTCTTATAATTACATCTGCCTCATAACTACAACAAAATGTCCTTTCAAAAAGCCACCACATTAAATCTAAACATGGATGTAATGAATAACAAAAATCACTTTTGAACACTGCAGCTTCTAACCTCAAAGAACAAGCCTTGTTTTCCTGATGCTTTCCCGATGGCAAATTGGATATGGTCTGCAGTGCAGTTTTTTCTGGCTACTATGATGTTCTTCTCCTCTTTTATTTTATCTCCTGTCCATCACTGATGGATAAAGAAACATTTCGCTTACAGAAGAATATTAGAGAAGCGTTCTCCAGCCTCTTAATGAGAAATTATTTCAGTGTTTAGAGCTCTCAACGTGCACATTCACCTGTTACTGAGCAGCTGTTTCATCCAGTTAAACAAGTCCATCCTCCAAATCTAAGAGTCCTGTAAATTGTTCCATTAGGCAGAAAAGCAGATGGTAAGAAAAGATCACCTTAAAAATGTCAGTGGAAATCACATCACCAACACAGACAGGAGCCATGAAAGCCCATGGTCTACTTCCTGAAGCAGACGGACTGTGAAGTCTCTTAAGACACAAGGTTCCTCCAAGCCAATATGACTGACCCTACAAAGATGAACCAGGTCTTGGAGCACAATAAGAAGACACCATGAGAAACTCCCATGAAGAGCACCAGTAGAGTCTGAGTATCACAAAAAAGTATCGTAAGGTTCATGACCTACCTGTTAGACTTTATAGAGACGTTACACAGCTCTGTGACAAAACCCTGAATATCAGCCAGTTGCCAGCACCAGCTTGAAGAGCTGCTGGGAGCTGAGACAGCTGCTTGCTGAAGAGCTGCTTTGTGTGCTTCAGACTGAGCTGCTTGCATGATCTTGCTAACACTGCCAGTGGTCTCTCAAGCCACAAACAGACACAGTGATGCTGCTCCAAGAAAAGCAGCCATCCACAGGCATGGACCTGATTTTATCTTCTTCCCCTTCCCTTAGCACCACTATCTAAGATGTGTGGCAGTGCCTGGAACTGTTGGATCATCACAGAATTGTAAGAGTTGGAAGGGACCTATAGAGATCATCTCGTCCAACCCCCTGCTAAAGGAGGATTGCCTGGAGCACATTACACAGGACTGCATCCAGGCAGGTTTTTAATATCTCCAGAGAAGGAGAATCCACAACCTTCCTGGGACAGCCTGTTCCAGTGCTTTGTCACCCTCATATAATATTTTATATAATATTTATAATATTGAAATATAACTTCCTGTGTTCCAGTTTGTGCCCATTGCCCCTCGTCCTGTCACTAGGAACTACTGAAAAGGGTCTGGCTCCATCCTCCTTGCATCCATGGTGCTGGCCTGTATGAACCATCCTAGTTTAGAATCTTAGGGGTTGGAAGGGACCTCGAAAGATCATCTAGTCCAACCCCCCTTGCCAGAGCAGGGTCACCTAGAGCACATCACATAGGAACGCACCCAGGTGGGTTTTGAATGCCTCCAGTGAAGGAGACTCCACAACCTCCCTGGGCAGCCTGTTCCAGTGCTCTGTCACTCTTACAGTAAAAAAATTTTTTCGGATATTTACCTTGAACCTCCTATGCTCCAATTTACACCCATTACCCCTTGTCCTATCACTGGTCATCACTGAGAAGAGCCTAACTCCATCTCCCTGACACTCACCCCTTACATATTTGTAGACATTGATGAGGTCACCCCTCAGTCTCCTCTTCTCCAAGCTAAAGAGACCCAGCTCCCTCAGCCTTTCCTCATAAGGGAGATGTTCCACTCCCTTAATCATCTTTGTGGCTCTGCGCTGGACTCTTTCAAGCAGTTCGCTGTCCTTCTTGAACTGAGGGGCCCAGAACTGGACACAATACTCCAGATGCGGCCTCACCAATGCAGAATAGAGGGGGAGGAGAACCTCTCTTGACCACACCCTTTCTAATGCACCCCAGGATGCCATTGGCCTTCTTGGCCACAAAGGCACATTGCTGGCTCATGGTCATCCTCCTGTCTACCAGGACCCCAAGGTCTCTTTCACCTACACTACTCTCCAGCAGGTCAGCCCCCAGCCTATACTGGGACATCGTGTTGTTCTTCCCCAAATGCAAAACTCTACACTTCCCCTTGTTGAATTTCATCATGTTTCTCCCCGCCCAACTCTCCAGCCTGTCTAAGTCTCTCTGAATGGCAGCACAGCCTTCTGGTGTGTCAGCCACTCCTCCCAGCTTAGTGTCATCAGCAAACTTGCTGAGGGTACGTTCTATACCCTCATCCAGGTCGTTGATGAAGATGTTGAACAACATCGGTCCCAGTACCGACCCCTGAGGGACTCCACTAGTCACACACTTCCAACCAGATTCTGCCCCATTGACTACAACTCTCTGACTCCTTCCCATCAACCAGTTCCTGATCCACCTCACTACCTGATCACCAAACCCATACCTGATCAACTTATCTACAAGGATGCTGTGGGAGACGGTGTCAAATGCCTTACTGAAATCTAGATAAACCACATCTACCGCTCTACCATCATCTATCCACCTAGTAATTTCCTCATAGAAGGCTATGAGGTTAGTCAAACATGATTTACCCTTGATAAAACCATGCTGACTGCTCTTGATGACCCCATGTCCTTGATATGCCTAGAGATAGAGACAAGAACAAGTTGTTCCATCACCTTTCCAGGGATGGAGGTGAGGCTGACCGGTCTATAGTTACCCGGGTCCTCCTTCTTGCCCTTCTTGTAGACTGGTGTGACATTTGCTATCCTCCAGTCCTCAGGCACCTCTCCTGTTACCCATGACTTACCGAAGATGATGGAGAGTGGCCTAGCAATGACCTCCGCCAGCTCCCTCAGCACCCTTGGATGCATTCCATCTGGACCCATCGATTTATGGATGTCCAGATTACTCAACTGATCCCTAACCCAATCCTCATCTACTATGTCAAACTCCTCATCTATCTTGACTACTTCTGGGGCTATATGAATCTGGGGCTCGTGGGGAAATCCTGCAGGAGTAAAGACAGAGGCAAAGAAGGCGTTCAGCACCTCTGCCTTCTTTAGATCCTCTGTCACCAGGGTTCCCACCTCATTCCTCAGTGGGCCAATATTGCCTCTAGTGTTAGCTTTGTTAGCTATGTATTTGAAAAAGCCCTTTCTATTAATCCCATTGTCCCATGGGATTTCCCTTAACAGTTGATTGAGGAGGCCAAAGTTTGCCCTGTGGAAGTCCAGGGTTCTGGTCCTACTGGGTATTCTGTTCCTTCCACACAGGATCCTGAACTCCACCATCTCGTGATCACTGCAGCCAAGGCTGCCACTGACCACCACTGCTTCAACAAGGCCCTCCTTGTTGGTTAGTACAAGATCCAGCAGCGCTCCTCTTCTAGTCGGCTTGTCCACCATTTGCAGTAAGAAGTTATCATCAATGCACTGAAGGAACCTCCTAGACTGTGAAAGGCTGGCTGTGTGAGTCTTCCAGCAGATATCAGGGTAGTTAAAATCTCCCATGAGGACTAGGGACTGCAGTTGTGAGGCTACTTCAGCTGCCTGTAGAAAGCCTCATCAACTTCCTCGCCTTGATCAGGAGGTCTGTAGTAGACCCCCACAACTGTATCACCCACACCAGCCTGACCCTTAATTCTTACCCACAGACTTTCAACTTGCCCCTCATCAGCCCCTGCACAAAACTCAATACATTCTAGTTGCTCTCTCACATAAAGAGCAACTCCACCACCTCGCTTCCCCGCCCTATCTTCCTAAAAAGCACATAACCATCCATGGCCACATTCCAGTCATGTGACCTGTCCCACCACGTCTCTGTTATTGCTACCAGATCATAACCCTTAGCCCGCACACTGACCTCTAACTCTTCCTGCTTATTCCCCATGCTGCGTGCATTAGCATACAGGCATTTCAGGAAACAAACAGAGCCCACTGGTGGGACTAAATCCTCCTTAGACCACCTGCTTTCAGGCCCTGGTACGTTCCTCTTGTGCTTGTCCCTAACAGACCCAGTTTTCTCCTCTTCCCCCTTCACATCTAGTTTAAAGCTCTCTCAATGAGCCCTGCTAAGTCCTGCCCCAAAAGCCTCTTCCCCGTCTGGGACAGGTGCATCCCACCTGCCACCACCAGGCCAGGTGTCTCATATAGCATCCCATGATCAAAAAAACCAAAACCCTGTCTTGACACCAATCTCTTAGCCATTCATTGACCTGTAAACTCTTCCTATATACCTCCCCACCCATTCTTGCAGGAGGGATGGAGGCAAACACTACTTGCGCTCCAAAGTTTGGAGTACAGCCCATCTCTCCAAACCCTTTGGCTTGTAGAAGTTGCACTAGGAAAAAGCCCAGGGGTTGTAGAGCCCAGCTCCACTCTGGATCTCTGCCCAGATGCCGAGTAGTTATTTGGGGGAAAACAAAGAAACCAAAACCCACCAGGACTGTGTGTATGGAGAAGAGCAGGTTAAACCCATGCAGATGCACTTATTTCAAGATTTATCCCTCAGCAAGTCTGTGCTCTAAAGCATAATTAACCCCCCCCAAAAAAAAAGAAAACCTCAAGTCTGCAGATGGTCAGTGCTAAAGTGTGAATTATTTCTCTGGTGCCACAATGGTATTTAACAGCAGCACAAATGTTTACCTCAGTACTGCCTTTAAAACCAAAGGTATTTCTGCACTCTGGAAAAAAAACCAGGGAACAGGCGATGCAATTAGCTCCATTTACCACATACAGTGAGGAAGCTTGCCAGGCCTGCCTGAGAAATCCAGAGCTTTAATGGGAATGACCAGCAGTCACCTCACAGAAGTAGGTGAGTAATGGCTAATGAATAATCTATTCCATGCATTTAGGACTTCTTTCCATTTCAAGACTGTCTATGAGCACATTATATACTGTCAAATAACTTCTACAGCAGTTTCTTGAAAGCTTTCACATTCAAAGTGCATTAGTCAGATGTGCATAATCCTTGGAATTATTGTACTGAACTAAAAACAATAAGCCCAAAATTTTCACAGAAACAAAAAGTTGAATTATTTTATTAAAGTTTCCTATTTTGTTGAATGTTCACACCTCACTGGCTGGACTATTTGCAGAAAGCAAACAGAGTAGGCAGGACTTCTCACAGCAAAAATCTACTGAGTTAATGTTATTTACACATTTCCCTGTGTCTCTCTGGAGACAACTCAGGTTCACTGTTTGCCCCATCTAAAAATGGATTACCAGGCTCAAGGAAGCCCTTTAGCCACTGTTTGTGGGACCAATGCTGCTGGAGAACAACCAGGCAGTGCTGCATCTGCACCAGCCGCCGACCTGGTGTGCAAGGACCTGCCTCGTGGGTAAGCCAAGAGGAGCATCGCTCTGCTGAGCCTCATCTCTTCCACAAGAAGGAGTATTTACTTTGGACCAAAGAATGGTGAGCTCACCCAGAGACACAGTGCTACTGTCAGCAGACGTGGGGACTGCCTTCCCATTCCTTGTTCAGAAGCAACAGGCAGTGATTTCCATACTAGCGGAAGCAGAATGGTGCTCACTGATTCTAATGGAGGACTACAGGCAGCTCAATCTAAGGAGCAGCCAGGAGAAACAGAGAGCAAGAGTCAGATAAGAGTCTTCTTGCTATTGGTGCCCAAAATGTTGTCCCAACCAGACAACTATAACCCCAATATATTTGCAGAGTCTGCTGCATTCTGAAAGCATAGCTGAGTTGAAATGTATGGTATATGTTTAACATATCACATATTGAAAATAAAGATATAAACGTTCCCTGCATAGATAGACCTGATATATCCTACAGACTTGGAATATGAAAATGGAGACTTAATACTCCAACTCCTTAAGTATTTTAAGCACACATATTCTAAACTGCAGCTCTGACCATTTCCAATTCCCTGTTTATGTCAATATATTAGTAGCAGTAAAAGTAATTTTCTAATTGAATCAGAATAAATATTGCAAACTTGAGAGATCAGAGATGTACATGCATGAACAAACTATTGAAATGCAGAGTGTATCACAGATGGACTCCTGGGATTTGCCATCCATTATTGAAACTGGGATCCAGTGCAGCACAGTTCAGGCTATCAGCACTGGTGTCATGTAAAGATCTGACAAGCTTTTCCCTCCCACTGCAACACCACTCCACTGCTCAGAGAAGATAACTCTGGCCACCAGCTAGCAAGAAGGTGATTTCATGATGCAGCAGTGAAGTGGTGCTTCATCCCAGATATGTCCTTTGCTGGCAACAGAAGAGCTGCCATTCAAATTGCACTCCAGAATTCAATGCACACATGGAGTTCGGACACATGAGATGCTCCTACCCCCTTGATGACAGGCAGTGCCACCATCCTCTCTTTTTACTAAAAAAGCAGACCTAGTTCCTCACTCTGTAGCACTCAGATAGGTCATTCAGCCTCCCTTCGCCCCAGCCTCCCTTGTTGTGAGATGACACCGATGTTCCTGTCTCACTCACATTCACTGAGGCTTTCACCAGGTGATGAGTGGCACAGAGTGCCTGTAATAACAACTGGCTCACACAGCTGACTGCTTTGCTGCAAAGGCAGAGGAGATGTTTGATGCCATCTGGGGTGCATTCACCTCACTGAACCGGAATCTGAGCAACTGCAAACTTTCCCACGTCAGTTTAAACCACATCGTTACCTACACGTACATTCAGCAACAAAGATGGTAAATTCCTGACAAGCTGTTACTGGATCATTCAAGAAACAATAAGGGTAAGTGGCTGAAGAGGATTTTAATCAAGTTATACATATCTGACAGTTTGTCTGTTGTCCAGAATAAAGGTTAAAAAGTCTAAATACATTTAATGGGTATTTACACATTTTTCTGTTTTCTAAAAGCTTTCAAGACTGACCAAAAAACTTCACTTTCTTGGAAGCTATGCCTATATTAGTACAGAAGGTTAAACTCATTATTACTGAGAAAAAAACATTTCATAAATTCCCTGGCGATGCTCATATTTCACTATAATAAAGAACTCCCATCCACATGAAACATTTCTAAAGGAAACAAGCAGCTGTTTCACAAACACTGGAGGTAATGTCTGCAGACCAGCTCTTTCCTGTCTAGGTTCTCTGGTGTTAACCAAACAGTACATTCACATCATAACGCTTCTTTTAGTTGGGGGGCTTAATATAATTTCTGTCTTCCAACACTTGCTGAAGGGGAAAGGGACATATGCACATAAAGACACAAGTTTTGCTTGATGTGAAACTGGGTGCATGGAGCAGCCCTGAGTGCTATAGGATGGCATCTGCTTCATGATGCTGCTCACTAGTAATTTTTTCATAATGAATTATACCAAATGCAACCCTGACCAAGATGCTGAAGCTGCATGACTGTAAGTATTAATTTAGCATTAAAAGATCTCCAACTATTATATTGGTTTAAAAATCACAGAATCATATGGCAGGAGACTGCTACTATCAGTCTTATGAGTAGGATCAGCTCTCCTGCATCACTCCTAAGAGGTGCACAGCCAGCTTCCCCTCACACAGCCCTAATGGCAGAGATTCCCAACCCATCCAAACAATCTTTATGATTTCAACAACTGTCATGAACCTTCTTCTCTGCAGCAACTCCAGACCACTGTAGTGCTCATCTTGTATGTTATAGATATGAAAAACAAGACGTTACTTCTTCCCCCTTGCAGCAGCCTTCTAGAAATTTCATGTTACCATTTTCCCTCAGGCATTTTCTTCTTTAAGCAACCCCTGCTCTGTCCTTGCACAGATTTCTAGACTGCCAGTCATTTCCACTGATGCCCTTTGGACTCAATCCTTTTATTCAGGCTTGGCATTCTTAACTGGTCATGGTATTCCTGCTAAGATCTTTGCCCTTCAACAGCCACATAGAGAGGAAAGGTCTCATGTCTCTACCTGGCTGTATTTCTGCTGATAATTTTTATGACAAAGTTCGTATTTTCACAACAATGAGACATTGCTAATCCACATTCAGTCTCCACAAATCACAAGCCATCTTTTGCAGACTGTGGCTCAGCCCATGGATTGCCATAAGGCATTCAACAATTGTTTGTCTATTCAGTAGACAAAATAAATATCCAAAACCCATGCGCTGTTTGTCAAGACAGTTTCAGATTCTGAGCTTGTCCTCCACCATACTTGCAGATCTCCAGTGGGTTTTTTTTCAAATCTATTTTTTTCCAAACAGAATTGTGAGTAAACCATCTTTCCATGGCCCACTCAGGATGCCCTCCCACTCTGAAAGGGAATTAATAATTGCTGCTCTCTGCAACTGGGTTTCCAAAATGTTTGCACCCCTCCCAGAATATTTTCTGTATTACTATCACTTAATGGCTTATGAGTAGCATGTGAAGTTACCTCAAAAGCCTTACTAAAGTCAAGACACATGACATCAGCTGTAGATTTAAAAGCACTCAGCTAAAATGTTCATCTCTGCAACAAAGACACCAGCTAGGCAAAAAAGGAAAACTACTCAAGAGAGTTGGATGTGAATCTGAACTCAGAAAATGCACCAGGCCAGGACTTTACTTCATCTAACTCAGATGTGAAGAGAAGTTTGTGTTCCTCAAAGCTAGTCTATTCATTTCTCCCAAAATATATACTTTAATTTGATGAAAGACACCATCACAGCCCCTCTCCATTTGTCACCAGCTGAGGCTCCTATACAAGATCCAGAACTCTTGAATCATTCCTGCTTTACTTGGCTTGCTTTTTCCCTTCTGACCAAGAGAGACCATGGGACTGTTATGACTCTGCAGCCTATTCTGAGGATCCCACGTTGGAGTATAACAACATTACAACATTCCAAGCCACATTAAATCTAACTCGCACCACTGAGATCACATTAATATATTTCATCTCGTTCTCAGGTCCCAAATACATGTAAAAATACTCATTCGACTCCAACTTTTCACATGCAACATACCTTATGTAAGAAACCAGCATTGTTTCTCACTTTCCCAAACTGTTTACTGAACTTCTAAATCATCAAACTGTTGCATAAAACATAGACAGATGAATTTACTCTGAGGAACATTTCCACTGAAGTGTGTATGAGGTAACATACGTCAGCAATGCAACGAGGAGACAATTCTTCAAGGAAATCCAAGAGAAGAAGGTTACATTTTCTTAAAAGTAAGCAACTATAAAACTGGGTTGTGAGTAAAAAAATACATCACTAGCAATCACATAGGAAACAGAAAAAACACATTTTTTAGGTTTTCCCTCTCACACTAGCTGTAAAAGTTATTTCAAGTTTATTCACTTTTCTGTTTGACAGTCTCACGAAGATTTAAAAGGTCTAGTAAAAGCCTCCACTAGAGGACATAAAAAGTTTCAGTCTGGGAATTAAATCCTCATCTTGCAGAAGCTGGTTAGTGAAAATTTCTTGGGTTTACACATAGGTACAAATTTAAAATGTTTTCCTTAAAGTAACATTTTGTTCTAGAACTGTGAGAAATTTAATATCTCTTTAGAGAAAAACTCCCATGTTTGGAAGAAGGAGAAACATCTTGTTACGGTACAAATGTAACATATTGCTTCCTTATGTGTTTGTTGAAATATGTTAGAGTCCATTAGTACAAGGATGTTGTATTTTGTGGTGGGCAAATCACATCTTTTGTCATCCAGTTCTTGGCAGTCAGCAACAGTCATGAAAGAAAAATCACTTGAAAAAAAAAAAAGTTGTTGGCCCCTCAGATTCCCCATCAAAAGTCATGCATCTTCATTGGGCACTTGAAGAAATCTCTGTTTCAAGATGCAAATTCAAATAACATGTGAGCTGGCTCCTCATCTATCACAGGGCAAGCACAAAAACTAGTCCAGGGTCGCTGAGTCAGGAAGAAGACCTTATCTGCACTGTTGCGATATTCTTTAGCTCAGTCGAGGAGTATTCTCACTTTTACCCTCCCCATTCTTGCCCCCTCCCACCATGTGAGCACATGAGCAGCTGGTGGGGCTGAGCTGCCTACAGGTGCTGAACCACAACAGTCCTGTTTGGTGCCTAACATGGGGCTCAAGTGTTCAAGATAACGACAGATGTGATTGGGATGTGGTAGATAGAATGTATAGCTCTTATTTAGGTATTTTAAAAATATATATATAATATTTATAGCTCGTATTTCAGTGTTGCTCACCAGGCTCCTGTGCTTGCCTTGCTGTAAATTAGAGGCTAGTGCTCGTTAGTGGCTGCTCTGTGCTTTCACTGCTCACTGTCCTGATGTGCCTGGGGACATCAGATACTGCTGATGGCCACGAGCCTGGGCTGGGAGGTGGCCAGGGCATCACTGCTGTGTCTGTGCTGCTGCCCTGGACAGACTGGACTCCAGGGTGAACCCAGATGGAAGGAAGGGACTGTGACCTGGAAGTGATTCCATCGGGGAGCAGGACATACCAGGGCATCGGTGGACATGGGTAAGTCCATACCAGAGCAGGTACATCTCAAAACTTAGCTAGCAAAATAAGGTGAAACCCCAAAACTGTGCATTTAACATCTACTGTGTTGGCACCTCTTCTCACAGAAGCTGGCAAGCCAGCTTCAGGTTCACTTCATCCAGCTTACAAAATAAAATCAGTGTCTCAACATGAAGAAAGTCCTACTCCACTACTTAGTCTGGTATTCAAAATTAATCAGGTCTTATGAGGAGAGGCTGAAGGAGCTGGGGCTGTTCAGCCTGGAGAACAGGAGGCTGAGCAGAGACCTCATTTCTCTCTACAACTACCTAAAAGGACAAGACAAGAAGAAATTGAGTCAAATTGCACCAGGGGAGGTTCAGATTGGATATTACGAAAAACTGCTTCACAGAAGGAGTGGTGAGGCATTGGAACAGGCTGCCCAGGGAGGTGGTGGAGGAACCGTCTCTGCAGGTGTTCAAAAAACAGGTGGACATGGTGTTTTGGGAGACAGTTTATGGGTTAGGGGATTGTAGGGTGGTCGGTTGGACTTGATGAGCTTGAAGGTCTTCTCCAGCCTTGATGATTATATGATTCAATGATTCTATCCATGATTTGAACAGCTCCACAGCTCCAAATTTCACAAATGCAACAGCTAAAAGAATAAAATTCCCTGAGCCTCAACCACAGTTCAGACAGGGTAACGAGGCAACACAGTCAGGCAGACAGACTGAAAACATTTCAATGGCCTCTACTACAACTTTTTCCTCTCCTGCTTTTTTTGTTTTACAAAGTGTTGGAAACTACAGTGACCTGCAGAGCTCATTTTTTTTAGTCTACAAGGGTGACGTCAGGTGTCTGTCCATAACATGGAACAATTGGGTTTCTGCTTGCAGAATGCTACAAGAATGGAAAGGAGGATACTGATCCTCTTCTAGCTCTTCCAAACACTCTGTTATGCTAATTAGTCCCACTGATATCTGAAAGTATTGCAGCTTCATCACTCGGGCAGCACCCCAAAAAGGCTGTGATCTCACCTCTGGGTGCACTAAATTGACTGTACTACTGACAAAAACTTATTCCCACCCCCATTTCCTATTTTTTTTTATCTTATTATTAACGTCTTTTCTAGATGATCTCAGTCCCAAGTAGAGAAAGGAGCTGTAGAAGTACAGGTATTAGCAAAGGCTGTGTCTGTGTTCTGTGGCTGGAACAAATTTAAGGCACATTAAATAGCATTTCAGCTTATATGACTGTGAAAGATGTATCCGGACTGAATTTTTAATGTAAAGTCCTCGTCATAGGAAAAATTTGATTTAGGAAGTTGTGTCTTTGCAACAGGTGCTCAAGTGTAGCTGAGCTCTTATCTTTGTCTTGATACACTCTTAGAAAATGTAAAGTGGGCTCCAACTGCAGACTGATAAGTGTCATATGAAACATGGTCAGCTCGCAAGGTGAATGATATTTATCTGGTTGTTTTATTGAATAATGGGGCCATTATGTAATTTTAATTCCTACTACGAGCACCAAATGTAAAAGAATCCCTTGGCTTGGTTGTCACTGAAATCTGCTGTTAATAAGACCTATGGTTATATATAAAATCCTTGGAATTATAGAAGAATCAAATGTCTTAATCATAATGAAAATTTTGAAACTTGTGGCATTAAATCTGGACGAAGCAGCTTATCTCATAACAATGGAAACCCCCTGAAATAAGATTTGAGTAAGTATTCATCTGGAGTTACACAGGGATTAAAAAACTCAAGATTTTGAAATTTGTCATGTAAAAAATTATCACAAAATGCTGAAACCCTAAGTATTCATCCACCCACTTACCATATATGCAAATGCATTTTCATTTCTTTTTAATTTGCAGTTATTTCAAAATAGTGTTGGTCCATCCAACTCAAGACCTGGACATTTTGCTAACACAGAATTTTCCTTACTACTGTGAAAACACTAAGTCAGTGTAGAACATCTGCCAACATCAGAGATGATAGAAGCCACTGGGTTCTTTATCAACACACAAATGTTTCATTCTATAGAAGTCACTACAGTTTGATCCAAACCCACTGAACTCAAAGGAAGCTTTTTATTAATGACAACTGTTCCTTTTATTAAAACAGCAGTTTTGGACAAGATTTCAAATAAAACACAATTACCATGCTGCTGTGTTCAGATCAGGAGTCATCTATAGGTTCCTGATGCAGCATGGCCCCATAGCCCATGTTTACACAGATCGAAAGGGAATTCATCAAAACCTAAACATTTTTAAGTTTTAATGCTATGGGACAAAATATTTTTTATAACATGTCTAAGGCATAGCATTCCTTTTAATTGAGTTCCAGGAAGAAAACCTGACTTCTTTAGATCTCAGACACATGAAAAATATATGCTTCTTCAGTGTTAACGTAAGAAAAGTAATGGGCAAATTTAAACAATCTACAATCATTATCCTGTACTAGGACAATTTACTCATAAGCTTGCCAGACCTTCTTCCCCATCATGCAAAAAGCTGTACATTAGTTGTCTCTACAAATGAATGCCATGTCCTTCTGTTATGCAGCCTTTTCTGCCTGTTGGCTCCACCTTATCATGAACCTGGTGCTGCTGCTGAATTCAATGTACAACAGTTTTCCACTGACTTCAACAGAAAATCTATTGTGCAAAAGTGATATACCATTCCAGAGCTGAAGATATTATGGATCACTCATATAGGATAGAGTAAAATTAATAATTGGGTAAGAGGAGCAGGTCAATGAGAAAGCTCTGTTTCAGGCACAAAAATCTGGATAATCAGTAGTGATGGGAAGCAATTTCAGAAAAAAGAACATGGCAGTTAAATTGAGTTTACTAAAATATGATGTTTTGAAAAATTACTTTAATGTGGCAGGAGCTTTTCTAAATTTACAGAAGTGTCACAGTTAATTTGCTTTTGAAGTTCATCTTGGGTTTTTTTAGTCAGTCCTCATTATAAACTAACAGGCTTTAGTCCTTCTCTCTGCCTCTCAATTTTTTTAAGGATATGTCAGTTCATTGCATTTGCAAACAAAATCTAAATAGTTACCAAAAAAAATCGAGCCAAAAAGTAAGAGCTGGGAAGGAAGCAAGCTGTGGATCACCAGTGTTGCTTAGTCACCATTCTCCTCTATTTTACTTGCTAGCAAGTGAAGGATGTCACACTGGAACACGTGCTCTCTGTCCTGCTTCCATGATTTGGGAGAAGCCACATGCAGGGGTGGCACCTCTGCCCCTCTGGAAGTGTGGTCCCCCTGCCCAGCTGCCCCTGTCCACAAGCAGAGCTGTATTTCACATGAATCTGCGGCATAGGTAGTGCTTTTCTTGAGAAGACAGCCTGCTCAGTCAGCTAAGGATCAGTCAATGAAGACTAGAGAAACACCAAAGAAGGGCTGCAAAAGCACACAAAGCCATGGAGATGTTTCAGGCAGAATGTCTGCACATTTCTATCCAGATACAGACCTGTTCTGTTCCTTTGTCCTCACAGCATCTCTCACCCCCATCGAAGTCCAGATAGGCACATGCTGGGACCATCGATTTCCACAGTAGTATTTCCATTTTATAAGTAAGAAACCAAGCTTAAAAGCCTTTTTCAAATTGAACACCTTGAAAATCAACTTGTTCTAACCCATCTTCAGCAGCTTTGTTCAGAAACTAAGGGTGGTTGTGGCCAGACCTTCATCTGACACCAAACCAGCACAGTTTGTTGGCCTTCTGAAGCCTTCCATGAACTGGACACACAAAGCTGAGGCTGCCTCCTCACAATGCCTGTAATTTACTGTCAGCTCATTCTTATGGAGAGTTTGAAATGAGATCTGCCTTTATAATTCTTTTTTATGAAGAAAACCCAAGAAACCAAACCAAAACACAGGCCAAATCCCAACAGGTGTCCAGCTTCTGCAAATCTTGAAGTCCAATAGTAGCCAAAGTTTTGCTGATTTAAAATTTAAGATTTTTTTTTAATTCAATATTTGCAAAGAGGAAAGACATTACATCTTGAGCAAAAGTAAAATGTTTTTCTGTTTTGGGTTTGTGGGTTTTTTCCCTGTTCTTTCCCTTCTGATGTGAGAAATCTGTATTTTGTAATTATTTACAAATGGAAACTTGGGGTTAGGAATACAAACTGTTGTTCTCCTTCAAAGAGGCAGAGCTCAGATCAAATGTAATACCAATTTACCATCAGCTGTATCTCCCAATTTTAGAAAAAAAAAGCAAAGAAACACCAACCAGAAAAAGAGTGCCATATTGCCAAATAATACAAAAATTTGAGCACACAGGCCAAAGCAAGCACATGGATAGAAATTGAGAGATTAGACAGAGAGAGCAAAACCAAAAGCATCCAAAGATACTCCAGTCCAGTAGTCACCCTGTTCCAGGAAGCTAGGCTTGTACTACACAGACACACCCACAAACACACAGGGACTTAGTAGGAATGAATATATATATATCTCAACACTATTTAGCATTCCAATAAATCAAAAATATCAGCAGAGATTCAGATGTCAGTTGGGAATATTAATACACTACAGCACAACTACTTAAGATTTCCTAAACTTTTTTGACATGGATAATAATAATGCCACATATGCACATTCACAGAATCACAGAATCATCACGGTTGGAAAAGACCTCTAAGGTCATCTAGTCCAACCATCCACCCAGGGTGGCAGGGAGGGGAAACTGCACAACCCACCCAAACAAACAACAATAACAAAACCTTCACAACCAATAACCACAAAACCAATAACCACACACAACTTACAAAAAAAACCCTGTTGCCACTACAGCATGCCCTGAAATGCCACATCTACACATTTCTTAAATACCTCCAAGGATGGTGACTCCATCACCTCCCTGGGTAGCCATTCCAGTACCTGAACACTCTTTCAGTAAATAAATTCTTCCTGATACCAAATCTGAACCTCCCTTGGCACAACTTCAGGCCATTTCCTCTTGTCCGGTCATTATTCACTATTCTCCTGCCTAGACAGTCACTCAAAGGGAAAACCTCCCCCTCAGGAGCCTGGAATCAGTTGCCCAATAGGGGCAAGGCTCCCTCAAAGATAAATCTAGAAGAATTATCACTCATCAAAGATGAGGTCCCTCAATCTCGAGAAGTCTCCTAAGGTGGCATCCCAACATAAGGGGTCGACTTCCTCTCAGACTCTCTGCTCCAAGGGAAAACCTAAAAACCAAGGGCTTCCTGGCAGGAGCTCTGTTCTTATGGACTAAGGCTGATCATTGGTTTGTCTGCCTAGGCCAAGACACCTAATTGGCTGGGGACCCTGTTACTTGACAGAGGGTCCCACCCCAGCAACCTTCACATTGCCTGGGAAAACCAGGTACCACTGTGGCTGCTGACAGTGCCACAGCCCAGCAGGATGTAAGACCAGAAATCAGTCCTAGTGCCACCAAGTCTGACCTGACAAAGGTGGGCCCATCAGGGGTTCTTCTGCCAGCTCCAGAGAGCTTAACAGACACTGTAGCACCAGGGCAGAGGTGGCACATGTGCCACGTACACTGAAGAATGTTTCAGGTAGATTATCTGAGCAGAGATTTCACTAGGCACATCTTAGATGGGAATTCATCCCACTCGATGCTCCTGCCACCTGAGCTCAAGTCCCTTCTTCCCCTGGAGAGGTTTTTGGACACAACTTGTGCTTCCGGTTTACACGGAAGACTAAGTGTCCAGATTTACAAACCAGTGAAATAATTAACAACAGCAAGATGGTGTCAGACCCAAAAAAAGTAGATTACAGTAAAACTGCAAGTAAAAGTTTGTGATGAAAGGATAAAATACCACAATAATTTGTTTCTGTGAAAACCCGGTAGAAAACATTCTTTACTCAGAACACTATAATACAAATCAAGCAATCATAAACATACTCCAAGATATCTGACAGGGTAACACTTCCACCTAATTCTGTGCTTACAAACACATCAGCAAGAAGCAGAGACCATGAAAATGCCTTTTTTATAAAGCTGGATTCTCCTCACTAATAAATATTGCACCATTTTATAAAGAAAGGCATTCTACCTCTGTTCAAAAGAAATATCCAATAGCTTTCAGTAGTGATATCAAAGGCTTATCTCCAAGATAAAAAAAGACCAAAAAACCCACAACAGAAGAGCAACTCAGACCAAAAAAAGCACATGTTTATCAGGTGGAGAGAGGAAACCCAAAAGGTCTGAATTTCTTGATTTCATAACAGTACAGGCAAATGAGAATATTTTTTCTTTAAATCTTCCTGTAAAGCAACACCATATTGGTTAACAAGATACAATTTTTCTTCTGTTTCCTGCCTAATACTATCTAGTCTTGCCTCATTCAGCACAATGTAATCTATGTGCTGGTGCCCTGCCTTCTTAAAAAGAACGGAAAAATTACATAATTTCTCATTATTTATTTTACAAAATTTACCAACCTAATTTCATAGAAGAGTAGAACACCAGGTTGGAAGGGACTTCAAGGATCATCTGGCCCAACATTTCTTGGATTTCATCTCCGGCTTCATCTATTTGCTGTTAAATGAGCCTGAAACAGTTTTTCTGAGTCTTTATTTCAGCTAACAATACAAAAACATTTTCTTAACATAACTGCAGAAAAAAACAGAAGAAAGTCCACTTATGAATTGAGGCCTGGAGCAACCATCCCCCTGACTCACTTCCCAGACTCTGTGGACAGGTTTATAATTTCTGAACAATGCAACAGTCAGGATGCAAATACCAGGTCCTGACACAGACATATTTTCCTCAACACTGGTGACTTAACACTGTAACAAAACTAGCCTAATCTTTGTTCAAAGAAGGTAGATACAGAAGACACTGAAGCTGTTGGCTCTGGTGTTAGCCAATGATGCTAGTAATGTACCAAAGGGATTAGTGATAAAGAGCAAAAGGGCAGACAGAAAATAAATTTGTTGACAAGTTTTAAATAATGTTATTGTTTCACCATTTCTCTGCTTCAAAAATGTGAGGGATTTGGGTTTTTTTTAAATCAAAATGTTAGGAAGTGCAATCGAGTGCTGTTGGAACTGGTAAAAAATTACATAAAACTAGGTACTTTTCTATGTGCCGTGCAAAAAACAATTAAACCAAAATTACATGGAATTCAAAACACTGCAACCTTTACCCCATGCATTACTAGGTGTAGGTTTCACTTATTGCTAAGGCAAAGAAAAATCATCTAATACAGAGAAATATTGAAGTCTTAAGCAGGACTCACCTCCAGATATCATCTACTGTAGTTTTGTTCAAAACCATGAGCCAGATATTTTTGTAAGTCATGAATTTACTAGTGACTTCAGGGAAGATAGGTGAATTTGGCATCAACAGCAAGTAAGGGTTCCTGTAGGACTAGGATCTTGATGTATAGGTATGCATGTATATGATTGCACGGGCACACAGAAACTGCGAAAACAATGATTACCTAATGACGGGCTCCTAATGTAATGTACAGTCGCCTAACTAGGACTCCTTATCTGCAAAAGCGCTCAGCAGCTGCAGTCTCTAAGTTGCCTGAAGTTCAACTTCACACTCCTAGCTTTCCTGTGAATTCAACCACACACAATCTGATTGCTTTGATAGGTATATTATAATTTTTTAAGGAGAAGAATGCTGTGCCCTGTGCAAGGGGTGAGGTGCTGCTATGAAGTCCCAGGAGCAGCCAGAGGCAGAGCATTGGCCAGGGAGCTACTGAACTCCAGAGCTTGCCTAACCCCAACTCTGCATGTAAGAAAGAACAGAGAAAAAAAAAAACAACCCAAGGAATTATCTGTCTGACAGTGGTCTCACAAGTCTTCATTTCAGATCACAATTAATTTCAGATCTCCTTCATAACTGATATATGAATCCATATTCTTTTTTAAAATTCCTCTCCCGTTAGCATATTATTTTCCCCTTAAAAGGCACAAAGAAAACTCAAACCAAACAACACGCCACCATGTACTGCTTGACAGCAGGTGACAAGAAGAGTCTTAAGACCACAGGACCTGTATTTCCTCCCTGTCAGGAATTTGTGGGCACTGTCTGTCCTGCTCAATTTTACTGAGCATTCCAAGCACTACTTTTTTGGATCACTTAATGGATTAAAATCTGTCAACCTCAAAAAAAAACCAAACAGCAAAACACACACACACAAATATGTATATATTTATATAAAGAAAATAAAAGAAAAATAAAAGAAAATGGAAAAAGTGCCAAGATACACATTAGCAGCTCTAAATTGTTGCTAAGTACTTACAGCAGTTTCACATTGACAGTCTGTCACAACATGATGGGATGTTCTGTCACAGATGAATCACCTAATACCCTTCTTACAAAGCAGAGGCACTGAACTCAAAGTAACATGACAAGCCATGATTTGCCTCAATCCTCCCAAACATGCTAAGGTGGAATGCAGAAGAGAAAGCCAAGAAGTAAGAGATGAAAGTTTAAGGCAACAATGCAGTGTTTCAAGACAGCACGTGTTTTTCTCTGCTGTGCTTGATGGACATGGCATGAGTAAATGGCTAAATATGAGGTTAATTAAAAACAAACAGTTCATTTTTTAAAAGTGTATTATTGACTAAAAATATTATTTTCTCAGGAGCTTGTTACATGAGCATTATTGACTTGATTGAGCATTATTACCATGTCAATCTCTTCCAGGCTATTTTTATAACCTTGTGCATGTTGTTTTATTGCAACATATTCAGACAGAAAAGTAGATACACACAGTAGAGAGCACTGGAATTCACAACCACTACCAACAATATCTGGTTTGTAGTGTCTGGGGCCACGCAGACGCTATAGGAGGGCCTTTTACGCTGGAGCAAACCTGGGAAATGGATAATCGTCTCTTTTAGTGTTGTTGGTTTGCTCCCACCACTTTCTACATCCAGGGCTGTTCAGCCGCCAGGACCAAAGATGGTCCCTCAAGATGCGCTCATTGCCACAGCTGCATGGCCCAAGATTCACTTAGAGCATACAAATCCAAGTGTGTTATGTAGGAGCATGTAGAGGGAGTGAAGAGATAGCTAAGCCAATTCCATAAGTACCCAAGAATTAGTGCAGAAGAAATAATTTTGTTTAAAAGTTTATAATTCAGTTTTTCTTCTTGAAAAGTGTCAGTGCCAGCCCTGATGTCCAGCTCTAAAGAGCTTCAACACCAACACCAGCAGTTACAAAGCTGTCACAGTTGGGCTCCGAGTTGGCAGTCAAACCAATAACAATAATGGTCTCAATTTTCCCCCCTTCCCCGAGGTAGGAAAAGGGGGAGAAAAAATGAGAAAGAGAGGCTTTCTGGCTTGATAAGTGAAACAGATTTATTTTAATTATTAGTGATATGGGAATATGTATATTTATAAAGTGATGTGCAACACCCGATCCCCTCCCTCCTCCCTCAGTGACTCTCACAGCAACTCTTCTCCCTGGTGACTCCCAGCTGAAGGAGGGAGTGTCCGGGCGCACGGACAGGGTCCTGGGATGTCAGCTAGGAAGGAAAAAAAGGAAAAAAAAAGAGAGAGCCAAAGAGAGGGCAATAGAAGCAACAGTAAGCAGAAAAAGAGAGAAAAAGGAAACAAAAGGCTTGACTTCTGTAATGGCTTAACCTATACCAAAAGCTAAATAGAGAAAATATTATGAGAAGGGAATATTCTGATTTGCTGATCCTGCCTTCAAGTCTAATCTACTCGCCCATGGGGGGGAGGCTGCAGACAGTCAGAAGTGACCTTGGTTATTATCAGTCCACTGGCACTGCTAAAAAAAGTTCACTGAAAGAAAAAAAAGAATCAGCAAAGAGAAAGTTCACTTCACCCTGGCTCAGACTAGGACTTTCCACCCCTATTCCATTCTCATAATATTTTCCACAAAGTCTATCAACTGTCAATTTACGAATTTTCTCCCAGTGTTAGATTCCCTTGAGGTACACACTGAACTTCACCATCTTCCATCATTACACACCAAGTATGTCCAGGTCTCTGAGCAAAAGCAACACCCTGGACAGGTTTGCCCTTACCTGAAGCAGGATAAATTCAAACACTTTTTCCCACAGATTTCTTTCACATACCACAGGGACTTTATCCCCATCCACTGTTTGCAAAAGGTCCGACTGAACAGGACCAGCTCTACTGATGGATCCCCTGGTGTTAACTGGCCAAGTGGCCTTTGCTAAATGCTGGTCCCAATTCTTAAAGGTTCCACCTCCCATTGCCTTCAGGGTAGCTTTCAACAGACCATTGTACCTTTCAATCTCCCCTGAGGCTGGAGCATGGTACAGAATATGGTCTATCCACTCAATACCATGTTCTTTGGCCCAGTAAGTTACAAGATTGTTCTTGAAAAGAGTCCCATTGTCCAACTCAATTCTCTCTGGGGTACCATGTTGACACAAGACCTGCTTCTCCAGGCCCAGGATGGTGTTCCGGGCTGTGGCATGAGGCACAGGATATGTTTCCAACCATCCTGTACTTGTTTCCACCGTTGTAAGCACGTAGCACTTACCCTGGCAGGTCTGAGGCAATGTGATGTAATCAACTTGCCAGGCCTCCCCATACCTGTACTTTGACCACCTCCCCTCATACCACAAAGCTTTTAACCTTTTAGCCCACTTGATTGCAGTGCATGTTTCACAGTCATGGATCACCTGCAAAATAGTATCCATGGTTATGTCCACCCCATGGTCACGAGCCCAGCTCTATGTTGCATCTCTGCCCTGATGACCTGAGGCATCATGGGCCCATCGAGCTAAAAACAGCTGACCTTTGTGTTCCCAGTCTAAGTCTATTTTAAACACTTGGGCAGCCTCATCTGCTCGTTGGTTGCGTTGATGTTCCTCATTACCTCGACTCAGGGGCACGTGTGCATCTACATGGCGCACTTTCACAGCAAATTTCCCTACCCGAGCAGCGATGTCTTTCCATAGGTCAGCCACCCAAATTGGCTTACCCTTTGCTGCCAGTTGTTCTTCTGCCACTGCTTCAGCCACCCCCACAAGGCATTTGTTACCATCCATGAGTCAGTGTAGAGATAGAGTCTTGGCCACCCTTCTCGTTCAGCAACATCTAAAGCCAGCTGGATGGCTTTTGCTTCTGCAAACTGACTTGATTCTCCTTCTCCTTCATCTGCTTCTGCAACAAGCCCTGTAGGATTCCATACGGCAGCTTTCCACCTCTGACAGTTTCCTACAAGGCGGCAGGAACCATCAGTGAACAGAGCATATTGTTTTTCAGCCTCAGGCAGTTGATTATATGGTGGGGCTTCTTCAACTCCTTTCACCACTTCTTGAGGTGGCATTCCAAAATGTGTGCCTTCTGGCCAGTCTGTAATAGCTTCTACAATTCCAGGACAATTTGGGTTCCCTATCCTACCCCGTTGGGTGATTAAAGCAATCCATTTACTCCAGGTAGCATCGGTGGCATGATGCATGGGAGGAGCATTACTCATGAACATCCAGTGCAGTACCGGTAATCGGGGCGCCAGGAGGAGCTGCACCTCAGTGCCAATCACTTCCAAAGCAGCTCTAACTCCTTCATATGCTGCCAGTATCTCCTTCTCAGTTATGGTGTAATTGGCCTCGGAACCTTTGTAGCTCCTACTCCAAAATCCCAGGGGACGACCACAAGTTTCCCTTGGTGCTTTCTGCCAGAGGCTCCATGTAGGACTATTGTGCCCGGCTCCAGTGTAGAGTATAATTTTGATGTCTGGACCTGTTCAAACTAGTCCAAGGGCTACCGCATGCACAATCTCATCTCCAATCTTCTCAAAAGTATCCTGTTGGTTGGCACCCCATTCAAAGTCATTCTTCTTCAAGGTCACCTTGTAAAGAGGTTGCACAATGTGACTATACTCAGGAATATGCATCCTCCAAAAACCGACCATTCCTAAGAAGTTTTGAATGTCCTTTTTGTTGGCCAATGGGACCATAGCTGCTCTTTTGTTAATCATGTCCATTGGAATTTGGCACATCCATCTTGCCATCCAGTTCCGAGGTACTGAATCTCTTGTGAAGGTCCTTTGACCTTGCTCCCTTTGACAGCAAAACCAGCTGTCAAAAGAATCTGGATTATCTTTTTACCTTTCTTGAAGACTTCTTCTGGCGTGTCACCCCACACAATGTCATTGATGTACTGCAGGTGTTCTGAAGCTTCACCCTTCTCCAGTGCAGTGTGGATCAGTCCATGGCAAACGGTTGAGCTGTCTTTCCACCCCTGGGGCAGTTGATTCCAGGGGTATTGGACTCCCCTCCAGGTGAAACCAAACTGTGGCCTGCACTCTGGTGCTAGAGGAATAGAGAAAAAGGCATGAGCTATGTCAATAGTGGCATATCACCTGGCTGCTTTTGACTCCAGCTTGTACTGAAGTTCTAGCATGTCCAGCACAGCAGCACTGAATGGTGGTGTAACCTCATTTAGGCCATGGTAGTCCACTGTCAGCCTCCACTCACCATCAGGCTTCCACACTGGCCAGATAGGACTGTTGAAGGGTGAAGCTTCTTCATTTAACTGCCACAGAGATAATACATTGAAGAGCTCCTGCACTCCTCAGCTATCCTGTTAGTCACCAAGAGATAACTGGGTGAGAGAGCAAGGCTGAAGCAATGTGGATAAAGAAATCTCATTAGTGCCACAGCTATTCCCATTACCTACCTAGGTTAAACATAAAGAGTATAAACATCCCCAAGTTACCTGGGTTTTGTGCTCTTTACCAATTAGTGCTGATAATGGTGACACTGGTAAAAAACATATATTGGTATATATGGTAAAAAACATATATTTTCATTATTTGTTATCTGGAAGACAAGGAGGTAACAAATGTCTGTGCCACAGGAAAAAACCTGGCTCAGTTTCCAGTGCTGCCCAATCATTTTTCCCATGCCAGGGACATTAGCAAAGTTGGTCCAGTTTCATTTTTCGTAAAGTAATTTGACTGTATTTTGTGTTCTTTACTTGGGGCAATCAGAAAATCACTGTCAAATTCAAAGTCCTAAAGAAAGCAAAAACACTCAAGAGCATAAGCCAACCAAAGACTTTTTTGTAAAGGGACACACTTCCATCATAGCACCCGCTTGGTATTCACTGGCTCCAGCAAAAACAGGGAGACAAGCCACATGATTGCTCTCAATTTCAACATTTCCTTTTGTCTGTGGTGAAAAGGAAAAATCACAGCAAGCTGACAGCTTACCGAAACTGAGCATCACCTGGGGTAGTAAATAAAGAAATAGGATTAATTGTTTCCTTTTATGAAAACATCTGAAAAAGAGACTCTTCCAAGCCACCACCATGGTCGCTCAGCTCTCCATTCCTAGGGGACCTGAATGAAGCACAACTGCGCTGTGCAGCTCCATCATTTCCTTCTGTTGTGAAGCAAAACATAAACACTCCTTTTATTTTAACTTTTTTCAGATCTTGGTACAACCAAGATTAGATCTGTACTTGAAAAACTAAGCTGAAGGAGAAATTATAAGATGGTCCTGAAAAAATACTAAAAAGTAGCATGCGACGAGAAAAAAACCAAAATTGTTACTTGAAACCTTTATTCCAACAGGTTTATATCAATAAGTCCCCATAAAACCTCTCAACTGAATTGGCTGGATTAGTCAAAATAGACTAGGAATACAATTAACTTCCCTATTTGTATTTTTTTAAAACTTAAGAAACTTTTTTCGGGTGGGTTTCTGGGCCGGTAGATTACCAGGGGCTACTTCCATCATAAAACCCAGTAAGTCTCATGCTATAAATGTGTCTGAACTACAGGGTTTGGTGACTATACTTAAACAAAAAAAAGGAAAAGCCTGAACTATTTAAAATAAAATGAGAAGCCAAATGCAAGCTTTAGATCAAATGCAATTTTTACTGAAAAAAAAATATGTAAAAAACTGGTTTATCCTGTTATTCCACAGCTTGTAATATCAGCACATGAGATCACTGCACTGTGTCAGTGCAACAGTTACTACAACAGTCAGTTGTTACTACAACTATCAGTTCAAAAGTTACTATAGAGGTGAGCAGAAGACCAAAAATAAAGAAGAAAATATGAACATTCTATTTTCTTGCATTCATTTTAGAAAAAGAAGAGCCCTCAGACAGAACTAAAAAGTGCTTTCAAGATTATAGAGACCTGAGCAATCTCAGATCTAGGTTTCTTTAGATTTTCAGTGTATGTGGGTTAATGGAAAGATGTAGGTCCTGTCTTGCACCCTACATGGCTTTATGTAGTGGCTCCTAACCATTTTAAAGGTAAAGGCTGCTTTTGTCAGCTAAGGACAACAAATCCTACAGCTTCTTCTGTGCAAGTCTCCCTCCAGCACACTCTGTTCTGTAAATAGAAGGAGTAGGAGGGGTCATCATAACAAATAAAATAAAATCTTTATGCTTCTGCAGTCCCTCAATAAACCAAGAGGAAAAAACATCCTCCATACAGAATCACCCTTCTGCAGTCAGCTGTCACCTTTCAGGAGAGGGATCCTTAGGGAACTTCTATCCCTTCTTGCACTGTCAGTGCTAGAAACCTACCCCACCTTCAGCAGATGAGGAACAGCCATCTTTTGTTGAGTTACAAAGCTGAGGGAGCTTGGATCCCTGGAATTCCCCAACCAAAGCCCGACTCAAATCTCCACTATGCTGCTGCAAAGGACCGTTGCAATGGTTGCTCACATCAACCCAATTTTGCATGAGACTGCCTGAAAGTTTTTGCATTAAATCTTGATCACCACCATCCTATCCAATCTTGTTAAATTTAATTTGCACACAGGCATGTCCCATAACAGCAGATGGCTTTCCAGTGAAACGACAAACATCTTGCACAGCACAAAAGCAAGCAAATTTAGAAAAGTCAGAAACTCTATTTTCAGAAAGCAGAAGCAAACTAAATACAGAGTAGCAGCCCTGAGCCACAACTTGAAGTCCAAAACCCCAGAAGTTACTCCTTGGAGCATGTAAAATTCAGTGTACTATTGCTCTGAAAAGCATGGCATAATTACTTGCCTACTGGTACACTCAGAGTGGATGGGATTAACCTCTGACTGGGGGAATAAAAAAAACGGCTGTTGATTATACAGCCTACACATATTCAATATGAATGAAAACATCAACAGATGACAAGGATAACCTGATGCAAGACAAAGCACTAGACTGCCATGTCTACGAACATGCTAAGGGAAACAACAAGATAAAAAAACCCTAGACAACTCATTGCTTTCCCTTAAAACAAAGTACAGTGGGGATTTTGTATGAGGAAAATGTTGCCAGCTTTACTCTGCAGCTCTGCCTCTCTATCTAGCGTATGATCATAAAATACTGCACCTTGATAAAAACTGTCCTCACCACCAAACATTTGCTGGTTATGGAGGCTGCAAAGGCCACAACACACTAGGGCTCCAGATTTTTTGCCATCACCAGCATCCCTATACAGTTGCACCACCTTCACCCCTTTAAGCCCTAGTGCTGCCTTTCTCTCTGTTTTGCTCCCCAGCCATGTCTTCTGCAAAGAGTTGTGGTCAACAGCTCAATGTTCAAGTGGTAGGACAAGGGGCTACAATTTCAAACGGAAAGAGGAGAGATTGAGGTGAGATCTTAGGAAAAAATTGTTACCTGTGAGGGTCATGAGACACTAGCCCAGAGAAGCTGTGGATGTGCCATCCCTGGAAGTGTTCAAGGCCATATTGGATTGGGCTCTGAGCAACCTGGTCTAATGGCAGGTGTCCCTGCCCATGCAGGGGGGTTGGATCTAAATGATCTTTAAATGTCCCTTCCAACCCAAACCAGTCTGTGTGGTTCTATGATTTCATGCCTTCCTTTGTGGGAGCTTCTGCTCACAGAGCTGTGCTGGGAGCCACATCGGGGAGCCAAAGGTAGCACCTATGCAAGGGGAAAGGTGGGAACTTGTGTGAGAGGAAACAAAAGAACAGAAGCGGCTCTTTCACTTACCTCAGACAGCAATTCCACAGTTACTTTCTATGAAAAAACTACAGGGCAGAGACAGGCCTCATTTTGGGGAAATGGAGTTGCAGGAACTCCTGTGTGAAACAGCAGACTTTTTTACACAAGGACTCTACTCCTTGTGAGACTGTAGAGAGGTCAGAAAAGCCTTGACAAGCTTCTCCCAGTATTTTCAAATAACAGAACTGATTTTATATGCACAAAGTTAAAAATTACATATGAGACCACTTTTTTCACTCTCTAAGCCTTTTTGTTTGTTTGTTTTCAAACAGCTAGTAGAGGTCCTGTGGAGTTCCTAGAAGCATGTCCAATCTTACTACTGGACATGAACCTTTTAGACCTCTGGATGGTTCAATGAAGAAGCACTAGATGAGCATTCACTTCCCAGTGCACAGTTTCTCACAGACGTCTTATGCCAGCATGATAAACTATTTCTTTTCTTAAATACCCCAGTCAGTAAAAGGAATAAGAATAATAATGCTGTAATACTTCTATTATGAAGGTAAAAGCATCAAAGAATGTGAAATATCTTAATATTACATAAATGAGAATCACAAAAATGCCATTGGTAAGTAGGCATAAAGGAATGAAGCAGAAAGGAAGCCCAGACTGTATTTTGACTGACAGACAGACCTCAAAATTTAAAGTTTCCAGAAAACAAGGAGCTCCCATTGCTCTTCCAAAGAAAATCCTGAAACCTCAACAATCCAGTATTTCTTGACATTACTGTAATAGCAACAAATCATAGAATCATAGAATCTTAGGGGTTGGAAGGGACCTCGAAAGATCATCTAGTCCAACCCCCCCTGCCAGAGCAGGGTCACCTAGAGCACATCACATAGGAACGCATCCAGGCGGGTTTTGAATGTCTCCAGTGAAGGAGACTCCACAACCTCCCTGGGAAGCCTGTTCCAGTGCTCTGTCACTCTCACAGTAAAGAAGTTTTTTCGGATATTTACCTTGAACCTCCTATGCTCCAATTTACACCCATTACCCCTTGTCCTATCACTGGTCATCACTGAGAAGAGCCTAACTCCATCTCCCTGACACTCACTCCTTACATATTTGTAGACATTGATGAGGTCACCCCTCAGCCTCCTCTTCTCCAAGCTAAAGAGACCCAGCTCCCTCAGCCTTTCCTCATAAGGGAGATGTTCCACTCCCTTAATCATCTTTGTGGCTCTGCGCTGGACTCTTTCAAGCAGTTCGCTGTCCTTCTTGAACTGAGGGGCCCAGAACTGGACACAATACTCCAGATGCGGCCTCACCAATGCAGAATAGAGGGGGAGGAGAACCTCTCTTGACCACACCCTTTCTAATGCACCCCAGGATGCCATTGGCCTTCTTGGCCACAAAGGCACATTGCTGGCTCATGGTCATCCTCCTGTCTACCAGGACCCCAAGGTCTCTTTCACCTACACTACTCTCCAGCAGGTCAGCCCCCAACCTATACTGGGACATCGTGTTGTTCTTCCCCAAATGCAAAACTCTACACTTCCCCTTGTTGAATTTCATCATGTTTCTCCCCGCCCAACTCTCCAGCCTGTCTAAGTCTCTCTGAATGGCAGCACAGCCTTCTGGTGTGTCAGCCACTCCTCCCAGCTTAGTGTCATCAGCAAACTTGCTGAGGGTACGTTCTATACCCTCATCCAGGTCGTTGATGAAGATGTTGAACAACACCGGTCCCAGTACCGACCCCTGAGGGACTCCACTAGTCACACACTTCCAACCAGATTCTGCCCCATTGACTACAACTCTCTGACTCCTTCCCATCAACCAGTTCCTGATCCACCTCACTACCTGATCACCAAACCCATACCTGATCAACTTATCTACAAGGATGCTGTGGGAGACGGTGTCAAATGCCTTACTGAAATCTAGATAAACCACATCTACCGCTCTACCATCATCTATCCACCTAGTAATTTCCTCATAGAAGGCTATGAGGTTAGTCAAACATGATTTACCCTTGATAAAACCATGCTGACTGCTCTTGATGACCCCCATGTCCTTGATATGCCTAGAGATAGAGACAAGAACAAGTTGTTCCATCACCTTTCCAGGGATGGAGGTGAGGCTGACCGGTCTATAGTTACCCGGGTCCTCCTTCTTGCCCTTCTTGTAGACTGGTGTGACATTTGCTATCCTCCAGTCCTCAGGCACCTCTCCTGTTACCCATGACTTACCGAAGATGATGGAGAGTGGCCTAGCAATGACCTCCGCCAGCTCCCTCAGCACCCTTGGATGCATTCCATCTGGACCCATCGATTTATGGATGTCCAGATTACTCAACTGATCCCTAACCCAATCCTCATCTGCTATGTCAAACTCCTCAACTATCTTGACTACTTCTGGGGCTATATGAATCTGGGGCTCGTGGGGAAATCCTGCAGGAGTAAAGACAGAGGCAAAGAAGGCGTTCAGCACCTCTGCCTTCTTTAGATCCTCTGTCACCAGGGTTCCCACCTCATTCCTCAGTGGGCCAATATTGCCTCTAGTGTTAGCTTTGTTAGCTATGTATTTGAAAAAGCCCTTTCTATTAATCCCATTGTCCCATGGGATTTCCCTTAACAGTTGATTGAGGAGGCCAAAGTTTGCCCTGTGGAAGTCCAGGGTTCTGGTCCTACTGGGTATTCTGTTCCTTCCACACAGGATCCTGAACTCCACCATCTCGTGATCACTGCAGCCAAGGCTGCCACTGACCACCACTGCTTCAACAAGGCCCTCCTTGTTGGTTAGTACAAGATCCAGCAGCGCTCCTCTTCTAGTCGGCTTGTCCACCATTTGCAGTAAGAAGTTATCATCAATGCACTGAAGGAACCTCCTAGACTGTGAAAGGCTGGCTGTGTGAGTCTTCCAGCAGATATCAGGGTAGTTAAAATCTCCCATGAGGACTAGGGACTGCAGTTGTGAGGCTACTTTCAGCTGCCTGTAGAAAGCCTCATCAACTTCCTCGCCTTGATCAGGAGGTCTGTAGTAGACCCCCACAACTGTATCACCCACACCAGCCTGACCCTTAATTCTTACCCACAGACTTTCAACTTGCCCCTCATCAGACCCTGCACAAAACTCAATACATTCTAGTTGCTCTCTCACATAAAGAGCAACTCCACCACCTCGCTTCCCCACCCTATCTTTCCTAAAAAGCACATAACCATCCATGGCCACATTCCAGTCATGTGACCTGTCCCACCACGTCTCTGTTATTGCTACCAGATCATAACCCTTAGCCCGCACACTGACCTCTAACTCTTCCTGCTTATTCCCCATGCTGCGTGCATTAGCATACAGGCATTTCAGGAAACAAACAGAGCCCACTGGTGGGACTAAATCCTCCTTAGACCACCTGCTTTCAGGCCCTGGTACGTTCCTCTTGTGCTTGTCCCTAACAGACCCAGTTTTCTCCTCTTCCCCCTTCACATCTAGTTTAAAGCTCTCTCAATGAGCCCTGCTAAGTCCTGCCCCAAAAGCCTCTTCCCCGTCTGGGACAGGTGCATTCCACCTGCCACCACCAGGCCAGGTGTCTCATATAGCATCCCATGATCAAAAAAACCAAAACCCTGTCTTTGACACCAATCTCTTAGCCATTCATTGACCTGTAAACTCTTCCTATATACCTCCCCACCCATTCTTGCAGGAGGGATGGAGGCAAACACTACTTGCGCTCCAGACCCCCTAACTAGCCGTCCTAGGGCCCTGAAGTCACTCTTCATTGCCCTTACATTTCTTGTGATAATTTCATCACTGCCAACCTGAAAAATCAGCAGTGGATAGTAATCAGAGGAACCCACAAGATTAGGGAGTTTCCTTTTAACATCTCTAATCCGAGCCCCAGGGAGGCAACAGACCTCCCTGTGGGATGGGTCCGGTCGACAGATGGGCCCTTCTGTCCCCCTCAGAAGGGAGTCACCCACCACAATTACTCTCCTTTCCTTCTTGATTGAAGAAGTCCTAAGGACTCGGGGTGACTGACGAGTCCTAGGTGCTTCACTAGATAAGTCTACCCCTCCAACTTCATTTTCCTGTCCCTGAATTTCCAAGGCCTCATATCTGTTATTCAAGGGCAATTGGGAGGGTGGAAGGGGTTGGGAGGATTTTTTCTTGCCTTTCCGAGGTCGGACTTCTTTCCATTCCTTCATATCTCCTAAGTCCTCTCCATCTGTCTGGTGACAGGAGGGGAGGGGATCCGTCACTTTCTCAACCTCTTTGATCTGCCCCTGCGTCAGGGTATGACTCCACCAATCTATTTCACTCTCACAATCTCTAATGGCTCTCAGTCTTTCAACCTCCTCTGTCAGATTAACCACCTGGCTGAGGAGATCATTTACTTGCTCCGCATGTGTGCGGTGTCACTGGTTCCCTCTGGTACCAGTGCCAGGCTCAGGCATTCACTGCAGCATGCCTGCTTGGGAGCTCTGTCTGAGTCCCCACATTCTTTTTCACTATGGTTTTTGGCCGCGTTGTGACCATGATCTATCCAGCTACTAGTTTGCTCTTCTTGTGAGAAGGCACCCGCGGCACCCGCTGCTCCCTCCCTCCCTCCCTGCCCGCCCTCGCGCCTCCCACGCGCCTGCCCTCTTGAGGTAGCTGCCGCTCTCTGCTCTGCGCTGCCGCGTGCTCAGAGGAGGCTGCCAAATGGCCGCTTTTTAAACCTTGCCGCCGTTCACAGCCACTCCCCCTGCCACGTCAGCCTTCCTCTCCCTCGCAGGCTTCCCGCTCAGACTCGGGTCTCCTGGCTCTGCCCCAGCTTCACCGTCTCCGGGAAGCCCGGCTCTCTCTCAAATCCTCAGCAGTTTAAAGGAACAGCTCACACCGCTGCCGCTCTCTGCTCTGCGCTGCCGCGTGACATCAATACAGATGTCATTGGGAGTAAGTGGCTGACACCACCTCATCCAGCATCACCTTCTCCCTCCTCTTGCAAAAATCCAAAGCAGTTCTGGCAATATTGACTTTCATTGCTCAGATAAAAATCTTTCCTCTATATGATAAATGAAGCTTTAACCATTTCTACTGATTCTTGCTGAAGGTTTTGTGAACATACAGAATTCAGAAGTTCTTAATGTAATGAAGCATAGTTCCTTAGAGACTAAGTACAGAGCTTCTAACAAATGCAACAGCCTACTTCAAACAAACAAACAACAGAATATTGGCAAGTTTTCAAAGTTTCTGAGCTTTAATATCAAGCTGTATTTCTGCATCACAGAGCAAATACAGGAAAAGGAAAAAATCTCACTCCATTTAAGAGAAAGTGCCTTTGAAATGGCATTTGTAATGCCCATCAGTGTAAGTACATAAGTAAAAAGGACAGAAATAGTATTCAAAGGAAATACATTGGCAGATGTCTGTTTACGCATGTATTTTCCTGCTGGGTTTATACAATTGCTATAACTGAGTATATGAAATTAAATTGAGGATCAAAATTTTGCCATATTTAAAAAAAAAAAAAATAATAATAAACTGAAGCTCCTACTACTGCAGCCGTTTCTAAGGTATCATCTCTTCATCATAAGCTTTTCAAAAGCCATGGCTCATAAACCATAAACACTTAGTACAAAGAAACTGTAAATGACATATGATTTATGATGTGTTTATATCTGTCTGAAAAAACATTCTTTCTTCACATACAGGTTCAATGTGCTGGACAGAGCAAGCATGTTTCTTGTATAAAAGGAAGTCAGTGATGCAACCAAGACACCTGGCCATGAACTTCAGTTGACACCAGCAGGTTCTCTTTAGTGAACTAATTCAGTTTTTAAATTCTGAATTGAATTATACTGATCTGCCTACATTGTCTCATGGACAAAGGCTTTGATTTAAGCATTGCACACTTGCTTTTCTTTTATAATGAGCCACAACCTTCCAAGTTTGGGATATGAGTCTCATCACATTACATCAGAGAACTGTTTTCTTATTGGAATCTTTTTAAGCTAAAGCATATATATTCTCTATCAACAGTATTCCACATTTTCCAAAAGGCAAAAAACAGAGCAAACTGGTATTAACAGCTTACATAAAAGTTCCTTCAGATTATTATATAGGAGTAAAGCTGTGGGGTTTTACAGACTAGATTGTGATTTCCTGTTAAAAAAAAAACCACATCATTGAAGAAGCATCATTATATGCGACACACATAACCCTGCAGACATACTTTAGGTAACCCTCAAGGGTATGAAGGAACACCCTCTCCAGAAGCAGACAACCGGGATGTTAATATATCCAAAGGTACCAAAATCACAACAGCATCAAGGATCAGACACACAATCCTATCCATCATATCTAGGAGATTAATGCCAGTTGGGTTCTGGTGCCATTCAGCTCTGGTTGGGTTTTTGGTTTATTGTTGTGTTTTCTCTCATTTCAACAAGTGTCCCTCCACCTTTCACAGCTTCTGAAGGCCTTAAACTCTTTTTTTTGTATTCTTTGCTCAAGTAATATAAGAGTTTGTTTGGGCCATCTACAGGGATCACATCACTGTAATATAAACAAGCACTAAATGTAACAAGTATTTCACAGCCAAATTACCATGTGGGAGTACATTTTAAAAAAAAAAAAAAGTTTATATGTGTTGAATAGTTTGCTGTAGTTGAACAATGCAGAAGGAAATTGATGCATCACATAACATCATATGAAATAAAAATTTGATTTTTTTGGGTACTTAAACACTGACCCCAAATACCTGCAATACAAGTACCTTTAAAAGTTCCCAAATTCCAGCAGGCTTCACTTTATTTGCAATAGAAAGATCTCCGATTTGTTTTATGCAATGTGGTATATGCAGCAAGATTTATCTAAAATGGAAGGATTTTTTTTAAAAAAGTAAATCAATCTTCTCCTGAAAGGCCCTGATCATTTTCTGAGTTAAAGTAGGATAGTCTTTTTTCCCACTTTGAGGGTAAATGCAGCCAAAAAAGGTAAAAGGACTGTCCATGCACACAAAATGAAGACTTGGCCATCCATTCAACAACCAAGTGCCCACTTAGACTAATTGAATTTTCCATTTAATCTATAGATTTTAGTTAATATGAGAACACTCATTTATAATAACCATAGGAACCAACAAAGGCAGATTTGTGGGTTTTATGTTGCTCTCTAGTAGTTGTTGTTGCTCTAACAACAGAAACACTTCACTGACACTGCCTAAATGTGAAAATAAAGTATGAAGGAGCAAATCCTTCACTTCATTCTTCTGATTTACAAGCCAGAAAGACAGATAATTTTATCTTCCTTTTTTTTTCTTGATTTTGAAAGGAAAATCATCATTATGGTATAGAAAAAACACTAAACAAGCATGAAAAGCCCCACACTGGCAGGGGGAAAGGTCATTTAGAATACTGAACAAATTCTGTGCATATTATTCTCAATGTTTTTTCCAAAAACCTACTGGCAATTATTGCCAGTTTTGATTTGTAATAGAGTCCAATTAATGGGTTGGTGGAACCCAAATCCTGGTGAATATAATGAAGTAAACAACTTATGGGCATCATAAAACAGTTCAAGATGTGTCCTGGAGGCCGAGAAAGCTTGGAGCTCCTCACCACTCAGACATGCTTAACCGGTAGGAGCTTGCACTGCATGGAAAAATAAAACCTTAGAGAGAACATTTCTGCTTAGGGAGATGAAGACACACTGCAAAAGGATACTACAAGTAAGCAAAGAAAATAATAGACAAATGAATGACCAAAGAATACCGTGACTGAAGATACCAAGAAGCACAGGATGGCAATAAGAATTGCCAAGAGGGGAGCATTAGCTTGGAAATTATATAAGACAAAGGACTTCAATCTCTACTGTAAATGAAAGCCACATTGCAATGTAAAGCAAAGCCACTTTGTAATTGGGAAAGGGTATGTGCTGCAGGCAATTTAGGGAAAAACAGTGAGTAAAAGGTAGTTTTTGTCTGCTATCGACCAGGATAATGATGCTGGCCATGAAACAAGATGCTTAATTGGTATAAGGCTGTGAGAAATAACTCCATCAAATGGGGAGTAAGCCCCAGAAGTCTGAAAAAAACTCAGGCTGTGGAGAGCCAAACCATTCCCAGCCCAGACTGAAGGAACATGGACTAGCAGTAGTGTTTTTAAGTTGGTTTGTTGGGGTTTTTTCACCTTCAAAGTGGAACCACTATTCAGTGGATGGCAATGTGATACTGGCTTTATTCCTGATTCCAGAACAAGTTATGAAAGTAAATGGAAAGCAGAATAAAATGCAACATAAATAAAAGCTGATTTTTATAGTAACTGCAAGAAAACTGCAAGAGACAACTGAAGGGGCCGAATCTTAGCAAATTGTGTCACAGAGTAGCAAACCACTGTTCCCTGTCTCTTATAATAGGAAAAAATACGGGGTATCATATGAAATTAATAAGCAGATTCAAATTAAACAGAAGGTGGCAGTCCTTTATTTATTAAGCTGCTGGAGAGCTACTCCTGTGAAGTTGAGTGCCAAAAGCTTGCCTGGATTCAAAAGTGACTGTTAACATTCTTTAAGCAAATATCCATCAAGGGCTATTAAGCAACAAGAACCCACGTCTGACTCAGGAGGTCCCAGACTGCTGCAACTTAGGAGCATAATTTCATGCCTGACAAGTGCCTCCCTTAAGTATCTGCTAATGACCACTTAAAAAAAATATATATGCTGGGTTGAATGGATCATGCTGGAGATAGGCTGTAGTACCCACCTTCCCGAAGAGCTTCCCATGTAACTGATCGGGGAGAGGGACTGCAGGACTTGGGGCATCTCCATCAGTTCCTTTGCCAAGCTAAATTACCAGTTCTAGTCTCGCCGATTCCCTTCCAGAGCACTTACATCCAGAGCAAATACCAAGGAAAAAAAGTGCAGACTATGGTATGTGATGGTATAGTGATGCAGTAGAATACATGGATAACAAATGGATAACCAATGGTGATAATCCATTTAATTTAAAAGTCAGAAAAATATTTCTAAAAACCCTTGAGCAATGACTGGAATAAGCTTTCAGTAGACACAGTGGAACAAGCAACGATTTTTAAGATTGAGGTTAATCATAAAAGAGATCATGTGCCACAGCTTCCTGTAACAGGACACATCAAGGCAAAAGATCCTTTTGAGTCTTGCACTCTTAATTTGTTTTTTTTTGTCTGGAAGTTAATATTTTGATTTAGCAGGAGTACAAAAATTACCTTATTCTCCATGGTGGTGCAGAGATCAAGGATACATAATTCTATGGCACAGAGATTAAAGCAAAGACATGGTGGGTTTCAACTTTGAACACACTTGTCTCTTTAAAATTATTAGAAAAGGCACAACCATTGCACTTGTTTTCTGTACTTTTGTATCCCTTTTGCATTTAGAATATATATATAACTGCAAACAATAAATCACATAGATCAGAGCATTATTTATAAATAAGTATATCTTTCTTTGGTCTTAAAACCCAAATTCTTTCCAAGGGAAGGCTGCAATTAGTATGACATGGGGGCTTTTAGCAGATGTGAAACCGGATAGATTGAGCTCTCATATGAATAGCCTGAAATGAGGTCTGCCTTGCATGGTTTGTAGTAATGGAGAGGAAATTGAGCATTAAATACAAATCAACAATCATTCATTTCACTGCAGCAGTGGAGCAGCAGAGCTAGTCACTCTTTTCAGCACCTTGCATCCTGCTGGACTTTATTTACAGCACCGGAGCTCCCATCTTTAGAAACGGCCACCTACGGGGTAACTCAAACAAAGAATGATTAAGAGAGAAAGTAATTTAAGGTCCAATTTTTATACACAAACATCAGAGAAGTGACATTTTGCCTTGCTTGCAATTTATGTTGGGTCTGTAGATATATTCATTAAGCTATCACTCTTACAGCCTGAAGCGAGGTCAATGTGGCATAGCATTGTGAGCCAGGATAACAGCAGATATTAGCTGGATACTTGTACAATAAGTGAAGTCAGAAGATTTATTAGTTTTCTAATCCAAAGACTGACCTGACTCTCCATTCAAAAGTTGAATAGGAAGTTGGAAATCCCTCCTAATGTTTCTGAGAGGTGTGAGGAAATGAGGGAAGCACCTGCAATGCATCACTCTGTTTAGATTGCAGCTTGAAATGCTGGATTTGTTGGCTGCAGTGGTCTCTCAGTAAAGGGAACAGACAACAACAATCAAGAAGTTCACTGCTCATTATGTGTGAAGAGAAAAATGGAATGCTATTCCCCGAAACACCAGAAAGCTCTCAAGGTCAACACCTTTAAAAAGCTGCCATTAAAAAAAAAAAATCTGATTTCAGCTCTGAACAGTTCAAGTTCATGCTAATGTTTGGATATGATTATTTGTACAATTAAAATAAAAGTTAGGACTTGGCTATTTTGCTGGCATCTGTGACACACAGAAAGCAACTGTAAGCTCCAGAAAAGAGCAATGTCTTCACTGTATGTACTATAATTACTCTTCACAGTGTTTTCTGCAGAGGAAAGTACCAGAATAATGTTAACTTCCTAACAAATGTCATTCCATCTGTCAAAACTTGCACCATTAGTAAGACCAGCATGACAATGACATCAATATTCAATGCATCAGCTTGACTCATAAACTGTGACATGAATTTGCAAGAATCCTCTTGTAAAATAATCCCAGATGCTAGGTCCCCCCTCCCTTAGCTCTTTCCCATAGCCACAGACCCATTCTCAACCCTCCCCCACCAAGGCTGACCACAGCTCATCCTGTCCACTGGTGAAGAGCCCCACTGCTGGTACCACTGCCAGGTGGGTAACGCAAGAGACACAGCAGAAGGGATTTCAAACAAAACCATGGCCTAAAATTCATCCTGGGAATCCAAATCACCAAATCACCTACTTAGCTAACTAATCTGTGAGGGAAATGACTGTAATTGTTTTCCCAACTTGAACACAAACAAATGCCATAAAACCTAAACTATGCACCCAAGTCACAGCACGATACACGGTGCTTCAGGCATTAGTGAGCTTAAAACTTCTTTAAACACAGCTACCTTAGAAAAGAAATACTTTATCAGGGCAACCGGATATTTCAAATGAAAGTAGAAATGAGAATTTGATAGCTCCAAATCAGAAGATTTATAATTGAAAATCTAAGAAATATCATTAGGAGTAATAACGTTTTCTAAGTCACAATTTTCTGAGATACTTTTGTTCTATGAATCACAAGATAGGAAATGTAATGAATTTCTTTGTGTTGTATCCATTAAATATTTATTTTTTAAATAATATTTTTAAAAGGTTATTTTATGACCTTGCAAACAAAACATCTGCCTTAAACACAAGTCTAGAAACTAAATTACTAAAATGCAAGAGTCAAAGATGCTTTAAAGAAATCTGTCTTCAAGTGACAACTGAAAATACAAAATAGCTGCAGAATTTCTAATACTGTTTATGAGCATTTTCTACGAATTTTCATCAGATTCAGCATACTGCAGCTGAGTTCATCAGCCTGTTTTTAGCCTAAACTGAGATAAATCTATGTAATTATCAGCTCAATAATGAGATGCATATTTGCACATTTACTTACAATCCTCATTGCAGATTAATTTTTGCAAATAAAATATTAACCCAAGAAGCATAATTGTAACCTGCACATTCACATATTTTTTTTTAAATCCATGTTTGGAAACAGTTTTGTCATTCAAGAGGAGACAAGAGGAAATGGAAGACATCTTGCTGTAAACTTTGGACTGAGGAGCAGCAAAAGTTCTTAATCCAAGCTTACTTCTTCATTTGACCAGAGCTTGATAATATGCAGGACTGCATAAAAATAAGCATTTTAATTCATGCATTAATTGCAGTTATTGAAAATAAGCATCACCAATTTACCAGTCTTTTATAGGTTGTAGCACCTCTTTGTGAATCACAGGATTGTAAGAAAGAATTCTCTGTTCTCCATTCCCCTGATGAAAAACTGGTAAGCAAAGCAAATCAAGCCCCAGATGAACTGATATCTATTAAAAGGAACTATTTTTGAATTTTTTTTCCTCAGAAAACTGAGGAAACAAGAACTTTTTCAAGCAGACACCTTTATACCCATCCACAAACTTTCTTCATTACGTGTGTTTATTTAATGAGTTATTTCAGCTCTTAGAAGGTGAATCAACTCCAAAAGAAAGAAAACTACTGAGCAGTGGTGGAACATCCCCAATTTACATTGGTCAATAATTTATCTTGGTCATTATCATAGAATCACAGAATGGCTTGGGTTGGAAGGGACCTTAAAGACCATGTAGCTCCAGCTTCCCTGCATGGGCAGGGACACCTCCCACTAGATCAGGTTGCTCAGAGCCCCATCCAACCTGGCCTTGGAAACTTTCAGGGATGCAGCAGCCACTTCTCTAGACGACCTGGGCCAGTGTCTCACCACCCTCACAGCAAAGAATTTCTTCCTAATATCTCATCTAAATCTCCCCTCTTTCAGCTTAAAACCATTCCCCCTCATCCTATCACTACATGCCCTACTTGTATCACCCAGAAAGTATCTGAATCTATATCTAGTTACAAATGATGCACTGAAAAAAATCTGTATCATCCCCCACAGTTAAGATGGACTCTTGTATATTGTTACACTATAGACATCTGGAATTTGGTCTTATCCGACATTTTCAAACCAATAAAAGAGCTGTTCTTTAGTGGAGGAGAACTGAATAAGTAAGTCATCAAGAAACATGATTAATAGGTTTTAACTTAATAATTCCCTTAGCCTTCATAAGTACAACAAGTCTAGAAAGACGTTCCTCATCATCAAACACAAGGGCAATGGTTCCACTCTGCAAAAATATTATTTGGGAGCCAAGAATCACTTGCTTTTCCCCATTCTTGGGGCTGCTGAGGTCTAATGAGAACTGAATTGATGGCAGCAGGGTGAGCTCTGTGGTTTGCCATGGCCATGCACCCTGCCCGCAGAGTGGCCTGCCATGCTGGCTTGAGGAACGGAGCTGGGAGTGAGGGTGGGACAATGGGGGGTGGAAAGTGTTGTCAGGAGGATCCACATCAGCTACATGTCAGCAAAGGGTCATACTGCAAGGAGGTAAAAGCCAAACACTTCAGTCTCAATGCAGCTTTAACACCACTGGAGGATCCAACAGGAATGAGCATTTGGACCAAGACAGCTGTGAAATGCAACCATGGGCTGACTTCTTCACCAACAAAGATACATGTTCCCAACACTGATGACTTAGGATACGCTGTGGAAATACTGGCAGCATTAAAGGTGGAATTAAATGAGCATGGATAAAAGATTGCCAAACCAGCATCCAGCCCCTGCCCCCCTGCTCAGAATGACAGCTTTCCTGATTTTGAGAAGTGCAAGCCTTAGCAAGACAGGGCAAGGAGGAGCTCTCCTACTTTCAGACTTGATTGTAGCAACAAGTATTATGTAGGCTGAACCAAAATTAAATTTTTCTGAAAGCTGTTGGGTGTGCAGCATGATAATGGCTAACAGAATCTCTATTTTGAAAGGTTTCACACTCTGAAAATAATCAGACTTAATAAAATCAAATGCTTTCAAGAAAAATAATGCAGCCAATCCTTCTGACTTCCTGCCTCAAAGTACTTACATTTTTCCCCTGCAATCCTGCTGAGCTTCTGTTACTGCAGCACTGATGAATCCTGGTCCTAGATCAGCAACTCAGGCACACAGAGGTACAGGTCTCGCTATTAGCATTTATTTCAAACACAACCCCAGCCCCCAAGGTCTACTTTCAGCCATTGAAAAAGAAAGAAGAAAAAATGTTTCTAGCTTCTGTGTCAAGACTACATTTTCCTGTAATCACAAGAAGCAATTACCAGGACAAACCTCCAACTAGTTCTGTACACAGCTCTTCTCTATGGTATGATCTCACCTAATAAAACTGAAATCAGGGCCATGTAATGAAAGCAACCAGGTTTTCAGACACATAGAAGTCAACAGAAACCGTATCTTCTTATGCTTAGACTGTCTTCAGTCCTTTATGTGTGCTCCACTATGACCAAATAAGAATCCCCCTTATCCAGCCAGAGCTGTCACCAGAAGCATAAACATGGCCCCACCTTGGAATGGGGTCAGACACTGGCATTGGCTGGGGACTGCTTGGTGGAGCAACTCCTAGAAAAGCAGACCTGATGGCTGCTCCCTCCAACTTTTATGTCTAGCACTCACAAGCACACAAATGCTACTAAGGGGAAACCATTTCCTATTCTTCTTCTGTAGGCAGATTTAGGAAAGAGAAAAAAAATTGTTTTGGAATGTGAGCAATAAAGATCATTACCCTCAGTACTGACACCTTGTATAATTTGAAAAATGATGTGACTTTTGCGTAAACACTAACATGCCATAAAAAAGGTGTTCTTACATTAATTAAAAAAATCCAAGTCTACAGGCCGGGTAATGAGCCAGAAAAAGGCCTGACTTTTCAAACATGCATTACAAGGCATGAATTATGTCCTTAGCTATTTGAAGGTATTTATTTGCCTATATTTTTTAAACCTATAGAATCAGATACTATCTTCAGAAAGCAAGAAAACATGGAATAGATATGCTTTACTATATATATATTCCAACATAGTTCATACATTGGGAAATCAATTTGAGCCAAAATATAGCATTCAAGTTGCCCCATTTACACAGTGAATAACAACTGCTGAGTATGCAGGAGCCTTAACGATCACAGAAACTTTTCTGTGGGCTTTAATGAACCACAAATTCAAGCAGAGTTCATGGGAGTATTGCTGAGTAAGAATTAATGGAAACCTCTGGGCTCGTCTCTGATACAGGTGCACTGTACAGCTCAAAACCTGTTTGAAACAGAGCCCTCAGAGAAGGCCTCAAAGTTGGCCAATGATGTGGAAATAACATCATTTTAAAAATTCACTAGAAATACCAGGAGATTGGATACCACCCATTACCATGCTCAAAAAGTTGAGAGTCAGTTTGTTTGATTTGGATGAGTTTTCAAATAACTCAGAACTAAAGTAATCTGGGTTAGGCACAAGAACACGAAGGAAATTTTTAAGCTGGTGTGTCATGTGGCCTTTACCATAGCTGTTGAAACAGGACTCATAAATGCATTTGAGGGGCCTGTGCAAGACATGCCAAGGCCCATTTTCTCAGTGAATGTTTTCCAAAGCTTGTACAAAACCAATAAAAGGGAAAGTGACAATTTAAAATACAATTTAGGCTAAAAATGAATTAATTTTACCATACAGAGAGAAAACAAAGGAAAATAGAAAGGATACAATGAAGTGCAATTGGTATTTATTGATAATATTCAACTACAGACAAGTTTGAGCTCAAGGACGGACTACCTAAACAAAACCTGACTTCAATTTAAGAGTCACAGATAATTTATACTTTTCCCTGCCATCATTTTGCAACACAATTCTTAGCTCTTAATAAATCAACCAGCTCCTCAGGACCTTTAGGTTTCAGCAACATGTTCTGCCCCAATGGTATCAATGGAGACAAGGCAATTCACATCACATAAGAGTCTGGATCAAAATGAAGGTAACACTGAATTATTTTACTTCCTGGGCTATTGAAAATATTTTCATACTTGATAACGAGTTCTTTCCCTCCCAGTTAGCACAAGGAATCCGGTGGGAACACAGGATGCAGGAACCAGAGCATCACCATATTCTAGCAACTCCCACACAGGGCAGTCAATTCAGTCCAGAGCAGGCCAAGGTCACCTCCCTCAAGCATCTTCAGAAGCCCAGCAGAGCACAGTGGCTTTACAAACATCAGTAGCTCTTCAATAAGGCTCTAGAGGCACTGGCTTATCTGACTGATTTTGGCTTTTTTTGTTCCACTCTGAACATCTCCATGCAGGTAAATACAGCTGTGACAGTAAGGGTTTTTAAAAATCAATTCAACACTCAACACACTCCCCTGGGCAGGCTATTTGACAGTCGCTGTCAAAGCACAAATCACATCCCTCACTTTCATGGTCACCAGCATTCCTGTATTAACTTTTTAATTTCTTTTTAAACAGAAACAGGAGTACTGCTATCTTCACTTACACTTCATACTAGTCTCTTTTTTCCTGTAGGCTACACCACCTTCCTGATTTTTGCACTTCATTCATCCATCCCCTTTATGATCTCTGTTCTCTTTCCTTTCTCTGGGAAACAGAATCCCTACTCCATGTTATGAGGTGGTTCTCCATAAACTTCTAATCAGTTGAGGAGCTTAATCTCAGTGCAATTCTAGAGACAATTCACTGTATTAAAATGTTAGAATTACATTCTTTTTTTTTTTTTGACTCACCAAATAGATACGTATTTAGTACTGAGAAGCACAAATATGTTTCTCTATTGCAGAGCAGATCCTGTACTTGACTCTGGATCTAGCAGGCAGCTCCTGCAACATCTGCCGGTCTGTGGTATCAGTGTACACCAGCAAGAGCCTCTGAATCTCCCAAATCTCCTCATTTTCCCATCTCATTGCCAAACTACATGTGACTAACACATGCACCACACAACTTCAGTGATACAGGTACACTCAGCTACAATATGCTCTTACCTGGAGGTCCACAAGTGGGAATGAATTTTGATGGAGAACATCAACATGACAACACCAAGGAGCAGGTGCCCTTTCCCCACCCCATGTAGCCTGTCTGGGAGGGGACAGTCCTACCACAGGCACAGCAAAGCTGATGGTGTTCCCCACTGCTGAGTGATGGACCATGGAGTTCACACAGGCTTTCCTTCACTTGCAATGAACCTCTCTGCCCACACTCTGGAGCAGCTTAACTTCAGCCTAAATCATCTCAACGAAACGCTGGTGTTACGCATAAAGTGAAAAAAAGCAACAAACCACAAAAATGAAAGGCCACCATCTGAAAGAAGAGCCAGCTTGCCCCATTCTTGCAGTGAGAGGTTCAGTTAAAACACACAATCTGAAAATCTTCCATTTCATCAAATCCTGCCAATAGAATTCCTCAATCTGGTAGTTTAAGCTGCATGTTGGAAAAAGCCTGGGCAACATTTGCTTTGGCACTGGCAGGTTCTCAGATTTTTCCAGTTGGAACAATGATAAATGACTTAACCCTGATCATTTTTCTGAAACCTGATTTTTTTTTTGTTTGACATTTATTTACAGTTTCTATAAACACTAACACCTATAAAACATGGTATACTGTTTGATTGCTTGGTGAACAAGCAAGTCTTAAATACATAAATTATGAGCACCTAGTTAATGAGTGACATGATGGACATGAATTTTTATTTACCATTGGCATGAGCCTTCATATAAAATTAGTGGCATAAGAAAGCCAGGTTTTGTGAATGCACATAGTCATACCTATTCATGGTCTGACTTATTTTTTTTTATACTTAAAAAAAAAAAAAAAAAAAAGACTTGACATAAGACTGTGGCCTATGTGTAACTTCATTGCCTGGAGCAAGGTTAGGGGAAAGCTGCTCCATCTGGCAATTTCCCTTTGACTGGCACATAGTTAAACAATGATGCAGTTTGACAAATTTCAAACCCTGCTTATGAAAAAATAACATAAACACAATAGTGACTCTGAGTAGATTGTCCACCTGTGCAAGCGGGCATGAAGTGTTAAGTAAAGGCTGCTGGTAATGAATAAAGATGCAGTGCATAGTTGGATTAGGTCGTTCCAAATGTAAATCACTGTCAGATAAAGCACTTGTGTTTATATATAGCATTAATATTTTGATCAGTATGTTTAAGAGAATTAGCTTCTTAATGCAGATGTTCTCATTTGGACCTTCACACCCGTAGCTTCAGCCAACTCCTTTACCATCAGTTATGTCAACATGTCATAAATTTCAGCTGCTTTAATTTCTATTTTAAACAAAGCTTTGCTGTAAAATTTGGAGGCTTGCTTCCTTCGGATTTTATTTTTGGCAAATTTCTTGTTATTTTGTTGAAAATCTGACACATTAATGTCCAATTAACCATCTTTGAGTATTTTACTGACAAGGATCCCAGCAGCAATCAAATGCCTTTTTATTGTAAGAACCTCCCTGCCCCCCACCCAACGAGCTGTATTCATTATGTGAACAAGAAGACTTTATATCATGATGCACGAACAATAAAAGCATTACACTTAGAGGAAACAGGACATATGTCTCAACAGCTATGCACTCTATACCCTTCTGGACTGCTTACCATAAAGGTAAATGCTCACAAAATGGGATACACTGTGGAATTTTAACACAAAATTCATGGACAGTCGATGTTTTCTTTTTTAAACAAGGAAACTCTTTTAACCTATGTGAGTTATTTTAACATTGATGCCCTTATCTTGAGGATTGCTGGGGGACATGGGCTGGCAATGTGCACTGGCAGCCCGTAAAGCCAACCATGTCCTGGGCTGCATCAGAAGTGTGGCCAGCAGGTCAAGGGAGGGCATTCTCCCTCTCTACTCCACTCTGGTGAGACTGCACCTGAAGTGCTGTGTCCTGTTCTGGAGCCCTTAACACAGGAAGGACATGGAGCTGTTGGAGTCCAGAGGAGGGACCCAAAGATGACCTGAGAGCTGGAGCAGCTCTGCTATGGAGACAGGCTGAGAGAGTTGGGGTTGTTCAGTCTGGAGAAGAGAAGGCTCCAGGGAGACCTCGTAGCAGCCTTCCAGTGCCTGAAGGGGCTTCAGAAAAGCTGGGGAAGGAGTTTTGACAAGAACTTGTAGCAAGAGGACAAGGGAGAATGGCTTTAAACTGGAAGAGGAGAAATTTAGATTAGACATTAGGAAGAAATTCTTCACTATGAGGATGGAGAGAAATTGGAACAGGTTGCCCAGGGAAGTTGTGGAAGCCCCATCTCTGGAAGTGTTCAAGGGCAAGTTGGATGGGGCTTGGAGCAACCTGGTCCAGTGGGAGGTGTCCCTGCCCATGGCAGGGTGTTGGGACTAGATGATTTTTTTAAGGTCCCTCCCAACCCAAACCAGTCGGTGATTCAGTTGTTGCTGTCCCATCCCTGGAAGTGTTCAAGGGCAGGTAGGATGGGGCTCTGAGCAACCTGCCCATGGTAGAGGGGTTGGATCTAGATGATCTTTAAGGTCTCTTCCAACTCAAACCATCCTATGATTCTGTGATGATTCTATGAAATTTTCTTAGGTCACTATCACTGTAGTGATGGTGTCACTTTGTAAGCTTCACAGATCTACCTTTCATGAAGTGAACATTAGCCCTTTTTTTAATTAGTAATTTTATGTTCTCTCAAATTTCACAATTTTTCCAAGTGCTTTTAAGCATTGAGAAAAAAAAAAAAGATAATTTAGTCTTAAAGACTTATTAAAAGAAAAATTCATTTCTGCTGAAAGACATGCAGTAACAACATATTTCACAAAATCAGAATTTTCTGAAATTCTGAATAAAATGCATGACAAAGATAAATATTTGCATTTTGGAGGTTTTGTGTTTCATTAAAAAAACACTTCTACACCTCTGATTGAATATGGATTCTAAACTTCAATTAATTATTACTATTCAATATAGTTTTCCAATTCAAATTAGTAAACACTTGACAGCCTCCTACCAATCTTCCCACACATCACAATCCTTGTCAAGAATAAACACCCATTTCTGCAGGCATGGGGCTGTCTGGAAAGACCATCTTACCTTTCCAGAGCTTCAATGTCATTATTGCAACCAAGGTTGCAATAAATTAATCAAAAAGGGGAAATTGTTTAAAAAAAACTCCTACTGATTAATTTATTGTAGCTGTTTTGCTGTTTTCTCAATATGATGATAAGTTAAAGAATTACGTTAACGGGAGCAAGAGTTGGCAATTGGGATCTTTAGGTCATGTATTGGTCATCATGACAAACATCTGAGAGTTCTGAATGCATTGCAAGGGAATAAATTTGCTTTGAAACCCATTTCAGCGTTTAGAAAACTATCAAGGTTTTTGGGCAATGACAGCCTTTTGGGCAAGAGGAGGGTGAACAATACCACGGTAAAGATATCATTAACAAAATCAGTGTGATGGGACAAGAAGTGTCATTTGCCCTTTGCCCCCAATATGAAAGGAACCTGCTACTGAAAGAAACACATAGAAAATAAACTGGTGCCCCAGTGATGTAACTGTTCTTATAAGAGTAAAAGATTAATAATAAAACTACCTAAACCACAACAAGAAAATGATGGATTATTTCCCAGGAAAGGAGGGCTGATGCATTTTAGAAATAATTTTTTCCTGTCTGTCTCATAAAGTGAAAACTCAGAAAAAATAAAAAGTGAAAGGCTGAAAATACTATTATAAGACAGTCCGTTATTATGGTTGTGAGCTGGCAAAACTTTATGCAAACACTTACTTGAACTCCTGAGCAATTCCAGCATCACCTCTGCATCAGTGTTACTGCTACTGTTGAGGAGAAGGGGCTTCAAAGGGACTCAGGGATAGGACCAAGCAGGTATAGCAGCAATGGTTGAATCAGAACTTTTCTTCCCACTTTGCGCTTTTAATATTTATTTGCCAAAAATTTTTGTTGGCCTCCATCTTTGTGCCTACAAATAACCTGGAGTTGCAACTGGAGGATGACAAGCACCTTCTGCTTGCACTAAGTTTCTGTATACAACTGCTATATCACAATCTCTCAGCTGCATTACACCTGGAGGGGGTTGAAGTTTCTTGTTCTTAAGGAAAATACCTTAATATATGGGTTTAACTTTGGGGTATCAGGTCACCTACTGATGCCACTGTCTGTTCACAGAGTGAAGTTGTCAAATCTAAATTCTGAACTGGAGTCATGAAAACCACACACTGTCAAGAGTCTGGCTGAAAACCTCAAAGAAAGAAAATGCAGAGTTGTGTTCTGAGGAGTGGAATGTCTTCTCCTGTTTGACTTCAGAGTCATTAAAAAATGACTGAAGAGCTGGCTGATCTACTCAGAGACTCTAAGAACTAAGGTAGCATCAATATCCCTGACACAGTTCAGGAAAGAAAATCAAATCACAAAACAGATGCAATTTGCCAAAAGTGGTCAACAGTACTCCTTCTCTTCCTTGAATTCCAGAGATTTCTTAATGAAAAAAACATTACAAACTCTAAAATCTGCCTGTTGCTCTGCAAATGCACACACTGTAACCTGCAAGAATTGCATTAAGCACCCTCACTCCAGTGAGAAATCAAACTTGGATGTGTCCAAGCCCTAAATATAATTTTAATTTCCAAAATTATCCTAGAAAACTACAAGACAAAGCTGAACAATGCCTCACTACTCCTTTCAACCCTCCATATGCATCTTTCTGCAGATGATACCACAGAGCCACACTTGTCCATTCTTCTCTCTCAGCTTTAGGACATCCAAGGAAAAGGCCAGAGGAAAAGGCCAGAGGAAAAGGCTGGTCCCCTCCTCCACCTGCCTCGCCAGAAAAATCTGGAAGGAGCAGTGAGGAAAATCCTCACTCTGAGAGTCTACACTGACACTCCTGTGACCATGATATCAAATATCATATATTTGATACTCAGACTTTAGTTTTCTGACCTTCCTGTTGCTCCGTGGTGTCTCTCTCATTTTAGGAATTATGTGACCACAAAACTTCCTGATTTTATGCGTCTCCTTTCTCAAATTTTACTACTCTGAAATTTATTTTGAGATCTCAAATGTATATACAAAAGATTTGATCCATTTTTACTCCTTTCCTGATTCTGATGCTTCCTAATGGATAACTACTTCTCCTCCATTTCTATTCTAATTTAATAATGAAAAACATATGAAAACTGCAAATCTTCTTCAAAACACCAGGATATACTCCTTTAATAATGGTACACAAAAATATTTATGGAAAAAACCCCAAACCTCAAGAACTCATACTCCAAATGTTTCCAAATTAAATATCAAATTTATATAAACATAATTAATATATTCATATCTAGACAATATTATAACAATGTATTTTGAATAAATAAATCATTCTGCTGTATAGTACTCAAAATGCTGGTTCTTTAATATTCTTACTGCCTGGAATTAAATCAAGTAATTCAACACTTGTTGTTGGTTATGCTAATCCTTTAATATTACTATTTACTCCAGCTGAGAAAAAAGGGCTAAGCCAGCAGTTCAACATCAGTGTTTTAATGTTCTCAGCATTGGTGTAATATTTTATCACCTGTTCTTTATGTTCTGTGTCTCAATTCATACATTATACATCAGAATTACTTGTGGGGATAGGAATCAGTTTATGCTGATTTAAGACTGCAATAAAAATTGCACAACAGTCTAAAAACTGTGATGACATAGTTGCTCCCTCTTACACCTTCACATGGCCCTAAGAAAAGCTGCAGAATCCAACCCCCACAGATTTCCAGGACCCAACCTGAGCTCTGATAGCATATAGCATTGTATGAGAAGTTCTGCTTTAAGCATTGCTTGCCCACCTGAAAATTCTAAACCGTAGTCTTGTTATCCCATGAAACTGATTTCACAGCTAAAAACAGGATGGGTCAGTCTTCAGAGAAGGATGTAAGATAGCATTACTGAAAATAAATATAATTATTTTTGTGGTGTTGACTTATTCGGAAAAAAAAAAAAAGAAAAAATCAAATCTCTTATGCTACTGAGCTCCTAATTTCTTGTTTAATCACACAATAAGGGTACAGTATATCTGAAGTAATTGCTTTTCCTGCAGCTCATTTTTGGTTGAGTATCACATCAAGCCATAAATGAAAGTTAACAGATGCACACAGGGAAAGGTGTGGAATATATTATCAGGTTGTCCAAAGGAAATGGAGGAACTGAGTTTGTCAGGAAACACATGATCCTGGTTAAACCCCTACCCAGCCTTTTATTCTTACACAATGTAGAATGTGTATCTAAATACAAAGAACTAACATTAGTGAGTTTTCGAAATCTCTGACTATTACACAACCATTTTGGTTGTAGTGAGAAGGCTGCCGAATACCACAAACCCTGTTCTCCACTTCCTTCTGCTCATACAAGGAACTGCTGTCAGTGCTAGTTTTTATTTACAGGCAAAAGGCTGTCCAGTCCTCCAGGCAGGCTCCAGTCCTCATCAGTAAAGTCTCCGCAAATATACAAGAAAAAGACCAAATGCTACTTGTTTTGTTCCTTTGCACAAGCACCAGTTGATAGGCAACCATGTCAGAGTGAAAAGGACCAGCCTTTCAGAGCCTGAAAGGACCAGCAGGTAGAGCCCTGGGGAAGCTGAATAGTAACACGTACAGTAACAATGAGTCCTACACTTCAAGCCATGGCTTCCTAGGATTCTTCTTTTGTTCCTCTCTAGGGACTTCCTAGGGAAATCCACCTGCAGTGCTGTGTCCAGTTCTGGGGTCCCCAACACAAGAAGGACATGGAACAGTTGGAGCAAGTCCAGAGGAGGGGCACAAAGGTGACCTGAGGGCTGGAGAAGCTCTGCTTTGGAGACAGACTGAGAGAGTTGGGGTTTTCAGCCTGGAGAAGAGAAGGCTTTTGGGAGATCTTAGAGCACCTTCCAGTGCCTGAAGGGGCTACAGGAAAGCTGGGGAGGGACTTTTGACAAGGACAGGGAGTGATGGGATGTGTGCTAATGGCTTTAAACTGAAAGGAGGAGAGGTTTAGACTAGATATAAGAAAGACGTTTTTTGCACTGAGGGTGGTGAAACACTAGCCCAGGTTGCCCAGAGAGGTGGTAGAAGCCCCATCCCTGAAAACATTCCTGGTCAGGTTGGATGGGGCTCTGAGTAACCTGATCTGGTTGAAGATGTGCCTGCTCACTGCAAGGGGGTTTGACCAGATGATGTTTAAAGGCCCCTTCCAATCTGAACCATTCCATGATTCTATGACATGCCCAAAGACTTCAAAAATCCCTGATGTGAAAGCAGCATTACTGCTACAGATCAACTCAACTTCTTCTCAGATACCATTTTAACAGAGACCTGCACCTCATTTTTGGCTTCAGAGTCTTGCAAAGTTCCTTATGCTTGTTCTACCACTTCTCAATTATTTACCCATTTGCACAAATATTTTGATAGCTGTGTTTACTTGATGCTGCATGCAAATAAAGACAAATACATTAGGTTACCCTGTCACAAATCCGGTTTTTCACAACAAATAGTGGGATCTTGAATTATTTTCATATTATCTCATTACAATACCTAAGTATTATAATTTTCCAATAATCTATATTGACAGGCTCCATGCCAAATTAAAAAAAAATCTGGAGTCCTAATAAATGTTTCCTACAGCATGGTTCTACAATAGTAAGGCTGTTAGTAAGATTTGAAGATTTATCAGAGTCCATGATCCTTGCCATTTATTTAGTGGCAATGAGCAATAAGGCCATTTTGCTAAAAAAGGGGCTTTTTATATACACTTTGACTCCACCTCCAAAAAATATATCAGATATCTTTATGAAATTTTAATTGTCTCCCAAAACACATAATTCTTTACTTTTCTGCCTAAACTCATCCATTCAAAAGTTTGTGCATCTGGAAGGTGCCATGTTTTCTAATAGTCAGACCTTATCTTCCATGGCCCAGGAGAGCAGCAACCTACTTTTCCTCACTGATGCTCTCTGCAGCCTCAGAGTTGGTCACATACAGACAGGACGACAATACCCATCCTAGTGAAGTGAAAAGCAGATGAGATCTGAGAGAGACAGTGATACACTCTGGCAATTCAATACAGCTCATTACAACCCAGTCCTATATGGAAGGCAATTTTTTGTGGACAGTGTCTGACGGTTCTGCAGATGACCAGTCCCCAAGAAAGTCCCCATTTGGAGCTTTTCTGGAATGACCTTGGTCTCCTTAAATGCTCAGAATTAAAGAAATAGAAAATGAAAAACTATTGCTTAGTAGGAAATTGCATTCAGCATAGGACTCAGTTGATCTGGTAGTCCCTGCACAGGCAAAGTCCTAACTGAAGTCACAAGAAGTTTTGAGTACAGAAACCAGCATTTCAGTCAAACTGTGCTTAGGGGAGTGATCTTCAGCAAGTCCATGTAAACCAAAGGCACCTCCACTCCTCCAAGCACTACCAAGGTGAAGGTGTCTGTTAAGCCATGATCCTCTGACAGAGGTTTTGACAGTGATGGGAGGCAAAACCTTCTGCATCAACATTTTCCCATTGTTTTAATAGAATTAAGTAATATGGACAGTTTAGACACTCATAAATTTCTCAGCCAAGTGCTGAGAACACTACAACAGTAAAGTTCACAATCAACTTAAATATACTATCAATTTAAAATGTATTTCCTAACCTTGAGAGGGTCAAGATATAGTGACGGTTCTTGAAGATTTGTCCAAAGCATGTGCTGCTGCAGCTGAGAAACCCATGTGTTTGGACAGTCTTACAAGCTCAGGATCAGCTGGGAAAATAACAATATAGCTAACTACTATAATGAAGCAAAAAGTATTTTATTTATTGAAAAGGAGACAGTAATTATATAAAGAAAAGTTTACATTTTAGCATTTTCTGTAATGTCAAATACTGCTCAGCAGTGACAAATTACAGTTGTTCTGTACCTAAAATAATGTCAGTTTTATGTTTGATCTTCCTCTTTGAACTTTTTGATTATTAGAGACTCCTAATTACTTTGAAAAATAAACCACAGTATTTTATCACCTGTAACAATCAGCCTTTACCAAATTCACTCTATGAAAAATACATTCACAATAGAACCATCATCTCTTTCATCGTATTCTCTATTCTGACAGAGTATTCACCAGCCAACACCCTCATTTTAGTCCAAGTTCATTTCCATTGATTTAATGAGAGCTCAAGGTCTTGTACTTCAGTTTCAGTAACTTCTCACCAAATCCAAAACAGAGGATAGATCCATCTAGCCTGTACTTGCACATTTCACAGCACCACAATGATATAGTAAGAGTGGTGAGTTAATTTGGAGGCCTAGAAACTTCACTGATAATTTTTTTTATTATTGCAGAATGAAGGTACAGACCAATGACATACAAGTAACTCCAAACAGCAGTTTAATAACGCCTCTTCAGTTTCAGTCTAGTAATAGGCAAAATCTATTGAGAGAGATGAGGATTGTTTTACAGGATGTACAAAATTATTGCTTTGCTGGAAGGAGGGAGATGTGGCTGCTGCCAAGGCTTCCCTCTGCTGCAGGGCAGGTAGCCACCCTGCTGGGGAGCCAAGAAAAAAGAAACACTGAAGAGGCATGAAAATGCTGGACATCTTTTCCTAGGGATTTCTTCTATAACCTAATATGGCAATGGGGCTCCACACGGATAAACAAATAACTTCATTCACACAGGCGTACTGGGTAAGGACCTTAGTTTCACTGTTGATGGGCTAAACATCCATCCCTTGCAAGGCAGTATAAATGCTTAGTTATAGAATCATAGAACCACAGAATTGTTTTGGTTGGAAAAGACTTTTAAGATCCTCAAGTTCAACCATTACCCCAGCACTGCCAAGGCCACCATTAACCATGTCCCTCAGCAACACATCTACACTGCTTTGAAATCCCTCCAGGGATGGGGGCACCACCACTATCCTGGGAAGCCTGTGCCAGGGACTGACAACCTTTTGGCAGAATAAATGGTCCCTAATATCCAATCTAATCCTCCCCTGGCACAACTTGAGGCCATTTCCTCTCATCCTATTGCTTGTTCCTTGGAAGAAGAAACCAACACCCCCCCCCGGCTCCAACCTCCTTTCAGGAGCTGCAGGGAGCAAGAAGGTCAGCCTTCTTTTCTCCAGGCTGATCACCCCAGTTTACTCAGCCACTCACCATAAGAGACATATCTCTAATACAGCTCTCACATACTAGACAATTTTAATTTTCACAGATTTCTCAGAGGAAGGGTGTGAAATACAACATCAAATTGTCATTAGGAAACACATACCATGGTTCTAAGCACGTGTATCTGGTTTCTGGATGCTTTGTAAGTTACCGGCACTTTTGTTTCTAATGTAAAGTATGTTTAACTATTTACACTTAAAAAAAATATTCTGTAGAGGCAGTAAAATGACTGGAAGTAACTTCTCCAGAGGCAGCACATGCCAACATTTAAGGCAAAGAATAATAAAACATGGTTTAGAGACTGAGCCACTGATACTAAGTCATCCTTTTGTGTATCATACTTCTGTCTGCTCTTGCTGGTTATATTATGAATTTCTTTGGGTGTAGATTGTCTCTTACTCTTATGTCTGTACAATGTCCAGGGCTGTAGGGCCTCATCTCAGCTGGGACCTGAAGCCACTAATGCTATAAAAGTATTACTAACAACAGTAAAGCAGTTCTTTGATCCCACTGAATTTTGAGAACTTAGTGGAGCAATGGTTCAAAAATAAGTAGCGACCTGCCAGAACCTTATTTATCATCATGCAGCCACAATCCGCCAAAGCAGGGCAAAGCATTAAATTCCTCTCTGATGAAACACTACCTGTTTAAACAGGGTTACTAGAAGAGTGAACACAGCATATAAAGATACTCAGGATTAATTTGTAAGTGTATAAAGAAAAAATAAAAGAAGAAACAAAAAAGAAAAAAATCTCATTTAGATATGAATAGTTAGCTCTTTAAATGTTTAACAATAAATTGATTGTACATGTAGAATATAGGCTGGCTTTCTTCCAGTTCTACAGAGCCCTAATTAGTGGTGTTGAAACTGTGTATTTGTGCAAGTGATTAGATTGTTCCAGGGATCCTCGCAGGGCTAAGAAACAGTGCAGATGACTACTGATTATGGAAATGTTTACAGGATCTAAATGAAGTGATCCACACAGTTCCCTGATACCCTCTTACCCAGAGCATTGCAAAATGTATCCCCACAGCAGCTAATGTCACCTCTTGGCTGTCCAAAGTCACTGCTGCTATTTCAGTCTGGTTCCTAATGTATTTCTAAATTGTTTTTGTGGGGTTTCCTGAGGATTTGCTGTAATATCAAATTTTCTTACAATCATGACCACTTCTATAAACATATTTTCCCATTCCCTGAGCATTTTGCCTCGAACTTAAACTTCAGAGTGGAATGAGGCAGAGGGTATGACACCGCCCAGACTACACAACGGCCCTGAGAACTGTCAGTGTGCACAGAAATGCTGAACCCTCCAGCTAAACCTCCCCTGCTTAAACCAGGATGGTGGACACAGTCCCCATCTAAACCAGCACCTTCCTTACCTGTGTGTTGTGTCTTGAATGTATCTGCTTACCTTTGTGGTATATCTTGAAGATGCTCTATTGGACAAGCCTTACTTTGGAGAAGTCTAGATTGAAGGTCCACAGCGTATGAACAGGACTGTTCAGGACCTTGGCAATAGGCTTCTAGGCAGAAAGATGTTCAGGGTTCCTTGACAATTAGACCTCCACATTGTCTTCTGTTTTAAAGAAAGCCAACTATGAGAGTTGCTACTGGTTTATGTTGTTTTTCTTGCAGCATTTCATAAAAGTAAAAAAATCCAGTTAGACCAAATCTAGCTTGGAAGACTTTGCTAACAGGTCTTGAGTAGTAACCGCCACATATTATATTGATGTGTCTGACTATAGAAAAAAAACAGACCAAAGAGGAATTTGGAGTCTGACTCCCATCACCATCTAAATGTAACCTCCACAAAAGTTTTGGTTCCAGGGGGTTTCAGTTCCTGGTTCTGGACCATCAGCAGCAGGACCAGAGATCTGGCTAAGGTTTTCTGAATTAGTGTAGCCAGGAACCCAGTAATGAGTCCTTCCAAGTATCAACTAACACCCAACTCCTGCAAACAGACAGACAGCATGAGAAAAAGAAATCAAACATCACATTTCCAAACAAACTGATCTTCTTCAAGAGTATGTTCATAACATCTGCAAAATAGATGTTCCTCAAAATATAATACTATCCTTCAGCTCTAGGTATGACTGTAAAATTGAAGAGTCCACTTTTTTTTTCCCTTTTCTGCCTTGGAAGGGAAGCACACTTGTTTGGATACAACTAATTTATAAAAAAAAACCACCTTAATTAACTAAAATTAAACTCACATATCTAATTTTTAGCAAGAAAAAACACTGCAGACTGGTGTGCTCCAGCACAGAGCAACTCTGGAAGCAAGCCAAAGTCTTCCAGCCACAGCAACTCAGCTGACAACCAGAGAATTCAACTGAATCACTTCCTCTGCCTACTGCCTCAATAACAAACTCCCCTCATAAAATCACATTACTAGAAATTGTCTGGTTTACAGTGTGGTTAAAAAAACTGAGAGAACACAAGCATAATTTTTTAGGGCTCACTTAAGCAGGCTCAGAATGTGGAGAGCTTTCCCCCGCCTCCCTCCAGTAATTGCTATTTAAAGATCATTTGAATGACCTTCTAGTACATCTTAGCCATCTTTTTATTTACTTGTCTGGTAAAACCCCATCCTTCATCAGGCCAAATAGTCAAAGAGATGGAAAATTTAAACCTTTCCAGCTCCTGAAGGAAAGTTTCTCCCAACAGCTGTCTTGCTTTATGAAAGCATGAAGTCAGTACATCCAGTCTCATGCTATCAATCACGCCGGTTGACATTTCCTGCAAACTGTGTTCACAAGACAAACGGGGAAAGAGGACCTAAAAGGAACAACAAATTGCCAAAAAGCAGATGGAATTATGTGCTCTTGTTTATATTTCGCTGTTCAAATTGGCCTGCTCTAAATGCCTTCCCCTTCAGAATTATAGCAGTAAGCAGTCATTTGCATCACTGCTGAAAACACCTGACACTCGTATTAAGAAATACTGGGTTTAATTTAAGTCCATTAAAATGTGGAAATGTCTTCAATGTAGGATTAATGATTTAACTGAACTGTCAGCTTTTAGAGTATTTTTAGGCCCTCCTCCTGCAGATGCAAACATCCTCTTGCTCCCACCCCCCCCTCCCCAGCCCTGAACTTTTGCAAAAAAGGTCTGCCACATGTTTCTCATCTCCTGGCTTTAGGTAAGTAGCATTTAAAACGACTCTGAACATTAAGCATCTATGATTTGTGATTTTCAGAAGAGTGCTTGTGTACACAAAGGGATGTTAAATTGTTGTTTTGACTTTAATCTAAATAATTTTCATTTCCTCTTACGGTGAACATTTTCTACACATACCAAAACAGGATTTTGTTTTTGTCAGTTCTTATATATGCACAAGTATGAAGTTACACGCTGGAGGGAAGGCACTGACCATTGGTACTCCATTTATGACTTTCCTTTACACACCCAGTTAGCTTTTGCCCCAGCCAAAACCTGAAGCTGGATTGCAGTTGCACTGGCATTTTAGGTCTACATGCAGGGATGCGGAGCAGGATGAAGGTAGGAACTGTCTTTGCTGACAATTTTTAAAATCACAGGAAAGAACAATTCAATGCCTTGAATACTGTAAATGTAAATATAAGTGTTTCAATTATTTGAAAAAAAAAATCTGTTTCTGGGATGAAATCACTGAGACTTATGTTGCTAAACATTTGTTTGAAATTCTAGGATAGTAACTGGAGAGCTGTCAACATCCAAGGATGGAGGGATGAATTAAACTTAACAGCACTCTAACAAAAAAAAAATAGCCTAGCTTCTACCTCAGCAAAAAACACCTCTGCAGTTGCTTAGTTCTGGCCCAACATTGACCATCGAAGTGCATGGATCCTGCTGGATCCAGCCATTATGGAATAATGCCAGTCCCTCTCCTACCCTGCTCTCCCACCCCAGGATCATCCAATGAAGATTTGTAAAGCTCTGCTAATTGGCTCCCAGCTTACTGACTTACTCGTGGTTTACCACAAGAAACTGTGGAAGATTAAGGTGGCCCAACAATCCAAGAGGTCTGAAAACCAAGACTTCCATCAACTTATCCTCTGTCTGTGAGCCTAGAAAACACCACTTTGTGCTGTACCCCTCACAGCTGGTGTCCAGGTCTTATATTTATATATCACTGCCCTCTCTCTCACTTTATATACTAAGAATCAGGAAACACATAAATCTTTCTGAATCCATTCTGAAACTTGTAAATGTGAGCTGGGTCAGTGTGTAAATACAGGTGCCATGTAAGTAACCTTCCAGATAGGGCAATCAAAACCAAACCAACACCCTAAAACGTGAAATTCTATTTACCAAGGAAATGAATGGAAAATAAGATGTAAGGTTCGAGTGCAGGAAAATATTTCAAAACCTTCAGTTTCACTATTTAGCAAATTGGTCACTATTCTTGTGTCATGCAGGTCTCTAAGGGAAATGACATGAAAGTCAGATGACGACTGAAGTGTTGAAGGCCAAAAAGTACAAAAATTTTACATGCAGCTTGGTCTTCTGAGAGGGTATATCTGTGCCTTAAAACTACAGATAGTACCTGGTCATTTGCTGTATATTTGTCATTTAGCTCTTACCGAAATTGGTATTTTTCATTTTAAGAAAACTATAAAAACATTTAAGTATAGTCTCCTTTATATGTAAAAAAGAATAAAAACACATCATTTTCAGAAGATGAGAAGATGTATTTTCTTATGTTCTTTTTCCACGATTCCCACCAAAAGCCATAAAAAATGGCTTCATTCTCAAATATACGTTATTTGAAAACAGGCCTGGAATATTCTCAGTTTGCCCATGTACACTTTATTTACAGCATGTACTGGATTATTACCTTCAGTTATTAAAAATGCATTCCACAGACCAGGTTTATCTGCACTCAGCACATCTAGCTCTTCCTAACATTTCCAACACTGTTATATACACACAAAGCCTAATGTTTAGCAGGCTTTACAACATTTTTAATAATATTGTACTTAAACATTTAAAATATTTTTGTTGAAGCTTTTTGGAGTGCCTGGGCTTATAGACAGTGTGGGCTCAAGTAAAGTGTGAGCAGAAAGGTAAGTTGCAACTAAATTGAAACTTAAAGTGTGGCTTTAGGAAAACATGACTTTTAGCATCATTTAGCCTTTTCTTTGAAGTAGGTGCCAATATCCCAATTTAATTCAATGGACTTGAAGAAAGCAGAATAATTTCTGGTGACATTTGATCACATTTCTTTCCCATGCATTTTTCCATTCTGAGTACTGCTTCAAGTATCATGCTGAAGATCTAGAGCATGGGTTTCTCAGCAACCATGTGAGTGTTATTTGGACATGTCTGACATCAGTTTCATGTTCCTAAAGAAAAAGGGGTAATGGTTTTAAAGTTGCAGAGGGAAAATTTAGGTTAATTAGGAAGAAACTCTCCACTGTGAGGCTGGTGAGACCCTGAAACAGGTTGCCCAGAGAAGCTGTGGCTGCCCTATCCCTGGAAGTGTTCAAGGGCAGGTTGGATGGGGCTTGGAGCAACCTGGTCTAGTGGAAGGTGTCCCTGCCCATGACAGTGGAGTGGAACTAGATGACCTTTAAAGCTCCTTCCAACCCAAGCCAGCTTGGGATTCTAGGAAAGAAGCATCTGCAGATAGATCGCACTTCTCAAGTCCCCAACAGGACCTGATGTGGGTGTTGGGCACTTTCAGGGCCACCTTTTTCACCTCTCTGGCAGAGGATTATCTCTAATTTCCATCAGTAAGAATGATGTTCCACAAAACAGCATGTTCTGTGATAAATTGGCTGGAGATTAAGCCAAATCTTGCAAAAAATGTAAGATTTGCCCAAAGTCAGGTATTTAGAACAGGCAAAGTTAAGACACAAAATAGGTTTTTTTTCTTTTTTCTGGCAACCTCCCCATATTCTGTCCCAGTCCCCAGAATCTGAAATAAGGAAGAAAATGCAGCAAATATTGAAGACAAAGTAGGGTAGGAGGAGTTTAAGCAGTCAAACATCATACCTACTGGATAACTAGCCAATAAACCACCAGCTACATGGATTATGTTACATTTTCAGCCAGGACAGAAGTACTACAGTTCTCTGTGACTCCCATTGCCCAGTGAACAGGGACACTATAGACAGAAAGAGGGGAGAGCCTCTACGAGGTGTCTCTGAAGCAAGCACCTCCATCCCAGCCTTCATCTTTCCCAGACTCTGGACAAATGCTCAGGCCCTGCAAACCCAGCCCTTGGCAGGGGTGTCCTGCAGGTAGCACACAGTCCTGTGGGAAAATACTGCAGCTGCTTTAAGAAAGCTCAAGCATCTGGGATGCTTCCTAAAGGAAGACATTTCCTATGTATTTTTCTTTCTGCAAGATCCATGCCATCCCAGGCTAATAGAATACTGTATTTCATTAAAAATCTGGTCAGAGGTACTAAAACATTCAGGCGGTTTGGTTCTTGTTAGAGAGCAGTGTCCACCTACCTCTTACTTGCTTCTGCATTCAAAGATTTCTGGCACAATCTAGGAGAGTGTTAGAGGCCTCCAGATGTCCATAGATTTGGATCCAGACCTCAAAGGACAGGGAAATTTCACTGAAACCCACTGGCAACCAATGATGATGTGTTACCCACTGACTCTGCCTGTAAACCCAGGTCTCATGATCTGGGTCTCCATCTGCTGGTGAAGTGAATGACAATCCAAGACCAAGGGCTATTGTACCTCCACAGTCAGTAGGCAGTGCATTTGTGGTTGTACCTATGAACACAACTGAACACTTGCCTCTAGCCACAAAAAAAAGGGTAGAGTGTGATTCCTACAAAATAAAGTTATAGTATGGTCCAGGCTGTATGGCCTGGACAGTGGGTGAAGCCTTACTACCATGAAACCCAACCAAAAATATCCCAGTTGCAGGGGTTTTTTAAATTTATTTATTTTTTTAATCAAAGCATGCTACCTCTAACAGAAAGCTCACATACACAATTAGGAAACTGTTGACAAGATTTTTGATGACCATGTTGCACAGATCTACTTTTTCTTCTGATCTGCCATGCCACACATGCACCTTTCTGGAGGAGTCTTGTCTTTGGAGGATATCCAGTAGGACGGAAAGGGTATAAACTACAGAAGACAGAAAGGTCCATAGACAGACAACAGACAAACACAACAGGGTTTTTTAGAACTGCTGATTAAATCTCTCCTATCCAACAATATAGTCACCAAAAAAGAGTTAATTGAAAAAACAAGATTGTTAGACATGCCTGAATAAATTAATGTGAGGATCCAAGGCCTTAGGAGCTGATATAAAAAGATCAGGTAAATATTTGTACCACATTTGCTATTATTTTATAAAGCCTACAAACATGGATACTTCATTGTTTTCTTCTGATGCCATCTCTTTTACCATACACGTACCCTCCAAAACCGTCTCCTTACCCAACAGTCTTTGCTGCTGCAAAAGCAACTGAAGTATGTGGAGTCAGAAAGCAGAATCTCATGTGAGAGAGAGAGACATACAAAAGAAGAATGGTAAGGCAAACAAAACAAAAAATAAGAACATTATAATAGGGGAAAGAATACAAGAGAAAGGGAGAAGCAACTTGAAAACAATAGTGAAAAGCTTGTAGAAGGAACCACAGAACGGGTTTCAAACCTGAAGTGGATGGCACTGCCAGATGAACACCCAATCCAGGTACAGAGAAAGAGCAATGAGAAGACACAATAAGCACCAGTGAGTTAAGTTTTTTTGCTAACAACGAAATAGAGTGTATGGTACTTAGAAAGGGAGTATTTTTGACAGAAACATGGGGCTAATTAATGACATAATGTAATTAAACACCTTGTACAATCTGTGGACTTAATTCAGCAAGACTGAGCAGCTCTGACCAAAACTATTTGTATAAAACTGATACAAATTTTGTTAGTCTCTGAAGTCCAAGGCCGCACACAGACTGCACTCAGTGCACATATTGGGAACAAAAAAATCACGAAGGCAGAAATTTCATGGAAAAATAAAGGAGTTCACAGCTCCTGCTGGGGAGTCTTACAAATTGATAGGTAAAGTGTGTTCAACTCAAAAGAATACATTATTCCTACTAGAAAACAATAATGAATATTCAGAAATCTTCCTCTTCAGGAAGTTCACTTACATCATGTCCAGGTTTCAATAACAGGCAGCTTTAATTTTTTTATTAATAATTTATCTAAGAATCTTGAAACTAAGCTATACCATGAAGTCCTTTATGCAATAAAACACAACTAACACGAAGCATGCTGACACTATTACATATAAAATTGGGCCTTACATAAAAGGGGAAGTAATTTTTCAGATAAAAATATTGGGTACTTCTATCTGAAACCTACTAGTCCCAGAAAAGCATTGCTTTCCCTGACATTGTGTCCTGACCATTCGTTTGAGCTTCAACCTCTGTTATGTGTGTATGGATTTGCAGCAGGCATTTAAAGCTCAATTCTGAAAAACTTTTATCACTTTTCTCCCAAGGACTTATAGGCAGAAGGCAAAAGGAGATATCAAGCAAAAAGACTGCAGCTTACACGTGAGAGTCCCCACATGGAAATAGCAACAGGACCATCAGCTGCAACAGGAGGCTGGGAAACCACACACAAAGCTCTGCCCAAATGCAACCACTTTGGCAGTGAAGTAGTTAAATGACCTGCTAAAGGGATATAGATTTATTCACACAAAAAACTCTTCAAATTTACTCTGATCAACTTATGGTGACTTCTTTTTTATTTAGAAGTAAAATTAACTATAAATCCACTTTGTCTCACTGACTTGTAAACATATTTCTTACTAACCCCACAAGAAATGTGCTCCAGGTTATCGCCTTACTACCTGAGTCACACAAATTTTAGAGCCCCTGTGCTCTTTGTGGATTAACAAACTATCAGAATTATTAGGCAGCATTAAAGGGTAATTTCCTTCTTTTTGTTGAATACAATTATTCAAGCAGTTATGCAAGCACAGGAAGCAATTGCTGATAACTTATTTTTTCAGAAACAAGAGCCCAGTTTTTCAGAAATACCTTCCAACGTAATTGCTGTGAAACTTGAAGAGCAAAACCAGCCACTCTGTAAATACACAGATTTTACAATTTAAATAAATGGTCATTTTTTCCTTATAAAATAAAGTGTTACCTGATGCCTGAAAGTTTCAGATGACATGAAAATTAGGCTTCAATTGCACAGAGAAAGTAACTACTTTGTACTGGTAATGGCTAAACATTGTAATGATTTGTAAATTAAACTGTGCTGTAATTGCTGTAGAGTTCTACAGCAAGTGAGAATATGGCAATATCAGGCTTGTAAAACAGGGTGACACCTTGCATTGGGCTACTTTAGAACTTGGCAGCTGCTGTAAAATGAAGGCTGCATCCACAGTGCTACTGTAACGGCAGTGCTCCACAAGCAGCCCACATCTCCAACCAATTAATTACCTCTGGTCTGCACCACCAAAAAGAAATTCAGAAATTGAGCTCCGTGGTGAGTCTCCCTGCTACTCCAACTCCCCTGGCCTACCTCCGCCTTCTCTGTACAACAGGTGAGGGTCAAACTCTCCATGAAGTCTCTCTGTTGGCAATCCCACAAACTAGCAAGAAAAGTTTTGTAATCCTGAACTACCCAACATGGCCACTGAGTCATCAGAAACATTCACATGCCGCATACATGCTAACCTAATGATTTTGTTGTGGCACTAGAAACCCTTTATGGAACCAACTCTGTCAACACATGGTAGAAGTCAGAGATGACCAACATAGATGTAAACTTCCAGTCTGTCCAAGGTTGGCACTGTAGGGTCTAGGGTGCAAAATCAAGCCCTGATCCCACAGTTATCTATAAAATCAGACTTGCTGGAATATTATCATCAAATACACATAAGGGTGGGGACATGGCTAAAGCAAGCACAGGAATATGACCTCTTCTGTGGAACCACTTCTGAAATTCATTCAGCTGCACATAGTGTCTGTGTCATTCACCCCACTGAATCTCCTTTTCATTGGATACAGCATCAAGTAAATTCTTCTCCTGACCAACTGCTGCTCCAGCTGCCTCTGTCTTTTGTTAAGCTTAAGTTTAGCCCTGACAAGTTCTCCTGGCTGGCAAAATCTCCTGCCTAGTCATGCACAATCCAGTTCCAACCCTGGAAACCTGTCTTTGGTCAGGTCAAAGCTCTCTTCCTCATGCTCCACTCTTCAGACTGTCCATTCTGCTTGACAATCAGCACCTTCCTGCTCCTCAGCATTTTCTTCTTTGGAAATCCATACTTTATAATTTCCTGATCCACTTAAGGTCTCATTTTATGTCTTCTTTGTAGCAACATACCAGCACCACTTCATGCCACATTTCCACTGTGCTCATCTGCCAGCATTTCTAAACTAATTTCTCATTCAACAATCTCTCCATCATTAGGATTTTTCTGAAAAGAACACATGCTCTCTCCCACATCCTACTCTTCTTCTGTTTCCAGTTCACCACCAGCAAGGGAATGACTTGTAATTGGCAATTTTTCACCAAAAACACCTGGTAATTTTTCACTCTTCATCTGCTTGCTGCTCCCCAAGTGAGGTGACATCCTCAGTGCTTTTTCTGCATTTCTTCATTCAGTCTGTCACGGCAGGCAGTCAGCTCTTCTTCAGCACCAAAGCCCAACTCTTCCTCCTTGTCATCATTACCAACTGTTTATTGGCATGCTGCTCCCAGATCATTGTCAGAGTTGGAAGGGACTTCTAGAGATCACCTACTCCAACTCCCCTCCTCCTCCCCTTGCTTAGAGCACATTACTCAGGACTGCATCCAGGGGGGTCTTTAATATCTTCAGAGAAGGGGACTCCACAACCTCCCTGGGCAGCCTGAGGATATACTCTGTCCCCTTATCCAGGTCATTGATGAATATGTTGAAAAAGACCAGACTGAGTATTGACCCCTGGGGGACACCACTGGTTACGGGCCTCCAACTCGACCTTGCTCCATTGATCACAACCCTCTGAGTTCTGTCACACAGTCAGCTCTCAATCCACCTCACTAACCTCATCTAGCTCACACTCCCTCAGTTTCCTAATGAGGATGTGATGGGAGACAGTGTCAAAAGCCTTGCTGAAGTCAAGGTAAATGACATCTGCTGCTCTCCCCTCATCCAGCCAACCAGTTATGTCATCATAGAAGGCTAGCAGATTGGTCAAGCATGATTTACTCTTGGTAAATCCATGTTGGCCACTCCCAATAACTTGTTCAATGTATTTAGAGATGACATCTAGAACAAGTTGTTCCATCACCTTCCCAGAGACAGAGATGAGACTAACCGGCCTGTAGTTTCCTGGGTCCTCCTTCTTGCCCTTTTTGAAGACTGGAGTGATATTGGCCTTCCTCCAGCCCTTGGGCATCTCTCCTGTTTTCCCTGACCTTTCAAAGATGATGGAGCAATAACATCTGCCAGTTCTCTCAGCACTTGCAGGTGCATCCCATCAGGGTCCATTGACTTATGAATGTCCAGTTTGGCCAAGTGATCTCTAACCTAGTTCTCCTCTACTGAGGGAAACTCTTCCTCTCTCCAGACCTTTCCCCTTGCCTCCAGAGTCTGGGATTCATGAGGGACAGCTTTAGCAGTGAAAACTGAAGCAAAGTAAGCATTCAGTAACTCCACCTTCTCTGTCTTCCACCACTAGGGTGCCCACCTCATTCACCAGTGGGCCAACATTTTCCCTAGTCTTCCTTTTTTTGTTGATATCCGAAAAAACTCTTAACCACAGTGGCCAAGTTGAGTTCTTCTTGAGCTTTGGCCCTTCTAGTAGCTTCACTACATCTTGGTATTCCTTATAAGCTGCGAACCCCCTTTTCCAAAGGCTTTAAACTCTCCTTTTGTTCCTGAGGTCCAGCCAAAGCTCTCTATTTAGCCAGGCTGGTCTTCTTCCCTGTTGGCTCATCTTTCAGGACCTGGGGATGGCCTTCTCCTGTGCCTTTAAGAGTTCCTCCTTGAAATATGACCAGCCTTTCTGGGCTGCCTTGCCCTTCAGGACTGTCTCCCAAGGGATATTCTCAACCCTGCTCCAAAACAGGCCTAAGTCTGTCCCTTCAGAAGCCCAAGGTGTCAGTCCTGCTGCTCCCTCCCTTGCTTCTACAAGAATTGAGAACTCTATCATTTTGTGATCACTCTGCCCAAGATGACCTCCAACCTTTACATGCTCTACAAGACCTTCTCTGTTAACAAGCAGCAGGTCCAGCAGGGCACTTTCCCTAGTTATCTCCCTCACGAGCTGTGTCAGGAAGTTGTCTTCCACACATTCCACCACAGCTGCCCCATTTCCCACCTCTCATGCTGTTACCTTCTCTCCTCAGCCAAGGAACTACAGGCTGTTGGTTTCCGCCATTGCCTGTCCATTCTTTTGAGTTTTTCATTTAGGGTAGATTTAGATGAGATATTAGGAAGAAATTATTTCCCGTCAGGGTGGTGAGACACTGGCCCAGGTCACCCAGAAAAGCTGTGGCTGCCCCATCCCTGGAAAAGTTCATGGCCAGGCTGGATGGGGCTTGGAGCAACCTGATCTAGTGGGAGATGTCCCTGCCAATGGCAGGGGTTTGGGAATAGGTAATTTTAAAGGTCCCTTCCAACCCAAACTATTCCATGACTCTATGGATTCATTTTGCCTTTGAAATTTCTCCTGGTTGAGCCTGTCATACACACTTGTCCAACCTCTCCATCCATCTTCCCCACACACAACCCTTACATGGACTTCTTGTTTTCTCTCCATTCTCACCATTCTATGCATCTTTGCCAGGATCACCTTTCCTCCTCTCTTTCCAAAGCCTTCCTTGTTTCAATCCTGCCATCACCAACACAGCAAAACATTGAAAGGCTCTGATGGGTTTGCTCTCTCTGCTCTGGTTCTTATCCCACTATCCCCCCAAATTAATTTGCTAATTGTTTCTTTCTCAACTGTGCCAACTTTATGAAATTGAGTGCAGACTAAACTTTTATTTCTAAACAAAACCAAGCACTGGTATTATAAACTCGGTAATGTCAACAATATACATTTTTATTCTGGACATGCTGAATAATTGCAAGCAAAGAATAAAGAAAGAATATTAAAATTAAATTACATAAGGAATCAAGCATTTTAAGGGGAAAAAAAGCTAGCAAAAAAATTGTTTCACTGGAAATGATCTAGAATACACTGCTATTATTTTGCAAAATTATAGAGTCAAGTTCTAATTTACTTGAAGGAATACTTTTATTTAGCTTTACTTTAGTAGAATACAAACCTTGTAGCTGCCTGGTTTTATTCATGAAGCCATTCCAGCAGAGCTTATGTATTGTTTAGATTGCCTGGCCTAATCAATGAAAAAGCCTCTAATTAAATCAGAATGCTGTCATTCAAACATACTTAATTTGGAATATATTACAGATTTTAAAGTGTAAACAATGACAAGGAAATAGCAAGCTTAATACAGCAATTAGAGCAAGGGTTTCATTAAGGGTCACCCCAGCATATGGATTCCATTTCACAGAAAATATCTGCCAAAGCCATGCAGAAGCCACAAGGGTTGCTCTGTTACCACAGAATATGACTGCATCTGATCTTACAACACTACAGGAGAAGGAGCATGTGTAAATACTTGCTCTCTGATGTCAATGGAAAGCTGTCCACTGACACCACTGCACATCAGAGTGAGAAAAGCAGGTATTGCAAGACGTATCTCCATTGCAGAAGTGGCAACTGGCTCCTCCCAGTTACAGGAAGCAGTGTTGTGCTATACAGCAGCAGCACCAGGACAGTGGTCAGTCTTACCAGTTAAAAAACATTTTTTGTTTACCCACATAACTGAGAAAGAACATGTGCTGTTCATGACCACACGTGCAATGGCAAATCGTTGGTCTATCTGTTATTAGAAGGGACGTCATGATAGCACCTACCAGCAATGTAATCGGATTTCTTTAAATGTAAAAAACCATCAAGAAATTAAAAAATTTGAGCCAGATTACACATGACTGTAACGGTCCCTTTAGACTTAAAAGAATACATGAACCTATGAAGTCTTTAAAATTCTGGTTTTGAAGGATTGCCCACATGTCTGCAGGCACAAGATTTAGCTTTTTCATTATTCAAATAAAAACCAGGAATAGTGAAAGCTATAAAATGTTGCCACATATGTGGCCTCTTAATAAATAAACTACTACCTCTTAAAAAAAAGGATACAGACCCCCAAAATCAATTTTTTTACACTGAAGCTACAACTTCTTCCAAACTTTGAAGCTACAATGTCTGCAGAATTTGACTTGCGGTGGTTACAAGCACCACTTTCACAGAAGAACTGGTTACAAAAAAAATAAAACTACATTCCCTGGCACTGCCATACAAAGCAATTCTCAATTTGTTATTTCATTAATTGTAAGATTCCCAACAACTGCACTCCAACACCAAGAGGAGGGTCCCACCTATAGAGGTAACTTAGATGTATCAAGCAAATCTGATATGATGCTTGACATGCTATGATGTTTATGTCCCTGAGAAAAGGACCTTTTTCTTGAGATTCCTAGCCCAAAATTTAGCATTTCACCAAACCACAGAATCACAGAATCATTCTGGTTGGAAAAGACCTTTAAGATCATTGAGTCCAACCATAACCTCACTCCACCAACTATTAACCCAACTCTACTAAGTCCAGTGCTTAAACCATGTTCCTAAGCTCCTCATCTACACATCTCTTAAACACCTCCAGGGATGGAGACTCAAACACCTCCCTGGGTAGCCTATTCCAGTGTTTAATTAACCTTTCAGAGAATGAATTTTTTTCAAATATCTAATCTAAACCTCCTCTGGCACAACTTGAGGCCATTTGCTCTCGTCCTACTGCTTGTTACATGGGAGAAGTGACCAACACCCCCCCTCACTCCAACCTCCTTTCAGGCAGTTGTAGAGAGTGAGGTCTCCTTTCAACCTCCCTTTCTCCAGGCTGAACACCTCTAATTTCTTCAGATGTTCCTCACAGGGCTTGTGCTCTGGACCCTTCACCAGCTTTGCTGCCCTTGTCTGGACATGCTCCAGCCTCTCAATGTCCTTCTTGTAGTGAGGGGCCCAAAACCGAACACAGTACTCAAGGTGAAGCCTCACCAGTGCCAAGTACAGGAGCACAATCACTTCCCTACTCCTGCTGGCCACAGTAGTGCTGATACAAACCAGGATGCTGTTTGCCTTCTTGGCCATTTGAAAAAAGGCCTCAGGTTCACTTCCCACCAGACTACAGCATCAGTTCTGTGTTTGGCCCCAGGCCTGACAATGGCTCCACGCAGGCCCCGCCATGTCCCAGCATCCTGCCCCTCTGGTGACACAGCCAGCCTGACCCTATCCCCTGCTCCACTCTGCAGCTTTCAAAATCCTCCCTGCACAGATTCCCTGGGGCCTGGAACCCCTTATTTCCCACACACAAGGAGCCTAACTGCTGCTTTCTCTCAAAGTGGGACTAATATTGGTTTGGAAGAGCACTTAAAATGCGATGATACTCATTCATTAGAGCATGTGTTTCCAGGATGTTTTGGGATTAGTGGTTAAAAAAAAAAAAAAAAAAAGGCTCAGAAACAAGCTAGAGCAACTGCTGTGTATTAAAACAGGATGGAAAAAGTTATTCTATTGATGCCAGCTATGTTAGTCTGCTAGCTAAATGATTAATGTTGATAATTCCTCTCCAGCAGACTCATTAAACCTGAACTTATTTTTCTTACAGGCCTTTGACATTTCCTACTTTCTTAATATCAGAGGTAATGACAGTGGTGTGATTATATACTTATTCCTTTCCACCTTCAAGCAGTTTTCTTTGGCAAGAGTTACTTTTTAAGCAGAAAACCTGCACACGAGGATTCATTCTTTCCCAAAAACTGTTACAGCTCCATTAGCAACACTAAATGGCAGGGGAATGCACAACAACCCTTCTAAAAAATTAAACAGTCCAGGTATTCAGAGCAGTACCATGAGAAAGATCTTTTCTACAGATCTGTAATTTATAATTGGGGGGGGGGTTCTGCCCCCTCCCCCCTCATTTCTTTTAGATCCTGTTGTCAAAAAATGTCCAAGTTAAACAAAGAAGAAATTACAGAATGAATCTGGAGCTTAGCCTTGAAGAATTAGGTTTCACTCTAATTGAGATCATACGCTGCATGTGCAGTTTTGGCACATAAGCCATATTAATCAGAAAGTCTTTAATCGTGGATAATTTCTCCTGTGTGTGCCAGATTGGGCATTCTGCTGCTGGCCCAGCTTCTAAGTCTGTTTAAGAGTCCACCTTTGACTTCATAAACACCCGCTTACAAAATTGGGGTCAACTTCCTCCTATGAAGGTATCCTACACGGGCGCTAAAAAAATTCCCTTAATGATTAAATTGCATCTCATATGGAAATAAAAATGTGCAGATTCCAGAGGAGTGACTATTTTGAGTGATTACAATTTGTGTTGAAGTAGCCCTCACTCAAGTACACAACAGACAAAAAACAGAGAAGATGATCCAACAGCCACAGTATGAAACTGGATGACTGCACGGAGCATCATTTAATCTACTGTTATTATACTACTGCTGAGATCCAAGTCCAGAAAGAGTAAAAAGGATACAAAAACATTTCTTGCATTCAATTCAAGAATTCAATTCAAGAATGCCAGGAGACCTGCATGGATGAAAAAAAAAAAAAAGACCCTGGACACTCTTAGACAAAAAAAAAGGAAGTCTTCAGAGGGTGTAAACAGGGACAGGTAGCCTGGGAGAAATACAAAGAAATTGTCCAAGAAGCCAGGGATCAGGTTAGGGAAGCTAAAGCCCAGACAGACTTAAACCTGGCCAGGGACATCTACAGTAATAAGAAGGGTTTCTACAGATACATCAGTAATAAGAGGGAAAATGTGGGCCCTCTCCAGAAGGAAACAGGAGACACATAGGACATGGAGAAGGTTGAGGTACTGAATGACTTTTTTGCCTCAGTCTTCACCAGTAAGGGCTCTGGCCACACCACCCAAGTCACGGAAGGCAAAGGCAGAGACTGGAAAAAGGAAGACCACCCCACTGTAGGACAAGAGCAGGTTTGAGACCATCTAAAGAACCTGAAAGTGCCTAAGTCCATGGGATTGGACAAGATCCATCCGAAGCTCGTAAGGGAGCTGCCAGATGAAGTGGCAACGCAGCTTTCCATCATAATTGAAAAGTCATGGCAGTCTGGTGAAGTTCCCACTGACTGGAAAACGGGAAACATAAACCCCATTTTCAAAAAGAGACAGAAAAATAGACCCAGGGAACTACAGGCCAGTCAGTCTCACCTCTGTGCCCAGCAAGATCATGGAGCAGATCCTCCTGAAGGCTCTGCTAAGGCACATGGAAAACGTGGAGCTGGTTGATGGCAACCAACATGGCTTCACCAAGGGCAAATCATGCCTGACAAATGTCATGAATGAAGGATTCAAGGACAGGCTGGACAGCGCTTTGAGCAACCTGGTCCAATGAAGGTGTCCCTGCCCATGAAGGGGGGTTGGAACTAAATGCTCTTAAAGGTCCCTTTCAACCCTAGCCATTCTACAATTCAAGATTGAATGGGGAGGGTGAGTAACTAATTAAAGGCCAGAATCCACTCAAGTTGCATTCCTTTACAGTTAGGGATGGAGATGGAACTGCTGAAGTAGACAGTGAAATGCCTCATGTACACCCACAAAACCCTGTTCCTGACAAATCGGAGCATGACTTTTGAGCCACTATGACTTCAATGGAGTCTACAACATCATTCCAGAAGTTGGACTACATCAAAATTAACTGCACTCCTCCTACTCCAAAATATTAACATTCACAACACTTGTGCCTTTTGTTAGATTGTTTGTATACTTCAAACTTTAATATCCATCAGGCATACATAGAGCCATAAAACCTAGCTTAGGTTTGTCATAATACACAAGCAGCCTTTTATAATAAATGGACATTTTGATAGATTTCTGCACCTGTAGGTTCAAAATGAGCTTTTTGTCCCCAGTGCTCCATGTGATATTTAAGCTATTCAACAGAATGACACCCACAAAAGATAAAATTACTACTACAGAATTACCCTTGTAGGAATTTTAAAGTAATAAAGCAAAACAAACTGTAGCATAATATAGAAACCTTTAAAAAAAAAAAAAAAAAGAAAAAAGTGAAGAACAGAAAGCTCTTTCCCCAGCATACCACTTACAAAATCACAGAATGCTAGGGGCCAACCTGTGGAGATCCTCAAGTCCAACCCCCTGCCAGAGCAGGACCACCACAGAATCTAGAGCAGATCACTCAGAAATGCATCCAGACAGGTCTTGAAAGTCTCCAGAGAAGGAGACTCCACAACCTCACTGGGCACCCTGTTCCAGTACTCAGTCACCCTCACAGTAAAGAAGTTCTTCCTCATGTTGAGGTGGAACTTCTGTGTTCTAGTTTGCATCCATTGCCCCTTGTCCTATCACAGGGCACAACTGAAAATAGATTAGCCCCTCCTTCTTGACACCCACCCTTAAGATATTTATATACATTAATAAGATCCCCCCTCAGTCTTCTCTTCTCAAGACTAAATAGTCCCAGGTCTCTCAGCCTTCCCTCATAAGGCAGGTGTTCCAGGCCCTTCATCATCCTCATAGCCCACTGTTGGACTCTCTCAAGTAAATCCCTGTCCCTCCTGAACTGGGGAGCCCAGAACTGGACACAATACTCCAAGTGAGGTCTCACCAGGGCCAAGTAGAGGGGGAAGAGAACCTCCCTCGATCTGCTGGACACACTCCTCCTAATGCACCCCAGGATACCATTTGCCTTCTTGGGCACAAGGGCACATTTCTGTCCCATGGATAACTTGTTTCCACCAGGAATCCAAGGTCCTTCTCCACAGAGCTGATTTCTACCAGGCTGGCTCCTAATCTGTACTGGTGCATGGAGTTATTCCTTCCCAGGTGCAGGACTCTTCACTTATTCTTGTCGAACCTCATTAGGTTCCTCTTTGCCCATTTCTATGAACCATCACACACACTGCACTCATGTCCATAATTTATTTCAGTGGTGACTGCTAAACCTTCCATAATACCATTCCCAGGCTCAGAAACCCCTCCTTATCTCTACAGCTTGATGTGAGCCAGCTCCAGCCTGCCTTATGCACCTCTGCTCTGTCTCTCTACTCCCCCACTCCTACAAAGCAAAATTTGGTCTCCTCTTTCTCTCTTTACACATTATTATCCACTTTCCTATCTGCAGCTCATGGGACAGGGCTGTTCTAAATATTATCTCTTCACCTACTTAACTCAAGGAATTTTTCTGATCTGCCAAAGTTTATACTTCCCTCCTTTGCCCGTAGAAATTGTAATTTGGCTTCTTTACCCACACAAACTGGGTTTATTACAGCTGGGTTCTGCTTCTGACGGATGAATTGGAGTTTTGCAAGTTCTCATTGAACGATCAGAAGCTGCAAGCTACTCACACTAGGGCAGAAGAACTGTGAAAATGGAGATCTCCCAGAAACTCTGGAGGTTTCTAATGCTTTTCAGGAAGGGGATGATTCTCTGACTCTTTTGGGGTTTTTATTTCAATAATCAAATGATTTTCAGGTGACTTCCCCAGGCATTTAGCACAGGCATAATGCTGCTTCCTGCCAGATTTACCTTGCATTTCTATATGGGACACAGACCTGTAATATGTGTTTATTAAAAAAATATACTCTTCAGAGTAAACAATAAAACTTTTGGTGTGATGACCTTGGGCACTCCAAATAGAGTGTATTTTATCTTACAAGTATTATCTTCCAAAGATCACATCTCTTCCCATAATTCATATTTCATTGCTTTAAGAGAAATACAGCAAAATTAAACCCTTGTGAGCACCTTGAGATAAAAGGAGGATTAGAAGAAATCCTACATATTAATGAGGCTACAAAAAAAAAAAAGCTCTTAAACATCATTATCTCTCAGTGACAGACTGGCTGGGAAGAAGCTACCAAAGACTTTTGTGGCTCTTGCTTGGAAAGCAAGAAATGCTGAGCAAAGAGCACAGGTTTTCATGCTCTCTTCACACTTTTCTTGATGGCAGGAGCCTCCAGCTGGAAATACAAAGCAAGTCTGCTGTTCCAGACAGTTCAAATATTCCCACAGGGAAATGGGAAAGGAATGAAAACTTAGAAAAGACAGCAGAGACCTACAGCAGATGCTGCTCATAACTTGGAAAGAACGTCCTTACCTCCTGTGGACCTCAGGCCTGTTCCACCTGCCAACTACAAAGAGACCTGTGGATAGCTGCTGCCTGATGACACCATGGCATACTAAGCAGAGGTGATCGACTAACATGGCTATTCGGTCACCGTCAGAAGATAAGTCAGGACTGAAAATTAAACCCAAATTCCCTCATCTTGGTAAGTTATGGTTTGTTGGCCAAGTCATGGTGTCTGTCTTGGCTTGGAGAAAAAGTGATGCAACAAAATGCAAAATCTGAATTAAAGAGTTATCTGAATTGAAACGTGTTGCTATGGGCCAAGAATATGTAGACTGATGGCTAAGAAAATTACTAAATATTAATAACTGTATTCTACTTTTTTTCGTAGAGCCAGAAAAAGAGATCTCTTCACCTTTGACAGATGCTGAACTTGATGTTTAAGTCAAGCCATGGATCAGGTAGGGCTTTAACCAGTACCATTAACAAAAAAATCTTCCAGCCCCCAAAACTCTGTCCAACTTAGCATTCTAATGAAGTTCAGGCTTCATTAAAATCTTGGGAGGGGGTTAAGGAGATACCTGGTTATGAATGGACACATCTTACAACTCCTTGGAACGGCTTTACAGTACAAGCCGACGTTATGATTGTTGACATCTATTTGCATATTTATAAACTCAAAGTTTCTGCGTTTTTTCTTCACTTACAAGCTTTACACCTCATTTACTTCACAGAATAGTTTTAGTATGACATTGCCCCTTATTAAAATCTAGTGTAAAGTTATACTTCTTCTAAACTTTAAGAGATTCACTGTGTAAACAACAAAACTCAGTCCATAAACTTTTTTATCTAGAAAAAAAAAAAAAAATCTTCTTCCATTGCATCAACTATTGAAAAAGGGTAAAATAAATTGCCTTTTTATTTTTGAGCTGGGGAAATTGGAAACTAAGGGCCACCTCACCAGGTACAATCCATAGAAAATCTGCTTTTCATGTCCTCCTTCCAAACAAACATTGTTTTGCCTTATCTGTGTATCTCAGTCTAGTAGAAAAGTGTATAACATCACTGATTTATGGTGAAATTGACTATGTGTCAGCACTAATTATCTTACTATTTCTTTTAGTAACACTTAGCAAAATGATAATGTAAACCTCCAAAGCAGGGCAGCACACTAACTACTGGCCATCAGACTTCAGAGTCGTGTTTCAAAGCTCATAGTTCCCATTCAAAGGGAAACGAGCCACAGGCAGCTGGGCTGGGGAGGGATTCTCCACATTTAATCCACCAGAAAGATAAAGGGTGAAATCTCTGACTCCTTGAAGTCACTGGAAGTTTCACTCCTGATTTCAGCCAGGCCAAGGAATCACTGATGGAATTAGGGAAGCCTTTGGCAATAGACGTAAACTAGTAAAAATATCTCCTCTGAAAGAATGTTAACTTCCAGCTCAGCTAATGGCACCATTCACCAGCAAGAGTGACATGTTTAATCTGATGGATTGACCATCCTTTAATCCTTCCAGCTATCCATTAAACTGTTTATTCTCAATGTAAATTGTTCAAGCCATAAATTCACATCGGCTAAAGTGCCTATCATTCTGGTTTATGCTCAGCCACAACCACATTTTTTTGTATTTTCTGACACACATCTACAGATTTTCAAAGCTTGTACTAAATTTAAATTCCTAAGGCAGGACAAATTAAAGCTGCATTTTCCAATAAGAGTATTCCAACATTTTTGAAATACAGTCTGTATTTAGAAGACATGCTTCTTAGACCCCAAATGCTTGTGTTCTGTAGTCTTCAAATTGGAGGAACTTAGCAAAAAATATCTTTATAAATGTTTTGGGCCCAAACTACTGTTCAGAAGAGTTAGCATGATCCATGACTAAATTATCTGGAGAGGATTTACAATACTGTCACCTTAATACCAGGATCCATTACAAGGTGAGAGAAAAAGCAAACGTTTCTTAGCACAAACTGCTGCAGTTTTCTGGAGTGGAATGGTTTTCTTGTCTTTCTCCATCCAGCCTTCCTTAGGCCACCTTTTCCTTTTCAGTGTATAGGGGGTTTTGCAGGCCCTGCAAAACATACACAGATTACATGAGGGTGTGAGTACACAGCGCAAAGATGGGCTACACATGAACTTCCACAGTCTTCCAGTCTGGTGTAACTGTGGAGAAAGCAAGAAGCAGTTATCTACCTGGGCTTTCTTCATCCCAGTTTGACACCACTGCAGCGAACAGAATGGAAAACTGTAATATTTTAGCAACTTTTAGTAAAGTGTGGATTAATCAGTAATTTGATTCCCAATTAGGAGACAACAACTATATCCTAAACTATCAATTCTGATTCATGTATATTTTTTTAAAACACATTATCCTTTTTTTCTCCTTAAATTCTGACTAGCAATTGTCTTCAAAATAAGTAATTTATTATGAAATGGTATTTAACAGGTTATCTAAAGGGAGGTGGCAGTAAAGAGGCCACATGTACTGTGGTCCTACAGATGCAGACTTGCAGAAGTTTCCAGGAGCTGGAGTTGATGCAAAATCATCATGACAAATACAGACGTTGGAAAATAAGGTTAAGTGCACCCATAATGTAAATCCCTGAATCCTCTGGTAAAAGAACAATGAGGATTTGCAGACAGTAAGGAAAATAGAAAGCATTGAGACACCAGTTCAGAGCATCCTGGTTTCCTAAGAACCTTATTTGAGTATAACCCTGTTGCTTATAAAAACATGTAAGTTTGTATTAAGCTACAGTAAATACATCCAGTAGTTATTTTAAGTTTTACAGAATAGGCTGAATAGAAGTGCAGTTGTTGTTACAAAAACTTAAAAGTAGTGCCATACCAAAGTCACTCATGTTTATATTCATAAGTATACATCATTTTCTAAAAACTCCCCAGACAAAAATTAAAGCCCACTAACCTTGCTCAAACAAGACTTTCAAATCCAGCAGAAGCACTGTGCCATGCACATGACAATTGAGCTTGCCAAAAAGCTTCAGGTCATGAGCATTAACTAGGGCCTGAGTCAACCCATCAGTTATGTCATCAAATATCCATTGGGCTTCAGATGACATAGAGAAAACCTGGAATGGCTGTTATATTTCTATGACTTGGGAAGAATGCTAATCTACCAACAAAATTATTTAGGGGAAAAAATATTCTTTGATCCCCCATTTTTCTCTGTTTTAAAACACTGTTCCTTATTTAACAATCTTTTTTTTTTGTTTAATGGTTAACAAGATACTTAGTACAAAGCTTCTCGTGTCTCAGTTTATATGCTCTTTGCAGCCAGCCATTGACATATTCATGATTCACACTAGCTTCCTAAAGTTAACTTTCTAATTTTATTAGGAAAACATTTCTCTCTGCTGAGACACCAAGTTCCTACTTTATACTTGTATCATATTTCATTAGAAACTTGTTTCTTAACAGGAAAATATGAAGGAATGACAGAAAAAGTAAAAAATAATTACCATTCATATTTTAAAATGTAATTTAATTAATTTTGATTGATTAAACACAATATGAAAACAAAGTCTGAGTTCAGCTACTACCAGTAAGTTCTCATTTGTGTAAGAGCCAGCAGAGGTGCCAGAGCAATGGTTTTGCTTGTCCCCTGCTGGCCAGACTGCAGCCTCTGAAATCTGAAGCAATGACCTGGTGCCACATCATTTTAGAAACAACTGGTGGGTCAGTCCCAGATGCCAGAACATCTTTAAAGGATATTAACCACACATGTTGCAGTTAGCCTCCTTCTTTAACAAAGGGATCATCACATTGCTGAAGAATCTGATAGCTGAATCTCTGGGGTGCCAGAGATTTATTCCAACTCTGATTTTGAGCAAGTCCTGGGGAGGGCAGATGCCATGGGATTCCCACTAAAACTTCAAGCTTCATGGGCAGATGATTCCTCATCTGCCAATACAAAGTTAACCCATAAAAAAAAAAATTATAAAAACTTGGACCAAAGAAAGTTTACACCAAAGTGATGCTTTGTGTCACACACAAGAAAACAAACTGAACAACAGCTCCAGAGAACTGGATTTCCATTTTTTCCCAGTAAGTAACAACTGAAGCCTAAAGCAATATGTGCCTAAATAAGCAAAATTTGTGCTTCCACTGGATTCAAAATTCCAGCTCCATTGTTCTGGGTAGTACAAAATAACAATTTTATAGCAAATTTCCTCACATTTTCTACTACAGAATAACCTTGTCAGGAATTTTGAGGTGTTTGTGGTGTTAACTAGATGTAAACAAAACCAGTGAAGTGCATCACTCACCTCTTCTCTGAGCTTTAAACATCCATAAGGAGCAGCAACGATGAAGATGCTAAACTGACTTCACATTTTGAGGCCAGTCTGATACCTCAAGTCCTCTCTCCTAAGAGCTTAACTGATCTTCTTAGGTGTCAGATCCAAAGCCAGAGCAAGTTTGCTGATCAGCTGAAACACCCCATCTACCTGTTAATGCATTACAACTCCCACACAATAACTTGCATGGTAACTCCATCACAACCAGTACGAGTTACCAGAAAGGACAGCAAACCCAGCTCGAACCACAGCTACAGACCAGACTTTTATACCACACATCCCAGCTGTGGCTCCTGACAGCAGAAAATGACAGGAAGCTCCATGCAATCTTTAGGTGGGAGGAAGGTCACGTCATAGAATCATGGAATGGTTTGGGTTAGGAGGGATCTTGAAGATCATCTAGATCCAACCCCCTTGCATGGGCAGAGACACCCGCCACTAGACCAGGTTGCTTCAAGCCCCATCCAACCTGGCCTAGAACACTTCCACAACTTCCCCGGGCAACATGCGCCAGTGTCTCACCACCCTTATAGTGAAGAATTCCTTCCTAATGTCTAGCCTAAATCTCCCCTCTTCCAGTTTAAAGCCATTTCCCCTTGTCCTCTCACAAAAGCCCCTCCCCAGCTTTCCTGGAGCCCCTTCAGGTACTGAAAGGCTGCTATGGGGTCTCCCTGGAGCCTCCTCTTCTCCAGGCTGAACAATCCCAACTCTCTCAGCCTGTCTCCAAAGCAGAGCTTCTCCAGCCCTCTGAGAATCTTCGTGGTCTCCTCTGGACTCACTCCAACAGCTCCATGTCCTTCTTGTTTTGGGAGCTCCAGAACTGGACACAGTACTCCATGTGGGGTCTCACAAGAGCAGAGTATCGGGCGAGAATCCTCTCCCTTGACCTGCTGGGCACACCACTTTTGATGCAGCCCAGGATACGCTGGCCTTTCTGGGCTGAAAGAGACCTGTCCTTTGAGACCTCCTCCTTATTTCCTCTTCTTTCCATATCTCATTGACCCAGGAGCTGGTTTGCCCCAAACAGCCCATATGGGTCCCATCCCAACCACACAGAGGATTACCCAGACCACAGGACCCAGTTTGGTGTCAACAGCAGTGACGCTTTGCAGTCCTGACTGCCCGAAAGACACTGGGTACAGCAGCCCTGACACTTTTGTGGGCCACTGATGATTCTCACCAAGACGTCCAGCACTGTAGCTACAAAATGCTCACCCTAGTGCCAGCTTCTTGAATTAACACATGATTTTGTCAGCACAACCATTTCTGGAAGAGTGCTGAAAGTTTTCAGCTCAAAACTAGACTCTCAAAAGGTGAGGATGTCTTTTGTGACATCTAAAACCCAACTCCCATTCTGAGTCATTTGTGGACAAACAGCTGTTACTTCCCATGCAGACACACTTTTTCCTACAGAGCTCTAACTTTCAGTCCAAATATACTGTGTTTCCAGTACTGACACAAAGTGAAGATTAGGAATTAAATCAGCAAAGAATCATGCTGCATCACTTTGTAGTGTGTCAGGGTTACTTGCATTTTCAGATTTTCTCCTTTCTATGAAATGGCTGTGTTTTGATTGAATAGAGAAATCACATTTTCCTTACAATTATTTATTGTTTCTACTGATGTGCAGCATAGTGATTACATTAAAGTCAGTTTATTTTTCTGCCACAGTTCCATTATTTGATAAAAAGGTAACTTTTTGCTTAATAAAGATTTTATTATTTTCTAGTGTTTTGGGATACATCTTTTTAAAACATACTGGCATGTTATTCAAGGCTTCAGAAAGAAAACATTGCTCTGAGACAATTTTACCAAAGCCTGTAATTTTCTATATCCCTTTTCCCTCAATTCTCTTTAAAAAAGCAGCAAATATGTTTACATTTAAATTTGATCTTCCTTCAGGATTTTTCCAGCTCCACCTTTGTTAACTCCCTACTAAACACGAAGATCTGCAAGCTATCAAATGGGCCTTTCTGCAAGAGAACTGCAGAGATGGGAAAGACCTTAAAAATAGATATATAGATATAATATATATACAAATACATAGAATATATATATAGATAGATATATAATCTGTTTTCAAATGCCAGGAGGAACAAAATACAAAGTGGCACCTAAAAGTTGTACCTGATATAAAGCATCATCTGCTGCTTCAAGTTCTGATCTTGCTAATGGAGGCACGTGTATCGAACCACAGCCCCATTTAAACTGTTTAGAGGGACCCCAAAAAGCTCTCAAACCCCAGCTTGCTTAAGAGTCTTCCAAATCACTTTCATGGTCAAACCTGATTACAGGAATGGCACATTAGCATGGCCTTATGTCAGTTATGCATTTGAAACAAATGGAGGGACCAAGGTTCAGAGCATGTGATATAATTTAAATACAACTATTGATAACTGTACAATGAGTGCTCATTTTCAGAAATAATCTCCTACTATTCTCATTTCCCACTACATTAAATAACCAAAACTGCCCTCTTATCTTAGCATCTGAAAAAAAATTCCTTAATCCTTATTTTTTTAATTTATCTCATTGTAGCTCTCTGGCATGTGACCAAGCAGCAGAAGTATCCTGACTAATGTAATGCATTTGCTTCTAACCAGCTGTAGCTTTCATGTAAAAAAAAAATTTTAAAAAGGTAAAAACTTAAAAAAAATTTTTATTTAAATAAAGTTGCAAAACTGTCAGAAATCATGCGTCTTTTCTTAAACATCTCTTTTAAGGGGTAAATGCAGGACAGATTAGTTGGGTGAGTTAACATCTATTTTAAAACGCAGTCTTCCAGCTATTTTATCATCAGCTAAACAAAAGTTCACCTGGAACACATGGAGCCACTTTAACATCCAACATGGGTTTTGCAGGTAATAAAGAAGCAGGAATATACATTTCCAATTCTTTATTTTTTTTCTTCCAGATACTGCGCATTTTTAATGTAAAATTTATCAGTTTGCTTTTCTGATAGTGACAGGATTATAATAAATAGCATAATGTATAGTGTAGATACATATATAGAATATAGTGTGTATATAGTAAATGTGTACCATGTATAGTAATTCTATAGTAAAATTACCGATGGACTTCTTGACAAGCTGCATGTTGTATCTGAAGAACTTTTAAAGACACAGATTGGAAGAAACATCCAACATGAGAAGTAGTAATGCATAATGAGCAATAAAAATGGCAGCAGCTGCTAAAATCCTCAACATAGACTACTCATGTAGGAAATCAGGATGCTGGAAGAGAATCCTATTGCTGGATCTACTTGCCTTCTTATTTACTTCTTTTATACACATCCTGTTGAGTTGGTTTTCAGCAGCCCTGCCAGCAAAGCATGCAGCACACAGAGAAATGTCTCAGGTGGACACCTGTGGAGCTCTGCCTATGAGGAAACTCAGCACGGTGAATCGTAGTCAGACTTGCCAATCTTTGTCCGATTTGGGGACAAAAATATTATAAACCTGGAAACATTAGATCTTTCTCCCTCCAAACTGTGAAATCCAAAAACTCAATGTTTATAAATACGTTAAGGGCGAGTGTCAGGAGGACGGAGCCAGGCTCTTCTCAGTGGTGTCCAGTGATAGGACAAGGGGCAACAGGTGCAAACTGGAGCATAGGAGGTTCCACGTAAATGTGAGGAAAAAATTCTTTACTGTGAGAATGACAGAGCTCTGGGAGAGACTGCTCAGAGAGGTTGTAGCGTCTCCTTCTCTGGAGACATTCAAAACCTGCCTGGATGCATTCCTGTACGATGTACTCTAGGTGATCCTGCTCTGGCAGGGGGGTTGGACTAGATGATCTTTCAAGGTCCCTTCTAGATTCTGTGAGTAGGGCCCCAACTGACAAAGTGTGAGCGTTTTGCTGGGCTCCCATTCAGTGTCAGGAGCATCTTCACGTCACCTTTTTGCTCATAGCTGTATTAAGAAGGACCATCAGAAATATTACCAGGTTGCAAACTTGAGGTGTTCTGTGGTGTTTGGGTTTCACACCTCTGCCTCTCCACATGTTTCTGGGTGCATGATACCACCACTCTTCCCCACCCAGCATTGTCCTGCCAACTCCCATCCACCCCACCTCTGGGAGCACAGAAGGAGCAGAGCAGCTGATCACAGGTTAAATCACAGCAGGGAAGAAGACACAATTTAAACACCCCAACACATCCCAAGGGAGAATGTAGCACATAACAGGTCAGAACAACACAATATGTACTATTGCAGCAAAGTTCACATCCAAAACGTGAACAAACATTTCATCCAATACTTTAGTAGATGGTCCTGCAGGCACACCAGAAGGTCCTGTAAGCAGATACTTTTTATGAGTTTGTGCACTCTCCCCTGTACATAGCCCTCAAGTAAGTCTCCTTACCAAGCTAAAGCAGAGACAGACCTAGAATAAGTGTTGTAATTGCAAATGTTGGAAACAATCAACTCCTGACTGACTGCCAAAGCATTCGAGAGCCCCACTAACTAGTTCTGGCCTTTCACAGAAATCATTTTGAGGCATCCAGGTTTCTCTCTGCTCAGCCCGATTTCATCAAATCCAGAGTTGCACAGGTTTGCTGGTACACTGCTTTTTCCTGCAATGGGACATGCTGACATACCGATTAACCAAATTAACTTCTGAAGTAACACGGACTTGCTTGAGCACAAAGATTTATATTTCAGATGCTTTTTAAATTTCTAGAAAGCCATGATCCCCAGCAAAACAGACACACCATGCACATAGGAGTTGGAGAGAAAGCACTGTTGCACACCAAGTAACGCTGCACAAAAAAATATTGTGACCATTTCATCAACTGTTAATCCTACCAGTTTGATGTTAAATACCACACTGATAAAAAAACTGATTAATGCCCCCTTATCTTTGTTCAGGTTTTTTGTTTTGGGGTGGGTGGATGGGTGGGTGTGGGGGTGTGGGGGGGGGGGGGGGTGTGCGGGTGTGTGGGTGTGTGGGTGGGTATGTCTCTTCAGTAATGTTTGTGTTTATTGCTGCTAAGAAGGCAGAAATGCAGCTGTTCGGTAGGTAGGACATGTTCTCTGTAATCTCTGTTTTCAACATAAGACAAATTTTCATACTGCCCCCGATATTTGATTAGATTAGTCCTATTTATTCTTAAAACAAGCTGGCATGACATTCATAATCACCTGTTAAGTTACACCCTCATCCCAAGAAGGAAGTGCCTGAAGAATCTTAAAAATAAACAGAGATAATTTTTCCCCCTTCCTCTTAAAATTTGCATTCTTAATATTAATAAACCAGCAGATCATATACAAACTCAAATAACTTACAGAGTAACAAACAAAAGCAAATGTCAGCTGGGGAGGCAGGAGGCAGCAGTCCCAGGGCCAGGCCAGCCTCCCAGCCACCAGAGGAGGTTACAACTCATCATCCCTTGGCTGGGATACAAACAACTGAAGTGAATGAAAGACTCTGTGTATGTGTGGGGAGCATAAATGTGAGATTAATTATTAATTTTGACAAGTCTGAATACCTTAATAATGTATTATTTTAAGCTGCAAGCTTTTTACAAGGCCATTGAGGCTAAAATGAGCCGACTTTGCGGCTTGAACTCTCATTCCTCAGCACATAGGAAAATGCACTGTGACAACAAACGGGCTGTGACAGACTTTGGCGAGTGCGGTCTTGTTTTGTATATTTAATAAGGGGCTGATAAACACAATGTTTGAAGTGTAAGGCTTGGGATAGATCAGCCAGAAAACACTGTGTTAACCAACCTGTCAAGATGGAAAAGACGTTTTAAATAAATACTTGCACAGACTGCCCCATAAACTGATTCTCTCCTACTTCAGTACTCTTTAATAGCATGATATTGGGGCAGGTAACATAATTTCTTTAATAAAAATGGATTTGTGCAACAAATTGTACCACGGACTAATCCTACCCTATTCTGCAGACTTACTGAGGTGGTAACTATGTTAGATTTCTACTGGGCAATTTATGATAAGAATTTCAGAAGTATTCAGGGAAGCTTCATATTTTACACCACCTGAAACACCAATACCAAGCACCACTTCAAAATCCACCATTAACCTTTAAAGCACTTCCTGTCTACAAATCCCAGAGCATTTTAACACCTGTTAATCAGAGAAAACCTCCTAACATTCCCACAAGTTAGGTATTCCTATCTTTATTAAGCAGATTTCAGAAAAGGATTCATGAACTTGGACACAAAAGAATTCTCCAGTGTTCACTCTTGGCACAGACAAAGCTGCAGAATTTATCTGAAACTGGCAAGGAGTCAAAAACCAAAAATGAAATATAGCACTGGAGTAATGATGGACATATTTCAAAAGTGAATTCAAGGGGTTTTTTTCCTATCATCCTATACAACTATGGAAAAGATTGCAAGTTTTATTAATCACACTGTTTCATATTATAATTTCTAAAATGAGCAACTGACGAACTAAGAAATGTTCTTATTTTTAAGGACTGCCACAATATTGCTGTTGTCTTTTACTTTGAATCTCATTATAATTAGGTTGTGGGGTTTTTTTTCCTACTTATGCATAAAATGAAGTTGAGGCTTTAAGTTTCTAACCCTCAGTGGTACCGAGTAAATAGTAAGTGTACAGAGAAACTTCAAAAAACAGCCCAAATGGCTTAAAAATAAGAAGCAAAACAATTATTGTTTCATTAAGTTTTGTGATTCTTTTCAAGCTGGTTTTATGATTCGTGGGGGCTTGACTCCTGATTTTGAGCTAGGATTGACAGTTTTACAAGTAATGGGAAATAACAATCAAGTACCTTATACTAAGTCATGCCATTTAGAAAGTCAGTCCCTGACACATAAAGATGGTTTCTTGAATGTGACATCTGAGTAGAAATTAAGAGATATACTTAGGTTTGAGGAAAAAGAAGAGAAAACGAATTCTCATCCTTCTTAATTCTACCATACACACACACACACTAAAAAACCCTCAAGCTGGTCAACAGCCTAATAAAGTGTGGTTTCCTGTAGGTCTTGTTTCCTCAGAAAACAGGTTGAAAAATCAGAAATCAGTGATTTTCATTGCAGCAAACAGGGATTCTGTAATAAACTCAAACTTTTGATTAATTTCTTGTTGCCATGTCCCAAAACCAGTCCAGCCTACAGACTAAATAACAGCCTCAAGACAAGCGCCCTATACTTTCACTTCCTTAATTCTGTGTTTTTTGAGTGGTTGCCCTTAAAATATAAACAGCAACATCAAATTTTATTAAGAAGATAAAGGCCTGTTTCTTCTGCATAAACAAGGAGCTTTGGATGCATTGAAATTCTACATCCTTTCTGTTGCAGTTAGAAAACACTAGAGACCTTGCCATAGCAGGTCCCTCACACAGCAGTAGACTGAGCTGTGCTCCATCACTTTTATCTTCAGCTCCACCAGCCCCCTGACTCATTTCAGAAAATTTTATGTTGATAATAAAAACAGTTCAGAGATGGGCCAACATTTCAGTAAGCCTTTAACACACACACACACAGAAGCACCATTTACACAATCACCTCTAACAAGCTTACTCACCCATCTGTATGGAAGGCAGAAAGGCTCCTTTGCTACTAGGAGCAATCTATCCACAAAAGCACAGCTCTCCACCATTTACTCTTTGCTCCTTTACTTCTTAAATTAGTCCACTCCAGCAGCTAGACAAGACCTTGCTTAAAACCACCTCCACAATTCCACATTACACTTTGGTCAACATGACCAACTCACCTTAAACCCAGCTGGAGCTCCATTAACTTCTGTTCAGATGTAAGTGCATAATGTCCCAAACGGGGAAAGATAGCAGATGAGATGCATATGCACAAAATAAGCTTTATTGCAAACAGCACTGGGGTCTTAACAATTGAACTAAAAAGGCACAAGTCAGAGCGTGTGTGTTGGGATTTTGGGGTAGCGAAACAGGATGTTAAAGTGGTAACACAGGGAGGTATCTTAACAATAAAATACACAACTAATAGTCAGTTGACAAATGTTAACTGTTTGAATGCTAGCAATTTATGTATTAGTAGGTCTTATACTAGATCTAAAACCATTATTAGAATAATACCTAAGCAAGGTGATAATACAAGAGTTGTAATTATCGAAAAAAATCTTAAGGCCCTAATGTTCTCAAACTTAACAGTGAAAGCTTTCTTAATATTTAAAGGCAGCTGATGAAGACATCTCTCACCCTTCTAATGCTACAACCAGGTGTCCCTTGTCTAGTCTCTCACCCTGTGAGGAATGACCCCTCGAGCATGACCCCACCGGAGGGGAGAAGGTTCAGCAGCCTCCTACAGAAAGTGTCCAGGAGTCTCCTTGATCAAAGATGGGCCCAAGCTTTTATAGAATAAAGTGATTGGCTTCTGTGATTTAATTACTTAGCCATACCTCCAAAATCTCTCATTGGAGAATGAAAGGAAAACAGTGGAAAAACACAAGAAGCAAACTTTTATCTGTTCATTCTTGTTTTGTCCCCATTTTGGACCTAGTTGTGGCCAGGCTGGGCTCTGTTCTTCAACACCAGAGAGCAGCTGGTGTTACAGACATCAGCTTGGCCTCTGTACTTTCAAGGTTGTTACCAGTTCAGAGCTTGCTAGGCCCTTTCCTTTCCCATGGGAATCTTTCCACGCCAGGCCTGGGGCTGTAACTGAGAGACAGAGAATGACTGAATCCCAAAGGGAAACTGAGGCAGGCACACTGAGGTGGAGTATCCTGCTACACCTCACTGATGCCAACACTGCTCTTTTCATGCTACATAAAAACAAAGAATCCTGCTCAGCAAAAACCGATACAAACACCACATCATTTGTGGGGAGCTGCAGCCAACAGGTATCAACAACCTGTGCATTAGAGAAGGCAGGAGGATAAAGATTAAAAAAAAAAATTACCTAGCAGTATCAGTAGATTAACATATTTATGCCCCCCCAAATCCTATTTTAATTCCCCAGATTTAGGTAGCAGACAGATCCATCATTTTTAAATTATGTAAATTATTCATCATCCTCTCCAACTTTACAAATAGTTTGTTTCAAGGGAAAAATATGCAGAGTTGTGCTGATGTAATTCCCAGAAGCTACAGTCAGGTGTCTGGGTGGTAACAATAATGCATTGGTTAACCTGTGGGAACATCTATATCTCATTTTCTGTACCTGGTTTGTAGTCCTACTGAATAAAGATAAAATAAAAGAGCAGTTGAAACTGAAGCTGTTAAGACATGCAAATACCATTTATTAAAGAAAATAATATACCTTTCTCAGCAGTTACAATAAACATTAACTCTATCTGAAACAAGAAGAGCATTCGGTTTGGTGCAGTTATCAGGTTCTCCTGCATCGTAGTTTTCATTAAGTCTGTCACACATCCTGCCCAACTGTTCCTTAATAAATCAGAGCTTTATTAAAACTCATCCTAAACCCTATAAAAGCAGAAAGCTCAAATCATCTCTATCAGGCACTGATGGCCCCAATTCTGTAAAAAATGTTCTTAAATCTTATTCAGCCAAGCCCTTAAGCATGTGCAAAATCCCGAGCTGTGCTGAAGTCCCAGAACTTCAGAGCGTGCTTTTAAAATGGGATTTTTGCCAAAGTAAAGACTGAGATTTAACAGGAACAAAGCAACCTAAAATTTAAGCAAATGCCTAAAAATAGCTGTTTCTTTTGTGGGGAACAGTATTGTTGGCTTCCTCCTGTGTGTTCAATTAATCAAAAAAATCCTTTTCAGCAAGGATTAAATTGAAGTTACTACCAAGAAACCCTAGCAACATACACTATTCAAATGGGTTTTTGGACTGAATAAACTCTTGCCTCTGTTTTTAAACCCAGTTATGAACAGAAGAATGTATTTCCCAGTTCTGTCTGAAAGATGCATTGTAAGTGAAATAAGGTATGTTCATCTTTCCGTGTATGACACGGAATTCTTCTGGTGTTTTAATTATGCTTCAAGCACTGGGGGAAACTGCTCACTCAATAAAGTAAGTGTCCTGCTAAAAAGGGGGAGTTTTTTATCCTTTAAGAATACCACTAACAAAACCCCACCTAAATCACTGGAGCCTGTGGTAGACATTTAACACCTCATGAATTAGGTTATGTCCCATACACAAGGTAAAGTTACCCCGAGTCACCCATAGCTCTCAGAATTCTAAGTGTTTGCTCAGATGGCAGAGAAATGTGTTACCTCTTATACATTATAAAATATAACCTATAATATATATAGTATATATACATATTATAATATGCATATGCAGACATGTGATGGAGTCACCAGGTCAACAGAGGCCCATCTCCAGGCTGAGCACTCAAGATGCCATCCCTCCATTTCTACATCCTGGCATTCAATGGAATGGGCCTCAACACAGCCACTAACAAGCCATGCTAAGATACCACCAGCCAGTTCCCTTGGACTCCATGATACTCCAGTCAATGAGGATGGGAAAGAGTAAGCTTCTCTATTTACAGAGAAATACACTCAGAGCAGGTAAACCCAGTAATTTCTTTTTGAAGAATTACAATTTGGTTCCACTACAATTTGAGGGCTTCACCTTCCTACCTGAAGGCTGTTAGCTCACTCTAAGATGTATTCCCAAACAAAGGAATTAACAGCTGGGCTGCAGATGGCTCAGCAGTGGCACAGGCAGAGGCTGTATCTCATTTTCCACATGCCAGCTAGCCAGCCCAAAATGCTCCTCTTCTGGGAGCTGAGGTCTTCACTTGTTCTTGAAGGGTGATCCTCTCCTTAGGAAAGCCTACAGCTTTGTTAAAAAAGCTGAACTCTGAAATGTACCGCAGAGAGATGGATAATCTAGGGACATTCCATACCCTTGGATGGAGGAATAATCCATGCACCAAACACCATAACAGACTGTAGAAGAGAAGACGCAGAAGAGACTGAAGTCCTCCCCTTCCTGCTGTCATGCAGGCAGCAGCAATACAACTTCCTTCACTCATCCCGGCCAATGAGCTGTAACTAACCTTCAGTTCCCACCTGCAGCTGACAGAGCAGCTTCCAGCCACTTCCTTCCCAAGAGACATGCTGACAAGTTTCCAGGTAGACCCACATAGACCTTCACTGGGACACTCCACAAGAATTTTCAACCAGCCACTCAATCTATGCATGAACAACACTGATGGTCTGGAAGCCTCTCTGTATCAAATCCTTACACCATCTTCTCTCTAAGCTTCTACCCAGACATTTTAAATTTTAAAGAACCTTGTTCTGGGCATGCGACAAAGGCCAAACTTCACCATGAAACAACTGCCTCACCCTTGAAAATCCTGTTCTATTTCTGCTTCATATACTAAAATATGGCCCCAGAAGTAGGGGGTGAATGTGCAAAGAATCTTTAGATAACAAAACTCTTGAAGTACTATCAGAAGTCAAATCACAGTAATAAATTTTATTGTGTCTCAATGCGTTGAGGATACATCAAACTACCTAAATAATATGTATCTAACCACATTTTCTAAAAAGACCTTATTAAGTTATTTAAAAACAAAGCAATTTTCAAATTGATCTCTGGGAGCTGCGTATCTTTTGCGAACAGCTAAAATAAATCTGAGAAGCTAAATTAATAAAGACAACAATCTCAGCAAGTAACTTCTTTCTCAGCTCAGAAGAAAGGCAACCATTACCGCCTGAAAATTTATTTGCCCAACAGAGACATTTGAATGAGGAGATGGAAAACTCCATCAAAACAGACAAGAAACCAATAAAGCATGGTCAACAGAAATGAAATAATTACTGTCAACATAAATCCCTCATAAAATTACATTTATATGTAGACAATATAGACAAACATTTACATGTTTATAGCCCTTGAAATATTTTAAATAGTTTTCAATAAATATTCAATGAAGTATTATATCATTCCATACTAGACATAAATAATGGCACACAAACCAAAATGAGCAGCTGTACTGGAAAACAGACAATTATAATCCAACTTAAGTAGAAATCATAGACTTGGAATCACAGAAAAATACCACTTTAAAGATGGCAAGTGCCAAGAAATAACAACACAAAAAATAAAGGAAAGCCTTGGGTTTGGTGTTACCCGTGGGAATCAGGACACCAGCACCGGTCCCAGTAAGAAATACCCAGTTCTTCAGCTGCGCTGGGGAACAAGTCTCTGCTCTTTTTCTAGAGCAGAGAAATCCTTTCTGAAACCACCTTTGAAAGTACTGTTTCATTTGGGCCACCAGATAAGAGACGATGGAGGACATGGACATGGGAACGACATGGTCAGAGTCACTGGGGCCTGTGAGGAAGTTCAAGCCACCATGGCCTGGATGTTCTTGTTCTGTAGCCAACCAGAAAACTTCGGCCTCCAAGGCTGCAAATCCCATATTTTTCATAAACATTGGATTCAATTAAAAAAATAAAATGTAACTATTCTAAGACAGGTTTCAGTTAAATGCTAACTAGTTACGTCACTAGGACTAAAAATCTCTTTATGGCTCCCACTGCCAGAACTTCCAAATAAACTAAGCAAACTTGCTTATAATAGCAGGAAGAAATTGGATCTTTCCAAATGCTGAGGCTCAGCCAAATGCATCCCAGAGTCCCATGTTGTCATGAACCAGCCAACCGCCATCTGAACTGGGGCTGCTTTCCACATTGCTTTGTTTATATTGACTACATTTATGATGCCTCAGAAGTTGCCAGTAAGATATTTATTTAGCAGTTAAAATGCTCTGCAAATGATTTTGCTGTCCCAAAAGATAAATATTTCTCAGCATGCTGAAATGATACATTGATGTTTTTGTTAAGAAAATTGCACGTTGATAAAATTTTCTCAGATTACACTTTGCCTTTCCTTTGTATTTGAAGTGGCCACATTAATTTTTCTGTGATATTTATTGTAATTGTAAATTGCACTGGGATTAGAAACATTAAACTTACCATAAAATGAAACACATTTCAAGTATTTCCGAGTCATGTATTTAAGGGCTTGAGGACACTTTTGATCCTTCAGGTGGACTGAAGTGCTCTAAGCTTACAGGACAAGGATCCCACACAAACCAGATTCCCACTTTGAACCCCTGGAGAACCAGTTCCTTCTCTTCCCCCCCCCCTTTCCTACTTGTCTAATATGCTAATATCCAGCACCACTTGAGCTGCCAAAGTTCAATTTGAACTTGCAGTGCTGGGCATTAGATAAAAATAGGCACTACACCAACATCTTCATCCTTCCTTCTGCTTCCCTTAACTGCATTCCATAACATCATTCCATAACCAGCACTGACAGCCATGGGTTTGGTTGAGGTTACCAGCTTAGAGGCAACAGTGTTAATTCTGTAGACAAGGGCAGACACTTGCAAACAAACGAATGCTGTTGGTGCTCCAGATCATAAGCATTTCTGTTGAAGGCTGTGGCCTTCATGCCTGCTCCAGGCACACAGGTACCCACAGCACACTGTATTGCATATGGTAAAATTCCATGTAGGATGCAAACACCATCTCAGTGCCACAGCACAGCTCCTCACTACAATGTTGGCCACTGCTTCCCCATCCAGCAGTCTCAGCCTTCTTGGCAAAGGTCCCAAGCCCAGCCCTTCCCATGGTAAACCCCTGCAGGATTCAGTGCCAGCCCATGCTCCCTGGCAAGTGGGTGCAAACTCTCTGCAGGTTAGGGCTTCAGGCAGAGACTGCAAACAGCAGGACAAGCCCACACTTCTGCCATCTTCTCTGGTGGCATTACTGGGGCTTCTCACACGTTTCAGCCTCCAGGTCAGTTTGTGCTACCAAAATTTCTCCATGCAATTACACTATATGTGGTGTCCACTTCAGCCCATGATTTAAGCTGCCATCTAGTTCTCTCCCACGTGGTTGAAGTGGCTGTGCTTCCACCAGAGGTGACCTCAGACTGAAATCTTCAGGTGCAGCACTGGAATGGTGCTATGTTCAGCATATGCATTAATCAAGTAAACTTCCATTTTTGGCCACTCCTGTATTGGGCATTAATAAAATGAGTCATGTGAAGAGCAATAGAAAACCAGATGTCTTTCCCCTCTCTAGTATGAAGGAAGCTGGCTTTGGCTTTTCCAAGGATCTGCTGGGGTAGTGTGGCTGACCAAGGACAGGAGGTAAGCTTGTTTGAACAGGCTCAATGCCTCATCTGCTACAGAAATAGTACCCCAGCAACTTCGTATCTTCTTACTTTTACTTACATTTTACTTCAAAGTAAAGCTTTACCAGCAGCATAAGACACTTCAGATAATGTATAAATACATAGAGATCCATAGATGTAATTCTGAAAAACTCTCACACCACACAGGCAGAAATGTGTTCCTGTCAAGTACAAATAAATAACCACGTATTGCTAAATAAAACATTAGATTGCCTCTCAGCTTGCTGGGGCAACTCCACTGTTTCTACCTCAACTTCTAATAAATACCCTTAAAAAAAATTTAGGAATTAAACTGGTTTTCAGTGCACTCAGTTGCTGTTGTTCTATTAACCCTGAACCTGCGTTTTGTGCCTGCGTGCATGAGTGTACGTGGAGGGTGTAGGGAAACTGATAGGAAAAGCAGGCCTTAACATGCAAGTAAGGAAAATTAAAATTGTTCTGTTATAGTATTTCTTCCCTTCTTGTTCCAAAGAATGTTGTTTGTCTTCATACTTTGAACAGAAACTGCATTTATTTTGGATAAGGGCTGAAATTTTAGTGTTAAGATCTGGTAGGTAAAATCTTAGCCCCATTAAACCCCATGACCGAACTGAAATTAATTTCAATGATGCTAGTACACTACCTGATGAAAATTCAATGTCATAGGTCTTCAAGGGTTGTTCTTATTACAGAAAAGCACTTGGGTTTCATAAAAACATGTGACATCATCTTCATTTTGTAAGTTCAAAAATTTGGATAAGCTTTTGCTACTACTCGTTCAGAAGTTTCTTCTCAATTTTCTTTTATGTAGGTGCAATTTTTGTTGTTGTTCTTTTCAAACATTCATCTGTATTGTTACCTGTAGTTTACCCCTCAACAGGACAAAAGCATCTTTGGTTCTACCACAGTTGTCTTCCTTAAACTCCAATCCCGTTACATCTTCTGAGAAAGACCAACCTATGCTACCCAAATGCAGTCAGAACATATTTGTGGAGAGCCCAGGATACTGCCAGATCCCAGAAGTCCATTTCTACCCAAACAGTGCCAGACTAAGCAGTCAGCATGAAAAATATTCTACTTTGCTAAAATTTCCCATTTTCCTCATCAGTCCTTTAATGCACCATATCACCTAGGTTTAAAATAAAAACATTTTTCTAGCAGTTGGAGGGAGAAATTTCCATATTTGCTTATGCAATAAACTTTTTTTTCCCTCTTTTCTCCTTTTTGGTTGGTTTTGGTGAGGGTTTTTGTGCCATTTGACTCTAGAGAACATCTCTGAATTCATTGGGCATCTACAGGGACAGGACAAAGCATTAAACACATTGCAAGAAGCCAGAATGGCTGGTTTCAGTCCAATTTTTTAAACAGTCAACACAAACTTTCCAATAACAAACCCTGACAACAGTGAATTCCAGCTCTTAAAATGTACCATTAAAAGAAATCAAAACCAGATTTATAAATGAACAAGGTTTCAACCACAACCAAGGAGGCTTTCACCTTTACCTCTGTGAAGCACAGCTCCATCGCCCAGCCAGCATGTGAACCACAGCCTTGCAGAGTAAACATATAGGAATGTTTTGGTAAACCAAAGTAGAAATTCCTCTGGTCATCAGCAAGCCTGAATCAAAGATAACCGTTAGAGGGCAACCTGAGCACATGAGCAGGGATTATCCTTGCACAAGGACGGGGTTTCACTCCAAAAACACTGATAGAGGAATCTAAGATATCACAGATGGACACAGATTTACAGCCAGAACTCCAAAAAAGCTCTTCATATAACATATGGAAGAACACAAGCCAGAATGGCTTTAAGAAGCACTGTGCATGCCAATAGAGTCACTGATGCTCTTCCATTAGGAATTAAACCCTCCACATCTTAGACCAAAGAATGTGAAAAACCTCAGTACATCTCAATGGATCCCACTGAGGTGCAGGGGAGGAAGAAAAGGGCAGAGGGAAATGATGGCAAAGCTCCATAAAGCAAAGATTTGCATGAGGAGAAAAAAAAAAAAAAGAGGTCATTGTCTTTGTGAAAACTTACTGCCTAAGTACATCAAATTAAATTATCAGGTGGCAAGTTAAAAAAGCAAACAAGGGGAAGTTGTTCTTCAGCTATCGCACAGATAACAACCTGGCACATACCAAGGACAGCACATCTGCAAATGACAAATATCAGAAATGCCCACTAGAGGCTTACATATCCGCTTGTGTCCCAGAAATGCTTGAGTAACAAAAGACCGTAAAGTGCAGCTGCAAGACAGAGGAGCATCACTACTTGCTTACCTCTTCTACCTTTTTCTAGGCACACTGTGGCCACTATCAAATGTTGGTCATGGTGAAAGCTGAATGAGTCCTTGTAGCCTCAGAAAATTCTGCTTTCTGACCATCATCCCTTTCTGGGGGCAAATATCATTCTTGACATTGATATGGTAAGGGTGAGGGCACAAAACCTTGGTTGCTTCAGCACACACTGACATAGTTAAGGATTGAACTGACAGAGGGGAGTGTAACCCAGAGTAAATTCCCTGGAGTTCTCTTCTTACTCATCTTCTAATAATTAAATTGGTTCTTCATCACATGACAAGTCTATCTGTTGCAGTGCAACAGAAACCAGAGAGATCTGAATATAACAAGATTGTGCCAGAGTGAGATCAAGACCCTGAGCAGTGTAGGGAAAAATGCTTCTGATTAGAAATTAACAGGATGGAAGCCGCATTCCTGACATTTTAGCCCAACCGTTACTTCCAACCCTCTTGTTTCTTCATCAAATCAGTGCATGTAAGGGTCCAATATTAAACCTAAAGCTCTTTCGTGGGAAGAGAAGCTGCATCTCCCAAGTACAGCAACTCTATTTATAAAATCTTCAACCCTGGAAATTGTGCTTTGCCTTGAAACTTTCATCTGTATTGAATGCAGCAACAGAATGTATATTGGACAGGACTTGTGGACACTCAAGGACATATTTACCACGAATACACTAATAAAAATATAATCAGGTGAAACACACCTGGAAAATTTGAGATGTGCAAACATAAGGTCAAATAAGAGAATTCTTGCAGAGTGCATATAGCCAAGCCTAAGAAAACATGGTGGGGTTTTTTATTTTACCAGGGCAGAAAACACAAATATGTGCCACAGTCTTTGACCCAGTTTTGGATACTGCCAATTATGGGCTCTCTGGTTATAAAGATAGTATTTTCTTATCCAACCCAAACATAACTGTTCCAAATTCATACAAGGATAACATCTCCTCTGGAGTTTGTCTCATCTAAGAGAGGACACTGTAAAGGGCAGTAAAGAATAAAAATAATGTAGCTACAAATAAATACCTTTTCTTCCTAAATATTTTTCCTTATCCAACCCACAGATCACATCATGCTATGGTTACAAAAAGCTCTGTCCAGATGTCAGTTGCTTTTATAAATCCCTTAAAAAAAGAAAGGATTGCAACAGAAGAAAGAGAATACAAGGGGATGACAGTACCCTTCTGACATTGCAACACCCAGAAACGTGGATGCTGCTCTGTGCCTGCAAATCCCAAGTTCTAACATAGTATAAATATATCCTGAAAACACACTAGGGCTGCTTTATGAGAGTTAAAGACAATATTTTAAATAGTACTTTAATACTTCAAGGCTTTTTGTTGTTCCCCTGTAGATGTTTCTGAGCAGCATTTCCGTGTCTATCCCTGTTAAGGACAAGCCAATGCGTTAACAGAAATACAGAATCACTGGAGTCGGAAGGGACCTCTAGAGATCATCCAGTCCACCCCCCTGCTAAAGCATGGTTTCATGGTTTTACACGTACATGGTTACATGTTTTTATAGACCAGAGGCAGTGAAGATGACACTATGACTTGTGATAGGATAATGAAGGATTCCAGGGCAATTTTGACCTTCTGCAGATTTGGGAATTTAATGGATCCCATCTGTCATGACTAGTACAGATATGACAAACTCCAAAAGACAAGATAAAATCGAGTAGATAAAAATCCACTCTGTAGTATTTGCTATACATTTTTAAACTTTGAGATGCACTAGGGAAAGAATAATAGAAGAACAATATTTTTAATAGAATAAAATAAAATTAAAAGAGAAAAAAAGTAAGCATTACACTGCCTAGGAAGACAGAAGAAACAGATGAGGCCCTCCCACTTTAGATCCATATTTCCCATCCAAAATGGAAATGTTTAGAGAATACTACATCAAACACAGATTAAGACAAAAATCTCAAGAGCTTAATACAATGCAAGCACTTAATGATTAGGAGGAAAAGGTACACCAAGGTTTTCACAATTCAGAAATATCAGGTCTTCAATCAGATCCCACTGTCTGTTGTCTGGCTAGTCAGGACAAAATTAGAATCCTTCAGCTATGTGTTTCCAAGAAATAAATTCCCTGTATGCTAGGGGAAAAGGTTGTAAGAGGTTCACAGTAAATAAAGATCTCTTCCTTACCTTCAGGACACTCTGGTTTCCACTCTGAAAAGTATACACTTCTGAAGTAATAATCAAGCATTGTTTCAAAATCTAAAAAATAAATCACAGAACATAGTCAAAAGGGCTCTGCTGGAAGAATAAAGACCAATGGGCAGAAGGGGAGCAGGATTATTTCAAAACTAGGTACATATAAAAGTCTGCTGCCATAATCGTACAAAGCAAGGAAACAAGCCTTTTAGGTGTTTCGAGGCCTGCAGAACAGAAAACATCACCCTTTTTAAGCAAAGGAATTTGCAGGTCTGTAGAGCAGACAGCAGGTATGTGTTCCCTGACCTCAGGGATGCCACAAGCACACTTTGCCAATGCAAGGGCTCCTGGCGTTGGACCATCACTCTGACACTTCATTTACAGCTTCTCTGGCTGCATATCCAGCACTTCTGGACAGCCACCAGCTGGGTGGAGGCACATGAGGCTCCTTGTCCAACACTCACTTGGTGGGTCCATGGCCTCCTGGATCCCTTGGACTGTATTTGCAAGGGAGACACAGTAAAAGGATAAGGCACTGCTGGAAATGCAGAGCAGAAGTTAGCAGCAGCAGCTCTTCTGTTGATTTTTAAGTGTTAAGAATAGAGGTGTGAGATCCTCACAGAAACCAGTGAAGGTTTTGCCATCCAGAGATCTCCTGTTCCAACTGGGGTAAGAGAGCGGCAAAACTAATTGGGAATTATCTGTATCAAGGAAGCTGGAAGACAGCTGAGGGATGCCACAGGCTGTCTCTGGAGCACATTGCCCAACAGCTCTTGCTTTACCAAGCTTTCCAAACCTTAATAAGCTACATCTCTTCGAAACCAAACACTCTTTCCTGAGGCCTGCTCACACTGAGCCTGTTTTCACACTGAAAAGACAAAATTTGGCTAACGTCATGTTATGTGAAAACAATTACTGATTCCTTGGCTCCCCCCCGAGAGAAAGAGAGACTTCATACCATCCTTCCAGTACCTGAAGGGGCTACAGGAAAGCTGGGGAGGGACTTTTGACAAGAGCAGGGATTGATAGGACAAGGGGTAATACATTAAAACTTGAAGAGGGGAGATTTAGGTGAGACATTAGGAGGAAATTCTTGGCTGTGAGGGTGGTGAGACACTGGAACAGGTTGCCCAGGGAAGCTGTGGAAACTCCACCCCTGGAAGTGTTCAAGGGCAGGCTGGATGGTGCTCTGAGCAACCTGGTCTCGTGGGAGGTGTCCCTGCCCATGCAGGAGGGTTGGATCTAGATGATCTTTAAGGTCCCTTCCAACTCAAACCATTCTAGGGTTCAGAATGTGGGGAGAGGTCTTGACTTGCAAGACTCATCACAGAGCAGTGGGTCCTGGACAACACACTTGTCCTTTGGCTACAGGTTGGGCTTGCTGGAAATTAAAGAATTAAACTGCACACTATTTTTCACCCACGAGCCAGTGAAGGCTACAGACCACTAATTTCGGGGTTTACCTAAAGCTTCTGGTGTTCTATATGTATTTTTGAAGGGGTTTGTTTTGGTTTTGAGCTAGTTTTTATCTGTTCCTTTAAACTAAGGATATAAAAGTTAAGTCCCACGGGCTTAACTGCAGTTCACATACTGAAAAGTGTAAAGCATTTACAAGCCCCCTGTCCCATACATACATACGTTGGAGTTTGGCCCAAAATCTGCAACTATTCATTAAAATTCAGAGGTATATTCAGCAATATTTACAGCTGCTTCACATTTTCTTTCTGCAAATATTTGAGCACTTGTACTTTACTAGTACAAATACTAGTGAATAATTAATTCTAATTTCAAATAACCACTCACCTTAATGTGGTACAGTTGGATATTACGTGCCTGCTCTATACACTGACACTCATCCAGGGAGAAACGGTGGCCGACCAGGACACAAGCAGCACTCTGTGACTTCTACAATTAACAGTACAAACCTGAATGTGAAATATTTCCAGTCATTAACGTGGAAATTTCACGGCACACCACAGAATTCAAAACCCTTACGGTCCCCTTTAAACCTTACCCAGGGCTGTAATCAGCCCCAAAGAGCTCAAATGAGAGTAGGCTCTGAACTCAAGGACTGGCACAAAAATCCAGCATTTTGTATTGGCTGAACAGGCCCTCTGAGCATTTCTGTTTAAGAAATTGGACTATTTTTCTCACTTTTAGTAAGGACAAGATATGCAAACAATTCTTTTTAAATGTCAAAAGCTGTTTTAATTCAGACAAGGTATTATCCACTTCCATAGTTCAGCAACTGATACAATTAAGAGAGAACATAATTTGAAAATATTTGGGGCTTATGTTATAGTCTTAAATACTTGTGTTTAACCTGTAGTAAGTACCTCAAAGTGTGCCAAGCACCCTCTAAGACCTCGCTGTCAGTCAAGCAGCAGCAAAAGGAAGAGCCTGTTAGCTCAAGCTGAACGGCCAACATCTCCTTCACAGACCTTATTGTGAGGAAAAAAAACATGGAGCTTTGGGAGCACTTTCCTTGCCAGCTGCAGTCAGACATGCATTTTACCAAGATCTGCTGCCAGCTGTCCATTTTCACCCAGAACTCCTCCCTAGCACAATATTCACACTACACAAAGTCCAAGTTTGGGAGTTGAAAAAGCATTGTGCTGTAACTCATATAACACAGCCCAGCAGTGCTTGGGGGTGTCCTCTCCCAGCTATTTTAATTATGCGTCTTCAGAAGGACATCCGGGTTCCAAGGACATGCAGCTTTCAGCATGTGAAGGAGTCCTGCCCGTCTGCCTGCTCTCTTCTGGGCTGTGTTTACCCTTTGTTTTCTTTACCCTCGTGGAATGTCATTGAGGTCTTATGGATCCTGCACAAGCAAGTTTTCAGGCTAGTAGTTACAAAACATCAGGCGGGAAACAGTTGTCAAAAATTAAAGGTTTCTGCATAATTTTTGACTGCAAGTCATGCCAGAGTAACTTTGGGTATGACTGGGAAAGGACATCATGCTTGAAGCACATCTGTACTTGAACTCAGCAGGCAATCTCTAACTCAAGGATTTCCTGCTGGAACAATACACTCCACTTAAGCACAATCCACTAACTTCAATGCCTGTTCAGAGAGTGAATGTACACTGCCTGACACTCTCTATCTAGGGGGGAAAAAAATGTGTTGAAAAAATGAAATCTCCTCGTTGCAGCTAATATTCAAGCTTCAGACACAAATCCATCTTCTTTCATTCACTTGCCTTCTATGCCATTTCCATTTCAGAAAGTTTCCACATCCCCATCCTAAAAAAAAGAAAATGCTTTAGAAATGCAACAAGCTTATGGTGCGTTTGTTAATATAGGTGCAATATAAACAATGGATTTAAGGATCTTGCAGAGGAAGAACCCATTTTATACATAATCATGTTTTAACAGACTCTGTTTGTAAACTGATGAACCCCTAGGAGACTGTGACTGCGACTTTTTCCATCAACACAGCACTGCCTGGATGACAGCATAGATGCTTAAAGTACACTATGATCATCACCGATTTTGTTCAAGGTAACTCCATCCATATCCCCGAGCCCTCATTCTGGCAAATTTCCTACAGATTTCATGGAAAAGTTTAGCCAAGTAGAGATTACAGTATCAAGAGCTGTGCTAGTGTGTTTAATGTGGACTTGCCCTGCACAACAAGGCAGCCAAATGTCATGGCAAAAGGCACTTGGCATTCAGATTTTATCTACTATACAAGCCAGCCGAAACAATCAATTTTCTAATTATCTCATTACAATCTTTTAGACTAAGACAATTGTCTAACAACTGTACTTCATATGCTGGATAATGGTTTTTTAAAGAATTGGACTGAACTCAAGAGGTCACATTGACACCTTTGTTACACTTTTGTCCAAAATGGTGATTAAAAGTCCCAGATAGACGTTAACTTTTTTCTCCCCAAGTCCAGGAAGGCCTAACTCAAGCAGCTTCAGCTCAGCATGCACCCATGGTGCTGAGTGGTGTATTTTAGCAGTACCTGAAGGAGCAGCGGCCGCAGCTGCTTGTGACATTCCCCTCCATCCTGCCCACATGCACTCACAATCCCCTGCATCCCCCACTCCTCCATCTTCCCCACATCCCCCCACAGCCTCGCCACCCATCATCCCTGCATCCTCCCACACACACACACTGCTGCAGCCTGCATCTTCCCTCACAACCCTCCATATCGCTCAATATCCCCCTCATCCACCCCACATCCCCACTTCCTTCCTGCAGCTCCATCCCTCTATCCTCCTCACATCCCTCCACATGGCCCTGCACTAACCCTTGCATCCTCCTGCATCCTCCTCCATGCTTCCCATGTCCCTTCACAACCCCCCACATCTCACCCCCTACTTCTGCACCCTCCCCACATCCCCACCCACCATCCCTACATCCCCATAAACACCCCTCTGCATCCTACATCCCCCCCTTGATATTCTGCCCCCATCCACCCACACACCCTCCCTGCATCCCCACTCCTCCATCCTCCCCACATCCCTCTGTATTCTCCCATCCACTCCACATTCCCCTGCACACACCTTTCCATCCTCCCCACACCCCTCAAAGCCCCGTTTCCCCTCCTCACACCCCTCTGCATCCCTCGATATTCCCCCCAGCTCCCCATGTCTTCTCACATGCCACTCACCCCCCTGCATCCCCACTCTTCCCCATATCCCCCACATTCCCTGACAGATTCCATTCCTCCCATCACAACCCTCTGCATTGCCCCATGTTCCCTGTCCACCTCCATCCTCTCACACCCCCTTCCACCTTCTGAAGCCCCCAGAGGGTAAAGGGACTGTACTTTGGAGGGGTTTTTGGTGGCCATGCCTACCAGGCACTGCTCTAGGGCAGATCTCCACTCACCTCAAAGGTGTGGAGCAGAGAATCCAGGCAAGGTCCCTGCCCCACCCAGAAGCAGGGCACCCCTCCCAGAACCAGCTCTGTATCCAGACTGCTCCCACCAGAGCAAGCACTCCTGCTCTGTTTCGTCACTATACACCCCATGTCATCAATCTTAAAATCCTTTGGCTCTACGGAGCTATTTTTAAATTGACACTGATGAAAAAGCAGAACCTTTCTCAGGTTTCCCCAAGATGCTTCATAAGAAGGGAATTCAGGATGTTTGAAGTGAAAACTCACTTAAATGGGTTTTTGCTACAAAAACCATCAGAACGTTTGCCGATTAACTGTGACCCAATTAGCATTCAAACATGGGAACGACTCACTTTCAGTGCTGCTTATCCAGCCTTCAACCTACCCCCTTCTACTTTGTTTACAGAGAAAACACACCCTGTTTTACCTATACTGGTGTAATTAAAATGGCAGACTTCCCCCAGCATGGATGCACTTCTGCCAAAACAAATGTGCCACAGCAATACAGCTTATTTATATACAGAAAAGAGAATAAACATCCGGTATATTAGCTACATATATACTTTACTGGCTCCAGAATTATACAGCTCCAGCAAATGGTCCCTGGGGCAAGGGACAGCTTTTGGGGTGCTGCAGAGAGAGGGATCATTCCTGCAGGCAGAGCAGAGCTCTGAGGAGAAACCACAGCACTGAACAAAATACATCCAGATCTTCCCCAGGGCTTGTGTTAGACATCTTGGAGCATGTGGGCTGGCACAGCTCTCCTGCTAAGGGGCTATGAACATGGGCACGGCCCAGCACAGCCTAACAGCATCCAAGCCAGTTCATTACAGCTGTAATTAGAAAATTGTGCTGCACTAACAAAAATGATCCCAGAGCACCAAACCCATATTCTGGTGAGGCCTGCTGTGATTCCTCCTGGTCACTCTCTGGCCAGGGAAGGCAACTAACCTGGCTGAGGCAAGCCTCAAAACCGTTTTTAAATGCACCCACATAGTAGCACACTGCATATGAAGGGCTGTCACTAACAGCTGGGAGTACCTGCCCTTGCTTTTCAAGCAGAGGTGACACTTCGCTGGGACCCCTCTGCTGCCAGCTGCTGTCACTGAGGTGCAACGCCCCACCAGCCAGGCCAGCAACAATTAAACTTCAACGGAAAATACTAAAGAAACTCATTAAGAGTTGTACTTGCAACAACAACAACAAGTATTTTACAAGGAAAAAAAACAACACACCCTAATCTGGTACATTGTCAGTTACTTCTCACGTGATGAAGAGGACTCTTGGTCCTATGAGCACCCCAGCTCCGCACACACTCCTGCTGTAAGCAACTCCTCCAAAGCCAAAGTTTTAACTTAAGTCCTCATGACCAAAAAATGCCTCCAGGCGAGCGGCCCCAGACACAGAGCGCGTTACCGGGAGGTCAGATGCGCTGCTAGGGGTGCAGTGTTGGCATTCCCAGCGCGTTCACACACCCAAACATTCCCCTTGCCGTTTCCTTGCCAGCACGGTGAGCGCCGCCGAAAGCGCTCGCCCGTGCCCCGCGGGGCAGCGCGGTGCCTGCGCCGGCGCGGAGCTGCAGGGGGACGCTCCAACCCCGCCCGGTTCTGTTCTGCTGGAGGAAAACGCCAAAGCGGGAGATGCAGGATCATGGCTGGAGGGCACGGGGGAGGCTTCAGCCTGCCGGTCCCCGCGGCCAGCCCCGCGCAGGAGGAGGAGGATGAGGGGCGGCGGCTGCCCCGGGCCCCGCCGGAGCTTCTCCTGCTGCGAGCCAGAGGAGGAAAAAACTTTCCCCTCGATCCTGCGGGGAAGCGCGACGCGGCTGGTGAACACGCAAGGGGAGAGGCCGCTGCGCGGGTGTGCAGCCTGCGCTGCCCCGCTCCGCACACCACCACCGCACTCGTCGGCCCCGAACTCGCTCCCGGGACCTGCCCAAACCCCCTCCCCAGCTGGTATCTCAAGGAGAAAAAAATACAATAAAATAACCGTTCTTATTTAATACATTTATGATCTGCGAAAAATAATCACTTATTAGATACTAACGTACGGGATACTAACGTAAGCACGATAGTAGTAACTGCAGCCGAGCTACGTGCACATCTGTGTCTAACCCTGGTGATGGACGGACCTTGTCATGCTGCTAATTTAGGTTAATCCGCTAGTGAATCTACCTCTTAATTACAAACGGCTGCTGTTCTCCCGTGCCCCAGAGCCGTCACCCTGCAGCCTGCCCACCGCAGCAGCCAGAAAAATCAAGGAATGAACCCAACATCCGCCGTGCCCGACCCGTACCCAGGGATCCCGCCGCCCGCTCCGGCTCTGCCTGGCCCCTCCGCCCGCCGCCTTAATCCTTATCCCCAGGTCAAAACCAACATTTCAAAAGAACTGTTTGTTTAAATCAATGTCATTTCAGTGTAAGAATATGATCTTGCTTCCTGTTTACTCAGCAATAGCCGTATCCTCGGCTTGCAAACACTCCATCGCTCATCCCGGGAGTTTATTGAACCACCGCCAGGCAACCCCCGAGCCGGCGCAGGGCGACCAGCCGGTCCTCCGCTCAACCTTCTCACCTCCCTGAAACGGCTCCGGAACCCCTGGAGCATAGCAGAACGAGGAAAACTGGGAACAACCGTGTCAGAACGGGGTGACTCCAGCGCGGATTCGCCTACGGTGCTCGTCGAGGGCTTCCCCGGCGGCTGGCTGTGCTTAATTAAAGCTCGTCAGTGCTGTCGGAGGGGCCGCTTTCCCGCTGGGATGCTGTCTTCGTGCCGGGAGCGGAAGCAGTACCGGGTTAGAGTCGGACCCGCTCCCCTAGGCCGGGAGCCCCGGCACTGGCGATCGCAACCGACTTTTACAGCACCCCCGGAGCTACAGCCGGGGCCGGGTAAAGGGGGATGGGAAGCGGCCCCGGCGGGGCGGGAGGCACCGACAAGCCCCCAGCCTACGGCTGCTAATTACCACCGTTAATTGGGAGGTCCGCCTAATAAGCTGCTTCGCAGCACTGGCTCAGCTTAGGTCCCTGGCCCTGCCCAGGGCCTCTCCGCTGCTCAGCCCCGCTGCCCTTCCCTCGCTCGCTGCCCTTCCCTCGCTCGCTGCCCTTCCCTCGCTCGCTGCCCTTCCCTCGCTCGCTGCCCTTCCCTCGCTCGCTGCCCTTCCCTCGCTCGCTGCCCTTCCCTCGCTCGCTGCCCTTCCCTCGCTCGCTGCCCTTCCCTCGCTCGCTGCCCTTCCCTCGCTCGCTGCCCTTCCCTCGCTCGCTGCCTCTCGCCGCTTCCTGTGGTGCTTCTGTCTCTTAGCAGGACGGCGGTAATTGTACGTCTTAGTAGATGCTCTATAATTTGGTATTTCGATGGAAAAAATATAGCAGGGACTCGAGGAAAACAAATTTTAAAAGTAAGAAAAAAGAAAAAAAAGGTAAAGAGCCACTGTTTCGTACTCCGTCGCAGCCGTTCACAAAAAAACCCGGGGAGGCGGGGCCGGGCTGTCCCCGCCGTTGGGCCGTTCTCCCCGGGCTCCAAGCGGGATCGGCCGGGGAGCGGCGCGGGGTTTCGAGCTGCAGATTTTGGGATAATTTGCTGCGGCCTCTTCCCGCCGTGTGCCATCGGAGCTCCTGCTGCGCCTTGCCCCAACAGCGTTTTTTAAAAAAGCACCATTTAGGATGTGCGGCGTGGAATCTAATCAACGTATTTAACGGCAATTCACGTATCTTTAAAACGCGAGAGCATCCACATTTCCCCAAGCAAAGTCTGTGGGTCTTGCTTTTCCCGGGCCCAAAGGGAAAGGGAGAATCCGCCTGGTAACGGCCAGGACAGCACCGTGCTTCCGTCTGTCCCTGTAGATCTGCCTGAGAACTCGGATTTGAATCTCTAACTTGCTTCCGCGGAAAAAAACAAAAACAAAACCACATTACATTAACCAGAGCAATAGCTCATAAAATACTTTATTGAAATAAAGTAAATATCTCCGCATTAATAAAACTGATCATAAAATGCAGTTTTCGAATAACTAGGGGCACCACAGGGTTTTAGACAGCGAGTAGATGTGAAAGATGGGATCCAGTGTCCTCCCGGCCGCTCCGGGCCGTCGCACAACACAAAGCGTCCATAGCGCAGCGCGCCGCGGGCGCGGAGAGGAGCCGAGGGGTGGGGGGGACGGCACTGACCAAGACGCCCAAATTCACTGGACACCGAAGGCGACCGTGCCCACTAACCGTGCTGGCCCTGTTATCACCGCCCCTCCCCGGGTGGAGGGTGCGGGGCCGGCGGCGGGCAATGCCCGAGGGGTCGGCCGGGGCCTGGGCCGGAGGATCGCCCTCACTCCTCCTGGCTGACCTCGGCCGACGATCCCAGACTCTCGGGCGGCTTCTCGGCGTCCCGGGCTCGCTCCTGCTCCGACAGCTGCTCGCTGCTGGGGATGGAGTTCTTCTTGGGGCGGCCCTTGGGCTTGGTGGGAGACTCCAGGCCGCCCCCCTGCAACACCTGCGAGGCGAGGAGGGGGCAGAGGAGGGGTACACCCTGGTAAAACCGTGCTGCCCCCGAGGGGAACCTCCCTCTCCGTCCCCGAGCTGAAGCACCGCGACTGGGCCGCAGCAGCGTCGGCTCCCCAGGCTGCGCCCATCGTCCTCCGCACCCTCGGGGCCGGGCTGGGACTGGAGGGTCCGGAGGGAGCCCGGACGATGCTGGCCTTAAAGACCGGGGGCGTATATTTTTTAATTTATTAGTATTGTTAGTGCTTCTTGGCCGGCATGCAGCAGGACGAGCCCGCGGGCAGCGCGCAAAAGGGTCGGATTCGGGCACTTACTATTTTCTTCCATTTCATGCGCCTGTTCTGGTACCAGGTTTTCACCTGAAGCTGACTGAGCCCCAGCGATTCGGCCAGGTCTATTCTGTGGGCGAGAGAGAGAGACGGGGTGAGGTCCGGCCGCTTTCATGCCGGCTGGCAGGTTTCCTCCTTTTGTAGGAAAAATGAGTCCACATCCCACCCCGTCCCCGGTCCGGAGGGTCTGCCATCGCCTACCTGTCTGGCGTGGACAGGTATTTCTGCTTCTCGAAGCGCTTCTCCAGCCCCATGAGCTGCAGCTCGGTGAAGACGGTGCGGCTGCGGCGGCCCTTCTTGGCTTTGCCACCCGGCTCCGGGGGGCCCGGCTCTAGCTTGCCGCGGAGCTGCAGCTCCAGCGGGAGATGGGGCGAGGCCGAGCCGCCCTGCAGCCCCGAGCCAGCGGCCAGAAGAGCTGAGCCCAGCCCCGAGCAGCCCAAAGGAGCCAGCGGGAACTTGAACACGGTGGCCGGCTCCGCCTTCAGCACCGCTGCAGGAGAGAGGGGCTGTCAGGGCCAGGCAGCCCCAGGCCCGGCCCCCGGGGATCCCCGGGGCTGCAGGGTGCCTCGGTCCTCCGATGATCCCACCCTGCAAGGAACCCCGGGTCCTTCCCCTCCTTCCTTAGCGGAGCGGAGCCCCTCCGGGACCGGCGAGGTGCGGACCTCCGAGGTAGGGATCGGGTCCCCCCGGTCCGGCTGTCTTTGCGATACAGGGTCACGTTTTACCCCTCAACCGGCAGTTACTAATTAGCGGATCACTTTGGGTGTCACAAGTGGAAATAGTTTAAATCCACCGAAAAGCGCTCCCCACCCATGCAGGCCAGCAACTGCGGGGGGGTCCGGGAATGGTCGCGGGTTTCCCTCCCCAGTAATTTGCGGGACACTTTCAACCGTGGAACTATTTATATCCCTCTCTGTGATCCGTAGCCCGACGATTTTCCCATGAACACGCGCCCAGGGACAGGGCAGAGACAGTTTCCATGCCCGAAGACGCTGCTGCGGAAAGGCTAGGCCCAGCCACGCCGCTCCCCGGGGTGGGCGCCCCAGCCCGGCTCAGTTTCTCCTGCCTGGGCTGGCCCCGCTGCTTTCCCCGGGCCCCAGCGCTGGTCCGAAACTCAGGGGCCCAGGGCGGCGGAAGCCGCCGCGGCTGAGGGGGCTCCGATCCCGCCTGCCCTACCCTCCTCCCGGCCATACGGTAGCGAGCCCGCGGGCCTGAAGAGGCCTTTCAGAGGAGTCTCTACCGGCTCCCCCGCCTCGGCCTAAGCTGAAATTGTGTTGCTGAAGGTAATACACCGCTCGATCCCTTCCAGGGCCTGATCCTGAATCCGGCGGGAGCTGGGCCGTCAGGGCTAAAAAAAAGCCTTATATCTGGTTCAGCTTTTCAAATAGTTCTGCCCATCTTGAAAATAATACTAATTCCAGATATTCTAGTATCTGTTGCTCCCTTGCTATGGGGTTTGACGCCTTGCTCTTTCTGTTTTAAAAGGAAAACAAATTAGGTTCCTTCTAATCCATTCGTTTCTAAGGACTAGGAGCGACGTCTCCGGGGATTAAGATGGTCTGGGAAATGAAAGCTTTCGCAATCACACATGAAATACTAGAGTTTAAAAATACCCCCATCTCGTTAATTTGTCCTAGATACTATATCAGACTGGATCGAGCACGCTGGCTCCCGCTTTAAATTAAAAAAAAATATATAAAAAAGTAAAAATTAAAAATATACATATAAAATATATATTCTTAATAATACATATATGTCAGGTTTCCAGCTAAATACGCTCCGTAGGGCACCGTGCCGCTTCTTGCAGCCGTATAGATCCCCACTGCATAGGGTCCAGCAATTTCTACTTCATCGCAAACCACGGACAAACCGATCCACAACAGCGGGCGCCCGTGCCTGAGCTCCGTGGCCGTTCTGTGCGAGAGCCGCCGCAGCCGTAAAGCCGCTGCTTCTTTTTTTCATTTTCGGCCCAAAAATGTTCTCCTGGCTCCAGGCTGGGAGCCTCCCGCGGCACGAGGAGGGATGCGCAGGGTCGGCAAAGCCCGGCGGGCATTTTTTAGGCAAAATTCACGAGTTTTTCTTCAAGGGGACCGGTTCTACAACGCGCTCCAGTACTTTAGCGGGAAATGCCTCTCCGCCTAGCCGGTCCCCAGCCCCCTTCCCCCACGCCGCGGGCCCCCCCTAAGCACACACACACCTCCCCCCCCGGACGTACCGAGGTGGTTGTGGTAGGGCCGGGCGGAGAGCAGCGCCTGGACCCCGAACTTGAGCAGCTCCCCGGCCGGCGCGGCCGCCTTGGCGTCCGGGGGGTCGGTGAGGATCTCCTCGATCATGAAGCTGCGGTAGCGGTGGGAGCGGTGGTCGGGAAAAGCTTCGGCGGGGAAGTAGTGCCCAGCCCCCAGTTCCAGTGGGTGCTGCATCCTCGCCGCCGCCCGAGGCGGGGCAGCCGCGGTCGCCCTAGCGCAACCCCCCGGCCGGCGCTGCCTGTGGCCGGGCAGCGGGGCGCCCCGGGGGGGCTCTGCCCATTGCCTCCACCGCCCCTACCCTGCCCCTACGGGCCGGGCCCGGCGCGGTCTCCCGAGCGCGAACGTCCTGGGACCGCCTCGAGCAGCGCGGCCGGAGCCGGGACCGCCGCCTTTACCCGGGGCGCGGCACCGGGAGCGTCTCTCTCCTCCCCGGGACGGCGGGCAGCGGCCTATTATACCGCCGGCCCCGGCGGGGCTGTCAGCACTGCGGGGGAGGGCGCGGGAGGGGCTGCGAAGGAAGGAAGGGGCTGGGGCGGGCGAGTACCTGGAAGCGAGAGGTTACAGCAGAGTATTTGATCCCCTGCCATATAAAGCAAATTAGCCTTTCTGCCCGCCGCGGGAGAGCTGACACCCAAAGAAGCGCCAGCCCCTTCGGAGCGCGGCCCCGTCCCCATTCTCTTCTTCAACCCCTTCCTTAACTTCTTCCCTATCCCCGTCCCGAGTCCTTTCCCCATCGCCAATCCCATGCCCATCCCCGTCCCCAATCCCATTCCCCTCCTCATTTTCATTACCGTCTCCATCCACGTCCCATCCCCTTACCCATACCTATGAGCCACCCTCGGGGACTGCCTCGCCACCTGCCCTGGCTGCCCGCCCCCGGGGCCGGCTGCCCTCGGGGGGACCCACTTTACGGCCCCGGCCGTGGATCCGCACGTTCCACCCGCGGGGAATGGCCGCGGCACAGCCGGCGTCTCGGAGCTCTCGGAGCAGCCACGCTGTCGCGGAAGGGGGCAGCCAGGGCCTGGGGGAACCGGGGCCGGGGGGAGCCGGCGCAGCCCGGGGGGGAGGCTGGGGCCACGCTGCCAGTCTGGGTTCGGAGCTGCCTGTCGAGGGAACCCGGCCCGATGGCTTCAGCTCCCGGCTCCCTTCGGGCCTCGGCCGAATTGCTGTAAAAAAAATGAGAGGAGCAGGTCAGGGAACGAAACAAAACACAGCACGAAGCGGAGCGTTTCCCTGTACTTTTGTAGCCTTTTCACAAATATTTCGCTCGTTACAACGCTATTCGTTTACTTCCCCGTTAGCCGGTGTCACGCAAGACAGCTGAGAATTAATAAGCGATTCCTACTCATTACTGACGTACTTCGTGCAAGATCTATGTTCGAGAGTCCCAAGGCTCATTATCCCGGTAGACACCAACGGAGCAGAGCAGGGAAGATTTCGGCGGAGCCCCGGCAGACGGGCGGGCGGGGTGGCAGCAGCAGGGAGAGCTCGGCCATGACCGTGGGGTGGTTTTCGGCTGCGCTCGGCTCCTTCCCCACGGCGGACACGGCAACGGACACGCAGGACCATGGGAGGGATCCCACGGGCTTAGCCCAGCCGCTCTGCCACGGAGCTGGCCGACGGGCCCATCCCCGGGGGAAGCGGAGCATCATCTCCGTCTTTATGGTTTTCGACCACCAAAAAAAAAGGGATTTCAGCACGTTTCCTCGGGGCTGGCAAGGGGGCTGCGGAGGATGCGCGGGGGCGTGCGGAGCCGCCGGCGGGATCTTACCCGGCAAGACGTGAGAGGGATGGGACGGCCACGGGGGTCATCGCGGAGGCCGCCCCCGACTGCAGCCCGGGGGGGGGGGGGCTGTGGCAGGGCCGAAGTCCGGCCGGCGTCCCCTCATCCCTGTACCCGCTCCCCCGGCGCTCCTCGGCGGCCTCCGCGCCTCAGTCCCGCCCGGCAATTCTCGGGGGGGGTCGGCGGCCGGCGCTGTCCCCAAAGCCATCGGAACCCCCCGGGTGGCCTTCGCAGCTGGAGGGATGGCACAGGTCCGGGCTGCTGGGATCCGCGGGGCATCGGGACACCCAGGCCGGTATTTTTAATTAAATGGTGACAGAAGGGATACGTGGAGAGATTTCAGGAACTATCGCGGAAACGGGGCCGAGCTGCTTGCTCTTGCCAACGTTATTTAAATCCTGCTGTCCTGTCGGTTCGGTGTGCTACCCAACCATTGCATTCGACAAAAACGAGATGTTTCTTGAATTAATTTATGCTTTGTACTTCCCCTGCCTCCCCAGATAACCTGTTCCATATGTTTATTGCCACTTGTACGGCGCAGTTCCGCACGGATTTTTCTGTTTTCTCCACGTTTCTTCGGTTTAGAATTATGCTTCTTGCTCTGTGAAACAGGAACGAGCTGAAACTCACCCTGTTGGCCCTCCTGCTGCCCTGACTTCTGTCAGAGGGCTGTCTTTCATTCACACATCATCCTCGGCATTCGAGCCGCCAACGAGCTAGCGAGCCCCGACTAAGCAGCGGACGCACGGGGGGCCCTGGAGTCCCCTCCGGCCTCTGCCGGCCCGGGAGGGGGCAGCAAGGGAAACGGCAGCGCTGAGACCCTCGAGATGCTGCGCGGCCCTGGGGCCTCCGATTCCCCTCTGGACATCTCTTGGGCAGCAGCGTCCACCTGCTCCGGGGAGCCCTGACAGAGGTTATGCCCCCCCCCCCCCGAAAAACAGAGCAAAAACCCTCCTAGTTTCCTTACGTGGCTCTTTGTCCGCCAATCTTTTGTCCGTCTTCTCTACTAAGATCACAAGGTATTCTCAGCCTAAGGTACTGATTTCTAACGGCCGAGGCAAAAGAGGCCTTTGGAGCTATTGTAATTAAGTAACCAGGAGAATAATTATGAGTAAAGTGAGAAGAATTTGGGCCACATTCAAGGGAGCAGACAAATCCACATCGGATTGTTTAAACAAGCTCACCTCCGAGACTCGCACACTCATAAACAAGTAGTACACGTAAAATATATTTCCAACCCCTCCAAAGCCCACACACACCTTGACTTTTTTTTTTTTTTCTTTAAAATAAAACTGACGAATAATTGTAAATACTTATCTCCACTCTCCTAATCTCTGAGCACATTAGGCTCGGTGAAGTACAGACCCGCCACCATTAAGTGATGAATTTATAATTTAATTTATTTGATAATTTAAGGTTTTAGATACCTTGTGAAAGATCTGCCCCAGGCTGCTTAAGGGAGCAGCCGCAGCAGGCAGGCACGGCCGGCCCGAGCATCACACAGCAGAAACCCGACCTGGGAACAGGCCTCCAGCCCCCAAGTTCATAAAAAAATTAAAAAAAAAAAAATTAAAATCAGCGTTTATGGAAAAAGCTTCTATTGTAGGATTTGTACGCTGCACTATAAGCAGGGAAGGATGAACTCCACCATCCGGCTGCACTCACACTCAACAATTAAAAATCGTTGCTACAGCTAAAAGTACACCCATCAATATTTTTTAAATGTGACCCTTACAGTGCCTGAAATTGTCTGATTTCCCAGGGTATTACAGAGCACCTAAACCAGCACTTTTATTTTGCATTAATATACCCCGTAGATACAGTCCCGAGCAACTCACATAACGGCTCTTTCATAAATAGCATCATTTCAGAAGGGAAGTTCTGTGAAATAAGTGGGGCTTTAGGGAGGACATGGGTGAACGACCTGCAGGCCCAAAATTTTATACATTTTTTTCCCCAGCAACTAGAGGGAAATCACCTTCTTCTGCGAAAATACTCCTCATATCATGACTGGGGTGGGGTTTTTTTGCTTGCATCAGGGATGGACTTTATATAACTCGTAGAAACTTTAACTGTTTCTAGAGTCACCTATTTTAAAATAATTTTAAACAAATATACATGATTAGTTTCAGAAACTGTCAAGACATCTACCCAGTTTAGAGGCTCGTCTAATTTTGATTTTATATAAAAGCAGAACGTATTTTTTGAAGGCTTCTTTTCCTTATTTTTAGACTTCAGATATCTCGATCGATGTCTCTGTTTTGGCTGGGCAACTCAGAAAAGGATGATAGTTCAGCTAGTGAAGAAGTTTTCTGTGAAGAACGAAAACAGTTCAGCTGGTGATTTAAAATTCTTCCCTGAGGTAGGAGTATTTTGCTTCGCCGTTTAACCACCGTTTTGACGGAAAGAAAAGGTTTGCCGAATTTTGCACGTTACCGGCCCCTCGGTCAAGTTCTCGTAGTGTTCTCCTACTCCAACAACCGCAATGCGAAAGGTAATTAAACTAAACCTCGTTGCCTCTTGAATCACTCTGGAAACATCCCGATCGGGAAATATTTTTAAATAATACAAGCAGCGAGCGAACCCCGCGCCGGTGCGACCGGAGCCCTCAGCGCCGAGGGCTGGGGCCGGGACACTGCTCGGCACCTTCGGGGGCTCCAGGCACGGCTCGGAGCTCTCGTATCGTTGTCTGGGCTCGCTAGGGAGCGGGGGATCCCACCCTGGCCGAACCCGGCCCGGTGCCGACCCGAATGAAGTGTGTGTATGGGTTGTTTGTTTTTGTTTTGTTTCGTTTCGTTTTGTTTTGGGTTTGTATCAGAGCTCTCGATGCATTTGAAACCCAAACACTTCTCTGTTTTTCCAACGTGATCTTTTAAAAATATCTAATAAGATGCCCCTCCCCGCCTTGCCTGCTGCCGAGGTGAAGCCCGGTGTTGTGGGTGGGTCTCCGGGGGTCACGGGCCACAGGGCTCCGCGCCCCCTCCTCCCCTGCCCAGTCCCGGAGAAAGCGGGGGTGACCCTCCTGCCACTGCGGGAATATCATCCCCGCAGCCCCCTGCCCTTCCCCCGTGTGTCCGAGGAGGGCGGGGGCGGGGGTCACTCACAGCCATCTCCGACTCGCTCACTGCTTGTGCCTCTTAATATCCAGGAAATCCACAAAGTGCTACAAAGAGAGTGGAAAACGTGACATCACGGGCTAATTGGAAAGGAGCATTGGGGCTGAGGGAATAGCTCAGTCCTGAGTAATATATATGTCTAATGGCTGAGTACAGTTTCATCAGCATTTGAACATACATCCCTGTAAAAATGGTTTTCTGCAAACACCTGGCCTCATCAGACAGTTTGGCTACTTAATTATCTTAAAACTCACGTTTAGAGGATGCAGTTAAGGTTGAGCTGCAGAGAAATGGGCTCCAGCCCCTTGCTTTCTCTGCCAGATGAGATTCATCACCAGCCCTCTCCACTACACACGCCACAAACTAGGTGTCCTCCATCTCCTCCAGAGCTTTACAAGCATAAGGAAACTATCCTTAAAACTGCTGTTGTCTGAATATGTTTAATTTTATATCAACAGAACATCCTGCAAGCTCAGAAGCTCCCCATATTTCAACCTCTCTCCTCACCATCAGCATTGGGGTCAACACACACAGAGGGGCACACTCCTCCTCCAGCATGTGCAGCCCCATCCATCTGACTGTAACACATTTTCCTTGGCATCCTTCTATACTGCAGAACACCAAAAGAGCACAAACGGTGAGTAAGAAACACACTGTGAAAGATAGTAAGACTCTCTCTCTATATAAATGTATATTACATATAGGATTTCAAAGTTTTGTTTATTTATTAATTTTAATGTTTCCCTAGTTCACAGGTGAGGGCTGCAATGCTTGGAAATACAAACCAATAACCAGCCACGATGTGATTAAATTTCAGGCTGGACAGCATTTCTCTTCTGCAAACTCATTTCTAGTGATTAAGAGACCTGCACATTCAGAGGCTCCTGCACAGTGGCTGCAGGCCCTAAAAACAGGGTCCCAGCTAACAGATGAATGCAATGACACTTTCCCTTGCTGGCAGCCTATGTAACCATCTTTCACCACCCAGAGCTGCTCTCAAAAGGAGGTGTGACAGCATACACAGGCCCTGGTGGGCCTGTGGTGGGTGTACTGTCCATTTCTAGATGTTAAACGAGTTTCAGGCAGAAAACAATGAGTTGCCCTTACCTCTCTTATCTTAAATTTAAGCAACCCCTGCATGTACTGCAAAACTAATGATGCTCTTAATGATACGGTGAGGCATTGGAACAGGCTGCCCAGGGAGGTGGTGGAGGCACCGTCCCTGGAGGTGTTCAAAAAACGGGTAGACGTGGTGTAGGGCGGACAGTTGGACTTGATCTTGAAGGTCTTTTCCAACCTTGATAATTCTATGATTCTATGAGTCTATATCACATTAGCCCCTGTGCTGTAAAAACTTCACTGTGTGCTTAGGTTATTCACGGTGCACACAGTCAGCTGACTGGTATAGGACTGTTTATAGTTAATAAAATTAAGTTAATGACTACATCTGTGCAGAGCTGGGGTTTTCAGTTTTTAAAAGTGAAGTGAAGAAGCAGAATAAAGCCTTTACATTCTTCAGTTTTACAGCTATACTCCAGTCAGGTTTGGTTCCTGGTTCCCAAGTACTACATAAAATCTGGATGGTTTGGGTTTATAGATCAGCAGGGAGATGTTTAGGTCATTTAACACAATAATGGCTAAGTGAAACATTTTATTTAAAAAATAACAAGATGGTTTATACATATTAAAATAATGCTAAAGCTGACTTCCCAGTCTCTTGCAAGCACCACTCCAGCTAGATAAAACCCCCTAAGTTAGAGAGCCAATTAAATAAAATAAAAAAGCTTTTGCTAAATGCCAAACAATATAAAACAACTAAGTGATGAAGGGAACATTTGTGTTAGTTTTTTTCTTAAACACACTTTTGATCTGTATGTGCATCTTGTTTTAAAACACAGGTACAAAAACATTAAAGTACCCCTGCAATAGGGGTTAGGAACAGAATCTTTTCTCATTCCCTTAGAAATTAATGGTCCTGGCACAGGAGAAAGGTCTGCAGCCTGGGCTCACCAAAAAGAAAATCACAGCAATCAAAAATACAAAAAAACCGTCTCTATCTGTTTTAATCTCCATAGCCTGGCTGAGATTCAATGGGTCCTTAAAAACGTAACTTGCTGTAGGAGGCTTGCTCATAAATCAGTAGACAGGGTTAAAATATTTAACCGAGGTACCTGTGCTCAGGCCACACTTGGGAGGGATGCAGGTGACCGGGCAGGGGCTGGCTCTCCTCATCTTCACCTGAGTGGGAAGCCCTGGCCCACGACAAAACCTGTGTGCCTCATGCCTATGTACTAAATTTAACCAAACTGAGAACAAGGTTTGGCCCTGAATCAGGTGACAGTGGTGGCAGTTGTGTCCCTGGTTCAGTGAGAGCAGGATCTGGGTGTAAGGGAACCTGGTTTTCACGAGAAATGGCAGAAAGCCATGGGCTCATGGAGTATTTTTCATGTCATTTCTTATTGCAAGGAGCTCCCTAACTTCCTAGAGTACAAGTGTCCTAGCCAAAATTCCCCTCCCCCCAAATGCTGTGAGCTGACGTGCTTGAAAATCCTGTCCATCCTCTGTATGACTCTTCAGGCCAGGGCTTTGCCCAGTGCATCCTACACCAAAACCAACCAGGTCACAGAGGACTGCAAGTAAAATCAAGCCTAATTTTCTCTTAACTTCAGAGGGTGGCTCAGGCAGGTGGGTTACGTGAGCTCTGCCCACTCCAGCTCAGATCCCTCACCCTGTAGCAACCCTCCCCAGCTCACATTGCCAACTACCTTTGGACACTAGCAAACCCACTACATTGTGATACTGAAACCTATGGAAAAACAAAGATTCACTTAGGTTGGGATGGAAGAGGGAAAGGGTACATTTTTCTGCAGTTGTCAACTTCCTCCTCCCTTATCCCACTTGAGCTGGAATAAGCATGTTTTTTTTCTACCATTCATGGACCAGTCTAATTGAGAATGAAACAGGGAATTAGGAAGGTCATATTTTATTAAATACTTTAAAAGAAGTAATGTTAATAGAGGTCAATCTGTACAGAGAAAATTCCACTTGAAGGTGTGAGATTTTGAGAGATTAGTTCCTTCACATTCATACAAAGGGGACAAGCTGTATGAAGAAATTAAGAGCCCATATACAGGCTTTACTGCCAACCTGAAAGTCACAATGAACCTACAACATTGCGGGAGATTTCCTCTCCTTTCCAAGAGATGATTAACAAGAGTTATAGGGCTTCCTATAGCTAGCCTTAAGAAAGACCAGTGTTCTTGCAATGTTAAAGGAAGTAAAATGGTTTCTATTTCCCACCCTACAGGCCTCTCTCTCAGGTCAAAGCCGAACTGGTCTTTCATTGTCCTTGCACAAGAGGGCTGGGGTTGTCAGAAGGACTCAAGGCCCCCGATGCTGCAGTGGGTAACCTGAATTCTAGTTGGGAAAACCTTGCCCACACTCAACTCGCCAGAAGTGCTACTCACTTCAGGCAAAACGAGAACCTATTTTTACCTCACCTACACTACAATTCTTACATCTGATACGGCAAATTTCTATTTACCATGTCCAGAACAGAATTTCAAACCCATATAAGGCCATGACTGCTCAAGAAGTTTAAATAATTTTGCTTTCCATACGTATATTATGACACTCGCAAATTTCTGGACTCTAATACGAAATTCCAACAGCCCGCTGATATTTATCTGTCCGAACGACAGACGCGGCTGCGTGTTCTCCAACAGCTCTTCCTCGCCGCTCTTCTGCCGCCTCTGGCGGCCTGAAGCAGCCGCTGCGCCCCCCGCGCAGACCGGCCACGGCGGCGAACCCTGAGCCCAGCGCACGACCGGTTCCCAGCGCAGCTGAACATCGAGAGGGGAAGGCTCGAGAGGAGCGGCGATGCCCCGGCCGCGGCGCTGCGGCAGACAGCAGAGGAGTTAGTGGAGGGAGAGGAAGAGGGGGCGGGCGGGAGGCGGTGGGAGGCGGCAGGAGGGGCGGGAGCGGCAGGAGAGGCGGCGGGGGGGGGGTCCGGGCCGCAGCCAGATTGGCGGGTGCCCTCTGCCGGCAGCGGGGCGCGGCGGCATGGCCCCTGCACCGCCCGGGACCGTTCCTACCACCTCCCCCCGCGAGGCTCCGAACTGTAGTGTCCGCACGCCGGGGAGCCTACGCGGCCGCCGCCCCCGCACCCCCTGCCACGGCAGCGGCACGGCGCGGGGAAGGGTTGCGGCACCGATTTAATTCTTCATGGTAAGCACAAATTGAGAGGATTACTCCGATTGCAGTTCAAACGTCCAGAAAACGGAAACTGTAGAATAGAAACATTAGTACAGAGGAAAGGAGGGAATTGCTTGGTCTTTAATCACTCAACATTAGCCTGTGTACCGAGGGAGGGGGAGTCTAGGAAGAGCGAACTTAAAGCAAGGGCGTGTTGCCATTGGGCAACAGACAGGGCCTAAAGCCTCAGGGCAGGGCAGTGGCAGGTGGGGACTGACCTTTTTGCCCCCTTTGTACAGCTGTGTTACAGATTTGTCACTTCTTACTGAGCCACGTCAGCCAAAGCCAACTGCCTGGCACTTGGAGCTGGACAGTAGTGCTCAACACGAGAGTCAACAGGAAAATGTGCAAACACCCTAATATTAAAGACATATTCAGCACTACAACATTATTAATGCAGAGCTTTCTGCTAGTTCTAAGAATGGAATCAAGCCCTTGGCTTACTCTGAAGAATCAGGAGCAGTTCATTTTTATTCTCTTCACATCCCAAATAAAGTTCCATCAAAATACTTTTCTTCAACCGACAGCAGTTTTCAAAGCCCTTTTTTTAAAATTTTGAAGCTCCTACATGAACCTCCTTTCTCCTAAATATATTTATATATTGCTGATATTATTTGATTACAAGGGAGGAAGCTGGTCAGTCACCACTGGGACGGTGCCCAATGACTTCGAAAGTTCTCCCACCACACCCTGTGACTGCACATTGCCTTCCAGCACACACTCAGAGCTGCAGAAAAATAGCAGAGATATACGACAGCCCTACGTCTTTTGATAAGTTCTCATCTGGCACCCTGCCTGTGGAAAAGCAACAGAGAAGTTGACTTTGCAACCCCTCATGGCAACAGACCATTGCATGAATATCAGCTGCACCATGCTCAGAGCTGTGTCACGCTGAGCTTCTAGGCACAAACCAAGCATGAGAGTGACCAACAGCTATGTGCTGTAGAACTGAATCATCCTTTTCAGAGCTTTTAAACTATGTCCAAACTTCTCTGGTCTTCTTTCAGTATGCTTGCTGCTGTGTGCGCTGCTGAGGGATCAGACTGGTAACCCGTGAGTGGAACATTAGGGTTAGCTTTTATCTCTGGAGGACTTCTTGAATGACTGGCTTTTGAGTCTTAAATTATGGCAATACTCTAACCAGTTATGGAAGAGCCTTTGAACTTGACATTTTTATAAACACCAACCATTTTATCCTCAGTGTTTGTCGTTGAAGGAAATCCCTTCTAGTTCTTACGCATGTATAACATGTAAAACAATTGAATTAATACCATATGAGGGTAGAGGTGTGAAAAATCATGTCTATAGCCAAAATAGTTCAGAAAAACTGTACAGCTGAGGTTTAAGATTGCCTATAGTGACTTTGTATTTTGTTTAGACATTAGTATTAATATTTCATATAGATATGTGCAGTACAGATTACAACAGTATGTGCTGTGTGTTGTATAATTTATAAACTATTAAACTTAACTCTTATGTTTTAGGATTGCGAGCTATAACTAACAGAATCTAAACCACCAGCAAATGAAGATTTTTTTTTATTATTTTTTTTTTTCTGGATTAAACTGTTTTGTGGGGTGAAGGAAAGATGGACCCAAAGCCAAATACTTGCACAATCACCCTCAGCAAGCTGAGACCTCAAGCTTTATAAATTTAAATATCTTTTATATTCTGCACATGCATAGCTATACTGGCAGAGTTCCAAAACAGGGATCATCTGGCTGGTTTTGTGTTGTACATGAGAGGAAGACCTCCTGCTTCTTCTGAACTACAGGTATGCCAGAGGAAAGACTAATGGTGGTATGCCACTGAGTAACATCAGTCCATAAAATCCACAGGTAGGCCAGCAGCGTTGACTAAAAAGTCTGCATTGCCCTCAAAAATGGAGTTACAGCTTCTTGACTGTTTTGTTTTAGTTACCTGGCTCAACAAGACACTGATACTCTCATGACAGCACGGAGCTCAGGGCAGGCCTGGGCATAAGCACAGAATCATTCTGGTTGGGGAAGACCTTTAAGATCATTGCATCCAACCATATCCTCAGTCCACCAACCATAAACCCAAGTCTACCAAGTCCAGTGCTTAAACCATGTCCCTCAGCACTACATCTACATGTCTTTTAAACACCTCCAGGAATGGTGATTTGAGCACCTCCCTGGGCAGCCTGTTCCAGTGTTTAATTACCCTTTCAGTGAGGAAGTTTCTCCTAATATCTAATCTAAACCTCCCCTGGTAATGTTTACCCCACTTCCCTCATGGATTTGCAGTCACTGTGGTACAACCAGGCTTAGAGACAGACTTCTACTTGCAGGCAGTGCTTAGCTGAAGAGTAGTATTTATTGAATAAAAAAGCCTTATGGTTCCTTCATCTCAGTTCTCATATGTATATACTACCTGCTAGACTGGCCCAGGTAAACTTCTGCAGGGGAACTCCTGCAACTATTTTAGTTTACGGCCAGTACATCCAGAATATTTCTGTCATGCACTACTTTGCAAGAAGTGTCAGGAACAGCTGGCTGAGGGTCCCCATGAAGATGTTCAAATGACACTGGAAAGTCACGTTGTTTTACTTGGGCTCTAACGAAGGGATGAGATTTCTCACTCCCACGCCTGGAGTTCACACAGCAGAATTCAAACATTAAACTTCCTCCACTTTGCAGGGGAGGAAGGAGGAGCCCAAATAGAGGAAACCTGGAAATCCCAAAGAGCTGACAGAAGGTGAGACTGCAGCCCTCGTGGTGTGTTGGTTCTGGTGGTGAACACACTCCTACTCCAGCTGCTGGTAGCTGCTGAGGTAGCCAGCCACTACCTTCTCCCTTGCTTACAGCTCACTTGTCTCCTGTCAGGACCCAGAAAAAACAAGTTTTGGCCAGATGAGTCTCTTATTCCTGGTGGATACTCAGCATCTGGGGCTCTATCTAGCAGCTGAATCACTGTAAGGACTTTTGCAAATTACACTTTTCAATACATTCTATTTTACTTTGACACATTTTACTGTTTACAAGATTTACTTGGAAGATGAAACAAAAGTTAATCGCATCAACTAATGCATCAAGAAAATGGATTTATTTGATATCCCCTCCAGATGGGCTCCCTTTGCATGGCAGTACACATGCCACATCTTAAAGACAGGAGACAGAACATGTTAGGAAGGCACATTTGAGCCATCAGACTGACACGTCTTTATTAACATGTATTTATGTTTTATTACGCTTTGACAGAAGTCTCATAAAGTGTTACGCTCCTTCTGTAGGGTCAAAGTTTTATGACCTCCCATGATTTTAGAGAGAGGGAACATAATTTCAGAGGGCATGTTTATTATTTCTGTAAAGTCTGTTTGCCATGCCAAGAGAACAGTTTTTCTGTATGTACTTAGATGACAGCTCAACTCTACTGGCTCTCTTTCCTGGCCCAGTCTTGCCTGCCAAATGTTTTTGATCATAGTCTGGCAAACAAAACAATATTAATAGTAGAGCTGAGCAAATAAACTCCAGAAAACTGCTGATTTTTTTAAAACCTCTTTTTATTGCTTCCATAATATCCCTGAATCAAATGCAGCTTCCTTGAGTTCAATTACAATTTTAAAGCACCCTATTTGTTATTAAAATCAAAATGACTCCATGGAATCAGAAAAGCCACTTGCAAAACAGTTGTGACAAAGCAGGTCCATCACATGTGCTGCTTACATCCCCCCAAAAAAAAGTGTCTGTGTTGTTCCAGTGTGAATGGATGCACATGGTTGTCAAGTTAAACTCTGGACAGACAGCTTCCAAATCTGTTTTTACTGGCACAAATGTTCCTGGATGGCAGACAAGACCACAGCCAAAACAAATTAGTTATAAAATCTGAATAGTCCACTTTTGCAATACATACTGATTCTTGATCAATGCACTGAAGTAACTTATTTTCCCTTCAAATAGTGAAGATGTATTTCAAATACACTTTTCCAAATGTCCTGCTTTCATGCATGACTTGATGCTCTGTTAAGGAGGTTCTCGTACAACGTATGCTCAAGCTCTTTGTTCTCTGACAGTCCATAAAAACTTGTAGCACCCTGCAGATGCTGTGAGCTTGAACCAGACTGACTCCTTACCTCAAGGTTCTTGGCTTTTTTTAAGGGGCACCGAGTTCACAAAATCCCTCCACGTTGCCCTACTATTACGGAATCCCCAACTGGTTTGGTTTGGAAGGGACCATAAAGATCACCCAGTCCCAACTCCCCTGCATAGGCACGGACACCTCCCACTGGACCAGGTTGCTCCAAGCCCTGTCCAACCTGGCCTTGAACACTTCCAGGGATGGGGCAGCCACAGCTTCTGTGGGCAACCTGAGCCAATGTCTCACCACCCTCACAGCAAAAAATTTCTTCCTAATGTCTAACCTAAATTTACCCTCTTTAAGTTTGAAACCATCCCCACTCATCCCATCACTCCCTGCGCTTGTCCAAAGTCCGTCCCCAGCTTTCCTGGAGCCCCTTCAGGAACTAGAAGGTGCTCTAAGGTCTCCCCAAAGCCTTCTCTTCTCCAGACTGAACACCCCCAACTCTGTCAGCCTGTCTCCAGAGCAGAAGTGCTCCAGCCCTCGGATCATCTTTGTGGCCCTCCTCTGGACGTGCTCCAACAGCTCCATGTTCTTCCTGTGCTGAGGGCTCCAGAACTGGACACAGCACTCCACGCAGGGTCCCACCAGAGTGGAGTTGTTCTGGTTTAAATATTAAAGGTGAACCCCAGACAACCAGAGGACAGAATTGCTCTCTATTACCCCCCAACTCCTCCCTCCCAAGGGAAGATTGAAAGGGGAATAAGAGAGACTTCAGCTTTGGAAATTGAAACCAGAAACAAGTTTACTATAACACAACGAAAAAGGGGTAAAACGGAGGGCGGGGGGGGGAAGTGAGAAAAACGGAGGCGCTGGGGGGGGGGGGGAAAGGGTGAGTAAATATTTATATACAAATATACAAAACCGATCTCAAGGATGGCAAGGATATGGGGAACGCAGGGCTGCTCCAGAAGAGGTCCACGGCTCCTCACAGCACCCAATGTAGTTGGATTCTGGAGCGAGCACGTGGGAAGCCGAAGGAAACCAGCAGCACACCCCGCAGGGGAAGAGGAGTAGGAAGAAAAGAGAGCAGCTTCCGGTTCTGCTGGCTTTTATAGATTGTGACAGGAAGTGGGTGGGAATACTGACCCCTGCCAGTCTCTCAGGGTGCTAAGGACCCCCTCTCTCTCCGATAGGTGTCCACAACACAGTGCCGGGGTCTCCCAAACCATAACATTCCACCCCTTATTCCAATCCACTTCCCATCACAATCGTTCACCAGGTTGTGAACTGTCCGTATGTAGTATAGTCCATTGAGTCCAGGCTCTGGATTTTTTTATCCATCGGGGAGGTCTCTCAGGGCAGAGGAGGTGTCACAGGGTTCTTGGGACTTCATGCTCTTATTCCGCAGGTCCTGCTTGGGCGCCACTGCATTCTCCTGGAGAGAAAAACACTGAAAACAACTTATTACTATAATGCAGTAATTAAAACTACACAACCCAAACTAAATGCTCTCAGCTAGTGTTAAGCTCCCCTGTGGTACACACTGAACTTCACCATTCTCCTGCACCACCCACCAAGTATGTCCAGGACCTTGAGCAGAGACAACCCCACGGATGGGTTGGCCTCTGCCTAAAGCAGAGTACACCCAAACAGTTTTTCTCAGTAGATTCCTTTCACACACAACGGGGACTTTATCCCTATCCACTGTATGTAAAAGGTTTGACTGGGCAGGTCCGGCTCGGTTGACAGATCCCCTAGTATTAACTAGCCAAGTAGCTTCTGCCAAATGCTTATCCCAATTTTTAAAAGTCCCACCACCCATTGCTTTCAGAGTGGTTTTCAACAGGCCGTTGTACCGTTCAATTTTGCCAGCTGCTGGTGCATGATAAGGGATGTGGTATATCCATTCAATGCCATGCGCTTTGGCCCAGCTGTCAATTAGGTGGTTCCTGAAATGAGTTCCATTGTCCGACTCAATCCTCTCAGGGGTACCATGTCTCCATAAGACTTGTCTTTTGAGGCCCAAAATAGTGTTACGAGCAGTGGCATGAGGGACGGGATATGTTTCCAGCCATCCAGTGCTTGCTTCCACCATTGTAAGCACGTATCGCTTGCCATTACAAGTCTGAGGGAGGGTGATGTAATCAACCTGCCAGGCCTCTCCATACTTGCATTTGCACCAACGTCCATTATACCACAAAGGTTTTAGCCGTCTGGCTTGTTTGACTGCTGCACATATGTCACAGTCATGGATAACCTGTGTAATAGTATCTAGAGTTAGATCTAAACCTCGGTCACGGGCCCATCGGTATGTTGCATCTCGTCCTTGATGCCCAGATGTGTCGTGGGCCCACCGGGCTAAGAACAGTTCACCTCTGTGCTCCCAGTCCAGATCTGTTTGGAACACTTTAGCTGCCTGGTCTGCTTGATGGTTGTCTTTCTGTTCTTCAGTGGCCCAGCTCTTTGGTACGTGGGCATCTACGTGCCTGACCTTTACTGTCAGTGTCTCTAGTCGGGCTGCAATATCTTGCCACAGGCAGGCGGCCCAAATAGGCTTCCCTCTGCGCTGCCAATTGTCCCGTTTCCATGCCTTTAGCCACCCCCACAAAGCATTTGCTACCATCCAGGAATCTGTGGAGAGGTAAAGTATTGGCCACTTCTCCCGCTCTGCAATGTCTAGGGCCAGCTGGACGGCCTTTACTTCTGCAAATTGGCTCGATTCACCTTCTCCATCCTTAGCTTGTGCAACCTGTCTTGTAAGGCTCCAGACAGCAGCTTTCCACCTCCGCTTACTTCCTACAAGATGGCAGGATCCATCTGTGAAAAGAGTAAATTGCTTTTCATGATCTGAGAGCTGATTATATGGGGGAGCTTCCTCAGCACGAGTCACTATCTCATCTGGTGGCATTCCAAAATCTCTGCCCTCTGGCCAGTTTGTAATCACCTCCACCATGCCTGGGCGATGTGGGCCCCCTATTCGAGCTCGCTGTGTTATCAGGGCCATCCACTTGATCCAGGTGGCATCGGTGGCATGGTGCGTGGATGAGTCCCTCCCTTTATACATCCATTCCAGGACTGGCAGTCGAGGTGCTAGGAGGAGCGTTGCTTCTGTACCAATTACCTCAGAAGCAGCTCGGACTCCCTCATAGGCAGCTAATATCTCTTTTTCACTTGGGGTGTAATTGGCTTCCAAGCCTTTATACTGCCGGCTCCAAAATCCTAGGGGACGACCTCTCGTCTCATCAGGTGCCTTTTGCCAGAGGCTCCAGATAAGACCAGTGTCAGCTGCTGCAGTGTAGAGCACGTTTTTGATGGCTTGTCCAGTTCAGACAGGTCCCAGAGCCACTGCACGGACTATCTCTCGCTTTATCTGTTCAAAGGCCTGTTGCTGTTCAGGGCCCCATGCAAAATTCCTTTTCTTTCTCTAGTGACTTCATAGAGGGGTTTCACAATCTGACCATACCTGGGAATATGCATTCTCCAAAACCCCACAGTGCCTAGGAAGGTCTGCGGCTCTTTCTTGTTAGTGGGTGAAGCCATAGTTCCTATTTTACTGACCACACCCATAGGGATGTGTCGCCGCCCATCTTACCATCTGACCCCTAGGAACTGGAGCTCTCTGGCTGGCCCCTTGACCTTGCTTCTCTTTATAGCAAAGCCAGCTTCTAACAGAATGTCGATTACTTCCCTACCTTTTTCAAAGATTTCCTCTGCTGTATTACCCCATACAATGATGTCATCAATGTATTGCAGATGGTCTGGAGCTCCACCCTTCTCCAGTGCAGTATGGATCATCCCGTGGCAGATGCTAGGGCTGTGCTTCCACCCCTGGGGCAGTCGATTCCAGGTATACTGGACACCCCTCCAGGTGAAAGCAAATTGAGCTCTGCACTCTGCTGCTATGGGAATGGAGAAAAAGGCGTTAGCAATGTCAATAGTGGCATACCATTTAGCTGCTTCGGATTCCAGTTCGTATTGAAGTTCCAACACGTCTGGAACCGCAGCGCTCATCAGTGGTGTGACTTCATTCAGACCACGGTAGTCCACAGTTAATCTCCATTCCCCATCAGGCTTCTGCACTGGCCATATAGGGCTGTTAAAGGGTGAATGAGTCTTACTTATCACTCCTTGGCTCTCTAGTCGACGAATCAGGTTATGTATGGGGAGCAGGGAGTCTCTATTGCTGCGGTACTGTCGACGATGTACTGTAGTAGAAGCTGTTGGTACCTGTTGTTCCTCCACCTTCATCAGGCCCACCACAGAAGGGTCATCGGAAAGACCGGGCAGGGTAGACAGCCGTTTAATGCCCTCAGTCTCTACAGCTGCTACCCCAAAGGTCCACTTATACCCTTTCGGGTCTTCAAAGTACCCTTTCCGGAGAAAGTCTATACCAAGGATGCATGGAGCATCTGGGCCAGTTACAATCTGATGGGTCTCCCAATCATTCCCAGTCAGGCTAATGTCAGCCTCCAATACAGTCAATTCTTGAGACCCTCCAATGACTCCAGAGATGGTGATGGAGTCTGCCCCTCTGTGATTTGATGGTATCAAAGTGCACTGTGCACCAGTGTCCACCAGGGCTCTATAACTCTGTGGTTCTGTTGTGCCAGGCCACCGAATCCACACTGTCCAATAAACTCGGTTATCCCTCTCCTCCACCTGGCTGGAGGCAGGGCCCCTCTGATGTTGAGCATGACATCCACAAGTGACACAGGGGTTTGTGTGGTGTGCTGGACTCACATTTGAGTCTGCCACCCATCTGCTTGGACCAGCGGTTGCTTCCTGGGAGACCGGGGCAGTCATCATTCTGGGACCATTATCCCTAGAGGCACCACCCTGCAGCTGCCGTACTCTTGCACGCAGAGCAGTGGTGGCTTTGCCATCCCATTTGCTCATGTCCTCACCATAGTTGAGCAGAGTAGACCACAGAGACCTTCGTGTTGGGTTCTGCCCACCCTGAACTGGTTTCCTAGGAGGGCCCCTGTTTCTAATGGCTGATACATGGTTCCATGTATCAGGAGAGAAATAGGTGGTTTTCTCCCTCTCCAGTCTGGATACCCTATCGCCTAATGTCTTCCACTCCTCAACTGTTTTTTCCACAGCCGAGACACGGGCATTCAAGGGGTTAGAGATATTGTCTGCATACTGCCTTAGCTGGCTAGCAAATTCATCCACAGTTGGTAGTGTTTCACCATCCCCTGCAAAAACCCTTCCTCCCAAATGGTGGAATACATAGGAGGAGCACACTGTGAGAGCTTCTTTAACATAAGCTCATCATAACATGGCAGCTCATCAGGGCTTTCAGGTGTGTCTCCATTACCGTAGATGACCTCCCGGACTGCCATCTCTCAGATAAGCAATCCCTCTATCTACAGGGTCGACATTCAGTGTCCTCCCTATGGGGATACCGGCTTTTGACAGCCACTAACAGGCGGTGCCAGAGATTATGAGTACCGTTTTTCCTCCCAATCATCTTATTGATGCCTGAATCTCTGGCTATCGATCCCAACTGCCGAGCTTCCCTGCCCTCCAGGTCTATCCCATCAGCTCCCAAGTCATAACACCGCAACAGCCATGAAATCAGTGACTCATCCTCCCTACGAGTATAATCCTTTCTTATGTCCCTTAACTCTTTCATGGACATAGACTTAACAATTATTTCAGGGTCCGAGTCGCTATCATGTGTTGTTCCTGCCTCCGCCTGCCCCTGTCCGTGCCTGCCCCTCCCCCTGTATCCGAATTCTCATCACTAACGTGGCGGTCGGACTTCTTTAGATGTTTCCTCCGAGTTGTTACAGGGGCGACCAGGACCGGTTCGGGCTGAGGGGGAGCGGTACCGCTCCCTACCGGGCGTGCCGCCGGTGCCAGAGCAGACCCGGAGGCGGCACGTTTCTGCGCGGCCGGCACAGCGCAGCTGCAGCTCGCGGCGGCAGCGGGAGGTGTCGCGGCGGCAGGGGCAGGGACTGCAGGGGCAGGGATCGCGGCGGCAACGGGAGGGGTCGCGGCGGCAGGGGCAGGGGCCGCGGCGTCTCGGGTTTCCCGCGCTGCCGCAACGAGGTAGCCGCCACTCGCAGCCATTTTCCCATACCAGTTTTTAACTATAGACCACCCCTGGTACACATTCAGGCACACCGATATTACCAACAGCAAGTAACAGGCATTCCCGAAGCCTCCAGACTCTGGGACGGTGAAATTGCCAGAGAAAGGAGTGGAGTAATTTTCCGTGACACTAGAAAAAGGGACAGAATAATTTTGCATAACAGTAAAAATCATAGAACGGCTCCTGAACGCCTTAAACCGATCTGCAGCCCAGCTCCTCCTAGCAGCACGTAATGCTTGACCACAATGGGAAAGTAAGAAACCAGGTACATATAACAAAAAACCCTGAACCTCCGTCACAACAAAAGCCATGGCTATATGAAAAAACAGGTTTTTAGCAATCCACATAAGAATCGCCATTTCAAAATAAAATTTCTTTTTCCAGTTTCAATTTCCAAACTCACAATTCTTTAAAATAAAACCTAAATTTCGTGCCTCACGTTGGATGCCAATTATTCTGTTCTGGTTTAAATATTAAAGGTGAACCCCAGACAACCAGAGGACAGAATTGCTCTCTATTACCCCCCAACTCCTCCCTCCCAAGGGAAGATAGAAAGGGGAATAAGAGAGACTTCAACTTGGGAAATTTTAACCAGAAACAAGTTTACTATAACACAATGAAAAGGGGTAAAACGGAGGGCGGGGGGGAAGTGAGAAAAACGGAGGCGCTGGGGGGGGGGGAAAGGGTGAGTAAATATTTATATACAAATATACAAAACCGATCTCAAGGTTGGCAAGGATATGGGGAACGCAGGGCCGCTCCAGAAGAAGTCCACGGCTCCTCACAGCACCCAATGTAGTTGGATTCTGGAGCGAGCACGTGGGAAGCCGAAGGAAACCAGCAGCACACCCCGCAGGGGAAGAGGAGTAGGAAGAAAAGAGAGCAGCTTCCGGTTCTGCTGGCTTTTATAGATTGTGACAGGAAGTGGGTGGGAATACTGACCCCTGCCAGTCTCTCAGGGTGCTAAGGACCCCCTCTCTCTCCGATAGGTGTCCAACACAGTGCTGGGGTCTCCCAAACCATAACAGGAGTAGAGGGGCAGAACCCCCTCCCTGGCCCTTCTGGCCATGCTTCTTTAGATGCAACCCAGGAGACGGTTGGTTTCTGGGCTGCCAGCGCACATTGCTGCCTCCCGTTGAGCTTCTCATCAACCAGCACCCCCCCCAAGTCCTTCTCAGGGCTGTTCTCAATCCATTCTCTGCCCAACCTGTCATTGTGTGTGGGATTGCCCTGACCCAGATGCAGGACCTTGCATGTGGCCTTACTGAATTTCATGAGGTTGGTACGGTCCCAAGAAAGGCAGAATTAACGTATGTACATTTGGCTGTTGTTTGTAGACCAGTGTTACGGAAACCAGCATAGGTGAACACAAGACAAGCTTTAAGATCTGATGACAGTACTGATGGCACTGACCTAGAGCATGTCACTTTTTACTCCTGCTCCTGCACAGTGAACAATGTATGAGAGATAAAGACTCTGGCCCAATACCGCCGCCACAAACAGCCAATTCCCTCTTTTAGGGATTGGTTTATTCAGGGATTTGTATGGGACTTTAAGAAAATCCTGACTAAACGTATCATACAAACTACCAGGCAGCTGTAGGTGGAATGACCCTGCTTCATACATGATTTGCAATACAGCTCTCTGACAATATTTCCATACTTTCCCTCTGGACACGCTGCTCCAGGTGTATCAATACATCCCTATGAATACCTGCAATTCACTTTGTCAAACTCCTCCTGAGGTCTCTTTGGGTTTTGTTTGGTGGTCAGAAACTGCAAGACTTCACTTCTGCAGCTCAGTCTTCCTGATCTACATTTTTTGCCTTCTTCCTACAGCAATCTTGTGGCAGGTTGCTCTGCTTTGGCAACCAAAAGATTCACACTGCCTGATTCTGCTATTTGGACATTCCAGATGTGTTGTTAAAAAGTAACTCATACTTCTTTGTCCATGTTCTTTCTCTCCCAACCATAAAGCCCCCCCAAAAAAAATCAAACTCATTGCTTCAATCCCTCCGCTTTAAACATTTCCCTCAGGAAGCAGCCATTCCATTCTGCCAGCATGTTCTCATTTGATGGAAAGTGAGCTATTATTTAATTAATAATTGTTTCTAATCTGAGAAACAGATGATACCCATTCTGGCAGCAAATTAGATGCTTTAATGCCCCCAGTGGGCCTTAGCAGATGTTTAGTTTAAGAAATTGATCAAATTTTGTACAGATATGATTCTGAATTTTCACTGAGCATCACAGGGAATCTGGCATCTCTGGCCTCTAGGTCAGAAACACCAGTCCAACCTAATGCAGAAGTCTTTAACTGAAGACTTATGATATGAAATAACATAAAAGCAAAAAGCTACAGACTGATAAACTTTTAACCATTAACAAAATTGCCACTAGAATGGTACCAGAATGAACTACACCTCACTTAGGCATTTCTTACTAATGCTCAAGGCAGACTGGGAAGTGTGTATGGTTTAAATTAGCTCTCTGCAAACTATCCTATTAAAATTTATTTTCCTTCTTTGTGGTTCATATTAATTTGTAGCTATAGAGCTCCATGTGACTTCCACCATTACAGGCTTTATAAAATAAAACATATATAAACATTTGGTTTAGAAAGTAAAATGGTTACACACAGTCGAATGATGAAAGCAGATTACTGAAATTAATGCAGTAGGTTACACCTTCACCTACTGCAGTATTACTTCTTTAACATCTCTGGAAGGAGAACACACATGCAGAGGGGAGAAGAGGGTCTCCAAGTTCCTGTATTCCCTAACCTGGGAAAGAATTCACCATAGTCAAAGCTGTAGACTTTGGCTAGCAAATTTCTTAATAATTGTTTTAAAGTACAGCATCTCAAAGCCCAAGACACTCAGACGCTTCCCCATTAGTTTACCTGTGCTGTTGTAAAATGGGGGGAGGGTGTTGATTATTAGCTCTTTGCTGAGGTATAGTTATTTATTAAAAAAATTCCTTTAATGAAAAGTATGGGAAAAGTAAACTACATAAACACTTATGACAACAAACTTGCTTTCTCAATTCTCACTTGACTTTTCAGGCTGTCATAACTATTAAGGCCAAAGTACAGGTTTAAGGTCTTAAAGCTGACAAATGTGAAGGACATAAAAACTGAAAAGTGGAAGGAAATTCAATACAAAGACAGTGAGGATAAGAAACCTCTACAGAATCAGGAGAAAATGGGTAACATGGCAGAGAAACACGTCTTTTTAGAAATAGGAACCAAATCCACACAAAACCAAATGAAAGGACAAAATGACATAAAGCAGAACTGTATCTGCTGCACTTGTCCTACTCTGAAACTAAACCCAGTTTGCAGTGAGTTTCCACCCTCACATGGCTGTATGCCAGAGAACAGAAGGGATGAGCAGGAGGTGTCACCAACACCCTGCCCAGGCAAAAAGTCTTGGAAAACCTGTGGCAGTCGGCATCATTGGTCTTTTCCAGGAAAAGGTGGAAAGTTAAAAAGGTGAATGAGTTCCAGCAAAATACTCGGTATTTAGGAGATCCACTAGCTGCAGTGAATCTGCATACAAATTTGCTTGTACTTATGGCCCACTCTCCAAACTCTCAAAAACAGCATTACCACACTCCACTGAGGACTCTTCCAACCCCAGAAACAGCCTCTTTAGCTATTTTATCTTGCTATTGGCATTGTTTCATCACATCTGCTGATTATCCCTCATAGTCTTTTGTTCCCTTCCCATCAGGCTGATGTTCATTGCAAACAAGGCAGATATTGTACAATGTGTGGTGTGCCTGCATAAACAGCACAAATGAAAGGCTCATAGTGAGAACCTAAATCATCTTTGTAAAGGCTGTGTTTATGCTGGAAAAGAACACTGCTATCCCCAGGTGTCTTACAAGGGGTGGCTGAGGGAGCTGGGCGTGTTCAGCCTGGAGAAAAGGAAACTGAGGGTGTAGATCTTCATGCTCTCTACAACTGCCTGAAAGGAGGTTGTAAAGAGATGGCAATCGGTCTATTCAATGGCGTTACAATAACAAAAGGTAATGGCCTCGAGTTGTGCCAGGGGAGGTTTAGATTGGATGTTGGGAAGAATTTCTTCACCAAAAGGGTTATCAGGCATTGGAACAGGACCACAAACAATTTGGATGCAGAAATGGAGGGAAAGGGTTAAAGGTAAAGGTTCCATATTGTTTACAGTGCCTTACTCTATGCATTATCCCAAGCAGATGTTCTTCAGCTAGCTGCTAGCTTTGAATTGGAAAGGGCTCGGAACATGTTGCTGAAAAGCACACTTGGGGTTGGCCTAACATCATGCTGCAAAACACCACCACATTCAACAGGTGGGAATTCAAAGCCACGCAGGAACTGCTGAGACAAAGTGCAGGAACCCATCTTGCCTCGACAGCAACCCAAGGAATATAAAAAGAGGGCAGAATCTTAACAAAGAAAAAAGTGGTTTACTGAGTTGGAAAAAGAACAGATGCATCGTGTTAATTTGCCACAAGGTGGCATGTGCTGATCTAAAAAAAGTTCCAGTCAGGTGAGATTATTTTAAGACCAAACAGCAAAACTCAGGTCTGGGTTAGGCGTTCAGCTTCAGTGGAGTTACTCCATTTGTGTTAGGTTTGAACTCGGCCTCACAGTATAAGAGAACATCATTACATTCCTAGGTCTATCACTGAACTGGAATTCACACTTCTTCCAGAAAGAAAAAAAGTTTCCTTGCCCTGTTTCACTCCTTACAGTCTATTGAGTTGCTCTAAGCAAAAAATCCCTTTTTCCCAGCTCTGAGAGCCTGTACCTTATGCTCAACCTTGGTGAGTTTTCTGCTGGTTCTTGTTCATTCTCTGAACCAAAAAACATATATTTCAAAATATGACATTTCCAAGCATTTCCTGCAACATGGATTTCTCCATGCCACAGTCCTGAGGGGGCCCTTCCCAGCTCAGCCTGCCAAGAGGAGTGGTGACAGAGGAGGTCTTGTCTCCCTCCACACCACCGGGCTGGCACAAGTGTTTGTGCAGCTGCACCATGAGCCAGATCAAGGACATGGTGTGGTGAAAACCTCATATTTTGCTTTATTTCAGACAGAAAGGAGCAAAACTGGCATTTATTTTCTAAAAGTACGGTACACCTCTGTGGTTGTATCTTTACAACAAGATAAAACTTTATGCTTTCTTCTAATGAATTTGATGAACTTTAAAATTCTCTCTGAAGCATGCAGGAAATTTGTTTATTCACGTAATTATGTAATCATAAACACAAATTTTGGGAACAGCTATCACAGGGTGTGCTTACAGCCATGCTCAGCATTCCAACCTCAGCCAGCAAAACCCTAAACACGTGAGAATTATAATTGATAGCAGAGGCACAAATCACACTCAGCAGGACTGAACACTAAATGCATGTCCTGCAGCTAATTTAAAAAATGAAACTCATCAACTTCAGCAACAGTTTCTGACAGGTAGCCAGGGGATGGGAAACCTCATTTGAGTCTTTCAGAGGGAGAGAGAGGTAAGAGTCACATAGCCATTTTTTTGCTTGTTTAGAAATCAGTTATTGCAGGAAATGCAGTATGCTAATGCTGTCAAAAAAAGACATACTTAAGACACTTCAGTGCTAACATGCCTGACATGTTTTAAGAAGCTAGCCCTGAGTCTCCTACGCTGACAGTTCCTTTAGCCTGGCAGAAAGAAAAGGAGCTACAGAAATCCCTTCAGCTTTTTCATCAAGTTCCCAAATCTGTTTTAACCTTTAAAAAACTTTGGTTAAAAATATATAAACACTGCTAGTGTTTATGTAATTTATGTGATGTACTAGACACACAAATTCTGTGAGCTAATGCACTAATGTGAGTAATGAGGCAGACCCATAATACTATCAAAAATCTGGAAGTATCTTCAAAACCGCAATTTAACTTCAGAAGTGTGTTACAAGGACACTCACTCCAAAAATATCCTCATGACCCGGCAGACAGATGTTCCGGCCTAGCACACCAATGCACCACAAAGGTTTACAGTTTATTACTCCTTTAATCAAGAACTGTATATTCAACTCTAGCATTAAAATAAACCATTACAAACCTATCTACTCTGTGTCCAAGACCCAAGTGCCTTTTATGCCTGTTAAAAATGCTAAAAAACCCTGTAACTAAGCCCCTCAACCCCCTGATGCCTGTTTGGCATCTCTTCAGAGCCCACTCTTAATGAGCAAGATGTAACAACCAGCAGAGCAGTTGGCTGAAACGGGGTTTTTGGGCTGTAAATGTGACAACCTTCAGTAAGTTTATTCACTGTTGTTTGCCACCATTCTCAGTAGGCAGTAGCTACTGGAGGCCCAAGGCATGACTCCTGCCCAGCCAGGTGAGGCAGCGGGTGAAGGTGGACACTGACCCCTAATCATCGCTGGTGTCAGAAAATGAACAATGAGTCACAGAATCATTCTGCTTGGAAAAGGCCTTTAAGATCATTGAGTCCAACCATTAACCTAACTCTACGAAATCCAGCTGGTACGTAAGAACCTGGTTTAACTTGGGGAAGCACATACAGCACAGTTGCAGCTGTGGGACAATCTAGTTTCTCCCTCTTAAATGCAGCACCTTGACATTTGTTACTGAGTTTTACCTCATCATTTTTTACTGGGCCATTTCAGCAGCACTGTTCCTGATGCTGTCTTCCTCAGCCCTTGCAGCTCCTCACTAGTATTTCTAAGCCATATCTCCTTCTGAGTTGTACATTTGTTATACCTCTACCCCAAACATCAATGGAAATACTAAATAGCACTGAGAACAGCACCATATAATGTCAGGAAAAAACATCCTCCCAGTCTGAAAGCAAATAAAAACAATGTTGGCGCCTAGCAGGCCACTGCACACTCACTCTATCCTCAACCCCGTGTTTTACATGATGCTGTTTCTATGGCTGCTTGTTAATTTTGTACAGCATCTTCATTAGTAAGTCCAGGTACAGCAACATTCACCTCTGTAATCCCTTTTTGTTTTCCTAAACTAGTGGTTTTGTTTTTCCCGACCCCTGTATTGAGAATTTCAGGGGTAATCCCTAAAAGAAAAGGGTGTACCTCTCCATTTGTATCCCATGGCTTCAGAGCCGTTTTTCCATAAACAAGTAATCCCTGACAAAACCATGAGAGCACTTCGTCTTTGACAGAGTGGGTGTCACGCCGCAGCGCCCTGGAGGCGGCAAGTCCCACCGCAGCGGCTGGAGGGCTGTGCCCGCCCGCTCCGCGCCACGCCGCCTCACCCGGCAGCGCCGCTGAGTACGCGGCTGCTCGCTGAAACGCGGGTCGAGCCATGACGAGCTGGGACGAGTCGGGCCACAGGGGCGGTGGCAGCCCCAGCCGAGCCACCGCCCCCCCTCCGCCCGCCCCCTCACAGTGGCGCATGCGCCCGCCGTCGTCTTTCCCCGCGCTGGGAGGCGGAGCGGCGGCTTGAGGCGGCGGCGGCGGCCAGGTGGGTCCGGCGGCTTCCCCACATCCCTGCCCTCAGGGGCGGCTCCGTTCCCCCTTTCTCCCTCGGCCCGTCGGGGTAGGGTGGCCCCGTTCCCCCTCGGCTTGTCGGGGCAAGGTGCCCCGCTGCCACCGATCGTTCCCCCGGGCTCGCCCCCGTCGCCGTCGCCATGGCAGCGCTCCGCGGCCCCGGCGGGGAAGAGGCCATTTCCACATCCGGCGGCTGCCCGAGAGGGTGCGGCTCCACGGCCGCTCCCTCAGCCACCTGCCTGACCCCGCGGGTGGGAGCGAGCGGTCTCTCCCGTCCAGGGGACTGCCTCTGCCCGCTCTGCTCCCCCCGCCCCGCCTGAAGTAAGCGCGTACAGAGTGCTCAGCACGGTTAAAAAGGACTTAAAACACACTCTCTGAGCCGGGGAGCTTAGGTTCTTGCGGCAGCTCCACGTTCACCGCCTGGGTGACATCCCGAGCACAGGCCCTCCGTATAGAGTTTAACACCCACAGGCACCCCCTCGCTGCCCCTCAGTCCCCGGGGGCCGCCCTGCTCCCGCCAGCGGACTTGCCCGGCACCGGCGGTTCTCGAAGCAAAGACCGGTAGCTTCTGGAGGTGGGACCGTGAAGGAATCCGGCCCTTCCTGCAGCGTTTGCTCAATCACACCGCGGATTTTAACCTTCACCGGTCTGCGAGGGAGTGATGACCTTCAGTAAGGGCAGGGGAGCGTGGCTTCTGTGGGCGATATCTGCCGTGGAAGGAGATGTCGGTACCTGCTATGGAAGGAGACGTCGTCCTTTGCAGCAGTTTTCATGTTTTGTAGCGGTTGTACCCAACCTCTAATCGTCACTTGGTCAATCACCCTCCAAATCACAGCTTAGTCAATCTCCTTTGGGGTTGAAAGGCAGACATGCATATGGCACATTGTTCAGTCCAGACAAGATAATAAATACTAGATGTAGCTATCACTGGTTTTGCCAACAGACTGTAATGATACTTTTCAGTAGATTAACAAAAAGAGGAAGTACATGATACATTAGCAACTAGACTTAAAGTGTTTTTGCTTTGCACAGCTCCATTGCTTTGCTTTTCTAAGGAAGAGCCATGTTTTCAGGAGGCCTGAACCTCAATTAGTAAAACTGAGTACCACATCTGTGGAGTAATTAATCCTAAAAGAATATATACAAAATAAATTTAAGTATTTGCAGTCATGTATTGTTTGAAAGCAATTTTCCATCTCCTGTTTTCATCAGTACTTTATGTGAAAGATGCACGGAGCCACATGTGTAAGATAAAGATGAAATAGGGAGAGAGTCATCAGGGCCAGATGCTGTAAGAATATCACCTCAGAGATATAATTAGCAACTTAATCCACTCTCATGTGATTGCTTGAGTAGCAGCATAAACCCACTTCAATAGTGTTTTGTCTACATGTTTGAGTAAATATTTAACTTCATCGTAAGGGCAATTATACCATTATGAATATTTTTTTATACTAGTAGTAAAATTACAAATGAGAGGAGTAATGAGTAGGAATTGTGAAATCTGCATGGATGAAGCTAGTTGCTGGGAAGGAATGTGCTGCAAATAATATAAAAAAATTAATTGCAAGTGCTCAGATAAGGTACAAGATTGCTTTTATCTTTTAGTACTAGCTGTCAAATATATTCCCAGTTTGCTGGCAATAAAAAAAAAAATCCGAATTTCTGGCAATTCCCACTTTCTGAATGGAGAGTATAGTTTGCTGGCTTACTTTAATTTTTCTTCCTGCTAGTATATAGTTCAGAATTAAAGATATACTTGTTTAAAACAGCTCAGTTCAACTAGGCAAGGTGAGTTTCTCATTTATTTACTTCACCAGGTGACTCTCAGTCCTGGGCTGGGTATTTTTCTGCTCAGCTCATGGCTATCCAGTGCTGGGTGGCTAGTGCTGGCTTCAAAGTGCTCAGCCAGTTCACCCATGCAGGGTAATTAATACCTCTAACTCTTTAAGACAAGTTCATTTCAAAACAAAACAATTTCAGACACATTTCCTGGGCATACATTTTATGTTTCTTTGTGAAACAAGGTTCAGGCTTCAGAATTACTTAAGCAAATATTCAACAACAACAACAAAAAATTAGTTCTTACCTTGTATTCTGTGGTAATTAAAAAAAAAACAAACCCACAGAAATTTGTAAATGTAGCTTGTTAATGTTGTAAATTAGATAAATATGTAAAAATGCACCTATTTCCTCAGTTTTCTTTCCACTTTGGACTATTTCCTGGACTTAATCCTGTCACAGGAAGATGAAGAAGATACAGCCACCTGCAACCCTTGATTCCGGGCCACTTTACGTACAATGCCTTTGGCCTCTTTGGTTCTTCACTCAAATAGTTCCCTGTGTTACAGAGCTTGACCATTTTTTTCTTTAGCAAAAACACATGATAAAAGGCCTGAAAGGATTGACTAACTTAGAGCTACTTAATTTTCTTAACATTTCCTCCTTTCCTTTACCTAGCCTGCCATTTTTGAACAATTAAGTTTGATCATGCATAAACCATAACTGCTCTGCGTACCCACAGCAGGTCCAATGTTTCTTAGAAATTCTGTGTACGTTAGACAGTGCTTTTGCAAAGGTCATCACAAATTGGCTTAATATATGGGAGCTCTTCAGAAGTTCTAAAATTTATTAAAGGAGGATTTCTTCCTTATTTCTCTGTTTTCCAACAGCCTGGCATTTGTCAGCTATTTGAAAGACAAAGCTACCAACCCCAAGTAGACCATTTGTGGGTGAGGGCTTTGCAGCCATGTGTATACCACTGTGTCATGTCTTTAGAAAATGAGCTAGATCATGAAGTATGGCTAGATGGGGCTGCTGTAGCTCTATGACGACTCTCCTTTCCTTTTTATATCTATATCTAGTTTAAGATGCCTTTTTTCTTTCATTTTAAAGCCTGTAGCTAAAAAGAGGTTCTAGACTATTTTCCTGGTCTTGTAGTCACTTAGTGGCATTGCAAGTGCATCGAATGACCTGTCACTAATACTTGATGCACTTTATCAGTTTTTTCATTAATTTTTTTTAATTGAAATTGTCTTTTGAATTGTAATCTTCATATTCCTATGCTGCCTCTAACTGTCATTTTACTACATTTCCATTTTATCCTTTATTAGCAATTGTAACTAACTGGAACAAACAGGAAAAAAGGACTGTCAGCAGTACAGATGATGAAAGGGGACAGGGATCACAGGTGAGCTGCTGCTCTGGGATCTCATTAAGCATCTAAATGTGGATTTATCTCACAACTGTAACACTGCTGCTGTAGTCAAGATCTGCCAAAGATAGGCTTTGACCCTGCCTGTGTGATTGATTTGCTGTGTGATACTTCTTTATGCTTAAGGGAAAGCAATATATGAGAAATATGAAAGCAAGAAAGTAGTTCTTCAGCTGAATAAACTGGCATTAACGGCAAAGAGAACAAATGTAGGAAGAGATATGAGGGACAGCCCAGCAAACCCCTAACACCTGCAGATTGATGCAGGGAAGCAGCAGCTGCTGCACCCAGAATCCAAACCATCCAAGAATTAACTCCCCCCCCAGAATCAAATAGATAAAGAGGGTTATTATATTATCCATATTTAAGTAATCACTAAGTATGTCAGCCACAGCTTCTCAAATGTGAGCATTTAGAACTTTCCCCAAAAGAGCATGCTTATATTCAGATTTTAATTTAATTAATATTCCTTAATGAGCCAAAGCTGCTCTTTGTTCTTTAGTCAACTAAAATGAAAGCTGACTTCTTCCATCTCCTCCTACAAAGCATTTTACCAGATGCTCCCTTTGTTGAACACATTTTTTTTTGTGTACTGACACTTGAAAAATGCATGTGCCCCTTTACTCATAATTCTGAGACTGTAACTTCTAGAGCTGCTTTTATAGTGACTGTGAGCAATGTGTGCTGCAACCAAGGAGCCATGCTGCTGTCGAGGAGTGTTACTCCTGCAGGGATCTTCCAGCAGGGAATCTGTCTGTGCTTGGAACTGAAACTTCTACCAGTATATTAAAGAAATCCCTACAACATAGGATTTTAGGCTCCACAATCTGTTTGCGTTTTTAAGTACCTAAGGTGCTTTAGTGTGGATTCCAAAATTGGGTACAAATCTTTTGAGGCCTCATTTTTATTTAACAAAATTTTTTTGTTTGGCAGTAATGTATATATGATAATGAAGGGTCTGGAGTACAAGTCTTACGAGGAGCAGCTGAGGGAGCTGGGGGTGTTCAGCCTGGAGAAAAGGAAGCTGAGGGGAGACCTCACTCTCTGCAACTGCATGAAAGGAGGTCGTAAAGAGGTGGGGATTGGTCTGTTGAATGGAGTTACAGGTGATAGGACAAGAAGTAATGGCCTCAAGCTGCAGCAGAGAAGGTTTAGAGTGGATGTCGGGAAGAATTTATTCAGGCATTAGGACAGGCTGCCCAGGGCAGTGGTGGAGTCACCATCCTGAAGGGATTTAAGAGTCATATGGACACAGTTCTTAGGGATATGGTTTAGTTAAGGACTTGTCAGTGTTAGGTTAATGGTTGGATTTGGTGATCTTGAAGGTCTTTTCCAACCAAGGTAATTCTGTGATAGAAATGATGTTTGCTGTTTACTAAAATGACAACGCAGTTCAGTTCATGCATCTGATTTTTCTTTTGTCCCTGGAAGAGAACAGTAAGAAACTAGAAGTGTAATTTTAAGGACCACTTTGTTAATTTGTCTCTGTTCTCAGTAAATTAATTTTTCTATAGAAAAGTAGTTGGATTCCTCTTCATTCTGATTCTTATTAGCAGTATACAGCAAAAAAAAAAAAAGAAGTCTGATGACAAAATTGTTTCTGAAAATGAACAGAACTATTTAGTCCTGTTATATGCTCTGACTCATCTCTCCATTTGCCTAATTAAGGTAGGTAGTCAGCTCAGACAATATTCTTGGTGTTAATTAAGTTGTTGGCATCAGCCTTGAGTTGTCTCCTGTAGCTTGGTCTCCTTGCTTGTATAAATAATCTAGATATCCTATCCATAGAAGCACAAATAATTTGTTTCTAAATAACTGGGAGGGATTTTTAATGATGAGTGGTGAGTAGCGCTTAATTAATGCGAGGGATTTTTAATAAGCCATGCAGGGAAGTCATGGAAATAGGTGAAAGCCTTTTTTTGTCAGCTAATATTCAGTGGTTGAAATTGATGTAGTAAAATAAAATAAGATGATGTATTTTTATGTCGCCTGTTTTATTACTTTATCTAGTACTTAGTTAAATCAACAGTCTTTGGTTTTTAGTAGATTACATCCTTTGTATTCAGATGAACTTATTTTTGTTATGGTTTTGAGATACTATTTTTAATTCAGTTCATTTATACACAGTGTAATCTGTCAGTGATATTCTGTGCTTTTATTAGGCAAGAAAAAAACCTGTTTTGTTTAGGATGTAACCACAATGAAGCATTTTTCTCCTGATTTTCTTTTCATGGTCTTTCAAAATTCATGTATCACTTTAACTGTGATTAATTTAACTTCACAAAATCATCTCTGGAGCTATGTGCTTAGTTGCCTGATGCATGTAGACATACATATTGTGACTGATGATAGGAAAATGAACTAAACAGGAAAGATTATGGAAGATTCATGTATTAAAACATCAGGGTGGTGTGGCCTGTTTACCTCAATCCCTTTAAAATCTAGGCAGACACAGAAAGCAGTTTATGGGATGATTATCTGCATAGTCCCTAAGGCACTCCTCAAACAGTCTTAAATTAAGACAAGATAGTTACTGGCTCCTCCCAGATTACCCTGGAGAATCCAATTAACTTCAGGAAATACTGTGGCAACATAATTCGGCTTCTCTGTAAAGTGTGAATTCGCTACCTGTTTCTGGTGGTTGGTACTGCAACAATGAAGGGATCAACAATCATTCATTCTTTTTGCAGGGTAACAGGTAAGGTGTTAAATTCAAATTATTGCCACTCTCTTAAAATTTGCTATGGCTTTGACTATATGAGATTTAAAACTTATTCCTCTAACTTCCAGAATTCATTTTTAAACTTTTCCACTTCTGAATGCTGTGAAATGCAGCACTGACAATATTAATTCTTCTGTATGTATTCTTACAAGTCTTATAATCTCTTAGTAAACATGATATTCGTGATCAAGAGTATCTGAGTCACCAGTTTTGTTTGTAGAACAGGTAATATATTAGTTTTACACCATCTCCTTTACAACTTCCAGTAGTAATTACTGGCTGCCAGCCTGTACAAGGTAGTTTAAAATAACTTCTGTTAATTGTTGGGTTAACACTCCTGCAGAAAGCTGACCTGACTTAAATAATGTGAGTCATGACAATTGGTAGAACTGTCTATTAGTTTAGCTTGCAGTTTCTTGCTATTTATGTCAAAAAAATCTATGAATAGCGAATACTGAATCACCAGAGCAACACCTACATAATCTTCTAATGAATTGTATTTTTTTGTCTCTTCTGTATGTGAATGCAGTTATAGTGCTTTGTAAATATCAAACTTAATGATTAAATGACATTCACCTTTTCCCAAAGGGGAAAAAAACACGTAGACAAATAACAAACCAGTTGTCATTGTGGTCCCAGTGAAATCACTGGAGTTTTACAACAGCTATAGTATTGCTCTGATGTGTAAATTACATATAACAAAACTATATGGAAAGTTGTGTAAATTCCTTCCTTATCTTTTCTCTGTCCTATATCTAAGTTTTTGTTCTCTTTCCCAGTTTCTTGGTGTTTGCTCATAGGTAGTATGCCTTTCCAATTTCAGACAAGCCTGGGGAACTGAGGTGTGGGCTTGTAGAAATACATGTGCTCACTGCTAAAACTGCCTTCAAGATTTTCATTAATTGTAGCTCAAGTATTTTTGAAATACCTATATTAGCAAGCGTTTTTACTGATGTATACATTAGAACAACAACCTTTGCATTTTGTTTCATAATTCATAATAATAAAATTTAACAAAAACCAGTTATCTACCATTTCCACAAAACTTGAGAAAGAAATACTTTGTTATTCCAGGCAGTGTAGATAGTCTGTTGTAATCTAAACATGATTTAATTTACCAGTGCTTCCTTTAGAAATGACTATGTCACAGCAAATTTAGAAATTTTTCCTGTTAGAAACTCATGATCTGCCTATCTTAAAGCATCAGATTTAAAACCTGAATTTAGAGACCATGTAATAATATAGTAGCTGTTAACCACTCCATTAAATATAGGAAGTCCTCCTTACATGATCATCTTTTTGCTTAGTCTTAGTTACCTACATTACCTTTAGTTGCATATTTAAAACATCTTAATTAGTGCAGTTTGCAGAACTTTGCATTTTGGTAATGAAGCTTTATCCCATATGATCTTATGTTTAGACTAATACCTTGTTGACTTCTTTGGGACTGCTCACAAAAGCAGAGCTTCTCTGGAGGGATAAGTACCTGCAGAATCAGGCTACAGAGTAAATTTTAGAGGTGTTACCCGAGAGCTAATGTGGCTCCTACCTAGATGTGTAGTCAACTATGTTCCTTTACAATTTGGCTAATGGGTGGTTACATGTGAGTGCAACGGGGAGAAAAAATAACTTTAGAAGACAGTAAAAAAAACTTCAAAATTTTACATTACAGGCATCAGCATTTGCCTATATTGTATGAATCTATTTGAGGTTTAAAATAGTTTTTCTTACATGCTGAGATTTTAAAACCAAAAGCTTATCCCACATTTTTTCATGTTAATACATGACTGTAATAATTTGGAATGCGTGATCTGCTGCTGTGTTCCTGGTTACCAAATCCACATGAATCTGGCGAGATGGAACCTCGCTCTTAGGACGCAGATCTCAGAAATGCAGCAGGAGCTTTATAATGGGGAGACTGTTCATGCTGGTAGCTGAACTGCCCCAACTGGAATAATTCCAGTCTGGAATGCATGCTCTCCCCTCTGTTGTGAAAACGTGTTCTGAAGCAAAAGATAGTAATTTCATCAATTCAACAACCATTGTAATTGCTAAGGTAGAGTGAGACCAGCATCTTCTCATCTCATCACACTTTGCTTATATTACTGTTTTCTGGCTGCAAAAAACATTAGGCATTTATCCTTTCTTTCATTTCGTTCTGCAGCAAAAATTCAGCCCACTGATTGGAAGCCACTGATTTCCAGATCCTGGAATACTGAAAAGGAATCTTGCTTGTTGCAATAGCTAAGATAGTTGCTAGTTTGCTGACCTCATTGCTGGTGTGCTGTGTCCATCCTGCAACCTGCTCCTGTGACCCAGTAAGGGATGATGCCTCCTTAATGCTTTTTCTTTCAAACTCTGCCCATCACTTAGTTGCAGAACCTGCTTCCTGGTGCATCCCTGATCTCCCAGTTGTCCGTTGTGCTGCATGGCACTTCACTGCTCAACCTGCAACTTTACAGTGAAGTGTGTTTATTCCAGAGGAAATGGATGTAGCCAAGAGGCTGCTTCACTCCTTAAAAGCAAATGGAAGCATGGAGTGATCTCCCCTGGGACAGGGTAGCATGCCTGTAATGTTTCCTCTGCAAGAAAGTCACCTCTCTGCATGTATGAAGCAGTGAGTAAGGACTTGACAGCTGTCATGTTACCAAATACAAGTGAACAAACAGTAAAACCAACAGGAAACATAAAATGTTATGTCCTTTCTGTTAGGAATTGTTCTGCTCAAAGGTGGAAACACACCACCTCCCCTCAAAAATACATGCAGACATTGAAACAAGTAAAAAATCCACACTTGACATATCCCCCTTAGTGCCTGACATCTGACAGTGTATCATGGTTTCAAGAATCCCTTTTTACGTTGGGCACTACTGTTTAGTTCAGTCAGCCAAGGACACAGGCGTTGTTTGACTCTGTTTTGGTTTCATTAGCTGTGGTGGTAAGCACACTTACCACATTGCTTCCTGTGATAAAGAGGTGGGACATCACCCGAGGCACTGTTCCATTTCTTGAATTCGGAAACAGGGATTAAAAGCTTCTTTGCTGTCATGGCAATTAGAAATGCATGTCAGAGATAACAGAGTGAATCTGATTAAGGTGGTATCACCACAAGGCATGTGGCTCTGTTCCCTCAGGCTGCTATTGAGGACCATGACCTGGAATAACGCTCCAGCCTTGGTTTTTTCCAGTGTTCATGTGATGAACAAAATGCTGAAGAGGACCTTTTCAAAACTAAGAATATATGGTAGACAGAAGAGTCAGCAGAGAGTTGTTTCTTTTACTCAAGCACTGTTTTTACTTTTAAGGCTCTCTGCATCTGTGCAGGTGTGTGATACCTCTTGCCAGTGATATCAACACTGAAATTGTAGTTCCTGTCCTAAACTGCAACATTTTACATCTGCTCAGGGAAGTGCAATATAACTGTAAAGTGGATTGTCACAATCTGACTTGTTTTGGGGGTTTTTTTGGTGATAAAATATAAAGGAATTTTCACATTTATTACACTGGAATTTAGAACATATCAGGAAGCCAATTTAGCAAACTGAAAGGTACATAGTCAGAATATTTAAGTCAGTTGGAACTGGCTTACAGAACAGGAAACAGAGTTTTGGTGTATCTTCTGAAATAAAATTGAGAGGTCTAATTTGTTACACAGCAAATATACAAATATATATTTGGTACACAAAATATATATTTGTTACATAAAAATATATATTTGTTACACACCAAATATATCTTTACCTCTGCTGTTTAGAACAATCCTGCTAATATTTAGTTATGTTGTAGATTTTCTGCATTAATCTCCATGTCTTCCCTTTTCAGTTAAGAGACCTTGTCAGCCTGAGTTCTGGTTTAATTAAAAAAAAAAAATAATAGTTTTGGGTGATAGAAATGTCTCTGATATATCATCTCATTTTTTCCAACACTTGAATATAAGGAAATAGGAAAACTAAATAGTCCTCCTGGTGGTGATTCTGCTGCCCACGTGATGAGACATGGCTTTTTCAAATGTTTGTGTGGTATCTGGACAAACTATTAAGATTTTTTTTTTTAGGACATCTTTCTGAGAAATAGAAGCCAACGATTTTTGTTAATTCTACTCTATTGACTCTAAAAAGAATTTCTGGGGGTAAAATAAAGTTACTTTTTCAGCTACAAAGTTTCCTCTGATGATGAAAGCCATCCCTTATTGATTTCAAAGTCCACTGAAAAAAAAACCCGAGAGGTTTTGGAACTTCTCCAAAGGCAGTGCAATTGTATGCAAGTATTCTTGTCTATTTATTAAGGGATTGACTTTTAAAACTGCAGAGTGTGGTGCTCAAGTAGCTGGGTATACAATGTTCCAGATACTCTCTAATCTTTTTATTAAGATGCCTCTTAATTCATATTCTTATTAATATATTTTCATTAGAAATGCATTTCTGAGCATCACTGAAGTTTCCAAAGGCCTTTTGGCTTTCACAGATAAGTGTAATTCTCATCTGTTAGACTGATAGAGCAGTATTAAAGGGTTATGAATGTGAATGTGTGTTCTGTTACCACCTCTTGAGTGTCTTGAAAAGGACTGAGCTGTAATGGGTGACTTTGATGTAGTCCACTAGCATTGTTGGAAGAATAATTTCAATTTATTCAAGTATGTGGTAGATAATATAATATATGAATGAATGAAATTCTATTTGGATTTATTTAAATATTTACTTTAGAAACCATTGTGCAACGTTATAGATAAAAGGTGGACAATGAAGAGCAAGCAGTTAACACTCCACTTCAACACAGTGCAGAACTGTTGACACCACCTCTTCCCTACAATAATTTTTTTGATTTTGTGTAGCAAATCTGTCTTCTAAAACACTGGTTATGCTGCTGACTTGTAATACTGGTTTAGCAAAATTTGAGACCTAGGGTTTGTCTTATTTCAAAAAGTTTCAATAGTTACACATGCAGCAAAGACATACTAAGTTTGGTAACAAAAATGCTTTTTGTTACACTTGCAACTATTTTCCTATAAAAATAAGAGAAGTAGAATGGTAACCTTATACTGGGCACAAATTTCCACTCAAGATCTGTGTAAATGGTTTGTTTCAGCCACCACAGTGACTAATGAATATGCTCACATTTACAGCCTTCCTTCAGCTGCATTTTTGTCTGATAGAAGGTCTTCAGAGCAGGACTTAGCTTGTATTAGAAATTATATTAAAGCATGATAAAAAACTGTGTTCTGCTTAGAGTCTTTTGTTCAATTCAAGGTGTATACCTTGTGGGTAGTCTGGCGAGTGTTGACTCAAATGATAAATGGTACAATCTAGAAATTATGCTGCCATTATGATGGCATTAACTTGCTGAAACTCTCCCTTGAAAGATTTCAGTTCAAGACCTGTAGTCATACGTTTACTTTTAAAAAGTGAGAAAATCAAGATGCTTTCAGTTGATTGATTCTTGACCATATAAAACACACATTATAAAGTACACAATCAGCCAAACTCTAGAGCTAGAAATAGATAATTGACTGAACTGTTAAACTGCTAGGATAGTGAAGCTGTTGAATTTTAAGGTGAATGCACAAGAGAAAGAAAGTAGAGTCCATATCTGACTGCCAAAATCTTAAGCCTTGGACAACTCTATAACTAGGTGCCAGGTACTCAGCTTTACTTTGCATTTTTGAGCTTCTGTTGTAGGTTTTTCAGTGAAGATATAATTGTTTCAACAGGTACTGCAATGGCTGCAGGAGTTTTGCTACAAAATGAACGACCATATTCTTCATTGCTCGAGAGCAGTGTGTATCTTGCAAACATGAGTTCAGGTAATACTTTTTCTTTGCTATGCCATTCATAAAAAGTGCTTAGAGAAATGCTGAGGAAGAAGATTTCCCTTAGAAAATTAAAAAACCCCAGAAATATTATCCACAAATATAAACATGAGATGTCTGTTACAAAACCAAACTGCATTACTTTATCATCGCTACGATGTGGTAATATGTTGAGCTTGTCTGTAAATTTCATGTCTGGTCTTTTTAATTGAAGAAACTGTGATTTTTATGTTCAGAAACTGCTTAGCACTCCAAAAACACAAACAAGCCTTCAACAAAACACCCCTTTCTAATCAAGTATTGAAACTCTTGTGAGATGTAATTCTTTCTGACTATTTTTGGTGAATACTAGCAAGTCATGCTAGATTCAATAGGACAATAGTGATGGGCAGTGTTTTACTTTGCTCATTTCTGGCTCCACTATAATTTGATATATACTGAAGAAAAGTTTCTGGGAAGAAGAAGAGAAAAATAATTAAGAAAGCATTATAATGAATTAGAAAACTTTTTCATGTTTCCTAGATAGAGGTAGCACTTGAAATTGGCTTTCCATGTCCTTTTTCCTCCACCCAGCCCCCAAAGTAAAAGCACGTTTCAATATTTCCTCACCTCTTGATGTCAGCTTTATTGTCTAATTGGAATAGTTTTGAGACAACAGCTAATGGAGTCAGCTTTAAAACTTTCCTTTTCTCATATGACATCCCTATTGATGTTCCAGGCCTGGTGTCTACAGCAAACCTTACTGTGTCTCCTTAAGGGCTGGGGTGCAGGATTCAAAATTCACTCACTCAATTCCTGTTCAATAGCTAGAAGAAACAGTAGATTTCTGCCTGATGAATTTTTATCAAAAACCTCTGTAAGAGTTACTGTTTTCGTAGTGCAAAAGGAAATGTCAAACACACTCCAAAGGTAGTATATATCCTTAGGAAAATGCAATGGGATTAATTTGCTTGTTGAACAACTAATGCTGAGTTTTCTTGATTTCCCCAGTTTTCTCTCTCTTTAAACTGCAGTCAATGGGAAGACAAAGTTTTTTTAGCATTGGTATGATCTCTTCTCCACATAGTTGAAAGACAATTTTGTGATTTGAGAGCGTTGCAGTCATCCTGGCCAGCTCATTCCCCTTCTTAGCAGGCTGGAAGCAAAGTGGGAGGCAATTTGCCACCTAATATCTACCTTCAGAAGCCTAAAGCACTCATCTGGTACATCTTCTCCTCCCCATAATCTGCTTTATCTCAGTCTGTAGGGCTAACAGCTTTGCTTAATAAAAAAAAAAAAAAAAGCCTTTTGTTTTGAATAACAAATTGGGTTTTGTTAGAAGATATGAATGGTCCAGAGCAAACAGTCTACAATTCATCATGTACTGAACCGTTTCAGTAGGAACACAGTAATCCCAATCATTACAGAGCTAATGATGCATTTTGGAGCAACTAAGTGGAGGAGGAGAGGTGGCTGTGAAATGTTAAACCAAAAGGTGGGGGAGTATAATGAATGAACGAACTTACAGATTTCTGGGGAAGCAGAGCCTCCAGCTACATTTTGATTGTTCTTTTGAATCCAGTATTTTGTGTCTTGCTGCATTCTGAATGCCTGTTATTTACAACTCACTAAATAATTGCATTGTTTTGGTTGTTCCCGGTTTTCAAAATTCTCTACTTGAAATGCAACTATTCCCATCAAGCAGCAGAACAGTTTGTCCCAAACAGCCTCGATTCCTATAGAAAGGAGCAGCTCTGAGGATAGCTGGCAGCAGCTCCTTCATTGTTAGTTACTATGGAGACAGCTCAGCCCATGCTGACGAGCTGCAGGAGCACACACAGAGGGATGTCCATCTCTCCCCAACTTCAGCCCTCAGCAACTTGGATTTCCTACCAGTGCCTCCCCAGCAGCCTTCCCAGACAGGAGCTGGGGCTGGTCAGTCATGCAGGGCTTGCCCCGAAGGCGCTCAGCAGTGAGTATTTTTAGCAACTTTTTCCAGGGTCGGAGGCATTCTTCCTCCGATCCCCTTCTCCGCATCCTCCAGCGGCGCCGGAGCTCGGCTGTTGAAGTGCTCTCCTCATCCACTCACCGGGTCATGGTGGCCGTGTCATCTCTCAGCCCTGAGGAGCTGGATACAACTTTTCCTGAAAAAAAAAGTAAAGTATTTTTCATTAAGACTATTAGCAGTTCTGGGTGTTTTCTTGGTATTACATTAATATGCTTTTGCTCTGTTAACTACATTTTATATATATGGATAAAATACTGGATTTGATTTTTTTTCCCCCCCCCCCCCTGTATTTTATATTTTGTTTACTGATTCTACCTGAAAGGAGGTTGGAGTGAGGTGGGGGGTGGTCACTTCTCCCAAGTAACAAGTGAGAGGAAATGGCTTCAAGTTGTGCCAGGGAAGGTTTAGATTAGATATTAGAAAAAATGTATTCACTGAAAAGGTAATTAAACACTGGAACAGGCTGCCCAGGGAGGTGTTTGAGTCTCCATCCCTGGAGGTGTTTAAGAGATGTGTAGATGAGGAGCTTAGGAACATGGTTTAAGCACTGGACTTGGTAGAGTTGGGTTAATGGTTGGTGGAGTGAGGTTATGGTTGGACTCGATTCTAAAGGTTTTTTTTCAACCAGAAGGATTCTGTGATTCTGTGAGGCCTTATTCAAGGGATAATACATGCTTTTCACTCTAACAGCTCAGAGAGAACAGATAAAAAAGCAGCACAGGTGCACACACACACCAAGTATTTTCAATTTCAGGTCGAAGAGGACCGTGAATTTTTTTTTTGTTGCAAAGGATCTTCCACATATTTATGCTATTTGTAACTTCATTGATTTACGGTTGAACTGATACTTTTAAGGTGGAAATGAATGTCTGAGCTTCCTGTTTTTGCCTGTTTCCTAGGAAGTTCGAGGCGTCCGGCAGCAAAGTACACCAAAGTAGGGGAGCACCTTCGCCACGTCATTCCCAGTCACATGCAGTGCTCCATGGCATGTGGTGGTCGTGCTTGCAAGTATGAAAACCCAGCTCGATGGAGTGACCAGGAGCAAGCCATCAAAGGGCTCTACTCTTCTTGGTAATAAGCAGCATTTACTCTCACTAAATGTAACTGTATCCACTGTATTTATCAAAAGAGAGAATTCCAAGTAAAATAGTGAGGGTGTTTTTGTTTTTAAAATCAGCTATTCTTAAGTATAAAACATAATGATAGCTTGATTCAGAATTACAACTTAAGAATAAACCATATAGGCCATTGTATGTAGCCCAGGAAAGATGATAAAATATTTCTGTTCACTTACAATAAGTTTGGTTCAGATCCAAAAGAATATATACCTCTCTGTCATGAATTATTAAAAAAAAACCCAACACAACAAAACTATTCTGGGCTGTAGACAGTTATTGCTAAGGTTAAAAATACGAATTAAAATGTGTTCATAATAAATTAAAAAGTAAAAGCCTTTACTGAAGATTAAATAATGTCAGGTATGTGTTCAAAAGCATATTCATATGCAGTAATATTCACATTAAATGTATTGTTACATTCTTACTGTGTTTTTTTTAATGGCAAATGCTGTGTAGCAGCATACAGACATTCAAGGGTCAGAGATCTGATTTCTAATCAAAGAAAATTTTTAATCTGTTAATTAGCCAGGCATTTAAACCGTTCTAGTAATGGTCTTTCAATATTTAGTATCTAGATCAGCTTAACAGGATTTATCATTGACACTACCCGATAGTAGAATGTTTTGAAAATCATTTCTAGTTAATCAGCAAGGCATTTCTGCCTTCCTTGAAAATAACATAACATTCCTATTTTGGTAGATGAATACCCAGTGAATTATTAATAACATTATTATCTACTTTCCTAATTTCTCAGGATAACAGATAACATACTGGCTATGGCTCGACCCTCAACAGAATTAATTGAAAAGTACAGCATTATTGAACAATTCGAAAGGTAACAAATTTAAGTAATTATTTTTTGTAGGTATTACGGGTGTAATTCTTGATCCGGTTTCTCTTTCAACATAGCTTTGGATTGTTAAGAAAAATATTTTCATTTTAATGACATACAGATAAAGATTTACTCTCCAGTAAGAAGAAATGTGTTTCAGAAAACAAGAAATCACAATAATTTGGCTGCATATAATACTTTGACTCATCTATTCTTTCCTTAAGATCTGGCATAAAAACTATCATTAACCTCCAGCGTCCTGGGGAGCACGCAAGCTGTGGGAATCCACTGGAACAGGAAAGTGGCTTCACCTACCTTCCTGAAGCTTTCATGGAGGCTGGAAGTAAGTTCACTTCTGCTGCTCTTCCTCATTAATTATTGATTTTAGCACTTAAAGATATTTTTACATGGATTCTAGTGTGTTAAAACCAGCTGTATAAGAAATGTTGCACAAAATGGGATGGAAACATGAAACTTTGCAAATGTAATCAAGAGGGAATAATGCATTGTCCAAGATTGCATGTATATAGAGTGAGATGGAAGGTTTATGTTTAGGTGTTGAGAATAAAGAAAGGACAACAGCTGGTTAATTTGTTTTTTTTCTTCTGAGTTCTTAGGCATAGAAAACATTAATGGTGTTTCAAATTCTGGTACAATTTGTGCTTTCTTATCAAGACCATAAAAGGTTATTTCATTTGAGGACATTTGTATCAACAGTATTTTTGTTATTTTCATGTTATGGTGAGATGAGAAAAAGGGCCACTCTGTAAGAAAGAGCTTTTGACTGAAGAAGTGCTTTTATTTCTAAAAAGAAAAAATTACCCTCTGCCTATGCATAGCTGAGTAATTTTTGTATGAATCACTGTGTTTTGTTACACCTTTTACATTCTAGCTGAACTTTAGTTTCACACATCTTTGCTAGCTTTATGTGTTTATCAAATTTGAATAGCAAGTGTACTCTCAAGTAGGAAAACAATCTCTTGCAAACAATATGTAGCTGGATTCTAAGATCCATTATGCAATTTTAAGCACTATCATCTGTTATTAGTAATCTCTGCATATAGTACTGAAAATTTCACATTCGGTATGACAGAAAATAAATCTCTCTCTTTTTATTTCAGTTTACTTTTATAATTTTGGATGGAAGGATTATGGAGTGGCATCTCTCACTACTATACTTGATATGGTAAAGGTCATGGCTTTTGCCTTGCAGGAAGGGAGGGTAGCTGTTCATTGCCATGCAGGACTGGGGCGCACAGGTATGTGCCTCTACTGCAAGATCAACAGAATTGTTTTTCTAAAAATGAAAAACAAGTCTCTGGTCGTAAATTATTAATAATCTGCTTAGATTCTATATAATTGCAAGATGTACATCTATAAAATAGGTAAAAACACTAAAAAAATTGTGAAAATTCTCTGAATGGCAGGAGATCAGTTTTAGTATATTAAAACAGTAACCTGGAAGGCTGGAAAATTTTTGAATCTGTATAATAATTCCCTGTTACATTCAAATGGGAGGACTTATTTTTGGTGGGATAAAGTCCCACAGTTCGCTTTCATTTTCTGGTATTTATTACATGCTTGCAAACCTACCACTCATTGTTAGATCAGGTAGATTTGGTGGAGCAGCTAAAATTTAATTTACTTCTGTACCTTTCAAGACCTTTTTCCTCTGGCCTTCCTGTGGAAGCCACCATTGCTTTTGTGATGGAACTCCTCAAGATGCTGCAGTGAGAAACTAGCTCTCACTGAAAGTGTAGTGAGAAAGTGTTTACTATCTTGTGGTCCCAAAAATGCAATTCTGCTTAGGCAACAGCATCAGATAATAGAAATTTTTATCTGGTAGTTCCACTGAGTATTTCTTTTAGTTTTATAGTTCTTCAACTAATGCTTGGTTTTATATTTTCCAGGTGTTCTAATAGCTTGCTACTTAGTTTTTGCAACAAGAATGAGTGCTGATCAAGCAATTCTTTATGTCAGAGCAAAAAGGCCTAATTCTATTCAGACTAGAGGGCAGTTGTTATGCATCAGAGAATTCACTCAGTTTTTGGTTCCCCTGAGAAATGTATTTGCATGCTGTGAGCCCAAGTCGCACACAGTGACGCTGTCCCAGTACCTGACCCGTCAGAGACATCTGCTCCATGGCTATGAGAGCAGGCATCTCAAACATGTGCCAAAACTTATTCATCTAGTCTGCAAATTGTTGTTAGACTTGGCTGAAAACAGACAAGTGATTGAGGCAGAATTGTTAGATGTACCAGATCTCACTGCTGAAATCGAGAAGACTGTTTCTCAGCTGATGTCCACCCAGCTGGACAGAGAGCTCACAAGACAAGACAGTGACACCTCAGACCCCTCCCACACCCACTCGTCCACCTTTGAGACCCAGGATTCTCTTTTCTCCTTGGGTCATGAATGTGATCCCCTTTGGAAAAGAAGGAATGCTGAATCCCTGCAGCCTTTCACTCATCATAAGAGGCGTCTAAGCTATAGTGATTCAGATTTAAGGAGAACTGAGTTTCTCTTAGAACAAGGAGAAACTGCATGGACAGTACCTGCTCAGATATTACTGTGCAGCAAACTGAAGGACAACAGCAGTGAGGAATGTTCTGCCACAGAGGAACAAAAGCCACGGTTGGATCTAAACAAGGAAGCATTAGTGCGTAATACGTGCATGTTCTGGAGCCAAGGGAAATTTAATTTGGATGGACAAAAAGATGGATCCTCACTTTATCATAGAAGGAACTCTACCAAAGAAGTACAACGCAGCAGAACCTTTTCTTCAGGTCTAGCATCTATCTGCAATACCAGGGAACCTGGAATACCAAGGCATCATTTTCCCAATGAGAGTGCTCATAGAAAAGACCACAAGACTAATATGTATAGCAGAAGAGGCTATGTCTCTGAGGACTCTGATTCTTCTTCTTCTTCTAATAAAGTTAACTTTTCCATTGGATATGAAAGCCGAAGTGGCAGAGATGTGTCAGAGGCAATTCCACACATTGTTCTGCAGTCAGAACTAAGTTTGGAAGCCCGAAGAGTTTTGGCAGCAAAAGCACTTGCAGATATAAATGAATTTCTGGGAGAGGATGAAGTGAAGCAGAAGGTAGAAATGTGGCAGGTAATTTTAAACTTGATTCAATGTTATGGGCTCCGCATATTTCACCTGGGTTAATTCTAGAATGGCAAAAATTCCACCATGGGCTTTGAAATGGCACACTGGGACACCAGTTTATACCAGTTCACTAAATGGTTGTATTTGTCAGTTAGGGGCCAGTTCTTTCACATGCAAGCAAAATGCACCTGCAAATTTTGGCCTCTAGCAGGAGGTTAAAACATTGTTTCTAGTTGTGATATTAATTTTACTAGGTAACCAAAACTGATGCAATTATCTGTGGTTGTAACATGGCTCCTGGTAACATAAAAGTACTTCAGGTTCTTTGCTTGACTTGTTTTGTTGATCAGTGCTTTCTCAGAATTAATCAGAGGGTTCTGTGTGTAAAAGACTTGTGTAGAAACTTAACCTGCTTATCCTCAAAACCAAACCCTCCTGGCAACATTTGCTTTGACATTGGAATCCAAAGCTGGTTTACGTATTCTAGGAGATAACTGGGAGTTGCACTGTTGATGTCATCCTTCTGGTTTAAAGAATCACTTGTATTAATGCTGATTAATGGTGATGCTTTGGACAGAACTAGAAATATATATATATATTTTTTTAACTCTTGTATTTTTTTTGTTGGAACATTAGCAGCTAAATACTGCTGCAATCAGAGAGGATGTTGGCAAAAGTAAACAGATGATGCATTTTCAGCTTTGTTTTGTTTTTAAGAAAGAACTGAATTCTCGAGATGGAGCTTGGGATAAAATCTGTACCGAGAGAGATCCTTTTATCCTCTGTAGCTTGATGTGGTCCTGGATAGAGCAGCTGAAAGAACCTATTCTATCGAAAGATGATATTGACATGCTGGCAAAAAATTGCACAGAATCACAGGATGCACTTTACTTACTGAGAAAGGTAGGTATTATATATGTCAATTCATTCTTTAACTGCCAAGTACATTTTGTTAACGTGTGTCAAACTATCCTTTTATGGCTTTTATGCAAGGGGATTGGACTTCTAAAAGGCAACTCTTCAATCTCTTTAAAAATCAGAATGAGGATTGTTTTGGAATTGAATAGCATGAGCTGTAATCAATACAACAATGATTAATATGATAAGAAAAAAAACAAACAGATACTGTATTTGAACACTATTCAGTAGAAGCTCAACTTCAGCATATTTCCCTGGGAATTCTGCAGTTTGAAATCCAGAGGCAAAGATGAGAAACCTTTTCTCTGTGACTCGATGTATGGCTTTTGTTAATGCCACATCTGGCAGCTGTGCTTAATGGTTGTCATATTTGCCATGCAAACATCAGAATCCATCAGCTTTGGAAGAGCTGCATGGAGGAATAGGAAGAATTTGCCAATTCAAGGAATCGGAAGCCATGCCAAGTTCTTCTACATAAGTCAGAACTATGGCCATCCATATTCTGAAATCCCTATTAGAAACAGGTACTCCTGATCCAAACTGTTTAATTGGGCTTTCCCCAAAGGGCTAGATGTGAAGTAAATTTAAAAAAAATTTTTTTTTTCTCTTCTTGATCTTTTAATTAGACAAATTAATTTCCTAATTCTTTGGGAATTCTTTGTTTCTGAAGTATTTATGAAGAAAATAGGGCCCCTTTTCACAGCCTCCAGATGTCCAAGCATGCTACTTGTAGTCCGTAGGTGGTCAGAACTTTATGTACAGTCACCATTTCATGACATGACATTTAGAATCCCCAATGACATCTAAACCCATCATGTTTCTTCCTGAAGCAGTCTTCCACTCTTAGCAGCGTTTTAACTTTCAATTTGTATTAAATAATACTCCTTGACACCAGTTATAAATGAAGGGGAAGGGAATAATAATTACAGGTTTAAAATGTAAAAATTTTAATTTTATCCTATGGTATTTGAGAATCACAGACTAGTTGAGCTGGCAGGGACCTCTGGGTGTCTCCTGGTCCAACCACCCTGCTCAAACCAGCGTCAACTGGACCAGGCTGCTTGCACAGCAGATGCTGCAGTCCTTTTATCATCTTTGTGGCCCCTCACTGGACTTGGTCTAGTATGTTGATGTCCTTCTTGTGCCAAGGAGCCCAGAGCTGGACCCAGCCTTCCAGATGTGTCAGCTCCAGTGACCTGCCAGCAAGTCTGTTTCAGATGCAGCCCAGGGTGCTCTTCAGCTGCCTTTGCTGTACGTGCCCATTGCTGGCTCCTGTCCCACTTTGTATGTGCTGGGACACTCGGGCTCCTTCCTGCTGATCTGCTCTCCAGGCACTCAGTCCCTCAATGCAGTGGTGCCTACAGAGCTGCTCCTCCCAGAAACTCCTCAGGTTTTAATTTAATATTCACTCTCAAGTGACCTGCCAGCATGGAGATCTGTCACCCTGGAAAAAGGGGTGGGAATTAGCAGCGACAGAGATACTTTTGTGTATCCTTGTCAGCACTGCCCAGGGGTGTTTCCGCACGCTTCCTTTATTGGGGAAGGAGACTTGGCAGGACAGAGGGTGCTGCAGATCATCCAGTGTTAGTTGGGGAATTAACCCTAAATGTGCATAGCATTTTGGACTGAAAAGATCAAATCTCACTTTTTCTATACCAGTTCACATGAGTGCTGCTGTTTGTGTAGGGGACCTGGAAAAATAGGTCTCCAGATGCACGCTGAACCTCCTAGAAATTTCCAGAGCAGTTTGTGATACACTATAAAAGAAAAGTTTCTCCCATCCTGAGTGAAATAATTATGTAAAGGCTCATGAAAATTCCCTCCTCAACTCCTACACCTGAAGGTTTCAATACAGGAAGGCACAGTCAAGAGCAATTAACAGCAATCAACAAAAACTGAAGGTAAAGTGTTTTTAATGAAAATATTCTTCTAATGAGCTGCTGTTCCTTTTACCCACCAGGAACAGTGTCAGACTATCCTTTGTATTTTACACTGTGTGGTGAACTTGCAAATGCTTCCAGCTGATGTGGAGGAGGCCTTACTTGCTCGTGCTATTAAAGCTTTCACTAAGGCAAGTAACCATTTGTCCATGACATTGAATTTATTTGTTTCAAATAATGAAGGGTGAATCAATAGAGCAAGTGATTGTGAGGAAAGTTACAGGAATTCCTTCACACTTAGTGTGCTCAGGCTTATCTGTTCCAGAGTTTGCACAGTATAATAATCAGCCTACAGAAAGGGTAGGAAATATTCTCATAAAAATTAAATTCTGTCACTACAGCCTTAATTTTTCCTGTCATTTTCCTGTTTCTGGATCACTGCCCATTTATAGACTTCAAATTAGGGAAAAGATAATTTTCAGGTAGTCACTGGGAGTAGCTTACCAAAGGCTTTGGTACATTCTGTGCTACTTGGAGTCTTTCCCTCAGATTGAGTCATTTTCTGAAATGACATTGCAATTCAGTTGTTTTGGGCCCTTCATACAGGATGTGTATAAACATCTTTTGCTTTTGGAATCATGGAATAACAGGGACAGGTCAAGCTTGCTAGGGCTTGGCTCAGAGCTGCCTTCTTCTCAGATTCAGGAGGTGACATTATTTGAGCAGAAGGTTCATTGTGCTCCTTCCTAATCTCTTCTCAATCTATGGACCTGTCACCTGTGAAAACAATCGTGACATTCCTCCTGCTAGTTTGTTTTCATGTCTAGGCAGCTAAAATTAGTATTAAGTACTCCATCACCAAACACTTTGATAAATCCTAAAACTACTGTTTTAAAAATGTTAGTCATGTACTTTGCAATTTGCTGTATTACATCCGTTTAACAACTGAACTGAAATGTGTCCCTTTATTAGACAAGCTTCGATTCTGACAATGGACCCTATGTTTACAATACATTGAAAAAAGTATTTAAACAAACACTGGAAGACAAAAGAAAAAGGCTTAAGGAAGGAACAGAGAATCCCTCTTGATTTCTGCACAACTATGCCGAAGAATTAGATGGACCTACCAAATTATTTTGCGTTTTCCAGCTACTGTATTTTTTTGCTCTCTGGCATGGTTTGCCTCATTTCAGGTAACAGTAGTTATTAATAAAGCATTTTATTTGTTTAGTGGCAGTTTTAGTGATAATTGTTCTCTCTACACAGTTGTAAAGAGCAGTAGGGTCCTGTGTGACCCTACTGGAGCATTTGGTTTCAAGAACCTGCTTTTATGTTGTAAACTGTTCTCTTGTTTTCCAAGGTATTGATTGGCTTAAAAGCCTCTGCCACTGGCCAGCAGCACTATCTTCAAGTTACATGATTGCCATAAGTTCAATGCCATGGTACACAAAGGTTTCATGGATTGAGTTAATATTTATGTATTATGTATGTTTACATTTATATTATTTGATTTTACATTGCAGAAAATAAATATTGACTGAACTTATTAAACTCCTTTTCCTTTTAGCAATGTTTAAAAAAAGACTAAGAGGAATAATGAACAGATCTTGAGGTCTGCTGTTGACAGCAGGTAATTTTTTTTCTTTAGATCTCTTAAATAGTTGTCACCAATTGGTTCCTAAAAGGTGTTGCAGTAGAGAAATACATTAAGTGCATTCAGTTATCATGGTCTTAATTTGGACTGTTTTGGATAAAAAGGCTTTAGTTTTTACTAGAAAACTGATTGCGGCATTTGAAGTGCTTTGAACAAGAGTAAAATTTTACCTTAAGAGCTAAACTTTTATGGAGCTTATTTGAAGTGAGAAAGCAATTATCAAACGTTAAGGATATAATTCTGTCTGTACTTATGTTTAGCAAAACCTTGCCAAATAAGTGCAACACAAGAATACTAAGAAATAATCAATGAACATCTTCCTATCTGCAATACAAGCATTTTCATTGAGTAAGACAGAAAAACCTGGGCTATCATCATAACTGCAGTTTTTTGTTACAGCCTTAGGATTTGGACTGCAATGCCAGTTTGCAAGATTAACTGTTTATCCCGTTTGAAACATTTAAGCAGATAAAAAAGAATCTGTCCTTTTCCCAAATATTTGTATTTGGTACTGTCAATGACTACTACTTAGAGTTAGAAGCAGACCAGTTTAATATATATATAAACTATATGTGCTTCAACTGTGAGATGACTATATATCAAATCCAGATCCGAACAAGTACTTTGGCAGAATCATCCTACAAGTGAGCACACTTGAAAGTAAAATATTGCCCAGGAATCACATACACGAAAGCAGCTTTGTAAAGAGGCAAGGCAACAGAAACAGCAGTTTAACGTTGGCCAGCACACTTAGCAGTCACACCTGGGAATACTAAGATGCATTTGCAGGTGTCTTGGTCTCCCAGGAACTTATTTCAGTTTATCACAGCCACCAGCTCCAAATAGGTAGCACCAACTCCTGATGTTGCACACTTGGGGTGCAGAAACCTGCCCAGTATTGTTCACATCAGTATCATTAATGAGGACTTTCACATAGCATGAGATCCAGCTAGAATAGTCTTTCTGAAGTTCATGTCAGGTGTTGACATTTGAAAAACTACCTACACGCCACCCATGGAAGTGGGTGCTGTAGAACTGGGTGCTTTTTGATTTTGTAAAGTTTTTGGTTCACTGACAAATGTGGTTGCAATTTTGGCCAAACTGGCTGCCACATCTGATTTCTCACATCATGGGAGAAACCAAAATAGCCCATCTAAATGAATATTCAAACCTACAGACTTCAGCAGCAGCCTATTAATGCATTTGTGACCCGGATGAAGTAAATGTTTAAATAGTAAATACTCTTTTTCCCTGTTGCTTTACTTCAGTGAACTACAGCAAACTGTCGTGTTTGGGGCCAAACTGACAACAAAGAACGAGCCCCATGGCTGCTCACTCACCTCACACACACACTGTCGGATGGGGAAGACAAAGGCCAGCTAGAAGCTTGTGGAATGAGACAAGGACAAGGAGGGTTCACTCACCATATATGGTCACAGGCAAAACAGACTCAACTTGGGGAAAAAATGTCAATTTAATTTATCACTAACCAAATGCACACAGACACAGGCAACACAAAGAGCAGAGCTTAAATACCTCACTCCACCCCTCCCGTCTTCCTGGGCCCAAATCACTTTGTTCCCCATTTCTCTCCCTCCGTCCCCCCAGCAGCACAGGGGGATGGGGATGGGGTTGAGAGTCACTTCACAGCCTGGGGGTTCCTGCCGCTCCTTCCTCCTCAGGAAGGATTCCTCACAGCCCTCCCCTGCTTCCCCACGGGGTCCCTCCCATGGCAGAGAGTCCTCCATGAACCTCTCCTTCATGAGTCCTTCCCACAAGGTCCAGAGCAGCTGCTCCAGGGTGGGCTTCCCACAGAGTCACAGGCTGCTTCGGGAATGGGCACCTCCCATGGTGTGGGGGCTTCCACAGCTGCAAAATCCAAGTTCACCCCTCCTGGCACCTTAATGGAATGTTCCACCACGTTCCTCCATGAATGCAGGGGGACAGCCTCCCATCTCGCTATAGGTTGCAGGGGACCTTCTGCTTGGGCACGTCCTCCTCATTCTTCCTCACCAGCCTCAGGATCTCCACTTTGGCACTGCTCTCACCTCTCCAGCGCAGCTCTTCCCTTGCTCTCTGCCCAGGTCTTATATCAGATCTTTCATATGTTAATCACAGAGGTGCATCTGTTGTCTTTCATGGTTCTGGCCTCGGCTACCTGAGCTGGGGTAGCTTTTAGTAGCTCTTACAGGAGCCACCCCTGGGGCCTCTCCCCTGCAAAACCATGCCAGCACACAAACATCTCATCTCTACTGAGCCTTACCACAAAGTCCTGTCAGACATGCGTAGTCCTCAAAGCCCCAACGATGCCATACAGAAGAAACTCCCATGCTGTCCAGCTCTCTAGCATGAGGACTCATCTTCTAGGGTCCTCTCTCACCTCAGGTCCACCAGCCAGCTCACTCTTCACTTATAGAACAATAATGGTAACTACCAAAATATTCTTAGGAATCCTGGGTAGAAAAACACAAAAGTTAGGCCCTTTATGGCCAAATGTCTCCTGCAGTGTCTGCTCACATGCCCTGCCACCTCGTGTTCTGCTGCACTGGGGGAAGGCTGCTCTGCATTGGGATCTGGGCTGTGGTGTGGGACTAAGACTGCAAAGGATTCATATTCTGCAGCACCAGCCCAAAGAGCAAACTTACCGTCAGCAATATTGATTTCACCCCCAAACTGGGCCTAGATGACTTCTAAGGTGGATTTCCACGTAATCTGAAGATGTTGAGAATTTTCATGGAGCGAGCAGGGATGGGGGAAGGAGCATTTTAGATCCAGTCGGTGACTACAAGACAGTCTCCTTAAGCGTGGCCAACAAAATACACTTTTGCATGGGTTCTTGGAGCCCTTTGTTCTTCCAGCTTTCACCCCAGGGCTGTCTGCAAGGAAGCAGGTACCTCCTCCTTCCCTTCTCTGGGATTTTGGCTCTCCAAGTGCCAAGAATGCTGTGTGAGGCCTGGCTGAAAAGTGATGCTGCACAGGTCCTGCAGATGAGTCTCTCAGCAATCCAGGTCTGAGGGAGCAGTCCACTTGAAAAAAATTCAGAAGGCTCTGTGTCCAGTATGGAAGGTCACAGGCATAACCCCTGGCTGTTCCTAAGGCTTGTGTATTTATCAACATGGTAGCATTTGGCTCACTGCTTTCAGACAGGGATCTGGAAACCACATGAAATGTTCCTCATCTACTCTTACACCTATGGTGTTCTATAGAGGAGGTAGGCAATGAGAGTTAACAGACTGATGACGGGAAGAAATCAAGGACACTGGACAAGAATCATCATGAACAGGTGGATAACATTAGGTGTTGCCCTTTAGGAATGGTAATAGCTGCTTGCCACAGCAATTCTGTCCTGTCATTTGCTATTTCCAGCAAGCTCTCACACAGAATCACAGAATCTTAGGGGTTGGAAGGGGCCCCAAAAGATCATCTAGTCCAACCCCCTGCCAGAGCAGGATCAGCTAGAGCACATCACACAGGAACTTGTCCAGGAGGGTTTTGAATGTCTCCAGTGAAGGAGACTCCACAGCCTCTCTGGGCAGCCTGTTCCAGTGCTCTGTCACTCTCACAGTAAAGAAGATTTTTCTGATGTTTACGTGAAACCTCCTGTGTTCCAGTTTGCACCCATTGCCCCTTGTCCTATCACTGGACATCACTGAAAAAAGCCTGGCTCCATCCTCCTGACACTTGCCCTTAACATATTTATAAACATGGATGAGGTCACCCCTCAGTCTCCTCCAAGCTAAAGAGACCCAGCTCCCTCAGCCTTTCCTCATAAGGGAGATGTTCCACTCCCTTAATCATCTTTGTGTCTCTGTGCTGGACTCATTCCAGTAGTTCCCTGTCCTTGAACTGAGAGGCCCAGAACTGGACACAATATTCCAGATGTGGCCTCACCAATGCAGAATAGAGGGGGAGGAGAACCTCTCTTGACCTACTAACCACACCCTTTCTAATACACCCCAGGATGCCATTGGCCTTCTTGGCCACAAGGGCACATTGCTGGCTCATGGTCATCCTCCTGTCGACCAGGACCCCCAGGTCCCTTTCTCCTACACTGCTCTCGAGCAAGTCAGCCCCCAACCTGTACTGGTACATGGGGTTCTTCCCCAGATGCAAGACTCTACACTTGCCCTTGTTGTATTTAATTAACTTTTCCTCTGCCCAACTCTCCAGCCTGTCCAGGTCTCTCTGAATGGCAGCACAGCCTTGTGGTGTGTCAGCCACTTCTCCCAGTTTAGTGTCATGTCTCTGTGGACATGACTGCAGCTTTGCTTGGGGCTGAGAATGAAGATCTGGCCTTCAGGTTTCAGACATTTTCTATGTGTAGCAACCTCTGTCAATGGGCTAGAAATGAGCACAGCCAGCAGGCTTCAGCCCAGTAAAGGAGAGTTACTTCCCGCCACGTTTCCAATTCAAGACCTTTCCCTGAGAACACAAGAGCAATAAAAGGGAGGGAACTCTGCTGGGAATTAAAGACAAAATGTCTCAAATGGTCAGTGCAGTTGTAGTACAGGGAGAGTTTTCTAGTCCCCAGTACCTTTGGACAGCCATTTGTAATCGTTGCAGTTTCACCTGCAGCCCCTTGCTGTTCTCTCTAGTCCTTTTCCCAGAACCTGTGTGTCCTGCCGGTTGTGCTGCATGGTGCAGCCTGGCAGAGGCTGTTGCCAGGAGGGCTGTGCTGGCACTGGGATGGGACATGCAGGAGGAGCCTCAGGAGCAGCAGCAGGAGTTCGTGGGCAGCACAGGGTTGTTTCCCACAGGCACTGCAGTCAGTCAGTGGCACTGCCAGCGCCCAAGGCTGCTTTGGGTTGGGGTGGCTGTGAGAACATGCCCTTGGAATTTTTGGCACTCTAAAGGAGTATCTTTGAGGCAGAGTAAGTGTAAAGTTCCTCTAGTGAGGAGAACCCGTGCCCAGCCCTGCCTGCCAACAGTGTGATGCCTGCTGGGCACCACAACAGCTCTGTCCCTCTTCATGGGGAGAGAAATCGCTCATCCTGGAGCTGTGGGTTGGAGCTCTGTCAGCGCACCCCAACCCCTGCCCTGGCTGGGCCACCCTTAGCCCTCAAAAGTGGGGGAGAGGGGGCAGGTGGGGGCTGGAGGGCACTGGGTTTGTTCTGCAGGTCAGAAAGAAAATTCACTCCCCAAGGTAGCAAGAAGGGTGCTCAGCCCCGGGGAGTTTCCCTGGGTGCCGTCACAGTCCCAAGGGGAGGAGGGCTTCCCAACTCACACCCACTAAGGAGAACCAACCGGCAGGGCCCCCTTCCGCAGCGCATGGTCATCGTTGGCCCTGATCCTGAGGCTGCCCCCCTGCACTGAGGCATCCCATTGGCTGTGGGCACTGTCTGTTGGCCCGGGGTCCCGCCTCCTTTTTCCCCGCCGCTGGCAGCCACTGGCGCTGCTCCACAGTTGAGAGCCTGATGTGGGTGGTATGTGCTCCTGCGACGCTGTGCCGGGCACAGGCACTGGCTGGGGCTGGGCAGGGGGCTACGGGAACCTGCTGCCACCAGAAGTACAGGGGAGTGCAGGCTAGGAGAGCTGTAGGGATCACTGGAGACCATCATTCTTTCCATGTTCTACTGTTCAGCACGTGCACGGGGACACACTCGACCACTAACGCAGATTTCACTTCTTCATGCTTAACACGGCTTATTACAATGCAAATTACTATAATCCTAACTGCAACCATCACTGAAGAAAAATCCAACCCAAACCAGTTCCCTATATTTTAATTACACAAATTAATTTCCTAATTCTTTGGGAATTCTGAAATAAATTGAACTCAACAGCAAACAAGTCACTGTTCAGCAGTTATTCTTTATTGACAACGCCAGAGCAGCACTGGGGCTTCTCCACCATAAGTGCTCCCACAAGTTAGCAAAACACCCCAACAGAAACATGCATATTCAGTTTTATGCCAATGAGTTCTCAGAATTCTTTTACATAGTCATCTTTGTAATGATGCATGCGCAAGGGTCTCCTGTGGGGGTCTTTCTTGATTCTAGTCCTTTTGTCTTCTTCGTCCTGTCTCCCTGTTCTGGTCCTGTCTCCAGTCTCCTGCAGATGAGTCCAGAATCAACATGAATGTTGCCTGTTGGCTGACAGCTCTTAGAAGACTTGATGTTATCACAACCTGCAGGATGCTTGGCATACAGTTTCACGAAGCACATTGTTTAAAAAGTAACCCATTCAGCTAACTTAGTACAGCAAAGTCATAATTTTAGTAAATTCCTACAAGTATCAACTGTCAGCCCTGAGCTGTAAGGAGAAGGCTGCCATTAAGGCCTGGTGTGGCTGCAGCCACCACCTGGGCTGGCACTGGGGCAGACCCCATACCCCCTCAGCGTCCCCAGGGCCCTTGGCTGGACTCTCTCCGCTGGGCAGCGCTTGGGCCGTCCGTTCCCCACCCACAGAGCCCGCCCGACGCGGTGGCCACGGCATGGATGAGACGGGGCAGGGGAGAAACATGGCGTCCAGCTCCCGGCAGGAGGGACTACAGCTCCCATAGGGCACCGCGCGGGGCGGAGCGCTAGCGGCCAATCAGGCGTGGGGGCGGGACCTCACGGCGAGAAAGCGCGAGCGGGTTTGGTGGTGGTGGTGGGCGGGGCTGTGGGGGAACAGCAGTGCTAAGGGGTGTGTAGGGGTGCCTGCAGGAGCCGGGGAGGGATCCAAGGGCTGGGGAGAGCTGTGGTGCTCGGGGGGAGTTGTGGCGGTCCGGGGGCGGCAGGAATGCGGGCCCGGGGAAGGCGATCGGGGTCTGAGGGGGAGTATGGGTGGTGGGGGGGTTCTGGGGGCCTGAGGGGGTATCGGGGGTTTGAAGCGGAGGAAGTCAGGCTTTGAGGGGGCTGTGGGGGCCCGAAGAGGGTGTAGGGTCGTTGGGTAGGGGGCTGTAGGGGCCCGTAGGGGATTTAGGGGTGTGAGAAGGGGCTATGGCGCCCAAAGGGGTGTGGAGTTGTTAGGGAGGGAGTTGTGGGGGCCCGAAGGGGGTGTAGGGTCGCTGGGGGGCCTGAAGGGTGTATAGGGACGAGGAGAGTTATAAGAGTGGCTCTAGGGGCACCGGCGGGGTCAGGACGGAGGGGCGCTGTGAGAGGCTTTGCCCAGCATCAGGCTCCCCTACACCCCCTCCGGCTGACCTGTTCCCACTCCCCCAGAGTGCTTGAGGTCCCTGGGACGTTTAAATCCAGCGGTGTGCCCTCCGGTAGCGCTGTGCCCTGCACCCAGCTGCACCCCGCCCCTGTGGCCCCCAGCCCCCCGCCCGAGGAGGCACTGTGGCTGTTGCGGTGCGTGTGCGGCCCCTCCGAGCAGAGCGGGCCGGGTCACTCTCCTGGGCCGGCACGTCCTCGTCTTCAACCCGGCGGAGCCCGGCGGCCGCCCCGGCAGCCTGCTGCCCCCCCCGCGGGCCCAAGCACCGGGGCAAGGACGTCTTCAACCGGGTTTTCCGGGAGGGGACCACGCAGGAGGAGGCGTTCCAGCACACCACCCGCGGGCTCCTGGGCAGTGTCCTCAGGGGCTACAACTGCTCCGGTAAAACGGAGCAAACGCCTCCGATCCCTGGGGAACTCCTGTCCCATCTGCTTCCGGGCTGGGTGGGATCAGAAGAGCCGTGGATTTATTTTGGAAGCTCCTGAGCAGTTGGGGAGGGGGGTACACACACCAGCAACACAGAAACATTTGGCCTTTAACTTGGTGGCATCAAGCCATGGTGATTGCAGGTGTGGTCAGGATGGGGATGATCCTGATGTGGAAGTGTCATCTAATCTGGGCAGGTAAGTGAGGGGAAGCAAAACGTGAAGCATTTTTATAACACCACAGACTGGTTTGGGTTGGAAGGGACCTTAGAGATCATCCAGTCCCACTCCCTGCCATGGGCAGGGATACCTCCCACTGGACCAGGTTGCTCCAAGCACCATCCAGCCTGCCCTTGAACACTTCCAGGGATGGGGCAGCCACAGCTTCTTTTGGCAACATTGGCCAATGTCTCACCACCCTCATGGTAAAACACTTCTTAATGTCCCATCTAACCCTGCCCTCGGGCAGTTTAAAACTGTTCCCCCATGTCCTGTCACTGCAGGCCCTGGTAAAAAGTCTTTCTCCAACTTTCTTCTAAGCCCCTTTAGAATGTTGAAGGGCCACAGTGAGACATTTTTTACAGTGAAAACAACTATTCACTGGAACAACCTCCCTGGGACAAGGCAGAATCCCCGTGACTGGTGGTGGTTGAGCTGCCACTGGAGGAGATAATCTCAGCTGGGCTCCCTTTCCCACAAAAGCCTGGACTGGATGCTCCCTCCCAGCCAGTGGTGCTTCATAGAGGGTGTTGAAAGATTGAGATGGAAAATGAGAGGAAGAAATCCATGGCACAAAGAGCCCCTTGGTTTTGCCATCCTGCCCAGCCTGGGTGGCTGTGGTGGGCAGAGCCTTGGGAGGGTGCTAAGTTTCGAGGTGGGCTCTGGAGTGAAGCAGACACATTCTGGGGGTTGCTGTGCCCCTTCTCAGCATTCCCATGCTGGTAGTGCCATATATCCCATTCTGGAAATCTCAGTGGGTTGGAAGCTCCCCTCCCAGTGTAGCAGAGCCTGGTGCCACTGGCAGTTTCGGCAGATGAGCTGCTTAAGGAGCATGTCATCATGCCAGATGTGGGGATGCTTGCTCTGCTGGCTGATCATGCCAGGTGCTGGGACTGCAAGATGCTGTTCCTTTCTCTCTCAGAGCCACTGCAGGCTCTGCCTATCATCATGCCCACCTGGCAGGCACATCTCTCATTGGGTCTGCATTAAGTAACTCTGGGATCCTCATTTGAGAGAGTCGCGAAGCACCAGGTGCTGCTAATGGGGAGAAGGGCTGAGGGTCTCTAGATGAGTGTGTCCTGCTCCAATGGGGAGGCTTCAGAGAGGGTGTTGAAAGGTTGGGGTGGAAAATTAGAGGAATTACAAGGTCTGGAAGAAAAACACTTTCTGGTGAGAGACAGGGGAACGGGCTGTTTGGCTTGTTAAGGGGAAGGTTCAGGGGTGACTTATGCACAGCCTCCAAGCAGGTGAAGGTTTGTGGATTCATTCTGGCTCTGCTAAATTAGAGAGGCTGAAATGAGGGGGGGAAAATGTCAGTTAAGGCCAGTGCAGGCAGCAGGAAGGGCCTTTGTCTCCACAAAGGCTGGGAGTGACACCTGCTGCAGGGGCTGCTGTGGGAAGCTCTCTGCTCTTGTCTCCGGTGAGCGGACATGTGCTGCTCCCCTTCATTACTGATTGTTTCAACCATCTGCCCTCTCTCCTCCCAGTGTTTGCCTACAGCATGATGGGAGCAGGAAAAACCTTCACCATGCTGGGCTTGAAGAAAAGCCCTGGCATTGTGTACCTTACCACGGTGGAGCTGTACAAGAGGATCAAGGCCAGGAAGGGGGAGAAGAGCTGCGAGGTCCTCCTCTCCTACCAGGACCTAATGCTGTGGCTGAGCCGTGTCCCCTGCTGTCTCTGGGTCACTGTCACTGAGGTTTGGGGTTGCTCTGGACCTGTGGTGCCACCCTCAGGTACCTGTTCTGAAAGCAGGTGCTGGGGACATGGGGTGTGAAAGCCACCAGCATCCTGGCTTGTGTCAGCACTAGTGTGGCCAGCAGGACCAAGGCAGGGATTGTTCCCCTCTGTTGACACTGGTGAGAGGCCCCACCTTGAGTCCTGGGCCCCTCAGGACAAGAACGACATTGGAAAGGCTGGAGCATGTCCAGAGAAGGGCCATGGAGCTGGGGAATGGTCTGGAGCACAAGTCTGCTGAGGAACATCTGAAGATGCTGGGGGTGTTCAGCCTGGAGCAAAGGAGGCTGAGGGGAGACCTTGCTCTCTGCAACTGCCTGAGAGGAGGCTGGAGCCAGGGGGGAATTTGGTCTCTTCTCCCAGGGAACAAGAGATGGGACAAGAGGAGATGGCCTCCAGTTGTGCCAGGGGAGGTTTAGATTGGATGTTGGGAACAATTTCATCATTGAAGGGGTTGTCAGGCCCTGGCACAGGCTGCCCAGGGCAGTGGTGGGAATTTCCCTTGGAGGGATTTCAAAGCCATGTAGATGTGATGCTGAGGGACATGGGTTAGTGATGGACTTGGCAATGCTGGGATAACAGTTGGAGTGGATGATCTGAAAGGTCTTTTCCAACCAAAATGATTCTGTGCTTCTGTAGGTTGCAAGATGCTGTCCCAAAGACATGCTCAGCCCCGGATGATCCCATGGAGGGTGATGGAAGCCAGAGGCTGGGTAGCTAGTTGGCCCGCAGCTGGGAGTGGAGGAGGAGGTGAGAGGAGGGGTGGGCAGTGTGGGAGGGCTCAGCATGGGGCCTGGCAGAGGCTGGTGGGGCTCAGATGCTCTCGTGGGGTTGGCTGGACACTCTGGGAGAGGGCAGGAGCTTTGCTGGTGAAACCACTTGACTTCCCAGCGAGTAGGGCATGTGGGGACCAAACTCAGCTCGAATACAGGTCGATCATGGGCTGGGTGAGTAAGAGTTTTTGGCTGATTGCTTCAGGCTCCAGAGGAAATGCCTCCCAGCAGCCCTGGAGTCATCCAGTATGTTGTCAGTTATTAACTGAAATAAGTAAACAGGAACTCTCCAGCTGGAACCACAGCAACTGAGCCACCTTCTCCAGGGATTGTCCAGCAGCCAGATAGAGACGTGAGTGTTCCCAAAGGCCACTTCCTCCTGTGTGCCTGTGCAGGATGGGCTGTCCACCCTCCTGTTGCCTGTAGCCACCCTAGGGGTGATCTTGATGGATGTGAGACCAGGCCTTTGCCTGCAGATGACAGCCTGCCCTGTAAAATCAGGGATTTGGCTCCTGGGGAGCTAATCCCATGGGATAATCTCTTCTGGAAATGCCAGCAGTGAAGGTTTCCAGGCACAGCAACTGTGTGAGCCTTAAGCACACATTGTTGGTCCTGAAGGGAGCTCTGCCAAGGCTTTCCTCCTGCCCTGGTGACCGCAGGGCTTGCACTGTCAGTGCTCTTGTGGCAGCATCTGCTGCTGCCTCAAGCATCTTGGTGAGATGAACCTCTGCAGAAAGGTGTCTGGTGGGAGCCCTGCCTTGATGTGTGCCTGAAGCTGAGCTAACAAGTGTCTGAAGCCTGGCAGAAAGGCTGTGGATGTTGTTTGGTCCCTTGTAACCAACAGGTGAACACCTGGCAGCCCACATTCTCCAGTAAGAGCTTTACAGTTCAGGGATCTCATTGCTTCAAGCTTTGCCTCTTTTCCCCCAAAACTCTGCCAACAGGCTCTGCCCCTCCTGAGGAGGTGTCTCAGAGGTGCCGCTGGTGGTGCTGAGCCTCTGGTACTGGTGACATTGGCTCAAGCTGACCTGCTAAATGGTTCTTGGTCTATCTCTGTCCCTGCCAGGCTCATAGCCACCATCCTTAGGGTGGTCCAGAAGCAGTGCTCCCTCCTGAGGGCTGCCAACATGCTCACCCCTGCCATGGCCTCCGAGGTGGAGGAGCTGGAATACTTGGTCCATCAGTGGGCTGCTGGGAAGCTGGAGCAAACTTGGCGTGAGGCTGGAGCACACCATGTCTCCCACAATCCCCGTGGAGTTCAGGAGGGCCAGCCCAGGCCAGACGATGCAGCTGGGCTGTGAGGGTGAGGGTTGGGGACAGTTGGTACTGTCCCCTCTGCTTTGTCTTGGCATGCACTGGAGGAGCTGAGGGTGGGGGCAGAGGGATGAGGGGCTGTGGACCCCCCTCCTGAGGTGGCCTTGCCGCAAGAGACCCTCACCCATCTACTCCTGCCATCATTGAGATTGGTTTTATATCTACCTGTGTATAAGTTTATAAATCTGTTCTTTCCCCCACATTTTACTCCCTTTTCTCTGTTACGGTAAATTTGTTCCAGTTTCAACTTCCAACCCATAAGTCTCTCTTTCTTATTCCCCTTGTATCTTCCCTTTGGTGGATGGAGGGGGGGGCAATAGAGAGAAATTCTGCCCTCTGGTTTGTGGTTTGCCCTGATCACTAAACCAGGACAGAGGGACAGGGCTCGTCTAGGGCTGCTGAGGGACGACGGGGACCCCACACCTCGGGGCTCTGCAAGCTCACCCGCATCTGGCTTCTCTCACAGAGTGACCTGAGGAGCATTTGGAGGAACCACCCCAGTGACTCTGGGACCAGAAACTCATCCTTGAAGTCCACCACGTGGGAGAGCATGGAGCATGGAGCATGGAGCAAGGTGATGTTCCTCCTGCAGCCTGACAGAGGGGCTGTTGGGGCGCTCAGCGTGAGGCTGAGAGCGGTGAAGAGGGAGGCCAGAGCTCCCCAACTGCCCCGGGGCAGGCCCCCTCCTTTCCTCAGAAGTGGGGCCTAGGCTGGGCAGGGGGCACCTGCTGGGACCCCCCCCCCGCCTGCAATGCCCCCTCCTCTCCAAGGCCTCCAGCCCTGCCCCTCAGCCAGCTGGGCAGAGACAGAGCAGGCCCTGGGGACAATCGCACAGGGATGCTTCCCCTGGCCCCACAGAGCTGCTCATTCCGGGTGCCATTTCCTCTCTTCCTCCAGTCTGCATGCTGTGCTGCAGGGTGGATGCTGACCCAGATATTCGTGGGTCCACACTAGAGACAGACGGGATCTGTGCCGTTGAATTTTGCCTGGTGTGTTACCCCAGGGCTTCCCTGAGCTTTGCGACAGGCAGTCCCAGCCAAGCTCTCCTCATTAGCCCCTTGTCTTCTCTCTTCCACAGATACTTGCCAATGAGCTCTCTGACCGGAGGACAGAGACTGCTGAATATGTGGCTTTTCACGTCATGGACGTCAGACGTGTGATCGAGCAGGCAGCACAGAAGGTGAGGACTTGAGAGGAACCAGGGGATTTGTGCTAAGAGAGATTTGCAGGAGCTTAGCCCAGACCTACAGGAAAGAAACCTCAGTCCTTCCAACCAGCCCTGGGACAAAAGTCTTACTGCCAGCAGCTCCACAGAGGCTCCAGCACAGGAGCCTCCTCCACCAGGCAGATCTGTTGGGTGTGACCCCGCAGCGGCCACATCCTGCACCCTGCCTGGAGGTGCGGGGCTGGCGGTGGAGGCCCTGAGGCTGCCACTGATGGGGGCTGCTGTGCTCTTTCCAGCACGCCTTCATCTGTGGCCAGAGCGGGGCCACCATCACCTGCCAGGGGACGGGCTGTGACCGCAGCTTCCACCTGCCCTGTGCCGCGGAGGGTGAATGTGTCGCCCAGTACTTGGCTCCGTTCAGGTATCTCCTCTCCCCGACCCGGGAAGGACCCGGCACTTCTCACTTCACCCACCCCCTTCCTCTTCCCCCCCGGGCCTTCTGCTGGGAGCACCGCCCACAGCAGGCAGTGGAGGCAGCTCCAGAGGAGAACACCGTCTGCCTCATCTGCCTGGATCCTGTGGGGGATGGAAAGTCCTACAGCATCCTGGTGTGCTCAGTGTGCAAACACACCTGGTTCCACAGGGTCTGCATCAGGTAGGAGCCATCCCCTCACCCCCATGGCACAGCAGGCATTCAGAAGCACCAGGGCCTTACTCAGGCTCCTTCTGTTTCTCCTGCAAGGACACGCTATAAACAATGGATTTACATGTTTCCAGTGCCCAAATTGCAGAGACAAGGATCGGTTTTGCCCAGAAATGTGCACCACGGGGATCTGAATCCCCTTCAGGTTGGTGTCCTTCTGCCCAGCTCACAAGTCAGGAGGTGCAGGTGCTATGCTGTGCCAGGGGCTGTCCCAGCAGTCCTGGCCCTCCACTGTCCTCTGAGTCTGGGCTTCAGCTTCACGGAGGACTTGGAAACAGGGCAAGGGGAAGAGCAGGGACGCCCTGTTGTCTGCCTTACTCCGGGACAGTTGGGGCTCATCAATTTTCCATTCTCCATTAGACTGCCTTTGGGGGACAGCCAGGCCTTTGCAGAACTACATGCGAGGCACAGCCGCTGAGATGCCTGGGAGTGCCTTTGCCCAGGAGGCAGGGAGCAGGTGGAGGAAGAACAGAAGATTGTCAAAATAGGGACAATGGTTCAAACTTTGGCTTGGAATAAGACATCCAACATTCTTTGTGGGATTCAAGGGACCCGGTTTACAGTCTGGTACTACGCCAAAAGAAGGAAGGTGTTCCGGAGTGCTGTCACTGAAGTGAAGCTGGGCTGCCATGAGGAAGTGCTTCTCAGGGGCTTTGCAGAAGCAGGGGTGAGACTCAGGACATCAGGCATTTCTTTCTCCTGGCACAGATTTCCATGGAACAGCCAAAGGCTGTGTAGAACCAAGGGCAACACAGGTTCCCTTTTGTCTCACACAAGAACAGTATTGTTCATGTTGTCAGTGAGTGGCAAAGAGGATGCTTGTTCCTGCTCCTTCCAGCTGTTCTGGTCGATCTCTTTTAGGAAGAACCACCTGAGCAGGAAGCCAAGCAGGAGAAGGAAGGCAGTGGTGAAGAGCTTCGAACTGCAGTTGCTGAGAGGGTGAAGAAGTATCTTTTTAATGATAGCCCTCCAGTCCACAAAACAGCTTCAAAAGCCAACACTGGTGAGAGAAAGGAGTTAGTAAATACTGACCCCAATTCTTGCTCTGTGAATATTAGTGCAGAGTAAATGATCTAAGATGGTGATTGGCTGCTGAGACAGCAGATTTTCCCCTCTCCTGTGAATCCTCGTGGGCGTTGGCAGAGCAGGAAAGCAGCTTTTCTTCCTTTGTGTCCATGCTTTGAGAGCTGAACTGGTGCTGTTGGGTCCCAAACGATGCTGTGGGCAGCAGGTGCCAGGCTTGCCTTGGTTGGTGTGTTCTCCTGGAAGGGATCTGAACAAGAGGTGCAGATGGAAAAGAGAAGGAGGACTGGAGTGCCCTGGGGGTGACAGTAGGATTCCCCTTTCTGGCCCAATTCCATGGGCTGTCTCCAGAGAGCAGCTTGGGGTGGGAGATGTTCCCAGAGCGTGTGGAGCTGCTGCTCAGATGCTGTCCAGGGGGCCTGGCAGGAGCTCCTGTGTTCAGGTGTGGTAGGAAGCTGCCCACAGGGTGTGACCTTAGGGAAAAAGGGACTGAAGGGATCTGGGAAACACCCCTTGATGGCAACAGTGCAGGAGCAGTCCTGTCTGTCTGAGCAGCCCTGCTGTGCCTGGGGGAGGGAGGCTTCTAGGAGTGGTGGAACCTCCAAGCACACCTGGTGTGTCCAGACTTTTCTCCTTCTGGGAGAGCCCGTTGCCTTCTGAGAGCCTCACGTGCAGATGCCCAACACACTGGGTGCCCGTCCGGCCTGGTTCTGCTCTCTTGAGCTGCTGTTGGTTCCTGAGGGGATGTCCCCAGTGAGCATGCTGTCTGTGCAGATGCTGCTCTGGAATTGCATCAGGCTCCAGTGCTTCTGGCCACCCCTTCCAGTTGGTGCTTCCAGAACTGCCTGCTCAGTCAGGGAGGGACTTGCTGGTTCCATTCATCCAGCCACGTGACAATGCCAGTCAGAGGGACGTGGACCCTTCTACAGAAACTGTGCATAACGATGGCAGGAAAGGAAGATGTTGGTCTCCGAAGTATGGAGGTGATTTGTAGAGGAGCTGAGTGTTTATTCCAAGCATCTTGGGGCTGATAATTTTGGCCCTCTCCATAGTCCCTTCTGTGGCGCTGCCTTGAGCACCAGCACATCTGTCCTCTGTTCCCAGTGCTGGTTGGAGCCTTCACCAGCAAACAGCTTGGTATTGGGATACCTACAAGCAGCAGTAAAGGCTCCATCTACTCTGTGAGCTTGAAAAAACAGAAAAAGGGAAAAATGCCGGTTTTCCATCTAGAACACGATGGTTGGAGAATCACTAATTATTGTTGTTGTTGTTATTATGTTTAATTCTGGCCAGACTGTCTGAAATGCATCATAGTCATCAACAGATCATCCCAAGAACCCTGTGAAATAGGTGCTGCCAGCCCAGTAATGACTCATGTGGGAAATGCCTTCTGCTAAAATACCCCAAACCCCAAACTGACAGAAAATCTAGGAGGTTGCAGCCACCAGTGATTGAGGTAGAAGGAGCAAATGGTTGTTCCACAGTGTGTAACCTGGGAGTAGAGTCGACCTTTATGAGTGACTGAGGAGCTTAAATTCCCGGTTCAGGCGTGTGGGTTGTAATCCCGAGTTTGGATCCCACGGGATCTTCCAGAAACTAATGTTTGCAAGAGGAGTCACCTAAAGCAGGAAATGCCAGAAGTGAGGTTGGCCCCGTGTCTCATTCATACTGGCCCCTTTTGTATTTTTATGATTATTTTCTCCCTTCTTGCTGCCTTTTCCTGTGGAACATTGTGTCCCTCTTCAGCAGGGAAGCTTTGTGTCTAGAAAGGCTGTTGTGTAGAAACCATAGAATGATGGAGCAGGAAGGAGGTGCAGAGTCACTGAGGTGAAGAGCCTCCATCTCTGTTTGTAGATGCCACCCTTGAGCTGGTGGGACTTGTTTGTCTCTGAACCCTTGACACTCCCAGGTGCTCAGTGTGCCTTCCACACAAGCAGTGACTCTGAGTTGCTGCTTCTAAACTGTGTCTGGGATGGCCTAGAGCCCAGTGCTCAGATGTAAATGAGATGCAAGGTAGACACCCCATGATGGGGAGTCCAGACTGAGTGATGCTTCTGAGGAGTGTGTGACCTGTCCAGGATTGCTTTGAAACTGAGAGAGGAAAGGGTGAAATCCAGTTCCCAGCAGTGCAGGCAAAACGTCTGGCCTCTGGGTTGGTTCTCCCCAGTTCACAAGCCTGTATCTCACTCAGCCTGCCCTCCGTGTCTCCTGCAGCAGATGAGGCAGCAGTTTGACTGAAATACTCTCTCCTGATTCGTGTGTAAAGACAAATCTGTTTCGTGCAGGGAGTCAGGCTGGGCCTGAAATATTTCAAGCCTGCGGTTTTATTGCTCGTGGCTTTCTGTGCACAGCACAGAGGGAAATGGAAACTGCTGGAAGAATGTAGCCAGTTCCTGCCTGACACAGTGTGCCAGAGAGAGGTCACACACCTTGGGGAGACAGGAGGGATGTACTTGTGGCCATTGATAGTGATACCCAGAAACTTTCCTCTTTACATTAATAAGACAAATGCCATGGAAGAAAGGAATTCCCACAGATGCACATGAAATCTGTATGATGATAATTTTCTCTCTAGCAGCTCACCAATGGGAGGGGATGTGCTATATTGTGTTAAGGTTTTTCTCAGCAATATTCAAGATGCACAGTAGGTGTAAATAAGTAGCATTAAGCCATGCTGGTTATAAACATGTAGTGTTTTTCACTGTAGGTGAGCCCTCAGGATCTACCTTGCACACATCATCATCAGCTGAACAAAAAGACATCAAGGATGCCATGGAGAGCTCTGGGGTGCAGGTATGTGCAGTTCAGATCAATTGATGTGTCTGGAGCTCATTAGGGTTGTTTTGACCAAGCAGGTTGTCTGATTTCTGAAGAACAGGAGAAACACTGGACTGCTGCATTTGGGCTTCTTTATGCTGGCTGTGCTTCCCCTCACACCCCCCCCAGGTGACACAGAATCACAGACTTGGGTTGGTTGGAAAAGGCCTTTAAGATCAAGTCCAACTGTTACCCCAGCACTGCCAAGGCCACCACTAAATCATGTCCCTTAGCACCACATCTACTTGTCTTGGAAATCCCTTCAGTGATGGTGACTGAGCTCCTCCTCTGGGCAGCCGGTTCCAGGGCCTGACAACCCTTTGGGTGGAGACTTTTTTCTGAATCTCCAATCTAATCCTCCCCTCTAACAACTTGTGGCCATTTTGTCTTGTCCTGTCGCTTGTTCCTTGGGAGGAGAGACCGACCCCCCCCCTTGCTTTCAGGTAGTTGAGCAATAATGTCTCCCTTGAACCTCCTTTTCTTCAGACTGAACACCCCCAGTTCCCTCAGCCACTCCTCAGCAGACTTGTGCTCCAGACCCTTCTCCTTGCGCTCCAGACCCTTCCCCAGCTCCATTACCCTCCTCTGGACAGGCTCCAGCCCCTCTATGTCCTTCTTGTCCTGAGGGGCCCAGAACTGACCCCAGGATTCAGGGTGTCCCCTCACCAGTGCCCAGCACAGGGGGACAAGCCATGCCCTGGTCCTGCTGGCCTCACTAGTGCTGACACAAGCCAGGATGCTGGTGGCCTCCTTCACCACCTGGGCACACGCTGGCTCATGTTCAGCAGCTGTTGACCCAACCCCCCCAGGTCCTTTTCTGACACTTTCCAGCCACTCTGCCCCAAGCCTGGAGCATTCGGGGGGTTGTTGTGATGCAAGTGCAGGACCTGGCAATGAGCCTGGTTGAACCTCATACAGTTGGCTTTGGCCCATGGATCTACGCTGTCCAGGTCCCTCAGCAGAGCCTTCCTGCCCTCAAGCAGATCAACACTCCCACCCAACTTGGTGTTCTCTGCAAACTGACTGAGGGTGCACCTGATCCCCCCGTCCAGATCATTGATAAAGGTATTAAAAGGTCACCACTGGTGACTGGCCACCAAATGGATTGAACTCCACTCACCAGCATGTTGCCAATTCTGAACGCTTTTGGAACTTATTCTGTATATATATATGTATATGTTTTGTTTATTTTTCCCCTGGTTTTGCCTTGCTGTGATTGCCCATCCTGAAGCAGCCTCTTGCAAGTGAATTGGAAGCTGCTTTCTGAGGTGGGCACCACTTCTAGCAGTGTTCTTACCAGAACTGAAGTACAGAGGCCTCGGAGTTCTGAAAGAGAAATCATCTTCATCTCCTCATGAGGAGGCTGTGAAGTCACTTGAGGAGAAGGATGAACTTTTTAAATCGTATTTTTGATGAAGGAGCAAACAAGTGGATGCAGAGAGTGTGACGAGCCCCTGGCAGGGTGGGAGGGGCAGTGTTGGTGCTTAGAGCCAGGCTAGAGGAGATCAGTGGGGTGGGAGAGGCCAGTCTACAAGATGATGAAGTAGCCTAGTTTGTGTTCATTTGCTGGTAGAAGTGGAGGTTGGAGTGGACTGGAAAGGATGACAGCTCTTTGGGTGCAGACACAGGCAGCACTTGGGTTCCTGGCTCCTCTAGAGAAAAGCTCCTGTGACTGCTCAGGATTCTTGCTGTGATTTCACAGTTACAGGTGTTGGAGGAACAGCCTCATCAGTCTGAACGTTGTGTTCATGGCTTGAAGATTGCCTGGGATGGCACGGAGAGGGAACTAAGAGCTTCCCAGAAACTGCAAGACCTGCAGTTGGCATCTTCTGGGGCTGACACTGCGATGAAACAACTGGAGGAATGAGTGCAACAGTGAGAGAAGAGCACAGTGAACCAAGGTGTCTGTCACTTTCTGGGATGGTGTGAAAACCACAGGGTGGCCTTGTTGCATCCCAGCAAGTTAACACATGATTTTGAAGATGCCTTTGTTTGTTTATTCCCTGCTGTTCTCTAAGAACTGGTGCTCTGGTGAGTTTCTGTCACAAGAGCTGTATTTCTTTTTTAAGCCTTGAAATGAGAAATGCCAGATTGGAAGCTACAGTCCAGAAACAAAGCAATAGGATTGGAGGCCTTCAGAGGGACCTGCAAGCCTCTGCCTGGGTGAGCTGGTCATAAGCCTCCCTTGTTGTGAGCTCCTGAGCCTAGTTACCCACTGCTGGGGGGGCCTTTGAATTTTGTGGGTGCAGGGAACTGATGAAAAGAGCCCACAGGGGCCCTCCTGGAGTCCTGGAGATGAAGGTTGTGTTACACTCTGAAGTAAAGTTGGACACAGTCTTCTTAGGCTGGGGTAAGATCCTTGCCATGGTACTGGATGTTTGCTGCTCTGCTGCTTGGTTTCCAGCTGGTTTGCTTAAGTTGGGACCAGTGGTTTTCCCCTTGTGGTGTGCAGAGAAACAAGGCAGGGAAGGGCATTTTGTTCCCTGTGCAAAATGCATCTTCAAGTGAGGAGGGAGATTTGTCTGTGACGTGCTGATCTTTTTGATTCAAGACACCTGGTCTTCCTCTTTGTAAGAGAGAGATCATGCACAAAAACTTGCATTTTGGTGACCTTTCTGATGCTTTCCCTGCCTCTGGAAAACATGGGCTTGTTTGGCTACTCCAATAAGTGTTTGAAAAGGGTGTTTTTTCAGAGGGTGTTTCTGAGGGGTACAAGGCAGCATCCTGTTTGTGCTGGGCATCCAGGACAGAGCTGGATAGAGGGCTCTGGAGTCTTCTGGGACACCTCAAGGGAGAGTGGAGCAAATAATTTGCAGCTGGGGACATGGTTTAGTGGGCATGGGGGGGTTGGGTTGACGGTTGGACCTGATGATCTTGGAGGTCTTTTCCAACCATGATGATTCTATGATTCTCTCCACACAGGAGTGACTGGCCCAGCTCCAGAGGGAAAACCTTTTACTCCACCAGCAACTGAAAGATGTGCAGAACAGGCAGATCATCCAAGAAAACATTGTGAAAGTTGCACAGGGCTGGTTCAGTGAAGTGTTCAGCCAACTCAGAGCTGCTGCTGAAAAGCAAGTTGACCTCGTGGAAGAGAGAAACAAGGAATTGGATGCCAGGTGTAATGATTAAGAGAACAAGTCTTTAACTACGAGGCTGACAAAGTAGAAAGAGAGGTAAAGTACACACTACTGGCAGTGTTTAAGACTATTAGCAGTGTCTGGGTGTTAATTGATGTATGTGATTTGGGGCTTCTAAGGGGCCTGCCTGTTCCTCAGAAAGTGAATTTCAGGCACTGACCTAAGCTTGCTCTTCTCTATTTTATGATGAGTAGCAATATTGAAATATGTCCATTCTTTGTGGCTCTGTGAAAGACTAATGAGCAGGACAGCAGCCTCATGAGGACACCAGGTCAAGTGCCTTTCTGCAAATTCCCACAGGGCAGGAGTGTGAAACCTGCTCCTGTGCAGAGCAGGAGCCTGAGGGTCTTTTGCTCAGCCAGGCATGAACCAAGTGTTGCTGCCATTGCTGCAGGGAGATGGTTTTGGTCAGGATAAGAGAGGGAAGAGAATTAGGAGTGGGGAGGAGTGAGGAATAGGAAGACAACTGAAAAAGCTGCAGGTAGTGGCAGAATGTTTTATTATGTGTTTCCCTAGGAGTAGGGACAGTCTCCTCTCTTGAGAGAGCAGCCTACCAGTCCCAGGCAGAGCAATGGTTTAAAAGTTGACTGACCCATCTGGTTCATCTCCCTTAAGCTGGAAAACAGGAACCAGTCCCATCGAGTATTTAGACACTGGGGTGGAAGGTTTGTCTCCCTGAATGGTTTGAGTAGTGCTTTAACATGACATTTCCTCCTTCATATCAAATCCAGAATCTCTGAGTGAGGTCAATCCCTGCCTGCATCAGAGAACCACCTGATTCTTCATGATTCAGTTTCTTGAAGGGGGTAGGGGAAAGAACTCCAGCAGGGCTGTCAGACATTGTAGTGTGGGAATTGCTTTGTATTCTTAGTACCAAAATAACAGGTTTCTTTTGAGGATGATGGATGGATGGATGAATTCTCCAGATTCAGCAATTTCTGGCAATATTTTGCATTTGGATGTACAAGTATTATGTGAAAGAGGTTTTAAATAGTATTAAACATTTTCTTGTAGAATCCAAACGTAATTATTGGAGTAATATTCTAAACCATCAATTTTCACTCTAATTATCCAGCAGGTCTTCTATACACAGGCACCTATGGTTTCACAACGAAATAAATAATTGAATGAAATACAGCCAGTGTTAAAATACACACTTGTAAGTTGACAAAGGAAAAAAAGGTGACAATATAAAAAGCACTTTAACAAATCTTGTTATTTAATAGTCACTTTAACAATTAAGCGGTCATCTCTATGTTGGATGTGCTGCCACAGTAAATACTTCAGTTACATTCCCTTATTCCTTTGGCCTGTTACACAATGGTTGGCATCACATCCGTTTATGGAATTCCTGCAGTTCCTCAATCTCATGGTGCCTCCTTCTGGGAGTGCTTGGGAGTGCAGCAAAGAGCTGCAGAGGGATGATGCTGAGATCTCTGACACCGGTTTTTTCTCTTGGCTCTATGAGGAAGGTCCATGATTGTACTCAAGGAATGGGCTGGGTGTTTGATAATAGTGCCGTGCTGTGGGGAATTGTTTCTAGAGAGGAGTCAGCTGGTGGGAGAGCACAGGGCTGGACCTTACCTGTAATCCAGATCCTGTGTATAAAGGAACATAGGCTTTTATTTTGGGGCCTCCAGTAGAAGAAGGTATGCTTGGAGAGTACACTGGCTCCCAGTCTTCCTGAAATCCCCTGTGCATTGCAGGCAGCTCAGGTCCAAAGCAGCCTGCTGGTTGCTTTTGCTGCCTCTGCCCGGTCCATCAATCAAGGGTACAACATTGATTTGCAATTCCTTTCTCCTCTGCCTCTCCCATGTCCTTCCTTACAAAGCACAGGCCCCAGCTACAGCAGCATCTGCGTGGGGCTGCAGTATACAAACATGGAATAAACTTCTTTTCTTCCTTTGCAGAGCAAGGAGGCTCTTTATAGAAGAATCAGCTTGATTAGCTCCCTGGTTTTCATGTGCTTGTTTGTTTACATGGTATAAGGACCTTTTCTTTGAATGGGAGGAATGTTTAGTATCTGAATTTACTGAAATGAAAATACTTCCTGTCTGTATAATTAGCCATATTTATATGATCCAAGTTTTTCCACTAATTGCTTGGGTGTTGTTGCGGACCGAGATAGGTAAAGCCGCGACCCACACCCCCACCTCAGGGGATTGAGGGCTGAGGACCGCTCCCCGTCACACTCACAAACAACGCTTAGGAATCAATAGATTTATTAAAGGCACTGAGGGTTTGGCAAGTCCGATATCAACTAACACACAAGGCCTATCTATTTATCTATATCCACACCTATATATCCATATACCAACAGCTATACAACACTACATCTATATACCAATAACAACACACATAGAAAACAAGAGATAACCTCTCCCCTTCCCCCCTGTTCCCGTTCCCGGACAGGGATAAGAGGGAAAGCCTGGAGAGAGCCTTTGGGAAATAGAAGAATATTGAAAAAGAGAAGTGAGTGTCTGGTATGTGGGAATATATGTAGGAATGTTAGTAAGAAGCCTCAGAATGTAGTTTGCAATTCTCACCACCGGGGTACGGTTGAAGCCAATCCCTGATCGGGATCCACGTCCTTTCCCTTGAGACAGTCCGTTCGGTACGCCCTCACGCCAACAACCACAGGAAAAAGCGCCGTATAACTTCACGGCAGCCTCCGCAGCGGTACGCTCACAGCGGCGGCTGTATCCGTAGAGTTCACAGAGCGCACGCCTTATTGCTCCCCTTCCGGTTCCGGCCCCGCCGTGCCTCCTGGGAGTTGTAGTCTGTAGTCCTGTGCGCATGCGCCTGGTACCTCTGTCCTCTCCTCACGAGTGCCGGGGGGGCACATCACCAGGAATGGTCCGTGAATGTCGCTGGAATAAAGGCCATTATAGAGTCCGTCTCTCACATCTCACCCCGTGGCTTTTATGACAGCGACTTGGTTCCTGTGTGGTGTATGTTTGTGTCTGTATATGTATGTACATCTGTACCCTAGGAGGCTCTTGTCCAAACTCTTACCTCTTTCCCTGTTTGAAACAAACATATATACAAACTCACATATTTTCATATCTATATATCTAAAACAACGTATATAACGTTTTATGCGTGTTTCTGAGAGAGTCCGTCTCTCACATGTGTTCTTTTAGTTTGTCTTCCGTGTGTGTTAGAATATTCATCAGACAGCTGATGTGGGAGTCAGAAATGGAACAAGATTGTTTTTCTGGTTGTTGTGTTTCTATGAGGAATGCATTTGTCACCGAAGCACTGAATTGTTGAACATTGTCTAAACATCACTTAATGTCAGCATATTTTCCTGAGTGACACGAATTCTAGAAAAAAAACTGTCTTAGTGAAATTTCATCAAATAAATAATCCAGCTGTGCCAAGAAATCCTGTAATGACCTCAAGACTGAACGGCTGCCAAATACACTGCTTAATATTAGCCACTCTTCTTGAGGTATCAAACTAGTATCTCCAGTGAACACTGCAGAAGCTGCTTTCTCTAGCATTTCATGTACCTTTCCTAAACCTAGTACATTGTGTGCAAATGGCACTGACTTTTATAAGAGTGACATGTGTTCATGCTCAGTATTATTCTTGTCTGCCTTTAGCATGATAAAGACAGTGGTGCATCTCAAACTTAAATAATTTAATTATCCAGTAAAAATAAACATTAATTATGTGAACATGCTGATTAGTGAGAGCAATCAGACTCAGTTACAGAAAAATACACTCCAAACTTGAATGCCATCTAGGTAATCTACCAGGCTCAAAATGTGAAGTATTTAAGATTTTAAAGATAGAGATTTTAAAGACTGTCTAGATTATCTGAGAATAGCAATGGAATGATGAATAGTAGAAACAGCAGAGCAGGGTAATTTCTTCTTAATCCACAAGCAGTCCTGTAAAGAAAAAATATTCACAAGGTTAGATTAGTGGAACCTATTAAGCTGAGGGTTGTGTTGTTTTCTTCTCTCAGACAAACTAGTTGTCTGAGGTTTCACCAGGAGGCTAACCTTCATCCCTTAAACTGCTTTGCTGAGGACTGCATCATTCTGGGAGAAGCAGGTAGACTCAAAAGGCTGCTAGAAGCGCAGCGTTGCAGTGTGGTATCTGTGTGTCTGATCCTCTGCTTGTCTGCATGAGGACACGTGCTCATTTTCTGAACATGACCTGCCAGGGCAGCAGAAGAAAATACATCATCTACTTGCCATCAGAAATGGCACATGGCTTTCAAGTTTAGCTCAGCTGCATTCTGACCCTACAGGGCTGTGTGCTCAGGTGGGTGGTGTTAAACAGTGTTAGGAGGCTGAATGCAGTGCACTTGGTTCCTGGCTCATTAAATAAGAGTTAACAAATTACTTTTCTGTTCCGTCTATCTCTAAAATGAAAATTAGAGCAGAGTGCTGGGAACTTGGGGTGAAGAAGTTCTGCTTGATGATTTTATTTGTGATGTGGCAACACAACAGGGAAGGCAGGATTAGTGGTCAGGTAGTTTAAGGACTTAGATAATTTTCCTAACCAGGGTGTGATAAAAGTAGTTTGAATGCAGAAACTAAAAGCAGTCCTTGATACAGCTGTATAGTAATGGTAATAAATAATGTTATTCCAGAATGCATAAATCATATTGCTTCTGTGTCATAGCTTGATTTGCAGGGCTATAAACTCCCTCCTTTTTTTCCCCCAAATAAAGAAGCACACCTGCTTTGTACACGTGCCCCTTTCTATTTATGATGATGTAGCAGAGTTGGTCTATTAATATCCTGACTAGTTTTCTACACGTGTTTATGATTGCTGCCTTCCATTACCATTTTTTAAATACCTCTAGATTTGGGTATTTTTGCTGGTTTGAGAGTGCCATGATGACAACTGCCTGCAGCCACACTGCCCTGAGCCCGCCCAGGCCCCCGGTGCTGCCGGGCTGTGGCGGTTACAGTGGGGGAGCAGTTGGGCTGTGGGGAGGACGGACCCATCACAGGGCTCCTCCTGCCCGTGGTGCTCAGCGTCAAATGGCTCCTCAGAGCCCTCTCCGGGCCTCTGGCTGGGGTGCTGGCCAGCCTGGGGTCTGTTGGTTTTGTCCTCCCTGCCTGTGTTGCTGGTGCTCCTGCATGCTGTTTTCTTGTGAGGGAAGAACATCTTGCACCGAGACAGGTTGCTTTCCCCTGCCTCCCTGAGTAGGACCCGCTCGGCCGCTCCAAGGTTTTTTGCAGGCTGTCACCAGGACCCTGGACTCAGGCACTCCCATCTGCTGCCAAGTCCAGTTTGGGACTTTTCTAATCGAGAAGTAACTACTATCTGAGTAGTGTAGGTTCCATATTAGAACATTGGTTTATATCTTTGACTATATTTACGTATTTGTATCTAATTTGCTGTCTTCATTATTATAATTTATTGATTTTTTTAACCTATAGTAGTTTTTTCCAGCCTTAAAGTCTGTCTCCCTTGTTCCCCTTTTATCTTCTTCTGGGAGGGTGGGGGGGGATAACAGAGAGCATCTGTCACCCAGTTACTGGCTAAAACTATGACAGTATTTCACTACTTCTTATAGCCTCGTGTGACAGAAAGTAATTCCTCATAGTCAATGTTTTCATTTTGGAAAAGCCCAGGTTATGGTGCTATCCCAGTTGTCATTATCTCTTGCTAATTCTTTAGAGAAATTCTTAAGCTTTATTGAACTCCTCCAACAGCATATGCTTGACAACAGAGAAACATTTGATAAAAATTCTGGTATTTCAGGCAATCTCATCATAGCTGTCAGAAGTGTCATTAAACCCTAACTCCCTCTGCAGCGTGTCTCTGTTTCTTTTAGTGTTGCAGAATGGCCTGCAGAACAGGGCCACGAATCCATGGAGGCATTGTACAAGCAATCTCCTTGCTAGCTTAGCATAAGTAGGCCTGACTCCATTTTATAGAAATTGCAAAATCATGCTGACAAGGGAGAAAAGCAAGGGCACAGTGTCCTTGCCAGTTTTGTTTAGAGTGGGAGTAGGGAGTATAATGGTAAGAATGAGGAAGAACCTTGGGCTAGAGTCTGCAAAACAGGAGGAGGGTGTAGACATAACCACCTGTGTGTAACCAATGCAATTACAATACGTATGCATAATTAGTAGAAAGAGTATATAAGCACTGCTGTATCCTAATAAAGTTGAAGCTTGCTTTATCAATCACATTGATTCGACTGCTTGTCTTCCCTTGCCGTCGTCATTTTAGGGCCTCTGAGATCTGCCTTTCTGCTTTACTAGACTGAGACTTTTCTAGCAGACATCTCGCAAATGGCATCTCTAGCTGCAGGGATGTGTTTTGCTTTGTTAGTGCCAGTGGTGTGAACAGCATTGGATTGAATGAAGCTTTATAGGAGTGTAGCAGTTAGGATCTTCACATGCTGTATTTCTAAGAACTCGGGTGAAGAACCTCATTGCTGTCACTGAATTAACCATCCACGTATATCACACAGATCTAGGAAACAGGAAGGCACCAGTTTTTCCTCCAAACTCTTGGGAAGCATGGGTGCCATGCATAGATGCTGCTGATTTGGACAAGCTTAAGAGATGGTTTTAAAGTCCCACAATTGGGGGTTAGATTCAAGTGATTTTATTAATAGCTATATTGTAATTACCCTCTCTAGTCACATTGGATTGTTACAGAAAATGTTTTCGATCGATTGAAACACGGTATTTCAGTGAGAAGTGATGTTTCTCAGCCCTCTGTCACTCTCAGTACAAACAGCGCTGTGGATAGTGTGTTGCAAGACTTGTGTGCCCATGATAAAACAGCCTTGGAGAGGATGACAGCAGCCAGGCTTCTGAACAGCTGATACACAGCTAGAGAGGAGTTATTCCAGGTACCTGTTACAAAAATATATTGAAGAAAATGTACTGTGAGGCTGAAGCAGAAGCTGGTAGAGCAGAAGGAACTCTCTCCATGGGTGTAGCAACAAGCTGAGGGGTAGTGTGGTCACCCTGTGCTGCTGTAACCACAGGAGTGCTTTGTCCTGTTGGAGAATTTACTGTCAGTACAAATGGCATGTGAACTAAATCTGTGGCCAGCTGCAATTAATGCAGGCTTTTACTAACTGTAGAAATTCCACAGCAGGACAAACCCCATTCCAAACTCCAGTTTCCAAGTGGAGTATCACAGACATGAGGATTATTTCAAACCCAAACCAGTTCTACAGTCAGCAAAGACTTGAGCACGAATGATGCTGACTTAAAGCTTTTTAAAAGGCAGGAATGTCAGTACAGCCTCTATCTATGGCAAACACCCAGTTGCCTTAGAGCTGAAATTAGTTTTGTGTGTGATCACCCCCTGTTTGAGGGAACAGGTGGCTGCAGTCAGTTAAGCCTGGAAAATCCCAGTAGGACATTCCCTTCCTCTCCTTTCCAGGACATTGTCTGCTGTCTTTACAGTTTTTCGTTGCCGTTTGCCCAAACTAGAGAATTCTTCATTTCTTCCTGGCAGGTGTGTCCTGAAGTGCTTCATCTCCCCTCTGCCCACCAGTGATTTCCCTGTTAGAGGTGCCCTGCTTAAGGTGCTAATGGGGCTTGTTAACACAAAGCAACTCTCTTTTCCTATCACTGCTCTGTTCAGGATGCCTTGAATCCTCTGGTTTGTGGCCAATATACTGCTAGCTTTCTTAGCAGTGAGGAGTATTGATTTACATACCCAGGAAACACCTTGTAGGCATTTTTTCTGTTTAATCCTTATTCAATAAACACGGCTGGATGCAAATAAATTGACATCATAGTTCAGGCATCCTAACAGCTCCACTCTCATCTCCTGGGCCTTTCTGAAGCCTTCAGGATGTTTTTTTACAGATTTTTTTCCCCTAAAAATAATTACATGATAATCTAATTATTTGGTTATCATTATTTTCATAATTAACTTTGCTATGTTTAAAACTTAGGAAGACATGAGAGCATACGCTATATTAATGAGAGGAGCATATGTTGTATTTCTTAAAATTGCTTCTGATTTTTATTTTATTAATCTTGTTGATATGATCAGTAAAGATCTCAGCCACTGCCAAATTAACATTTGCTTGTTTTTTATTGTACATCAATAAAAGCATAGGTGGCAGATGAATAGCAAGAAGAAGCAGACACATCATTTTATGCTATTTCAAATGTGAATGTGTTACATCTAAGCTGCTGATATGAAACAAACATTTATAGGCCTGATGTGTTTAGTGGAAAAAATGCATCCTGTGAATTCAGCTTCTTGTCTTAGCTTGTAGACTAGATACTTCCTTATTTATTCTCCTTATACTAATACAGAAGTTCTTGATTTCTGCTTTTCTTTTTTTAAATTTCATTGTCATTTTGTACAGTTATAGAACTATTTTGCACTGGCAGATCTGCATGAAAATATCTTTTGAATAGATGTAGTTTAGTTTATCATACATCAGTATTTTCTGGTAGTTATAGAAAGCAAATTCTTCCATAGCAGCTGAGGAGAACTTCTGCTTGTCTTTCTGCAGCTTTGTGTTTCCCGAGTGGGATGAGCCAACCGATGGACTTAGATGAGTAAAGCTTCAGGCAAGCAAGCTTCACAAGGTGTGTGAGATACTGACTAACACACATCTGCTTTTAATTCTCAGAAAGCATATCTTCTTGAAGTTAATAACATTTTTGAGGATGAAAGAACATGATAAAAATAAGTATTCTGAATACTTAGGATACTTTTACAAATAGCAGTAGAGAGCTCTTGAAATAGATGAAAATGTCTTTTTTTATGTTTTGTTCTTGCATGTATACGGTATTTCAAGGAAAAGCCAGAGCTGTGTGTATCTTTTTGATGCTGGGGTAAAAATACTTTTTGAAAGAGAATAGAACTCCGTTAGCTTCAATATTCCATATTCAGTATTTCAAATATTTTACTGTTTTTTATATAAGCCTGAGGTTTTGGGGGTGGTGGGGTGTTCTCCCATTACTTTCACAATAGAAACTGAGGAAACCACCCTATTGTTTCAGATAATTTCTTATGAAATTTCAATGGAAAAAACTAGCACTCCAATGTCTGAATGATTCACACTCTTCTCCAGTGTGGCTACTGTACATAACAGGAAAGTTCAATACCTGCTTGAGCTGGGGTAATACCAATCCATCTGCAGGAGAAGGGGGAAGCAGGTACCATCTCCACAGCAGTTGCATTAGGAACCACTGTTCTCCTTTTAGGGCCCACTGTATTTGACCTGATGGCAACCCAAACATTTTTCAGAAGTAGCATCTTGAGACCTTCCAGCAAGAGGGCTTAAATTGAATTTTGTCAGTTCAGGGGCTGGGGGGAGTGGGAGAATGTAACCTCACTTATTCCCAGGGCTGTCAGAGCTACCAAGTTCAGTTTTGTAGCAGAGGAGAGCCCATGGAATGACAGCAGCTGTTCCTCTGCGATTTGGCCCAGCCTAATTCCAAATTTCTGATGGTGAAAGCTATCAGAGCTGCTCCCCTCTCCTGCACCTACTCAGGTTTTGATCCAAGCACTGCCAGGGGACTGAACAAAGATAAGTCTATGTTGGTCCAGCAGTTGTCAGGGTACCTAAAATCGAGAGATACACAAAGCACTGTTTTAATAATGGAAGACAATAAATCTTATTATCATTTGATAACGAGACAAAAGGCACATACTGTTGGGTATTTCCCTTTGGTGTAAATTCATTCTCTGCTGAAGCTCTTTAAAAGACACTGAAACTCAAGCAATATGCAATAACATAACATGGTTACTTCCAAGGAGATCACAGTGTAACATCATTAGATTAAACTGCTTTTTAAGAAGTGTTAGCCCAGTGTCGTGATCCGATGGCATCAGTAGCGGGCTGCCGGCAGTCAGGATGCTTCCACGACTTCCTCTTATTGAGAGGGATTTCAGGAATACTGAAACAGAGATTTAACTCATGACAAGTTCTGAAATGAGATTTTTTTCTTTCTGAAAACACAATATTTGAATAGAATTCTTTAAACATCTCTGTGTTGAGGTAGCAGGAGGTGGTGGTTATCCCATAGGGCATATATTCTTCAGGCTCAGACTGCAGTCTTTGGTAAATTTCATCCCCTATTAAACTGGGAGGTGGACCTTGTAATTGCTCTGGGAAGGCTTTCAGAGTGCTGGAATTAAGATACTGCCACAACCTGAACCTTGGAAAATTGGATGATGCTTTTTTCTTCTTCTCTTAATGTTGTTGGGGTTTTTTGCTTTTTGTGTGTGTGTGTGTTGGGGGTGGTTGTTTTTTTTCTTTCATTTTGTTTGTATGTGCTGTTTCTGGAGGGTGGGAGGGCCTCTGACTACATGAGTATCAGGAAAATTACTCCTATTATAAAGCATTTTTTTGCCATTTGAAGAGAAGGCTTCTCAGGATTGGCAATAAGAATGCATAAAGTTTTAGGTTAATCCTTCCTGTCATGCAGTATAAAAAGATACAGAGATTTATACTATATTCCATTTTTGTTATATATTCATTCTATCTACGATTAATTTGGATTTTTGTTGTCGTACTAACCAGTTTGTGCCATTAATAATAATTTAGCAAATACTGCCTTCAGTAACACTGCATCTAATAATGTTTACTAATCATGTATGCTGGTATATATGGTTGAATATATGAATGAAACTTCTATGTAGCAGTACTGGTTTGGTTGAGTTAAGTATCTAGGGAGGAAAGCAGTGTGTTTCTGGAAAGTCACTAACACCTTTTGGTGCAAACTGTTGCCAAAGTCAGTGATAGTATTTTGGTTTTTCACAAGTAAAGTGAAAGTAGAATCTTGTCTTCTGGTAATGTCATTGAACTGTTCAGGCCTCTGCAGGGAACTACAAAGTTGCTGCACTGGTGTCAGGGTTAGGGATCTGAGGTAGTTGTCTTGTTCTTAGCCCTGCAAACAAAAGGACATCATCATGACATTTTTTTGTCTCAAGAACAGATTGCCTTTTAGAGAGAAACCGGACATGCTGAATTCTGTAGTGAGTTTTAGAGGATAAATGGGTTTACTTTTTTTGAATTTGTCACATGCAATTTGTGAGACAGTCCTGCAGAAAATAAAGTAGGCACTGTTAATGGTGGATGTGTGAAAATCAGTGTGAAAGTTTGTATGGCTGATGCAAGTTACTTTATTTCTGGCAATCCAGTGAGTTGGATTTGTAGTATGGACTAAGTATATGCTTGTCCCTGTCTTGTTTCTCTTCCGCTGTGGAGAAGAAAGTATTTCTTTTATTGCTAAAGAGTTTGTTTATGCTTCTAGGTAGTGTGCATTAAAATTCTGCATGTCAAACTTTATTCATCTGTAGTTAACCCTCAGTGTGTTATTGTTGACTCTCCTGTTACTCTAGATTAGGTTGTAAGTGCTCTGGTACCACACCTCTCTTTAATTCTGTACCAGTGGTTAATGATAGTTGGGAAAGAACTAGACAATAGAGTAACTGTGTTTTAAACTGTGTAAAAAATACCTGTTCTGGAAACCTGTACTGCTGCGTACTTTCTATATTGCCAAAGTAGGTGGGGGTATTAATGTTAGTTGAAAAAATGAATTGCCATACTTCCTGTGGAGGCAAGAGTTCTGTGAAGGGCTGATCCTGAGTTAGGTTAAATTATGAAGGGATGTTGTGTTGCACTGGTCTTTCATTTTCTTTGGTGATCTCTGGATTTGTTGCTGGGTTCCCCCCATGTCATCATTTTTTGGTAAGTATTTGAGCTGCAGTGTTCATTACATTCTGAGTGCTTGTTCTCTGTAACTTTCTGGGGGTGAATTCTGTTTTTTGTGTATTACTGGAAATGATGCTTTACTTCCATGTGTTCAAGACAGTCCCTTCCCAATAATGCTTTTGGAGAGCCTAGTATGGACAAAAAGAATCGGTGAATTCCCAATTTATATTTCAATGGCTCTGTAAAAAAATGCTTTGTTGTCCGGTTGCACCAATTACTATTACAAAATCATTATCAATAGGAACTAAATCTTGGTTTATTACTGAAAATGATGCACCGGTATCTACTAACTGCTGTTATCTTTTGCTGGTTTCGGTAGGGGCAATCACTTTTCCAGTGACCTGTTTCTTTACTGAATACACACTCATCTGCCCCCTAGAGTGCGTCATAGTGCTGTTTCCACAGCGTCTTGCAACTCTCCTGCCCCCCCCCACCCCCGACTGCATCTGTGGGGGAGTGCTGAGGTTATCCCGAACTCTCGATGCGGCTACGGTGGCTGTAGCAATTATCTTCCCCAACTGATATCTTGCATTCACTTCTCTATTTCAGTAAGCTTTCCATGCTTCTTCAATTAACTTTTCTAAATCCCTATTGTCTGGCTCTTACTTTTTGCAGCTTCTTTCTTATAACCCCGACAGTTTGTTCCAAGAATAAGAAAACTAACTGTTGTTGCCCCAAGTCTGAAGCAAAATCTAACTGTGCTGCTGTTCCTGTCTGTTCCGTAACAGCCAACGGAGGCCCCTTTCTCTTTTCCCCTGACTGTTGTCCACAGCCAAAGTCCCAAGGCCCTATGAAGACTCCAGGCTACCAACCATAGGGCCTGCCACGGTCTCTGGCATCTCTCTCATCTGAAGTGGCTGAAGTCTAGGAGACGACCGAAGTCGTCGCCGAAATTCCGGGGCCAGCGCAATATCCCAGCCAAAGTCTCAGGGCCGGTGGAGTGCCCTGCCAGGTCGTAGCCCGAAGTCTACAGAACGAAGGAAGTCACGGCTGAAGCCCCGACGGAATGCATGGCAGACGAGATAGATATTCAGTAAGCAAGCTTTATTGCATATAACCTTGGGGTCTTAAGTATATAGGACAAGAGGCACGAGCCCAGC